>JAGIQG010000009.1:8262591-9462591 GCA_024679065.1 Sphyrna mokarran
TCAGAGAGTGGTGAGTGAATGGAATCGGCTGCCGTCGGAGGTTGTTGAGGCGAACTCGCTGGGATCTTTTAAAAGACTTCTGGATCAGTATATGGAAACGAATAGGATAGGGGTTATAGATAGGTCTGTGGATTGGTAGATGTGATTGGCACAACTCGTGGGCCGAAGGGTCTGTTTGTGCTGTATTGTTCTATGTTCTACGTAACCTCAATGGATCTGGATTTCTTGCATAGAGGAGCAGTTTCTAAAAATGCTCTCCCAGTTTGAGTTGTGTTTGGTTGTGTTCCAGTCCACACTTCTTCCCAGCAGTTTGGATTAACATCTAGATTTAATTTCAGCGATTTCTCCACTTTACGTAGGTCACCACTGGTTGGAAATTGGAAGCAGGTTTCAGGCAGGCATTCTGGTCACACAGTCGCTCTGACTCACTGTGCACTGTACGACATCCAACAGAGACTTTACATGACCACAATTTCCGACAGTGGAAACTTTCGTTCCGAGCTGAGCCATGGCAGCCTCTTGGACAAAGCTTTGCCTCAAACTTCCAGACGTCTTGTTAATTCAGCATCTGTTTCCCTTATGCCTTTGTGAAGCTTTCGGAACAGACTTGCACATTTAACAACATCATCCAGCTTTTAAAGAAAGAAAGAGAGAGGGAGAAAAGGCTTTTCAGGCTATCCCAAAGTGCTTTACAGCCAGTGAAGTGTTATTTGAAGTGTAGTCTCTGGTAATGTGGGAAATTACCAGTAATGTAAGGAATTACAGCAGCCAAATCGCATGCAGTGAGTTCTCACATACACCAAGATGGCCACGCGCGAATTAGACATTTGATAAAAGCAAAATAATACGGATGCTCGAATCTGAAACAAAAACAGGAAGAGAAAGAATCAAATGGACTCAAAACATTAACTCTATTTTCTCTCCGCTTGCAGACCTGCTGGACTTTTGCCAACTCTTTCTGGTTTTGTAGTCGTTTATAATGCTTGTGAAGGAATCGGGATTGTCCAATGGATCAGCCAAGAGTTCTCCTGCTGTTACAGTCACAAAGGTTTACAGCATGGAAACAGGCCCTTTGGCCCAACTTGTCCATGTTTTACCACTAAGCTAGTCCCAATTGCTTGTGTTTGACCCATATCCCACGATACCCATCTTATCCACGTAACTATCTAAATGTTTTTTGAAGGATAAAATTATACCCGCCTCTACTGCTATCTCTGGCAGCTTGTTCCAGACAGTCACCACCCTCTGAATAAAATAATTGTTCCCCTTTTTTTATCTCTCCCCTATCACCTTAAACCTCTGACCTCTAATTTTAGGCTCCCTTACATTTGCAAAAAAAATGTTGACTATTATCTATGCTCCTAATTATTTTGTAGACCTCTATAAGATCAACCCCAAGTCTCCTACACTCCAGAGAAAAAAGTCCCAGTCTATCCAGCCTCTCCTTATAATTCAAACCATTAAGTCCCGGTAGCATCCTAGTAAATCTTTTCCACACTCTTCCTAGTTTAATAATATCTTTTCTACAATAGGATGACCAGAATTGCATGCAGTATTCCAAGTGTGGCTTTACCAATGTCTTGTGCAACTTCAACAAGACGTTCCAGCTCCTGTATTCAATGTTCTGATCAATGAAACCAAACATGCCAAAAACTTCTTCACCGATATAGTTTTGTGGAATTTATCCTGATCACCTGCGGGGTTTAACACTTCATCCAAAAGAGGGCACCTTGGACAGTTTGACACTCCTTCTGTAGTGCACTGGAGTATCAGCCTGGATTCTATGCCAAAGTGGTTAAAGTGGAACTCGAGCCCCCTCTCAGAGCTAAGAGTCTAACCTCAGTGAGTCTCTGCCCAGAGAAACATTCCAGATGCATATATAGTCATATAGCCTGATTTTACCATTTTCATTCTAGTGTTGATTCTGGGCATAATTCTGGTCTGACTTAGAAGTCTGCTTCCAGGTGTTTCCACGTGCATTAAGCCTGAAAAAAAATCAGGGTCCCATTTGCGCTGTGGATAAGGGTTAGCGCGCCCGAAACACTGCTGGTCTAATCAGAGCTCTGAACTGCACAAGTGCAGTTAGAAACAAATACGATAAACTGCTATCAGATCGCCCCGCGATACAGAAAGTGGCCCGTGGGCAATGGCCCCCACAGACATCACTGTCACCCTTATCCACCTACCCGCCACACGCCTCCTCGATATCCAGATCCTATCGCAATGCCCCCACCCCCACCCCCACCTCCCCATCGATTGCCTGCAGAGTGGCACCAGAACCCACCCCCCCACACCCCACACCTCCCCACTGGAGATCCATCTGCTGCCATCAGTGAGCAACAAGGCCTCCCCCCACCCCAACCAGAGATGCATCTGTCTGGCATCCCTTCTCCACGCCACCCATGCTCACCCCTCCCCAGAGAATGTGTTGAGGTCACTCCCCCTCCCACTCTCCCCAGAGAATGATCTGGCCTCACTCCCTCCCCACACCCTCCAAGAATGAACTGACCTCACTCACCAACACCCTTCCCAACCCCCCCACCGAGAGGAACATCTGACCTGCCTCCTCATCCCTCCCTCACCAGTGAATGATTCCCCCCTCTCTCCCCCTACAACCATATAATGATCAGCCCCCTACCCTCTCCCCACTGCCAGACAATGATTGGTCCTCCCCTCTAATTCCCTAACCAGACAACGATCGATCCTCCCCCCGCCACCAGACAATGATGGGCCTTCCCCCCCCCTCGACAACAATCTGACCTCACCCCCACCCTCCAGCATTCCCTCAAACCACCTATCAGAGTCAGGGGGCCGTCGGAAGCTCTGAACTCACTTCTCCAGCAGCTGGAGAGCCCGATTCAGACTTTTATTCAGCAGGTCCGTTATTGCACAATTCCAGATCAGCGAATGTGATGGTAAGGGGAGGAATGCTGATAAAGTTGGGTGGGTAGTTCACTAATTCAATTTAAACGCATGCAAATGCATTTAAATCACCATTGCGCTCATTTCGGGTGCAAATCGGATCGCTGCCATTCCCGGGTCTCAGCAAAGTGACCAATTACGCGGATACGGGCACGGATCACGTTAGTAGCCTCACACCTGACTTTACCACGTCTTTGCGCCTGTTAGGGCCTGTAGAGTCCTAGAGATTTACAGCATGGAAACAGGATCTTCAGCCCAACTTGTCCATGCCATCCTTCTTTTAAAATCCCTAATCTAGTCCCACTTGACCGCATTTGGCTCATATCTCGCTAACCCATCTTACCCATGTAACTGTCTATCTGCTTTTTAAAAGACAAAATTGTACCCACTTCTACTACTACCTCTTGTTCCAGATACTCACCACCCTCTGGACCTGTCTGCATTTCTCCCCTTTCAACTTAAACCTATGCCCTCTAGTTTTAGACTTCCCTACTTTTGGGAAAAGATATTGACTATTTAGCTGATTGCTGCCCTTCATTATTTTATAGATCCCCCTCAGCCTCCTATGTTCCAGAGAAAAAATCCCAGTCTATCCAGCCTCTCCTTATAACTCAAACCATCAAGTCCCAGTAGCATCCTAGAATATCTGCACTCTTTTCAGTTCGGTAATATCCTGTACACCGTACTCCAAGTGTGATCTTACCAATGTCTTGTGCAACTTCAACAAGACGTCCCAATTCGTGTATTCAATATTCTGATAAATGAAACCAAGCATGCTGAATGCCTTCTTCACCACCCTCACCACAGCTTCACAAGACATTCAGAAAAAAAAGCAATTATAAGCCAGTGGAGAAAGTTGATTGAGATTATGAGGGGTATGGACAGGGTGAACAGGAAGCAGCTATTCCCCTTTGTTCAGGAGTCAATCGCAAGGAGGTATAATTTTAGGGTAACTGGCAAGAGATTCATAGAGGGTTTGATCATTTATTTTTCACCCAGAGTGTGATGGGAAGCTGGAAGGCACTTCCTGGGAAGGTTGTGGAGGATTAAACCATCCAACCTTTAAAAAGAGAGACAATGGCCTTGGGATATTATCATTAACAATCCAGAAACTCGGCTAATATTCTGGGGACCCGGGTTCGAATCTTGCCGTGGCAGATAGTGGAATTTGAATTCCACTATCTAGAAGTATCTAGAATTAAGAATCTACTGATGACCATAAAACTACTATTGGAAAAACCCATCTGGTTCACTCATGTCCATTTAGGGAAGGAAATCTGCTGTACTTACCTGGCCCAACATGACATGTGACTCCAGAGTCACAGCAATGTGATTGACTCTCAACCGCCCTCCAAGGGCAACTGGGGATGGGCAATAAATGCTGGCTCAGATAGCAATGCCCATGTCAACATGAATGAATAAAAAAGTGTTTGGATGATCACTTGGAACATTTATAACATAACTTTAAGGATAATGGGACAACGGAAAATAGGATTCGTGCGATTTTAGCCATAGTTATTGTCAGTGCAGACTCGATGGGCTGGAGGCCCCCTTCTGCACTGTGTCGCCAATTGAGAGCGTGAGCAAGGGTTTGATCAACAACGTGATGTTTTAAAGAAGGAGCAGAGGACATTACTGCAGCAGGTGGGTTTTTATAACAACCAAAGAGAGTTGGTGCAGACTTGATGGGCCAAATGGCCTCCTCTGCACTGAAGGGATTCTGTTCTGTGAACTTCAATCCCTGCACGGGTCTGAAAATTGAACAGGGAATTTTCTAAATGGTAAGTAACAAGAAACAGGAGTGGTTCAAAAGTAGGAGTCCGTAACCAAAGATTGTTCAACTGTTACAGGCATACAGAGAAAAGAATCCAAAAGGCCTGAATTCAATAGGAATAGAATACAAGGGGATAGAAATCCTGCTTCAGATATACAAAGCCCTGTTTATATACACAGTGCAACATTTGGAGTACAGCAAGCAGTTCTGGACTCCACACCTGGTAAAGGATAGACTTGTCCTAGAGGGAGTGCAGCATAGATTTACCAGAATGATAACCGGGCTCCAAGATTTAAACCGGAGTGAAAGATTAAACAAACTGTAGTTGTGTTCCCTGGAATTTAGATGGCTGAGGGGTGATCTGATTGGAGTTTGCAAAATATTACGGGAAACAGATAGAGAAGATTAGGAAAAACTATTTCCACTCATTTAGGCCAGGCTAGAGGACACTGACAAAATATTGGAGCCAGACCTTTCAGGAACGAAATGAGGAAAAACTTGTACAGGCAGAAGCTTGGAAGTCTCTACCACAAACTGCAATTAACGCTGGAACTCAACCTTTCATTTTAAATATTGTGACAGCCAAAGGCTGGGGCTAAGAGGCCAATGTGGAGTGAGGTCGTAGGTCTGCCACAATCTCTCTGAATGGTCCAGTACAGGCCCAAAGGCCTAAGTGACCTCCTCCTGATTCTAAGTTCAACCACTTGCATTTCCAGAGGCTGCGATTAGCCTCCTTCCTCTTCATGCTCCTCTGGCCCCAGGTGACAAGGGGGTGGCAGAGTGGGGGAAAGCAGTAATCATAGCTCAAAGAGTCTCCTTTTGATCGCCTTGCTACCAGCATTCAAACTCCTTTGCAGAATCACAGACACGCTTTTGTGGAGGCCTGGGAGTAATTTGCCAACTTCTCTTTCGGAAAAAAAAACACTCGCAAATTTGCTTTATAATTTACAGCTACAACGTAAACAAGGCTTCAGGGCTCCACCAAACAATTATTTTGTTAATTGAATGTCGAATTGAATTTTAGGATACATTAAACTTCCATGTAAATGCTACAACTTGTTAGCTCAGATCGCCAACAGCATTGTGCAGGGTTACATGGCGGAACTGTGCTGAATGAGCCTCATGCATGGCAATTTCTTGGTTAACCCATTCTGCTTTGAAGAAGTCTCATAGAAACATAGAAAACAGGAGCAAGAGGAGGCTACTCGGCCCTTCGAGCCTACTCTGCTGTTCATTATGATCCTGGCTGATCATCCAACTCAACAGCCTGATCCCACTTTCCCATTTTGACTCACTTTACCTCAACAGCATTGCACTGTTCCATCACAGCACTAGGGGACCCAGGTTTGATTCCTAACTTGAATCACGGTTTCTGTGGAGTTTGCACATTCTCCCCATGTCTGCGTGGGCTTTCTCCGGGTTCTCTGATTTCCACCCACAGTCTGAAAGATGGGCTGGTTAGGGTGTATTGGTCATGTTAAATTTGCTCTCTATGTACCTGAACAGGCACCAGGGTGTGGCAACTGGGGGATTTTCACTATAACTTCATTGCAGTGTTAATGTAAGCCAAGTGACAATAATAAATAAACTTTCAAGTACTTTTTGAAAACATTTGATGTTTTGGTCTCTGCTGCTTTCCGTGGTAGTAAATTCCACAGGTTGACCACTCTCTGGGTGAGAAAGATTCTCTCTAAATGGCTCACCCTGCATCCTCAGACTGTGACCCCTGGTTTTGGACATCCCACCTCCTGAAAGCTCAGATTGTAACTGAATCACAAACGTTGTCCAGTCCGCTGGCTTTGCTGAGTTATTATCCAGCAATCCCATTGCAAATAATGTGAAGTCAAAGCTGGACGTAATTGGGATCTGACCAGACTGTGATGTACATATAAATGAACAGCTTTTCTGATGCTCACTATTGCAACTTTGTTCTCTGATTGACCATATAAATTGCCCCAATATTTGTAGCTTATGGAGATTAGCGGGGTAAGTACGTGAGTTAAGAATATGGGGAAGGAAGTGGACCTGGATAAGATGTTCTGTCGGAGAATCAGTGCAGGTGGATTGAATGGACTCCTTCTGCACTGTAGGGGTGATTCTATGAGAGTGTCACTGGCCAGCATTTGTAGCCTAACCTTAATTGCCCTTGAACTAGACTGCTACAGAAGGCATTTTTTTTAAACAGTCAACTACATTGCTGTGGCTCTGGAGATGCACGTAGGCCAGGCCAGGTAAGGACAGTAGATTTCTTTCTCTAAAGGACATTGGTGAATCAGATGGGTTTCTTTGCAAAAATCAATGGGAGTTATGTCGTTACCAGTGACTGACAAACCAGATTTTTTTTTGTAATGAGCTGAACTTTTACCATGGTGAACACTTGTGCTGGGACACTGAACGTGGAAAGTTGTTTTCACTAGTTGGAAAAAACTAGAACCAGAGGGCACAATTTCAGACTAAAAGGGTGATCCTTTAAAACAGCGATGAGGATGAACTTCCTCAGGAAGATGGTGGTGAATCTGTGGAACTCTTTGCCGCAGAAGGCTGTGGAGGCCAGGTCTTTGAGTATCTTTAAGATAGATAGATTCTTGATTAATAAGGGCACCAGGGGCTATGGGGAAAATGCAGGAGAATGGAGATGAGAAAAATATCAGCCTTGATTGAATGGCAGAGCAGACTCGATGGGCTGAGTGGCCTCATTCTGCTCCTATGTCTTATGGTCTTATGATCAATCCCAGTGGGAGGGAGAGTTCGGAATGGGCTCCAAGTGAAAAGAGCTGCATCAATAGCTGTTAGAAGCTCTAGAATATTGCATGTTTGTGTGTGTGTCTCTTTCTCTCTCTCTCTGTCTGATCGATAGAATATGCTTCATAACCACAGCACAGCTAAAAGGCCCACATGCAGTAAGATGAATGAAATTCCAGTGTGTCAATGGGCAATCTTGCGTTAATAGCTTTTTGACGCGTTCCTGAAATCCTTCAGTTTAAGAGGGGGGGGGGGGAACAACAAAAAAAAGCTTCGCCTGTGACTCAAACTCATTCCATCGATGGAGCTCTGACAATTGTGGTCAGAGGAGCCAGTGGGAGGCCAAGACAGCAAAACAACAACAAGGGAAGAAGAGAGAGAAAAAAAATCAATAGGGTAGACAGCTCTTTGAATACAAATACGGCCAAACACTGGCATTGAAGAGACAAGAGTTAACTCTTTCACTCTGTTTCCTTCCTCTGAAGCAAGATTTCTGGAAAGATTGCGTTGGTCAGGAGGATGGCGGGTCATGTGACTCTGTGCTAAAGGCTTCCCGATTCCATTACAAGCCCAGATAAAAGGCGATACGTATTGTGTGGCGCTTTGCTTAATGTGTGCACCAAGGTCCACACAATGCCAAGAGAGGAAGGTGCCAAGCGAGAGACTAATCGAGCAGAGACCTCGCCTCCGGTTTTTGCCATTGTTCTCGGACCTTCCTGCTCAAAGTATGCGGCCGATAATGATTGTTGTCAGCACCAGTTTTCTTTTTAACTCTCGGATGGAGTTCCAGTCATTTATATTTACAGCCCCTGTGCGCACTTAATGAATCTCTCTTCACAGTCTGGTGCCTTGGAAAAACAAAATAATACCTCTTGCATTGATTTGGTCAGTTAGGCTGGCGGTGCACTTCATTTTCCTTCGGTTGCCCTGGAGTTACAGAAATCAGGAAAACAAAAATGCCTTTTTTTTTTCGATATTGAAATATAATGTCTGAATGGGCCAGGTGGTGGGAAGTGGACAGGTGACATTAAAGCTTTAAGGATACCCCTAAATCCACAGTTGGCAACATACAAGTCAAAAATGGCAGTGATTTTGTAGATCATAATAAATCTGTGGTAATGATGGCACAGTGGTTAGCACTGCTGCCTCACAGTGCCAAGGATCAAGGTTCACTTCACAGCTTGGGCCACTCTCTATGTAGAGTCTGCATGTTCTCCCCATGTTTGCGTGGGTATCCTCCAGTTGCTCTGTTTTCCTCCCACAGTCCGAAAGATGTGGTGGCTAGGTGCATTGGCCTTGCTAAATTCTCCCTCAGTATACCTAAACAAGTACATAGCAAGGCAACTAGGGGATTTTCACAGTAACCTCACTACAGTGTTAACGTAAGCCTATTTATGACACTAATAAGTAAACTTTTCTTCTAATGGCTGAGCGGGGCAATGTTGATTGTTAAGTAGCGGCTTTAATGACTGACTATGGGTGGTGACATTCTGTCCATTACTGCTCTTTACTTAAGATTCAATTTGATATTTGATTTTGATTAGATCTATTATTGTCACATGTATTAATACACAGTGAAAAGTATTGTTTCTTGCGTGCTATACAGACAAAGCATATTGTTCATAGAGAAGGAAAGGAGAGAGTGCAGAATGTAATGGGTTTTTAAGCTTATGGGTTTTAAAAAAAAGGTGGTATGGACAAGTTGGGCCAAAGGGCCTGTTTCCATGCTGTAAACCTCTATGACTATGATTTTAACTCTATCTTGAAAATACAGTGCTTTACTGGTGATGTTCAGAAGGCAGTTAGCCACATTGTTGTGTCACATCTCACCGAGACCAGATAAGGACACAGATTCCTTTTCCTAAAGGACATTATTCAAAGAGGTGGGCTTTTAACAAAAATCCATTCAATTATATGCTCACCATTAGTGATATTGGCTTTTTATTCCACAGGTTTTTAAATTATTTTAATTTAAATTTCTCTGCTGCCACCGTGGGATTTGAACTCATGTTCAATAGGTCAGACCTCTGGATTACTAGTCCAGTAACTGGTTTGCCACTGCTGCTGGTGAATTTATCATAACAGATTTATAGACAGATCATGATAGATTAATTTACAGCGATTGAAAACTGGTAATGATTTGAGAAAGCCACTTTGCTACCCAGTCGAAGAAATGTATGGGTCAATAAATCTCTTCTCCTGGTAACCCATGGTTCATCTGGAGGGCTTCATTGGAGAATAGCTGTTTGAAGAGTTTTTGTATGCCAGCAGATGCCGCCCATGAAGTTTTTAAGAGTTGATGGTAGTTCCATTGTTTGCCCTCTCTCTCTCGCAGCCTAGCCTGCCCCACTCCAATCTGTCCCTCCGCTATATTGCCAGAGCCTTTCAAAGAATGTCATGAGGTAGAGCCCTTTGGAATGGGGTGGCCACCTTGATTAAGCTTTGGCAAATTGTGTTCCTTGTTGTACAGAAAACCCAATTGCAATTCTGCATTGGCAAAGGGTGAATATTTGTACCCGGCAGTATGTGGCCAACCCAGTGGGGTCCTGAAAGGCCCCATGATTAATTTTATTTCATCGAGGCCTCTCTCCACACGGCCTGGGTGATTTATTTTCTTGGCAGCAGCCAAGTGGAAATAGCTGTTGGTAAAATGAAAAAGTTCACCCTCTTTTCACCCAAACCAAGGAATTTCTTCAATACCTCTCACTCCATCTTCCATAGGCATTGAATGAGTTCGCAACTAAGGCCCTCCCTCTTTGGTGAATGTAAACAGATCCTGTGGCACTACGCGAATGTCAGTCAGATAACAGGACTGTTCTCTCTAATGTCCCAGTCAATATTTGTCGCTCAACTGACTAAAATCATAGAATCCTGACAGTGCAGAAGGAGGCCATTCAGCCCATCATGTCTGCACTGACTCTGGACCATTGAAGCTCACGTATTTACCCTGCTAACCCCCGTAACCTACAAACCTTGAGACACCATGGGGCAATTTATCATGGCAATCCACCTAACCTGCACATCTTCGGAGTGTCGGAGGAAACCGGGGTACCTGGAGGAAACCCACACAGACACAGGGAGAACACAGACAAGTCACCCAAGACTGGAATTGAACACTGGTCCCTGGTGCTGTGAAGCAGCAGTGCTACCCAACTGTGCCACCATGACACCTTACAGATTTTCTGCCCATTATATAGCTGCACATGGGAGCTTTACTCTATGCCCATTAGCTGCTCTGTCTCCCATATGACAATAGTGATGGCACTACAGAATGTACATCCCTAGGTTATGAAGGGTGTGCTGTAAATGTGAGTTTTACTCTCTTCCCAATGATGGGCCAGCCTAGTCTGTGATACATCCCATTGTTGCATGTGTAGAAGAAGCAAGCATTGTTCCTGGCTGGTATTTGAGCTTGCTACTGGATATCACCAAGAATTCTAACTGATTTGGTCAGGCTGTTCATTGGGAAGGCACTATCCATTCACTGGCTGCAAGCAGCTAAAATCAGCCCAGTCTGTCCTCAATCCGTCAAGTTACAGAAACACAAACACCCAATACTGTTGGTGGCACTCAATAAGTTTAATGGACATTCCATGACAAGACATGATTATTTGCATAGAACATAGAACACTACAGCACAAACAGGCCCTTCAGCCCACAAGTTGCACCGATCACACCCATACCTACTAGGCCATAGAACTATCTGTAACTCCCAATCCCATTAAATCCCATGTACTCATCCAGAAGTCTTTTAAAATACCCCAGCGAGTTCGCCTCTACCACCACCGACGGCAGCCGATTCTACTCATTCACCATCCTCTGAGTGAAAAACTTACCCCTAACATTTTATTCACGCAGAGTGCTGGAAATGTAGCTATGGAGAACACTGAGGTACAGGGTTGCAAATTGGGAAGTATTGTAGTAGATAGGGAGGATGTGCTAGAAATTCTCGAGGGTTTGAAGTTGGATAAGTCCCCTGGGCCGGACGGGATTTACCCTAGGATTCTCTGGGAGGCAAGAGAGGAGATTGCAGAGCCTCTGGCTCTGATCTTCAGGTCCTCGTTGGTTACGGGTGTGGTTCCGGAGGACTGGAGGATGGCGAATGTGGTCCCATTGTTTAAGAAGGGGAAGAGAGACCTTCCTGGGAATTATAGGCCAGTGAGTCTTACTTCTGTGGTGGGCAAGGTATTGGAGAGAATTATTAGGGATAGGATTTATAGTTATTTAGAGAGAAATGAATTGATTGGGGATAGTCAGCATGGTTTCGTGAAGGGTAGGTCATGCCTTACTAACCTCATTGAGTTTTTTGAGAAAGTGACCAGAGAGGTGGATGGGGGTAAGGCGGTTGATGTAGTATATATGGACTTTAGTAAGGCGTTTGATAAGGTGGCCCATGGAAGACTTCTACAGAAAATGCAGATGTGTGGAATAGAGGGTGATTTAGCTAATTGGATTAGGAATTGGCTGGCAGATAGAAGACAGAGGGTGGTGGTTGATGGGAGATATTCATCGTGGAGTTCGGTGACGAGTGGTGTGCCTCAGGGGTCTGTTTTGGGGCCCCTGCTGTTTGTAATTTTTATAAATGATCTGGATGAGGGTATTGAGGGATGGATCAGTAAATTTGCAGATGATACTAAAGTTGGTGGTGTGGTAGATAGTGAAGAGGGGTGTTTTAGTTTACAGAGTGACTTGGACAAGTTGCAGAGCTGGGCCGAGAGGTGGCAAATGGAGTTTAATGTGGAAAAGTGTGAGGTAATGCACTTTGGCAGGAACAATAAATGTGTAGAGTATAGGGCTAATGGTAGGGCTCTTAATAGTGTTGAGGAACAGAAGGATCTTGGTGTATGTGTCAATAGATCCCTGAAAGTAGGCAGTCAAGTGGATAAAGTTGTTAAGAAGGCATATGGAGTCTTAGCTTTTATTGGTCGGGGGATTGAATTTAGGAGCCGCAGCATCATGTTGCAACTGTACAAAACTCTAGTGCGGCCGCACTTGGGAGTATTGTGTGCAGTTCTGGTCCCCACATTATAAGAAAGATGTGGAGGCATTGGAGAGGGTACAGAGGAGGTTTACCAGGATGTTGCCTGGTATGGAGGGCAGGTCCTATGAAGAGAGGTTGAAGGATTTGAGGTTGTTTTCGTTAGAAAGGAGGCGGCTAAGAGGGGATCTTATTGAAGCATATAAGATGATTAGAGGTTTAGATAGGGTGGACAGTGATAGCCTTTTTCCTAGGATGGAGAAAGCTAGCACGAGGGGACACAGCTTTAAATTAAGGGGTATGAGTTATAGGACGGATATCAGAGGTAGGTTCTTTACTCAAAGAGTGATTAGGGAGTGGAATGCCCTGCCTGCAGCTGTTGTAGATGCGCCAAGTTTGGTGGCGTTTAAGAGGTTAATTGATAAGTATATGGAAGAGAAGGGAATGGTTTAGTTTGGAGGGGCATTGCTTTTTATTTTAGTCGGCACAACATCGAAGGCCGAAGGGCCTGTTCTGTGCTGTAATGTTCTATGTTCTATGTTCTATCTCCTCTGTACTTGCCCCCAGCACCTTAAACCAGTGTCCCCTCTATTTGCGTATAGAATGTCCCCTCTATTTAAGTATATTTGCATGTAGACTTCACTGAAATAAGCCATTCAGCACAAATGGTTCATGAGAACCTTCTGAATGTTTCTTTTTTCTTCATGCGTGGGACATGGGTGCTGCTGGCTGGCCAGCATTTATTGCCCATCCCTAGTTGCCCCTGGATAACAGTTCAGAGCCAACCACGTTGCTGGAGTCACACGGAGACCAGACTGGGTAAGAACGGCACATTTGCTTCCCTGAAGGACATTAGTGAATCAGATGGGTTTTGCCAACAATCGACAATGGTTTCATGATCATCACTGGATTCTTAATTTTAGAATTTACTGAGTTCAAATTCCACTATCTGCCACAGCGGGTTTTGAACCTGGATCCCCAGAACGTTAGCTGAGTTTCTGGATTAATAATCTCATGACAATACCACAAAGCCATCACCACCTGCTATGTATGTAACCAACATTCCCTTACATAGGTACAAACATAAGAAAGGAGAGCAGGGGTAGGCCAGTTGACCTCTGGAACCTGCTCTGTCACTCAATAAGATCGTGACTGATCTGACTATGGCCTTAACTCCACTTTCTGGCCTGTTGCCCAGAACCTTGACACCCTCGTCAAACAAAATCCTGTCTCATTGATGGACAACTGCCCTGCGCACCTTGATCATTCAATGCAGCACCAAGTTCCACATTCTCTGGGTAAGGAATTGCATCTGAATTCCCTGTTGAATTTAGAAATGGTTCTCCTACATTTCTAGACCTCAAATTCTGATCTCCACGCCAATCAAAGTGGCTCCCCTCCACATCCAAGCAACCAAAGCCCTTCACAACCTATTCAGTCCATCTGTCAAGCTCTTCTTCCTCGGAGAAGAGAGCCCTGACCTGTAATATCTTTCGTGAGAGAGATAAGCTCTCGGTTCTGGTATCCTTCTGGTGATGGATGTTAAAGGCGAATGTCAGGCGAGCACAATTAAATCCTCATCTGGCACCGTCACCAACAGAGGATGCAACATCTCGCACGCCCACTTTCCAGGGCTACTGTCAACTCATATTGTGCGAAGCTTTTGTTTTGTGCCTCTCGTACATACAAAAAAAAAAGCAGCAGCAGAGGGTCAGAACTTAACGCCCTTCATCCGCCGCTGCGCTATTCCCATTTTCAGCACATTGGGAATCAATGGAAGAAAAGTGAAGAAATCTGTCCAGCTATGTAATTCTATCAATAATTCACCTTTCTGCTTTTCTTAAATGGCTATCCTCTGTCTGCTCCCTGCCTCTTGTTTCTTTAAAGAAATGAAACTTTGCATCGATTTATTGTTCTTGGTGACCCTCAGCAAGAGAAGGAGAAGGCCATTTATAGGAGTGGGGGGAGGTGGTACTGGTCTCCTGCTGCAGTGTTCGTACTCTGAGCGCTGGTACAATGCGATTGTTTGTAGCACGAACAGTAATAAAAAAAAATGCACGTTATCCCTCAGCGACAACTCCTCTTGGCCTCATTCTTCACCCCTCTATCAGCGTATCACAGAACCTACAGTGCAAAAGAGGCCATTCAGCCCATTGAATCTGGACCAGCTCTGTAAATCATATGGTGCAGAAAGACGCCTTTCGGCCCATTGAGCCCATACTGACAACAATCCCACCCAGGCCCTATCCTTGTAGCCCAACACTCTTACCCCACTAATCCTCCTGACACTAAGGAGCAATTTAATAAATACGGCAATCTACCTAACCCACATATCTCGAGACACTGAGGGGACATGCTGACAGAGTATCTTACCCAGGTCCTCTTCCCTGCCCTATCCTCGTTATCCTGTTTATTTAGCATGGCTGGTCCATCTAACTTACACATCTTGGGGACACTAAGGGACAATTTAACATAGCCAATCCAGCACATCTTTGGACTGTGGGAAGAAATGGGAGCACCCAGAGAAAACCCACGCAGACACGGAGCGAATGTGTAAACTTCACACGGACTTCAAACTTCACAATGCTGGGATTGAACCCAGGTTCCTGGCGCTGAGAGGCAGGAGTGCTAACTGCTATGCCACCGTGTTGCCCCAAAACATGCTCACAGAAGCAAGAATTGTTCCTCTCCCCATTTAGTGGTGGCAAGATGGTATTGCAAAGATGTGCAGGTTGGGTGGATTGGCCATGTTAAATTGCCGCTTAGTGTCCAAAGATGTGCAGGTTAGAGAGGGTTAGCCATGTAAATACTATGGAGATAAGGCAGAGGGATGAGCCTGGGCGATGTGCCTTTTTGGAGAGTGGGTGCAGGCTGATTGAGCTTGTCTTTCTGCACTGTTGGGATTCTACAACTCATAATGAGGTCCATCAGATAGCTTCTGTGAACAAAAAATCCTGACTCACTTCTCTCTCTTCCTCTAAGGGAAGAGGAAAGAAACCAGCTTGGATCACTGACAAGCAATGGCGCAGTGGTTAGCGCTGCTGCCTCACAACACCAGAGACTCAGGTTCAATTCCGGCCTCAGGTCACTATCTGTGCGGAGTTTGTACATTCTCTCCATGTCTCCGTGGGTTTCCTTCAGATGCTCCAGTTTCCTCCCACAGTCCAAAAATGTGTGGGTTATGTTGACTGGCCACGCTAAATTGCCCCTTAGTTTCAGGGGATTAGAGGGTAAATATGTGGGGTTACGGAAATACGGCCTGGGTGGGATTGTGGTTGGTCTAAATTCAGTGGTTGAAGGGCCTCCTTCTGCACCACAGGGATTCTATGATTCTATCACCCTCACAGCAATTGACCAACAAATCTGGCACAGACCAGGAACCTGGAAACATTCTGAGGAGCTCAGTAGTTCACTGACTGAGCTCATCGAGCTGATGGGAAGCTGGTAGGAGTGCTGGCTGAGGGAAATCATTCTGAGGAGCTTGATCAGTCACACATGGAGAGCTCCAAACCCCATCGTGTACAATGACACAGAAATGTCTCATCTCAAAAATGTGCTTGCTTCTCATTACAAAGAAGCCTTGTTCTTCTGAGGAAGCAGACACGTTTTAGCGGTGGGGAAGCAACAGATTCACTCCAAATATTCGGAGCTCATCACCCTGTGGGGCCCAGGAAGCAACATTTTTAATCGAGGCAAGGAATCTATAAAGGGGAGACATAAATAGAGACGTATGTTCCCTGCACAGTTTTCCATCCACTGAGGCACAGACAGGAAAATAATTCATTTAGCTAGAGTAATTATTCACAGCAGTAATCAAATTCACAATCCCATTTTGAAATTTCAGTCCCAGGCACAAAAAGGAAGTTTCTGAATAATCCAGCACAGCTTGGGAGGTTGCTGCAGTTGTAGGTTGCACTCTTTCTAATAAAATATCACCAGATGATTCTCAAATAAGCAATGACTGAACACGGAGAGTAATGTGTCGAGTAACAGTAATGTTCAAATGGACAGGATACGGTCAAATCTCAATATGACAGAGGGATATGTCTGGGTTAAGCTGATCTTGGAACCATAGAATCCCCAGAGTGGAGAAGGAGCCGTTTGGCCCATCGTGTCTGCACTGACTCTCCAAAACAGCGTACCACCCAGGCCCACCCCTTTGCCTCATCCCTAAAACACACACATTTAGCATGGCCAATCCACCTAACCTACACATGGTAGGACACTAAGGGGGAATTTAGCATGGCCAATCCATCCATCCTGCACATCTTTAGACACTAAGGGGCAATTTAGCATGGCCAATCCACCTAATTTGCACATCTCTGGACTGTGCATTGCAGCACAGATGGAGATCGAAAAATGGAGCAAATAGGAGAAACTCAACTGAGCCCCTCGAGCCTGTTCCGCCATCCGGTTAATGGCTGATTTGGATTTCAATTCCCTTCTTCCTCTTTAATACCCCATTCTTTAATACATTTGTCTAACGAAAGCATTTCAAAATCAGTTCTGAAATTTCCAAATGGCCCCTAGCCTCAATAACATTTTGAAGAATGTTTTCCAGATGTCACGTTACTTTGTGTGAAGAATTGCTTCCTCACATCACCCTGAATAACCCTGCTTTAATTTTACGGTTACGCCCTCTTGTTGCGGATTCCGTTCAACTGAGCCCATCAACTCCTTTGATCACTTTTGCATCTCAGTTAGATCACACCACAATCTTTGAAACTTCAGAGGATACAAGCTAAAGTCCATGCAATCTGTCCTCCGAATGTAGTTCTTTTAATCCCGTTATGTTAGAAGCAGATTGGAGGCAGAGCGAGAGAGAGTCCATGTTGATGTGCAGGAAAATTGGAGAGACAGAAATCTGCCTTGCTAATCTTGCTGACTGATATTGATCATACAGTGATGACCAATCCCCATAATATGCAGGACCTCGTCAATAGACAAGTCTGGAATCCCGTGACTGGGATTTTCTGGTCCCACTGCAGTGAGTAGAGTTTTGGCTGAGTGCCAAATTTTTCGTTCTAGCTGGCCAGGGTGAAATAGATCACAGAATCCTGACCAGTATTTGAGAAAACAGATTAACTGCTGGCAGACTGTTGTACGGTCAACAAGAGATGATAGGTTCGGTAGTCAGGAACAGAGACACTCTATAGATAGTACTGGAGGTCGTGCACTGCATTGGGATTGGTCATCACTGTATGATCAATATCAGTCAGCGAGATTAGCGAGGCAGGATTCTGTCTCTCCAATTTTCCTGCGCATCAACATGGACTCTCTCTCTCGCTCTGCCTCCAATCTGCTTTTAACATAATGAGATTAAAAGAACTACATTCGGAGGACAGATTGCATGGACTTTAGCTTGTATCCTCTGAAGTTTCAAAGATTGTGGTGTGATCATCGGGTAGCATTCATGCTTCTGAGTCAGAAGATCTGGCCTTGAGTCTCAGCACAGGAATTGGTGACCAAGGAAGGTATGCTCATAACAGAAGCCAATTAGGTTATTATCGACCTGAAAAATATTTCCAACGCACACCAAGAGATCAATTCCTCATCAGCCAGGTGATGGAAAGAACATTGGAGCCTCTACAGTCACTATCCATAGCTCCAAATTACAACATTCGTGTAAAAGTGCACGTTATCACAGCAACTTGGGAAATCTCAAATGAACCATGACATGGCAACACCGCAAGGAAAACAGTTCATTTTCTAGATCGCACACTCACAGACATAGATCCACACCACAGAAAATGATCCCTCAGCCCATCGAGTCTGTGCTGGTCAAATCACCAAACGGCACAGGGGCACAGTGGTTAGCATTGCTGCCTCACAGCATCAGGGACACGGGTGTAATTCCCAGCTTGGGTCACTATCTGTGTGGAGTTTGCACATTCTCCCCATATCTGTGTGGGTTTCCTTCAGCACTCCAAAAATAAGCAAGTTAGGTGGATTGGCTGAGCTAAATTGCTCCTTTGGGGAGAACTATCTTGGATAAATGCATGGGGTTATGGGGATAGCACCTGGGTGGGATTGTGGTTGGTGCAGACTCGTTGGGCCAAATAGCCTCCTTCTGCACTGTGTGGACTATTCTCGTCCCATTTCCAAAAGAGTCACATGACGGCATGCTTTGGTGAAGAACGAGTTGACCTTTGAGGTGAACACCTGGAAATACCAGGGACGTGCAGACCCCATTGGGAACAGACATAATCATCTTCAGAACAAGCCGACCTTAAACAAGGCAATGGAATTTACCCAATGGGTGGAAGTCACAATAGTGCCCTAATAATTTCAAAAACATCTTGCAGCTCCTATTAGCCAATCCCTAATTGGGTGGAGTTTGGTATTGCCAGCTGGAAAGGCAGACCGACAGTTGGAAATTTGATTTTTTTTTGTTGTTTTCTTTTTGCGTTCAGGGTTTTGGGGCATGTCCAAACCATCTCACTTTCATGGCAGCGCAGAGTTTAATCAGCACACATCAGCGTATCTGGCAGTCCGGATAAGAAGGAAGTTTTTGAGCTGCCTTGCCCCTTAGTGACAGCGGGGAAAACCATGCAGCAGACACAATGCACCCCCCCCCCCCCACCCCCCGCCCCCTCCCAGCCCCCACCGGTCCTTCCATCTGCTCTGCCAGGGTGCAGACACTTCACACGACTGACGTGGTTCCTTAACCTCAAACCAAAAAGCGTCCCACTGCTGAATGTTGGCACTTCCCAGAGTCGGGAAAGGCACTTGTAAATGCTTGGAATGGCATGGTGGTTAGCATTGCTGCTTCACAGTGCCAGGGACCCGGGCCTCAGGGAAATCCACGCAGACATGGGGAGAATGTGCAAACTCCATACAGAATTGAACCAGGCTCCCTGGTGCTGTGAGGCAGCAGTGCCAACCACTGTGCCACCGCTCCGCTTCAAACAAAATACAGCCACGGAGTCTTTTGCAACCAGCTGAGTGGGAAGGTAGGGCTTCCCCTTTTGATGTCACATCAAAAAAGACAGCACCTATGACACTGCAGCACTCTCACAGTACTGCATTGAGGAGTATCAATAATCAATACAACACTCACTCACAGGTACAATGACCAAAGCCCCAGTATCACTCCCGCACTGCTACTGGGTGACACATGCAAATTTCATTTTCAAAAGCGAGAGGAGGTCATCGGATTTTCTCAGCTCATTGAAGAGGGAAAATTGAGAAGAAATGCAAAACAATGGAACAGCTGGGACTTTTTAATCAGATTGCGATGCAGCAACACAGACCGTTCTCAAAGATTATGTTCAACATCAGCAGAATTCGCTCCTCTTCTCCGTCGTGGCAGATGCTTGACAAACTTCAGAGGTTTAAATTACTGTCAATTGCGTCTCAATTTCAATGAATATTTTAGAATTTAATCACTTCACATACTTCCAGCGGCGTATCTGGAGTGCAGGGCTGTACACATCAGTGCTCACCAGCTCACTGAGCAGGGTTGGTAAAAACCTTTTGGGGTGGCACTGCTGCCTCACAGCACCAGGGACAATTCCCACCTTGGGTTACTATCATCAGTGCAGAGTCTGCGCATTCTCCCCATGTCTCTGTGGGTTTCCTCCAGATGCTCCAGTTTCCTCCCACAATTGAAAGACGTGCTGGTTAGGATGCATTGACCATGTTAAATTCTCCCTCAGTGTACCCGAACAGGTACCTGAGTGTTGGGACTAAGGGATTTTCACAGTAACTTCATTGCAGTATTAATGTAAACCTACTTGTGACTAATAAATAAACTTTACTTTAAAACCGGGAAGCAGCTGAGCTTGGCCTAATGGGAGTTCTCTACTTCCAATGTCTGGACGGCATTACCAGGGATGGGAAGCTGTTCTGGAGCTTGGGCGAGTGCCCAGGTTGAGCATGGGGTACCCTGCCCAGTCTTCTCAGTTAATGGTCATGAAGGATCCTGGTCCCCTCTACCTATGTTCCATTGGAAGATTTCAGAGTCCGTCAGAGTGGAGGTGGGCATTAAGGATAGGGGTCCATCGTTAAGGCTTCAAACATCTGCCAGTAGTAAAGTTTAAAGTTAAAGTGTATTTATTAGTGTCACAAGTAGGCTTACATTAACACTGCAGTGAAGTTACTGTGAAAATCCCGTGGTTGCCACACTGCAGCGCCTGTTCAGGTACACTAAGGAAGAATTTAACAGGGCTAATGTACCTACACAGTACGTAGAATCATAGAATCCCTACAATGCATAGTAGGCCGTTTGGCCCATCGAGTCTGCACTAACCACAGTCCCAACCAAGCTCTATTCCCATATCCTTACATATCTCTTCTGCCTAGCCCCCTAACATTCAGGGGCAATGTGGCGTGGCCAATGCACCCAACCTGCATGTCATTCAGACCTTGGGAGGAAACCGGAGCAGCCAAATAAAACCCACGCAGACACAGGGAGAACATGCAAACTACACACAAACAGTGACCCGAGGCAGGAATAGAACCCAGGTCCCTGGCGCTGTGAGGCAGCAGCGCTAACCCACTGTGCCACTGTGCTGGTTCCCTATCAGCTTAGAAAGAAGAGAAATAAAGACTTGCAATTATGCGGCACTGTTAATGATGACAGAACATATTAATACACTCTGCACACAACAAAGTCCTGCAGTTAGCGTTTAACGCTGGGCGTGAAGCAGCCATTTTGTTCACAGTGACCTCGCTGAAAGGGCAATTTGATTTATCTGTTTATTACTGAGGCTGGTTGAAGGACACTGGGAAAAACTGTGTTCTTCTCTGAATTAACGCTCCCGCGGCCTTGCTCGACCAAGACCAGAAATTCCTGCCTGAGGTCAACGGATGTCCACCCATTGCCCGCTCCGATTCCGTGACGGGCAAAGGAGTAGAATTCCAGCGATGTTGCCCCTGTTTAACCTCTTATCTGAAAAATTATACCTGACAGCGCAGCGCGGCCTTCAGCACTAGCACAGTGAACATGTAAGTAGATAATTGCGCCTCTATTTCTGAAATGGGATTTGAACCCACAACCTTCTGACTCTGAGGCGAATGCCCCATCCAAGGCTGAATGACACAGAGATAAGTAAGAGGTCAAGAATATTCAAAGGGGTAGAGACAGATTACGTTAGTGGGTAAAACTTTGGCAAATCGAAGTACAACGTGGGGAGGGGTGAACATTTCCATCTTGGCAGCAAAAGTAGTGAAGCAAGTACACCTCTATAAACGGAGAGAGATTGCAGGACTCAATTGTACAGAGAAATCTGGGTGTCCTGATATGAATTACTAAAAGTTAGTATGCAGATACAGCAAGGAGTGTAAATGGAATTTCATCCTTTATTGCAAGTGGAATGGAATGGAAAATTCCTGTTGCAGTCATACAGGATGTTGGTAAGACCTCATCTGGAATACAGTGTACAGTTTTGGTCTCTTTACTTCAGAAAGAATATAATCACATCCAAAGCAGTCCAAGGAAGATACGCTTAATCTGTTCCTTCCCTTATGAGGGGACAGTGAACAGGCTGACCTTGTATCGATTGGAGTTTAAAAGACTGAGAGTCGATCTTATTGAAACATATAAAATCCTGAGGAGACTTGCTGAGGTGGATACTGAGACTATCTTTCCCCTTATGGGACAGATGAAAACCGAGGGAAAACCAGTTTAGAAATTAGGGGTCATACAATCATACAATGCAGAAGAGGCCCTTTGGCCCATCCTGTCCTCACCGACGTGCGAGAAACATCTGACCTCCCATCAACTCCCAGTAAGACTGAAATGAGAGGGACAACATTTTCTCAGAGGATCAGTAGTCTGGAATTCTCTTCCTCAGAGGATTATTCAATATTTTAAAGGTTAGCTTAGTTAGATTCCTGACTGATCAAATATTTTAGACAGGGAAGTGGGGTTGAGGATACAATCAGGTCAACCATAATCTTACTGAATGGTGGAACAGGCTTAAGGAGACCTATTCTTGTTCATAAGTTCATTTATTTAAGATTCACAAACAGGTACCAACCAAATTGAATAAGGTGGGCACGGAGCAGTTCATTGACACCACCATTGTCTGTGGCAGTGGTAAGAAGAGATGGAGGTGCATAAGTTTAAGGCTGACAGAATATCTTTGGGGACGAGGCAATTTCGGACACCTCAGCGAGGCTCTCACTTGGCAATGCTCTCTATTCGGTCCTCACTTGTGCGCCAGCCCTTCCCGTTGTTTGCAGGTTCACTGGTGAGGCAGGCCAGGAGTGCACATCTGTTCATCTCTTGTGCTTGGAGGCCATGGCGTCAAGGTGCAGGGTCCCTCACCAGTGACACGCTGCCAGCATTCAAATCAGTCTCCAGCTCTGTCTCAGATGGGGAAAGTCTTGATTTGCACACTGGCTTGCTGTCAGATATGCTGGTATGCTCCCAGTCTGCCTTTCCTGCCAATTACGTGTGGCGTCTAGGAGGCAAAATGAGTTCACCGTGATAGTTGCTTGTTTTCTGTGTTTTTTCTTTCTCTTTAGTTTTGTTTCCGAGAAGTGGCGCAGATGATGGACAGACCGCTGATGATTCCATGAGGCTGAATTAATCCATGTCAGATTCAGACTCGAGATGGCTGGGGCTCTGCCCCCAGATGAGGGCTCTGACTCACACGCTGGCTCTTTGTCAGAAGATGCAGCTGATAATGAGATAAACCTGAACATGAAAGGAAAAAGGCAGGCTCTCTGAAGGAGCGACATCTTGCACTCTGTTTGTGTTGTCCTCATCACCACTCGCAGGATGACATTCTCCCCGCGCGTCACTTCAACAGGACAATTTCCGAATAGCCTGTCTCTCGCACATCAGTTTGTCACAGCAAGGGGCAGTACCCTGCAAAATGGTCTCCTTCACTAACTCAGTTAAAGCAGCCAGTCGCTGGGAAAGTTAAGTCCCAAATCTGGCCTCCCGTGCTATGCTCAACTTCTGTCAGGCTACATATTCCTCCATCGGCAGCCATGCTTTCACCTTCGGCTGTTGACTGATATTCTCTCGAATTTTATTTTGGCACGCGTGGGGCATTTATTCAAGTGTGTGGCCCCTTTAAATTATTTCGTATGTGAGTGCAGCAATACAAAGAGGCTTTCTTCCTGCCCTGGGGCTTTGGGGTTCTTTGGTCATATGACTTATAGGATGGAGACTCTAAAAGCATTCTAAACCTCTTCACTGCTCCCGATCCTTTCTTTGTTTAAGGCATCCTTCAAGCCTGAATATTTGGTCAAGCTTTTGGTCACTTGTTCTGCTATAAATTAAATTTTTTTACTTGCTGACACTCCAGTGATGCTACTCTGAGGATATCTGTGGAATTCACAATCCCAGAAAAGAGTTGAGGCCTAAACGTTGTGTGATTTCAAGAAGAAATTCAAGGGATCAAGATGTGTGCGAAGTCTGCATGTTCTCCTTGTGTCTGCGTGGGTTTCCTCCTGGTACTCTGGTTTCCTCCCACAGTCCAAAAGATGTGCTGGTTAGGTGCATTGGCCGTGCTAAATTCTCCCTCAGTGCACCCAAACAGGTGCCGGAGCATGGTGACTAGCGGATTTTCACAGTAACTTCATTGCAGTGTTAATGTAAACCTACTGAGTAATAAATAATAAGAGCAATTGGCCATTCATCTCCTTGAACCTTGCATTTTGCTCACTTTGGAAGCAAAAACAAGAAGGCAGATTACTACCTGAATGGTTGTAAATTGGGGGAGGGGAGTGGGCAGCGGGAGCTGGGTGTCCTTGTGCACCAGTCACTTCAGGTGCAGCAGGTGGTAAAAAAAGGCAAATGGCATGTTGGCCTTTATTGCAAGAGGTTTCGAATACAGGAGCAAGGATGTCTTGTTGCAATCATACACGGCCTTGTTGAGGCTAAACCTAGAGTATTGTGTGCAGTTTTGATCTCCTTTTCTGAGGAAGGATATTCTTGCTCTTGAAGGAGTGCAGCGAAGGTTTACCAGGCTGATTCTGGGCATGGTGGGATTGATGTGTGAGAAAAGACTGACTAGGTTGAGATTATTTTCATTGCAGTTCAGATGAATGAAGGGGGATCTCACAGAGACTAATAAAATTCTAACAGGACTGGACAGGGTAGATGCAGGGAAAATGTTCCCGATAATGGGTTAGTCCAGAACCAGGGGTCATCGTCTGAGGATGCAGGGTAGTCTCACAACACCAGGTTAAAGTCCAACAGGTTTATTTGGCAGCACGAACCTTCAGAGTCTCAGGTTCCTTCATCAGGTGAGCCTGAAGGAGCCTGAGACTCTGAAGGATAGTGCTGCCAAATAAACCTGTTGGACTTTAACCTGGTGTTGTGAGACTTCTTACTCTGCTTATCGCAGTCCAATGCTAGTATTTTCACATTGTGATTCAGGGTAGACCACTGTGACCAGGGGTCACAGTGTGAGGATTTCAGGGTAGAACATTGAGGACAAAGGTGAGAAGACATTTCTTCATCCAAATTACCACAGGAAGTAGTTGAGGCCAAAAACATTGAATGCATTCAAGAAGCGGCTGGATATAGCACTTGGGATGAATGGGATCAAAGGTTATGGGGAGAAAGCAGGATTAGACTATTGAGTTGGACGATAGCCAGGATCGTGATGAATGGTGGAGCAGGCTCAAAGGGTGGAATGGCCTCCTCCTATTCCTATCTTCCACGTTTCTATGTTCCAGCAGCAGTTTCTAATACCTTCACTGAAGTGGTACCCAGGTTCAAGAGGACATCTCTTTAACCATGCCCAGTCACGAGAGAGAGCCCTGCCTTGCAAAACCCTCTTCGGTTTCTTTCTTTGCTCAAAACTCTCTCACTTCAATCTTGGTTAATATGCACTGGCCAAATCTTTAAATTACTCCTCCAATTGCTCTTTTAGAATCATAGAATTCCTCCAATGCAGAAGGAGGCCATTCAGCCCATCTGCAATGACCACAATCCCACCAGGGCCTATTCCCATTACTTCGCACATTTACCCTGCTCGTTAATCTAGCATGGCCAATCAACCTAACCCGCACATCTTTGCAGTGTGGGAGGAAACCAGAGCGCCCGGGGGAAACCCACGCAGACGCAGAGAGAATATGTAAACTCTACACAAGATAGTGATCAAGGCCGGATTTGAACAGTCCCTGGCACTGTGAGGCAGCAGTGTTAACCACTGTGCCAACATGCCGCCCTGGGTATTTATATATCACCTTTTCTTTTTCTGGGACATACCGAAACTTGTCGGAGGCCAGTGGAGCACTTGTTATTTTGACGTTTCGGAAGTGCGCCAGTCGTGACTTCACGCTGGCAGAGCAGACGGAAGGAAAGGGAATGTGTCTGCTGGATATCTTCCCCTCCTGTCACCAGGGAACAAGGCAGAGAGGCAGCCTGCAGTCAATCAGTCCTATCACTCCCACAGCAAAATTGATTATCTTGCTTGGGCCTGCACTACCTCAGCTGTCAATGCCAGTAAAACTATCAGCGGCCGCTGTAACATTTCTTCTGGAGGAATCAACTCTCCCCAGTTTATTCAAACCTCTTTGCTCCCTGCCAAAGGACAGGAAAATGTGGTTTTCTGTACATCCCACGTGATCTACACGGTTATTACAAACTGCAGGTCCTCGTAACTGCACAATCTAAAACATATTGCACGCCGTTGGAGAGGATTTAACCTCCTGATATTGATGTTATGATTTTGATGCATTGTCCTTGGTCTTTACCAGAAACCTCGGGCAAAATCTTTCGGTTGATAATGGCGCGTGTGCTGTTGGTAGAATTGGAACTGTTTTCTGCCCTGGGCTGTGACATACTTCTCTCTGCTCTGCTGACAAACACTCATTCAGAATGGTGGTGGTGGTTGTGGGGGAGGGGAAGGAGGGGGACCTCGATGCAGAAAGGGCGCTTTTGGCTTTCCAATCAGAATTAAACAGCACAAGAGGCCTTTCGGCCCATCGGAGGCCTGTTATCAGGCCTTTGAAATAGCTCACAAGTTAGCTCCGCCCCATTACCGTGCAAATTTGTCCATTTCAAGTCGTTACCAAATTCCCTTTTAAATTTAGAACATAGAACATAAAACACTACAGCACAAACAGGCCCTTCAACCCACAAGTTGCGCCGATCATATCAGTACCTACCAGGCCTATCTAGAACTCTCAATCCCATTAAATCCCATGGACTCATCCAGAAGAATCTTAAAAGACCCCAACGAATTCACCTCTACCACCACCAATGGCAGCAGATTCCACTCATTACCACCCTCTGAGTGAAAAACTTGCTCCTGACATCTCCTCTGTACTTGCTCCCCAGCATCGTAAACCTGTATCCTCTCTCGTGATCATTTCAGCCCTGGGAAATAGCCTCCGAGAATTCACCCTACCTATACCTCTCAATATCTTATGAACCTCTATCACGTTGCCTCTCAACCTTTGTCTCTCCAGGGAAAAGAGACCTAGCTCTCTCAACCTATCTTCATAAGGCATGCCTCCCAATCCAGGCAACATCCTTGTAAATCTCCTCTGCACCCTCTCAATAGCTTCCACATCCTTCTTGTAATGGCGCGACAGGAACTGCGCACAGTACTCCAAGTGGAGTCTGAAAAGGGTCTTATAAAGTTGCAGCATTACCTTCCAACTCCTAAACTCAATCCCTCGATTAATAAAGGCGAGCACACCATATGCCTTCCTGGCCACATCTTCCATCTGCAGTCCCACCAGGGCTTGAGAGGTGGGAGGGTGAGTGTGTGTGTGTGTGTGTGTGTGTGTGTGTGTGTGTGGAGGGGTGGGGGAAGTATGGACTGGGTTGGTGGTAAGTGGATAGAGGGTACAAAAGGTGCTAACTACCAAGGGCTGGGAGGCAGGAGTGCAGAAGGAGCCGAAAATTAGAACCCAAATCATGACTCTAAACAGCCTTGCCATCCCGCTCTCTACCACCTCATCGCCCCAGCCAGCATTAGGGCTGCAGATCTCAGGCTGAGAACTCCAATTTTGTTTAAAGCTGGTCGCTTGTGTCAGCTTCACAGGGTTGCTGTATTGCTTCCGATCCTTGGGTAGCTTCATGGTTCTGATTTTCTCTTTAAAAGTTGGCCAAAAAGCCACAGAACGACCTGAAAGTCATCAGCAGCGCAGCAACAGATACAGCTTTTGTTTGAAAAAAATAATAAGTGTAATCTCTATTTTAGAGCCAATTCAATGTTTTGGACTGGCGTAAGGAAGTTTCCAATCCACTGTAGAAAGAACATTTACTGAGCACCTCTCCCCTTAATGATGTCTAAGCATAGTTCTCTTTGCACCTCAGAGTCTGCAATCTCTCACCATTTATATAATAAGCTTATTTTTTTATGCCAGAATGGACCATTTCAAATTTTCCCACATTATAGTCCATTTGCCAGACTTTTGCCCACCTACTTAACCAATCCTGTGTAACCACATTACACCCTCTTCGCAATTTATATTCCTATTCATCCTTGTGCCGTCAGCAAATTTAGCAACTATTCTTTCTGTCACTTCATCAGAGTCATTGATATAAATTGTAAAGTTGGGGCCCCAGCATCAGATCCCTGTGGCACATCATTCTTCACACCCTGCCAACCAGAAAAAACACATATTTGTGGCTATTCTGTTTCCTGTAAGCAAATTAATCTTTAATCCATGTCATAACATCCACATTATGCCTTACATCATGACCTGTTAGTTTACGCAATAGGCTTTGATGCAGCACTTTACCAAATGTTTTCTAGAAATCTAAGTACAGTCCATCCATCTTTATCACCACAGCATCGAAGAACTCCAATAAATTGATTAAACATTATTTCCCTTTCACAAAACCATGTTGACTCCGCCTGATTACCTGGCATTTTTCTAAATGCCCTGCTATAACATCCTGAATGACGGCTTCTAACAGTTCCCCTGTGATAGATGTTAGGCTAACTGGCCTGAAGTTTTCTGCTGCGAACTGTCACATCCAGGGCTCCGAGGTCAGGGAACAACATAGGTTGGATCGAGAGCAAAGTTCCCATTACAAAGTCTACGTCGACTTGGGAATGCTTGATGTGACAGGGGCAAAGGGACCTTTACTCTGCAGCCAAATCGTGCAACTGACCTGGGAGTACTTGGCGTGATAATGCTAAAAATGCTGTAAACTGAACTTAACCAATTCCCCTGAGTGTCTGCTCTACTCAGTGTCAGCTCGGGGCTGACACTGAGTAGACGGAAGTGCTGGCACTGAAAATTGCTGCAAAGTTGAAACGTGCCAGTTCACCAATAGTGCTCCGAACGCTTTATTTAAACAACAACCGATTGAGAAGCACAGAATGCTCTGGCCAGGAAGAGAAAAAAATGCTGTCAGACAGTGCAAGGCCTTTGGCAGATTATCAAATCCTTGTTATTGACAAATCTAAATCATAGTTGGGCATGTTGCAGCAATCAGTGTTTACATGCTTGCGAAGGATCTGAACAATGTAAAGTAACCTACAATCACAACACGTTCTTTGATGGTTCAATACCACAAATCTTGCATCACTGAGACACTATCTGACGTTTGTTGTTTAAATCAAGGCACAAGACATAGCTCATTCAAACTCCCTGCGGTGATCATCCTTTCACATCATCATACCTATAACCTGCCAGGAGATTCATGTTTTTTTTTACTGCGTTTTATCAAACTTAGGCTGGAATCCTACCACTATTCATGCTGCAGGATTTTCCCATCCCATCGGAGCAGTGGCACTATAGTTAGCACTGCTACTTCACAGTGCCAGGGACCCAGGTTCAACTTGGGTCAGTGTATGTGCAGAGTCTGCACATCCTCCCTGTGCCTGCATGGGTTTCCTTCCGGAGTCCAAAGCTGGGCAAGTTAGGTGGATTGGTGCTAAGTTAACCCCTAGTGTCCAACGATATGTAGTTTAGGTGGATTGGCCATATTAAATTACCCCTTAGTGTCCAAAAATGTGCAGTTTAGGGGAAATTAGCCATGTTAAATTGCCCCTTAATGTCCAAAGATGACTCAGTTAGTTGGATTGACCAGGGGAAATGTGTGGGGTTGGGGGGGGTTGGGAGATGGAAAGAGGACGTGTGTAAAGTTGCTCTGCCAGAGATCGGTGCAAATCTGTTGGGCCGAATCTCCTCTTCTGAACTATAGGGATTCCATGGTGGACAGAATTTTATTGCCCCGCCCATCATAAGAGTCGGAGCGGGCGGCGGGCTGGACAGTGGGAAGGTCCGATGACCTCAGATGAGAGTTGAAGGTTTCGGGATAGGCGTGGAGGTAAAATCCCGCCCTATGACTTACACACCAACTGGCGGAAACTCAGATATTTTGACAACTCAACCTGGCAGGTTGGTTAAACCCCACGTAGATACCAAAAACAATAAAAATTAGCATAATTGCCTCCGTGAAGACAGAAGTGCTGCCAATGCAGATGTTACTTAAACATAAATATTTACATGTATTTATTGTGCTTTTTTTTATGAAAACCACAAGATCGCAATTTCCCTTGCAAATTACCTGAGTCTAACTCGGAATTCCTATCAAGGTGGAAATAAAGAACAGAAGGTTAGAAGGAGTATATCAGCAGCGTGTAAATAGGTTCAATATTTTAGTGATTAAAATGTGATGCATGTCCCACTATCTTTTTTTAGAAAGCTTTTTACAGTGTCGTACTCAGGAGCTATCGGGGGGCTAGGGTGGGGGTTGGGAGGGGGTTGGTTTCATCAACAGCAGCAACTGCGAAGATACCCATTTACTTCACACAGTTGCTTCTGATCAAAAACAGTTGCTACTGGCAACCCTGAAAATGAAAGCAATCTTCATAAACATTGCTTACTGTCTCAGTGGTGAGGTGGTCTGCATGCCAGCCCTTAACGCATGGGCAGGCGATGGCAGAGTGGTATTAACGCTAGACTATCAATCCAGAGACCCAGCTAATGTTGCGGGGGAACCTAGTTCAAATCCCACCACCCCAGATGGTGGAATATGAATTCAGTGATAAAAAAGTCTGGAATTAAGAATCTACCCGTGAATCGACTGATGGAAAAACCCATCTGATTCATTCATGTCCGCTAGGGAAGAAAATCTGCCTTCCTTACCCGCTCTGCCCTACATGTGACTCCAGAGCCACAGCAATGTGGTTGACTCTCAACTGCCCTTCAGGGGCAACTACGGATGAGCAATAAATGCTGGCCCAGCCAGCGATGCCCATATCCCATGAATGAATGAAAAAATATTTGGCAAGTTGCCCTACATTACTGGGTGGGTGGGCTCAACCTTTTTTAATGCCTATCCTTTCAGGTTTCAGCTTTGGCTCAGCAGGCCAGCATTCTTGCCAACCAGGGGCTGTGGGTTCAAGTCTCACTCCAGAGGCTGGAGCACAGAATCCAGCAGGAAGCTGCAGTTCTACGATGGAAAACACCACTTTCTGGCTGAGCAATGCTTCACGGGATGGGATTTTACACCAATGAGGCTTCACCGTCCTGCCAAGGTCAACAGACTCCAGGACGGCTTGCTGCATTTTACAGCCCCACCCCTCCCCTCACCCCACGTTCTCTCCCAGGTAGTTTTATTCACTGATAGGACGTAGGCATCGCTGGAAAGGTCAGCAATCAGTGCCCATTCTCAAGAAGATGGTTGTATAATTATAAAAGTTAACCGCAAGGCAGTTTCATAGTCAACAGTGGTGAATCACTGCAGTCTGTGTACTATAGGTACACCCACAGTGCTATTATTAGGACTATACCAAGGTTTTGACCCAGTCACAGTGAAGGAATGGAGATATGGAGGGCCGGATTCCCCAATCCCGCTGCAGTGAACAGAGATTTGGCTGAACGCCAAATTCTCCATCCTCGCTGGCAGTGGCAGTAGGGTGTGAATGATCAGAGGGTTATGGTCATTGTCTGAAATCAGGATGGGGTGTGGCTCGGAAGGGGTCTGGCAGGTGATGGTGCTGCCTTTGCCCTTCTAGAGTTCCCTGAGTTCTTCCAGCATTTTTGGTTTTCAGACTTCAGACTTTTAGCATCACCAATGTTTTGCTCTGGCGCTGGTGGCACTGCATTGGTATGTTCTCTCAATACGTGAAAAGCATTTGCGACATCATAGAACATAGAACAATACAGCACAAACAGGCCCTTCAGCCCACTAGTTGCGCCGGTCACATCTACCAATCCACAGACCTATCTATAACCCCCTATCCTATTCGTTTCCATATACTCATCCAGAAGTCTCTTGAAAGACCCCAGTGAGTTTGCCTCAACAACCTCCGATGGCAGTCGGTTCCATTCACTCACCACCCTCTGAGTGAAAAACCTACCCCTGACATCTCCTTTGTATTTGCTTCCCTGCACCTTAAATCTGTGTCCTCTCGTAGTGACCATTTCAGTTCGGGAAATAGTCTCTGGGAGTCCACCCTATCTATTCCTCTCAACATTTTATAAACCTCTATCAGGTCGCCTCTCAACCTATGTCTCTCCAGTGAGAAGAGTCCCAGCTCCCTCAACCTATCTTCATAAGGCCTGTCTCCCAATCCAGGCAGCATCCTTGTAAATCTCCTCTGAACCCTCTCAATAGCCTCTACGTCCTTCCTATAATGAGGCAACCAGAAGTGCGCACAATACTCTAACTGGGGTCTGACAAGAGTCTTATAGAGCTGCATCATTACCTCCTGACTCCTAAACTCTGTTCCTCAATTAATGAAGGCCAGTAGACCGTACGCCTTCTTGACCACTTCCTCCACCTGCGAGGCCGATTTAAGAGTCCTATGGACCCGGACCCCGAGATCCTTCTGCTCTACAACACAGCTAAGACTCCTGGAGGGCACATCGGAGGGCACACATGTGGCATTTACTTCCAATGCACGTGATCATCCCTTGTTAACCAAACCTGAAGTTTACACAAATGAAGCAATTCAGAAACAGGAAAACTCGCAAAACAATTTGTCCATGTCCATCAGGTTTCCACAAATGAATCCCATTTGTCTGCACTTGACCCATCTCTCTGTAAACCTTTCCTATTCATGGACCTATCCAAATGTCTTTTAAATGTTGCAACTGTACCTACCTCTATCACCTCCTCTGGCAGCTCATTCCATACACGCACTGCCTTCTGTGCGAAAAAGTTGCCCCTCAGTTCCCTTTTAAATCTTTCCCCTCTCAATTTAAATCTCTGCCCTCTAGTTTTGGACTCTCCTACCCTCTGGAAAAGACCTTGCTTATTCACCTTATCTAAGCCGCTCATGGTCTTATAGACCTCTATAAGGTCGCCCCTCATTCTCCTACGCTCCAGGGGAAAAGAAAACTCCCAGCCTCTCCTTATAAGTCAAACCTTCCAGTCCCGGTAACATCGTTTTTGCAACCTTTCCAGTTTAATAACATCCTTCCTGTAGCAGGGTGACCGGAATTGTACACAGTACTCCAAGTGCATCCCCAGGATAAAACAGTCTCCAAAAAAAAAACCAGCTAAAAGAAGTACCAAAGGATGCTGCACTTGGGACCAGGAAGATGTGGTTTCGGTGGAACCACGCACGTAATTTCAGCTGACAGTTCAACAGAGTGCTGAAAGAGGTGCTGCGGTCTCAGATGCTGAATTGTTTAGGTGTATATAGAAGATCCCCTGGCACAATCCAAAGAACAGGGCAATTCTCGTGATTAACGCTTCTCCTTGAAGCAAAAGCAGGATTAATGGGTCATTATAAATATGCCTGTTGGTTGCACTTTGCCGACTGCCAGCGAATAACACACTGCAATTTGAGAAATTTAATTCAGTTCAAATAACTGGTAATAAAAAGTGGGTTACAATAAAACCCACTGCGGGGGGGGGGGGGGGGTGCAGGAAGGTTGTAGACGCAGATTTTTTTTAAAAAACACAATTGGTTCACTAATGCCCTTGAGGGAAGGAAATCTGCCGCCAGTGCCCAATCTGACCAGCGCGACTCCAGTCTCACACCAATATGGTTGGGCTCTGAACCTCTCCCTGAAATAACCAAGCCAGTCTTTTGATTGTAAAACACAGGAGGCAGCTCACCACCACCTTCACATTATTTAAGATTGGATATTGGTGGCAACCTTTCCAATGACATCCACATACAGTCACAGTGCATCGAAACAGGCCCTTCGGCCCAATGCGCCCATGTCCACCCGGTTTCCTTGACTGAATTCCATTTGCCTGCATTTGGCCCCTATTTCTCTAAACCTTTCCTATACGTGTACCCGTCCAAATTCTTTTAAATGTTGCAACTGTACCCGCCTCTACCAGCTCATTTCATACACACACCACCCTCTGTGTGAAAAAGTTGCCCCTCAGGTCCCTTTCAAATCTTTCCCCTCTCAATTTAAACCTACGCCCTCGAGTTTTAGACTCCCTGATCCTGTAAAAAAGACCTTGGTTATTCACCTTACCTAAGCCCTTCGTGATTTTATAGACCTCTATAAGGTTACCCCTCATCCTCCTACACTCCAGAGAAAAAAAGTCCCGTCCAGCCTCTCCTTCCAGTCCTGGTAACATCCTTATAAATCAGTTTTGCACCCACTTAATAACATCTTTCCTGTTGCAGGGCGAGCAGAATTGTATGCAGTACTCAAGTCCATCCCCAAGACAAATAAAACAAAATGGTAAAATGGCAAATTACTTCTAATTGTAGCATGTGCTGTCTCTTACTGAATATCATTTAATCACATATATCGAATTTGAGGTGTTATTTTAGGAAGGAAAGGGTATTTGCAGATTAAAGTGCTCACTGTATAAACTACTTTGTCTAAAGAATGGGGGGAGCTGAGATATGATTTGACCAAAGTGTTTAAAAACTCAAACTGTTTGGTTGGGTGGCACGGTGGCACAGTGGTTAGCAGTGCTGCCTCATAACACTCAGGGACTCAGGTTCAATTCCAGCTTGGATCACTGTCTGTGTGGAATCTGCATGGGTTTCCCTGTGTGTTCCGGTTTCCTCCCACAATCTGAAAGATGTGCTGGTTAGGTGCATTGGCCAGGTTAAATTCTCCCTCAGTGTACCCGAACAGGTGCCAGACTGTGGCGACTGGGGGATTTTCACAGTAACTTCACTGAAGTGTTAATGACACTATTTATGACACTAATAAATATAAATAAAGTTTTAAAAAGGTAAGGTTGAGGTAAGTGAGATGACAAGAGATGTAGGCACTGGAATTGCGAGCTCGAAGGTAGAAGCACACTTGTTATGTGATTATGAGCTCCAAGTCCATTGGGAACAAGCTGTAAATTCAACAAAAAGAGCTACTTTGTGGGATTTGCATTCAGGGAATAAGGGAGAAGTGGAGATAAGAGAAAGCTTCTCCTGACAGGATTGAGGAAGTGGTCCTGGCTCAGTGACAAAGCAGCAGCAGCAGAAGGAAAAATACTGTTGCAAATCTGGAAAGAAATGTAGTATTTCCAGCTTTTTTTCCACTGAGATAAAAGCCTCAAAAAAAAAGGTACATCGAGGCATTAGTGCACAGGCGCACGTAATTTACACGTACTTCCACCAACAAATTTGACAATACTCAATGTCCAAGGTGCAGCAGAAAAGTTAAAGGCAGATTAGACGACTGCTTTGTAGAACTTCTCTGCTCACGGGTGTAACCCTGAGTTCACTGCCACTTGTCATTTCGATTCTCGGCGCCCATCTGAGCTCACTGTCCTTGGCCTGCTGCACCATTCCAATGCAGCCCCCAGCTCAGCAGAACAGCTCCTCATCCTCCTACTCTGCAGCCTTCAGAATGGACTTGTAGCAATTTCAGAAGACAGATTAAAACTCCTATTCCTCCTTGCGCTTGGCATGGAATGGGCAAGTGGTGATGGGGATGGGAGTGGGGAGCGTGCTTGTAATGGGGTAGGGAAACCCATCTCAGCCTCAACTGCAAAAAACAATACTGAGCAGTGAGCTGCACCTTTAATATTGACCTGTTCCCAATTGCTCCCAGGTCTTTCAGATGCTGCTGGTTTTCATGTTGCCACCTAGATACTTATTCACCTTGGGGGGGGCTCTTCCATTTCTATAAGTCTCCCCATTGTCCTTCCTTTTATCCTTTCTTCATATCATGTCTGCAATCAGTAAGACCACTTAAATCCACCTTATTAGCACTGCCACACTGCTTCTCTGCCCCCGACACTAAAATCTACATCTATGTAGATTTCATTCCTTCCAGACTCAACTACTCCAGTGCACTCCTGGCCAATATCAGCATCCACCCTCTATAAACCTGAGGTATTCCTAAATTCTGCTTTTCCATGTCTTTCTTTGCACTAATACTTATCACCTTTCACCCCTCCACTCATCCGTTTATTCCAATTTTCCCGTGCCTAACTTCCTGCCAAGACACAAACATTAATCCCCTAATTTTTTTTTCCATTCATTCATGAAACACAGGCATCGGTGGCTGGACCAACATTTATTACCCATCCCTAGTCGCTCTTGAATTGAATGTCTTGCTGGGCCATTTCACAGGGCAGTTGAGAGTCAACCACATTGCTGTGGCTCTGGATTTACATATAGGTCAGACCAGGTAAAGATGACAGATTTCCTTTCCTAAAGAATATTAGCAAACCTCGATGGGTTTTTTTTCCGATAATCGTCAATGGTTTCACGGTCATCAGTAGATTCTGAATTCCAGAATTTTTTATTGTTCTCAAATAAGGGTGTCATGGAGGCATGGTGGTTAGCACTGCTGCCTCTCAGCGCCAGGGATCCAGATTCAATTCCTGGCGTGGGTTACTGTCTGCATGAAGTTTTCACATTCTCCCTGTGTCTGTGTGGGTTTCTTCTGGGTGCTCTGGCTTCCTCCCATCGTCCAAAGATGTGTGGGTTAGGTGGATTGGCCAAGCAAAATTGTCCCTTCATGTCAGGGGGACTAATTGGGATAAATGCATGGGGTTATGGGGATCGGGCTTGAGTGGGATTGTAGTTGGAAAAGACACAGTAGCCAAATGGCCTCCTTCTGCACTGTAGGGATTCTAAATTCCACCATCTGCCATGGCGGGATTTGAACCCAGGTCCCCAAATGGGTGCAATTGCCCGAGTTAAAAGCCGTCATCTATATAGGGGGCAATATGCAGCAGGGAGGTTGCGTGACTACCATTCTTATAGTGGGGAATGAGCAACAGGGGTCATGCACTAAGTCAGGGAGCAATGGGAGTCTTGTCAAGCCTTCTGTCACTGGGGACTATGGATAGCTTGAATCAAGCATTCATAGGTATAGGAAATAATAACACCCTTTTAAAGCATCAATTTTATTTGTTGATCTATACAATGTGAACTTCAATTATAAACTGAATGCTGCCATTTTGCGTTGTCTGGTGTCTGGAGTTGTGCTAATTTTCAAATGCTAAACTGGGGCTGTATTGGTAAATAGTTGGAAGCAATGCACTATTCCATTTCCTTGAGTCTATTTTTTTTCCTTCATATTGCTCTGCTTTTTAAATACCACCTCTAATGTTATATTGATCCCAAACAGTTGAAGTATGAAACCAGGCACTGACACTTTGCTTAGCAATAGGTTTATTTACAGAATGCAGCATTATAAAAGCCTGCTTTCTACCAACCAACCCAGATGTCCCAGCAGTCTTTCTTTTGGCTATTTCAGTCAAACAAAATGGACTAATTAGCAAATAAAGCAAAGAAACAAACTGACAGCTCCTTAAAGGGACACTATTAAAACAGACAATTTTTTTTCTGAAAAATTGTAAATTAAACAGTCTCTTTTTATCAGTGCACTAAGTACTTCATTAAACAATGTCCTTCTTCTTGTATCGTGATATGAAATTAACATACCATTAACATTAACCGGGGGCCTTCATAACGGCTTTGGGTAGAACACATCAACAGGGATCTGTTTTTCCACAGTCTCTGCCTGTGGTCCTACTGAATAATTCAGCACAACCTTTGTTGTTTTTAAAGTTTATTTATTAGTGGCACAAGTAGACTTACATTAACATTGCAATGAATTTGCTGTGAAAATCCCCGAGTCACCACAGTCTGGTACCTATTCAGGTACACAGATGGAGAATTTAGCATGGCAAATGCACCTAACCTGCATGTCATGTGGACTGTGAAAGGAAACTGGAGCATCCGGAGGAACCCCATGTAGACACAGGGAGAACATGCAGACTCTGCAGAGTGACCCAATCTGGGAATCGAACTCGGGTCCCTAGTGCCATGAGTCAGCAGTGCCAACCACCGTGCCGCCCAAAACGTTGAGATAACGCAGTGGATTTTTTTAAATTCTGATTTTAATTCTTTAATTTTAATTACTAACTTTAATTCTAATCAAAAAAGCCAATTCGGATTAAGTCCAATCCTGGTTCCCACATGAGGGACAAACCAGATCCAAGCTAACAAGACAAAACATTGCATCCCATCTTGAGCTCCATCAAACAACATCCAAGCTGATAGGAGAGGTATTGCACCCTAGGCCATCAGCCCTTTGAACATGCTCCTCATGCATTAAGTCATACTTGATCTGGCTGTAGCTTGTTCTAATACTTCATCTGAGCCTAAAGGCAGAGATGGCTTTGAAAAAGTGCATCAAGTAAAGCCTTGGTTTAACCTCAGTGGCTAACCTGATCCTTTACACTATCCTGGCTTAGGCAAACCATCGTCGCAGGCCCCAGTGCAATGAACTAGTCTCATCCCCTGCCTGATCAGTGTCTCTTCCATGCCAGGTAAGGGACCAACTCACACTTCGTATGAAGGAGTTGGAATAATTTGATTTGATTTGACTTATCATTGTCACATGCATTAACATACAGTGTTTTTTACATGCAATACAGACAAAGCATACTGATCATAGAGAAGGAAAGGAGAGATGCCGAAGACAATATCACAGTCATAGCTCAGCTGCAGAGTAAGATCATCTTAGTGCAAGATAGGTCCATTCAAAAATGTGATGGCAGAGGGAAGAAGCTGTTCTTGAGTTGGTTGGTACGTCACCCCAGACTTCAGTATCTTTTTCCTGAGAAAAAGTCCGGGGTCCTTAATTACGCTGGCTACTTTGGTGAAGCAGAGTAGGCAGAGTCAATGGATGGGAGGTTGGTTTGGGTGATGGATTGGGCTCCATTCACATTGTGGTCTTGGGCAGAGCAGGAGCCATACCAAGCTGAGATACAACCAGAAAGAATCCTTTCTATGAAGCATCTGTATAAGTTGGTGAGAATCGTAGTTGACATGCCAGATTTCTTTAGTCTTCCGAGGAGGCTAAGAAATCACCTTGAACATCCAATTTCTCCTATTTCAAACATATATCCAATTCCTCTTTGAAGGCTACTATTGAGTTTGCTTCCAGTGGAACATACGATTCAGGAGCAGGAGTAGGCCATCAGCCCTTTCAGCCTACTCCTCATGCATTAAGTCATACTTGATCTGGCAGTGGCTGCAGCTCTACTTTCCTGTCCCCCCATCACCTTTTCTGCCTTCACCTATCAAAACTTAGCCTTCAATAAACTCAATGACCCAACCTCATTGCTCTCTGGAGAAGAGAATTCTACAGACTTCCCCACCATTAGAGACATTCTTTCTGAACATACCATGTCTGAGCCTGTTAGAATTTTATAAGTTTCAATGAGAACCACTCTCACTCCTCTAAACCCCAGTGAATATATTCCTAACTAACTTATCTCTCCTCATATGATGGACCTGCCATCCAAAGAATCAGCCTGGTAAACCTTCGCTGCACTCCCTCTATAGCAAGGACACCCTTCCTCAGATAAGGACACAAAACTGCACACAACTCTGGGTATGGCCTCACCAACACCCTGTATAATTGCAGCAAAACATCCCTATCGCTATACTCAAATCCTTTATGCCCTCATAATTTTATAAACCACTGTAAGGTCAACCTCTGAGAAAAAAATCTCAGCCTATCCAGCTTCTCTTTATTAGTCAAACCTTCCAGTCCCAATAACATCCCTGTCAATCTTTTTTGTACTCTTTTCAGTTTAATAACATTCTTTCCCCATAGTGGGAAGTGTACACACTACTGTAAATGTGGCCTGAGAAATATCTTGCACAGTTATAACATAATGTCCCAGCTCCTATACTCAATGCTCCGACCAATGAAGGCAAGAGTACCAAACGCCTTCTTCACCTTTCTGTTTCCCAGTGATGGCATTTTTAAGGAACTATGTATGTACCTCTACAAATCTCTGTTCAACTCTCCAGAGGTCTGCTACTTACTGTGTTAAGCCCTGCTCTGATTTGTCTTACTAAAACGCAGCACCTCACATTTATCTGAATTAAACTCTATCGGCGATTCCTCGGCCCACTTGGCCCAGTTGATCAAGATTACAAGGTTATCTCCACTCCTAAGAGTGTTTCAAGTCAGAATCCAGAGTGCCAATAGACCTCTTAAAGACACTCCTTTTTATGCATACAGCAGAGACTCACTCAAGTCAGACAACCATTGGGTCAATCAGGGAGCTCATACTCCAATGACAGAGGTTTATAAAATGTTGAGAGGAATAGATAGGGTGGATTCTCAGAGGCTATTTCCTAGGGCTGAAATGGTCGCGACGAGAGGACACAGGTTTAAGGTGCTGGGCAGCAAGAACAGAGGAGATGTTAGGGGTAAGTTTTTCACCCAGAGGGTGGTCAGTGAATGGAATCGGCTGCTGTTGGTGATGGTGGAGGTGAACTCGCTGGGGTCTTTTAAAAGACTTCTGGATGAGTATATGGGATTAAATAGGATTGGGAATTACAGATAGTTCTATGGCCTAGTACATATAGAACATAGAACATAGAACATTACAGCGCAGTACAGGCCCTTCGGCCCTCAATGTTGCGCCCGCCAGTGGACCCTCTAACCTAAACTATTCCAATATCATCCATATGCCTATCCATCGACCATTTGAATGCCCCCAAAGTAGGCGAGTCCACAACTGCTGCAGGCAGGGCATTCCACGCCCTCACCACCCTCTGCGTAAAGAACCTGCCTCTGACATCCATCCTATAACTACCACCTCTTAATTTAAAGTTATGTCCCCTCGTGTTGGTCATCACCATCCGAGAAAAAAGGCTCTCACTATCCACCCTATCCAGTCCTTTGATCATCTTATATGCCTCAATTAGGTCACCGCGTAACCTTCTTCTCTCGAATGAAAATAACCTCAGGTCCCTCAGCCTTTCCTCATAAGGCCATTCCACCACATCACACCACCATACATATGGGTATGATTGGCGCAACCTGTGGGCCGAAGGGCCTGTTTGTGCTGTAGTGTTCTATGTTTTATGACCCCACCTTGTGGGCCTCGCTGAGGTCACTGCATTTCCCCAGGAGGCAACTCACTATGATAAGGGTGCTGTAGGGGATAGTTTAACACTGCATTGCTCAGACAGGGGCTGGGTAGCTTCACATTGTATTGCTCAGATAGGGACTCTCTGCTTGTGACTATCACTATCCAACTGCATCATTGAGCACATCACAGTCATGAACAAGACATCAAGCGAGCTGAAAACAAAACCAAATTTATCTTGTTCAATGAGGCATTTTAAAAAAACTATTTTTTTTTACCAATTTTGCTGTCAGGATAATGTAGAAGACTCAGTTGATAATCATTGTGGGTCACATAGCTTTAATATTGAAACAGGGATGTGGCTCATGCAGTGAAACTGGTGCCTTTGATGGTTTTAGTAGAAGCAGCAGTCATCAGTGTGGAACATTCAGTCATTACACACATGCCAACAAGGATATCTGTTGTGTTAGGAGCATCTCAGTGATTTCTACTTCTTAATCCTATTCAGCAAAGAAACAGCTCAACACCTCTAACAACAGGCACTGGGATCAGGCTGCAAGCATGATTATTGCATTCCAGACTGACTCACGGGGAAGGAAAGAGTTTGAATTTATGTAGCACCTTTCACAATCTCAGAATATCCCAAAGAACTTGACAGCCAATGAATTATAGAATTCCTACAGTGCAGAAGGAATCCATTTGGCCCATTGAATCCCAGCCAGGTCCTAGCCCTGTAATTACCTTGCTAATCCCCAGATCAGAATTGTACCCTCCTGCCCACCATCGGAATCAGGGTGGGTGAGGGATTGGACCATGGAAAAATCCGTTGACGTCGGAAAATCTCATTCTAAGCATCAATTCAGCATGGCCAATCAACCTAACCCGCACATTTTTGGAGTTGGGGGATAAACCGGAGCATCCGGAGAAAACCCGCACAGACATGGGGAGAGCGTGCAGACTCCACACATTGACCCGAGGCCGGAATTGAACCCGGGCCTCTGGCGCTGTGAGACAGCAGTGCTTACCACTGTGCCACCGCGCCGCAAGAGTAGTCACTAGTGAAATTTAGGGAACCAATGTGTGAACAGCAAAACTCCACAAGCAGCAGCCTGTTAATCTATTGCAGTGATGGTCAGTTAACAGATAAATATTGACCAGGATGCTTGGAAGAACTCCCCATTCTTCTTCAAAACATAGTGCTGTGAAGACCTTTCTGGGCATCTCTGCAAGGTACATGGGGGAGCAAAGTCATCCTAAGCCCAGCCACTTTCAGCTGCTTCCCTCCACCATAACAGCAGGAGCCATAGAATCACACAGTGCAGAAAAGGCCCTTCAGCCCTTCGAATCTGCACTGACAATAACCATTAAAGTCATGCTAACCCCACTTTCCAGCACTTGTCCCCTTTCCTTGAAAGTTGTGATGTTTCAAGTGCTCACCAAAACATATTTCAAAACATAAAGTTTCCCAACTTCCACTACCTTCCCAGGCAGTGCATTCCAGATTCCCACTATTAGAAGCGAGGTTTGTTGCTGATTACACAGTACTCAGTACCATTTACGACCCCTCCAATTCTGACACAGTCCAATCGTATATGTAGTAAAAGCCTGGACAACACTCAGGCTTTAGTCGATAAATGAATCGATATTCAAAGACATTGATATTCAAAGACATCCCTGAGTCCTTCAATAACAAGATCCCCATGGAGGCGGGGGTTGGGGGAGGTGGGGGGGGGTTAGCACTGATCAGGAACTGAACTGGACTAACCATATGGATACTTTGGGTGGAATTTTACGATCCCACCCTCCACGGGAATCATGGTGATTAGGACCATGCAAAATTCTATTGAATTTTCCAGTGGGATTTTCTGACCTGGGGCCAGTGCCACTGGAAAATCCCACCCTACGCCTGGGGATCCCGCAACAAATAACTCACCTCCTGACTCCCAACAGTCTGTTCACCATCTGCAAGGCACAAATCAGGAGTGTGATGGAATACCCTCCACTTGCCTGGATGGGGGTAGCTCCAGCAACACTCAAGGAGCTTAACAAAATCCAGGAAAAGGCAGATCACTTGGATCACAATGCATCCACTACCTTTAGCATTCACTTTTTCCACCAACAGCAGTAGTGTACTGCATTTGCAAGATGCATCACAGCAACTCACTTAGATTTCTTTACTGTCCAAAGCGATAGTTTTTTACGTCTCGTAGAACAAGGGCAGCAGATTCAATGAAACACCATCATCTGCAAGTTTGCCTCCACACATCATCTTGACTTGAAAGTAGAACAGCGTTCAATCACAAAAAAAATCTTAAATTTAAAGCGAAGCCATGCTACAAGGGAAATTGTCATTTAATTGGGTAAACAGATAAAAGCTCTGATGGTAAACAGAGGGAAACACTAAAAAAACTCTAAATGTCCAACAACATTACATTCCAAATACCCAGTGAGAAAGATCAATCTAAGACTTACTAAGTGCAAAACAGAGTGTTACAGTCATAGCTAGGGTGTAGAGAAAGATCAACTTAATGCAAGGTAAGTCCATTCAAAAGTCTGACAGAAGCAGGGAAGAAGCTGTTCTTGAGTCGGTTGGGACGTGACCTCAGACTTCTGTATCTTTTTCCCGATGGAAGAAGGTGGAAGAGAGAATGTGTGGGATGCGTGGGGTCCTTGATTACGCTGCCTCTTACCTACAGCACATGGATCACAGCAGTTCAAGAAGATCTGGCTAACCATCACCATCTTCTCAAGAGCAGTTAGGGACGTGCATTAAATTTTGGCCTTGCAAGTCATGTTCACCTCCCAAAAACGAATAACAATAAACAAATTCTGTCCATTTGGTAGCGAGGTGGGATAAGCCAGGGCCTTTGCATAATTTCTCATCCAAAAAAGTGGCTCCTCCAATAGTTCAACGCTCTCTCAATACTGATACATCAGCTTTGAGTTTCTGCTCATACTGAGTGACTCTTGTAACCAAAACCTTCAGACTGAGAGTACCCAGGAGTTATTGACAATGATGGGAGATGAGCACTTTCTACACCACAGTGCAAGCTACACCTGGGCCAGGCAACTACAATCAGAGGCACTGACACAAGCGCTGACCTCGCCAGCGATTCTGACATCCCATCAAAGAATAGGGAAAATGTTGAAGCTTCACATTAACGTGATCGGGCAACTAACGTCGCACCAGTTATCCAAGCGCGCAAATAAAGACCTAACCAGCTCCAAAGAAGAGCATGGTGCTCATTAAATCATGGAATAAGGGAGTTTGAAACATTTAATAATAAATCAAATAAAGCACTGCAACCGCATTGCCATGGCAACTGGTAGCCGCTGCCCTAATTGCTGTGACCCTGAGCCTGCTCTTGTTGCCATCTTCACTCTGTGCAGTCTAGTCAGTCTGTGATACAGCAGCAATTCCATTCCTCTGGATTGACTGCGCAGCCCAATGCTCCACTGAGGAAAACAGGAACAGCACAGATCCAGTGAGGTTCAACGCTCTCTCTGCCCTCTTAATAAGACCTGAGTAAATAATAGAGTCTATGTGTATCTATCTATCTATCTGTCGGTTTGAGATGGAGCAGAACGACACAAGACACTTCTGAAAGCCCCACCAGCTGTGTTTACTGACATGCTCGACTGTTCCGCTTTAGTTAGCATGCTGTCGGATTCCTTTCCATTCTAGCCTCTCTCAAGGCCCTCTGTGTCCTGGGAATTCCTTCCCTTCTGAACCATTCAGTTCCAATTAGTTTCCAAAAGCTATCAATCTAGCTTGGAGCATACTGGAGCCTTTTGATTACCCGTTGGCATCTGCCATCACCCTATTTTCATGTGAAGGATCGAGTCTCTCAGGAAGATGTGTATCATCTGTTCCACCAAGTCTTGTAGCAAGGCAGAACACTCTTTAAGACAGGATGTGACAGCCATTCGCACTGATGCTGTGTATAGTTCAAAATTTTGGTCTCACTCAGAAAACAATCCACTCGCTTGATGGTGCAGTGGTTAGCACTGCTGCCTCACAGTACCAGAGACACAGATTTGATTCCTTCTTGGGTCAATGTCTATGCGGAGTTTGCACATTCTCCCCGTATTTGCATGGGTTTCTTCTGGGTAATCCAGTTTCATAAAATTCTACATTCGGCCCATTAAGCCTGCATCAATAACAATCCCACTCAGGCCCTATCCTTGTAACATCATGGATTTACCCTGTTAAACTTCATGACATTAAGCAGCAATTTGCCATGGCCAGTTTACCTAACCTGCAGATCTTTGGACTGTGAGAGGAAACAGGAACACCTGAAGGAAACCCATGCAGACACAGGGAGAATGTGCAAACTCTGAAAGGCATGCTGGTCAGGTGTACTAGCCATACTAAATTCAGTGTGCCTGAACAGGCGCCAGAGTGCAGCGACTAGGGGATTTTCACAGTAACTTCATTGCAGTCTTAATGTAAGCCTACTTGTGACACGAATAAATAAACTTTTTATCAAACTCTTCCATTCAGTGCAAGACTCCAGCTTACAACTTGAGTATCCTCACATCTGACAACTTAGCAATCCTCCCTTCCCTCAACACTGGTGACTGCACCTTCAGCTCTGATGATGTTGCCTTAGTCCGAAGGTTGTAATGGAAGCTCACACAAAATTGATGCACTGAACCTGGACAAAGTTCCTTCCACACCTACACCAACATGTTTGTACAGGTAATGTGCTCAAATCACAACAACCGGGACCTTACAGGCCCACCATAAGATCCAGGAGCAACTGTAGGCCATTCAGCCCTTTGAGTTAACACCACCATTCATTGAGATTCTGACTGATCTGATGTGATAGGAGGTGTCGGGGTAACAGGAGATGTCAGGGATAATTTTATCATTCAGAGGGTGGTGAGTGAGTGAGTGGAATCGGCTGCCGTCGGTGGTGGTAGAGGCGAATTCACTGGGGTCTTTTAAGAGACATCTGGATGAGTACATGGGATTTAATGGGATTGAGAGTTATAGATAGGCCTGGCTGATGGGGATATAATCAGCGCAACTTGTGGGCCGAAGGGCCTGTTAGTGCTGTAGTGTTCTATGCTCTATAATTCTGACCAATTTAGGTGCAGAGGCAAATTCCAACTCTGCTATCTTAGGCCCACTGGGAGCTGAATCAAACCCTGTTTATTTTGTGGATTGACAGGGTTTAGCACTTATTAATTACTCAACATAGCAGCCAGGCACAATCAGTTGATATTCTTAACAGTAAACTACTGGGGCTCACCAAGGGCCAGCTTGTCAGAAAGACCAGTTGATAAGATAGTGAGGCCACACCAGAAATATTGCCTGCAGTTTTGGTCTCCTTATCTGAGGGAGAATGCTCTGGCTCTAGAGAGAGTGCAGAGAAGGTTTGCCAGACTGATTCCTGGGACGACAAGGCTGATGTATAAGGAGAGACTTAGTCGGTTAGAATTATATCCGCTGGAGTTTGAAAGAATGAGATGGGATCTCATAGCAACCAATGAAATCCTAATAGGACCAGACAGAGTAGATTCAAGAAGGATGTTCCTGATGGGGCTGTCCAGAACCAGGGGTCATAATCTCAGGGTACAGAACAGATGGTTTAAGACAGAGATAAGGAGAAATATCTTCACCCATAGAGTGGTCAGCATGTGGAATTCATTACCACAAAAGTAGTTGAGAACAAAATACAGAGGGTGGGATTTTCCAGCCACGTTTGCCCAAGACTGGAAAATCCAGCCCAAGGTCAATGGACCTTTGCATGGTCCGTGTCCCGTAGCAGGCGGGTTGGGAAAAATTCCACCCTAAAGAAGGAGTTAGATTATAGCTGAAGTGGAAGAGATCAAAGGATCTGGGGTAAGGCGGAATCAGGCTATTGAGTTGGATGATCAACCAGGATCAAAACAAAGGGCTGAATGGCCTCCTCTTGTTTCTATTTTCTCCGGTTCTATATTTGAGATTTATCTGACAGTGAAACCTGGTAGATGTGACATCGCTCTTGTGCTGTGAGTGACATGGAAGTTCATTTCACACAAACCCATCCCAGCCAACGGGCCAATCAGCCTTGGCTGCTGTGGGTGTGTTGTGTACTCATGTATAAAGGCATGGAGACGTCATGGTAACCAAGCCTTCCAGAGGCCCAGGCTAATGCTGTGGGTCAAGGGTTGAAATCCCACCACGGCAGCTGGTGGAATTTAAATCCAATTAATAAATTAGAACTGAAGTCTAGTCTCAGTAATGGGTGACCATGAAACAATTGTGGATTGTCATTAAAAACCCATCTGGTTCACCAGTGGAACAAACTGCAAGAGGTTATAGTAGAGGCGGGTACAATTTTGTCTTTTAAAAAACATGTTTTTTAAGTTTTAAAGTTTGTTTGTTAGTCACAAATAAGGCTTACATTAACAGTGCAATGAAGTTACTGTGAAACTCCCCTAGTCGCCACACTTTGGTGCCTGTTTGGTTAATGCACCCTAATTAGTATGTCTTTCGGACAGTGGGAAGAAACCGGAGCACCCTGAGAAAACCCAGGAAGACACATGGAGAATGTGTAAACTCCACACAGATGGTGACCCAAGCTGGGAATTGAACCCAGGTCCTTGGCGCTGTGAGGCAGCAGTGCTAACCACTATGCTACTGTGCTGCCCAACATGCTACCCATTCAGACAATTACATGGGTAAGATGGGTATAGAGGGATATGGGCCAAATGCGGACAATTGGGAGTGGCTTAGCAGTTAAAAAAAAGGGTAGCATGGACAAGTTGGGCCGACGGGCCTGTTTCCATGCCAGAAACCTTTATGACTCTATTTTCCCTCAGGGAAGTAAATCTGCCATCCTTACCTGGCCCAGCCCATATGTGACTCCAGTTCCAAAGCAACTTTGGATGGTTAACTCTCAACTGCCCTCTCAAATGGCCTTGCAAGCCACTCAGTTCAAAGGCAATTGGGGAGTGGACAAATGCTAGCCCATATCCCAAGAAAGAGTATAGAAAAAAAGTATATATATCTGGGGGCCGAGAAGAACTGCACCTTAATAAGATTAGATGAGTCCATACTTTGTAAGCTGGGATGTTTTGTTTACTCCTGACGTTCGTAGATACCGGTGTTCCTAAACAAGTAACATTGCATAGCTTTATAATGATTCTGATGAGCATGCGGTTTGTGAAACTGATCTGGCAATTTAGATCAACAGATGAAAACACTTCCCTCTATGATGATCAGATTGCTCTCTGCACTAACCCAGTACGTGTGTTGGATACAGGTCCAGCGCTGATCAAAATGGACCCCTTGTTCCCGCAACAGTGGGACTAATTACAGAGCAAACAAATAGTCTTCTGCTAATTGGCACAAAAAAAAATCTTTGTGGAAGCTCGATGATTCATCAGCAGCACAGAGGGGAAAGAGGAAAAAGAAACCTTCAGAGATGCAGGAAATGAATTTAACAACAGCAAGTTGTCGAATGAGCACTTACCCTGTTTCATGTGGGCCCACACTTACCCCTCTGCCAAAGGTGAGTGCAGTTAAAACAGGACAACTTGCAGAGGAATGAAAATAGTGAAGAGGGGAAAGGGTAAACCGCACTGTGCAAAATTAGTACAAAATCTGCTCGCAGAAAATTCTAGACTACGGCAACACAGATAATAATGCCCTGTTCACAAAGCTACAAAGCCTCCGAGAATCATATGGGGCAAAGCAGTTTGAGCTTTGACAGAAGGAGAGAATTTGCATTTCGATAGTGTCTCTCTCAATCTTCGAGGTGCCAAAGCGCTTTGCAGCCAATCAAGAACTTCTGAAGCTGTAGCTAAGGAAACAGGACGGCCAATTTGTGCATAGCAAACTCCCACAAACAGCAACCAAATAATCTGTTTTATTAATGATGTTAACTGAGCGATAATTATTGACCTGAGCACTGGAGATAATTCCTCTTAACTTAGCATGGTCAATGTGCCTAACCACCTAACTTACTTCAAACTAGTACTACAAGATCCATCCAGTGGAGAAACAGGGTCTTGATTAATAATTCCCCAGTGGATGGCAGCTCCGACAGTGCAGCACATGTCAATCTTGATTTTTGTGCTTATAGTTAACAAAAAGGGACTTAAGTACATGGGAGAGAGGGGAATTTCTCTGGCCGTTCACACCAGTGGGATTCTCTGGCATTGCTGGCAGTCATGATGTGGAGATGCCGGCATTGGATTGGGGTAAACATAGAAAGAAGTCTCACAACACCAGGTTAAAGTCCAACAAGTTTATTTGTAATAAACATCACTAGCTTTCGGAGCACTGCTCCTTCGTCAGGTGAGTGGGGAGTTCTGATCACAAACAGGGCATATAAAGCACACACTCAGTTTACAGAATACTGATTATAATGCGAGTCTTTATAGTTAGTCAACTCCTAAAGGTGCAGACAATGTGAGTTGAGATAGCATTAAGCACAGGTTAAAGAGATGTGTATTGTCTCCAGGCAGGACAGTAAGTGAGATGTTGCAAACCCAGGCAAGTCATAGGGGTAACCGATCGTGTGACATGAATCCAAGATCCCGGTTGAGGGCATCCTCATGTGTACGCAACTTGGCTATCAGTCTCTGCTCAGCGACTCTGCGCCGTCGTGTGTCGTGAAGGCCGCCTTGGAGAACGTTTATCCAAAGATCAGAGGCCGAATACCACGACCACTGAAGTGCTCACCAACAGGAAGAGAACAGTCTTACCTGATGATTGTCGAGCGGTGTTCATTCATCCGTTGTCCACAGGAAAGGATGTCCCCGAGGCATGGTACATTTGGGACAGGGGCTACAGCAACGGATGAATGAACATCGCTCGACAATCACCAGGCAAGACTGTTCTCTTCCTGTTGGCGAACACTTCAGTGGTCCTAGATATTGAACCTCTGATCTTCGGGGAGGCATTCTCCAAGGGGGCCTTCAAGACACACAACGGCGCAGAGTCGCTGAGCAGAGACTGATAGCCAAGTTCTGCACACATAAGGACAGCCTCAACCAGGATCTTGGATTCATGTCACACTATCTGTAACTCCCATTACTTGCCTGGGCTTGCAAAAACTCACTTACTGTCCTGTCTAGAGACAATACACATCCCTTTAACCTGGGCTTAATGCTATCTCCATTCACATTGTCTGCACCTTTAAGACCTGATTAGCTGTAAAGACTTGCATTTCCATCAGTACTCTGTAAACTGAATGTGCACCTTTATATACCTTGTTTGTGATCAGAACTCCCCCCTCACCTGACGAAGGAGCTCCGAAAGCTTGTGACGTTTGTTACCAAATAAACCTGTTGGACTTTAACCTGGTGCTGTGAGACTTCTTATCGCTGGCAGTGCCATGGGTTTCTGGGCGATGTGAGATGACATCAATGGGAAATCCCTATGATGGCGAACAGCACGTCACCTCTGACCGCTGAGAAACACACGGCTGGGATGGCCAGAAAACTCGCTCATGACCTAGAACCATAGAATCATAGAAAAACTACAGCACAAACAGGCCCACAAGTTGTGCCGATCTTACCTCTACCTACTAGGCTTATCTATAATCTTCAATCCTATTAAGTCCCATATATTCATCTTAAAAAACCCTAGCGAATTTGCCTCCATAGAACATAGAACATAGAACATTACAGCACAGAACAGGCCCTTCGGCCTTCGATGTTGCGCCGACCAATATAAAAAGCAATGCCCCTCCAAACTAAACCATTCCCTTCTCTTCCATAGACTTATCAACTAACCTCTTAAACGCCACCAAACTTGGCGCATCTACAACTGCTGCAGGCAGGGCATTCCACTCCCAAACCACCTTTGGGTAAAGAACATACCTCTGATATCCGTCCTATAACTATCACCCCTTAATTTAAAGCTGTGTCCCCTCGTGCTAGCTTTCTCCATCCTAGGAAAAAAGGCTATCACTGTCCACCCTATCTAAACCTCTAATCATCTTATATGCTTCAATAAGATCCCCTCTTAGCCGCCTCATTTCTAACGAAAACAACCTCAAATCCTTCAACCTCTCTTCATAGGACCTGCCCTCCATACAAGGCAACATCCTGGTAAACCTCCTCTGTACCCTCTCCAATGCCTCCACATCTTTCTTATAATGTGGGGACCAGAACTGCACACAATACTCCAAGTGCGGCCGCACTAGAGTTTTGTACAGTTTGCAACATGACGTTGCGGCTCCGAAATTCAATCCCCCTACCAATAAAAGCTAAGACTCCGTATGCCTTCTTAACAACCTTATCGACTTGATTGCCAACTTTCAGGGATCTATGCACATGTACACCAAGATCCCTCTATTCATCAACACTATTAAGAGTCCTACCATTAGCCCTATACTCTACACATTTGTTATTCCTGCCAAAGTGAATTACCTCACACTTTTCCACAGTAAACTCCATTTGCCACCTCTCGGCCCAGCTCTGCAACTTGTCCAAGTCTCTCTGCAAACTAGAACACCCCTCTTCACTATCTACCACTCCACCGACTTTAGTGTGCACTACCACCGATGGCAGCTGATTCCATTCATCCACGACCCTCTGAGCGAAAACCTCCTGAAATCTCCCTCTGAAAGACTGCTGCCTCCAAGCCAGGTACAATACTTCAGGCCCTATCTGTCTGTGGCACAGGAGCTCTGCATGGATCACATTTGGATGCAGGGAATTGTATGATTGAAAGTTCACCTTGTTCTTTTCCCCCTGCCAACGATACTATTTGGCCACCAACTACTCTCACCGACTTTTACAGATGCACCATAGAAAACATTCTTTCTGGTTGTAACACAGCTTGGTATGGCTCCTGCTCCACCCAAGACCACAAAAAAATACAAAAAGACATGAATGTATCCCAGTCCATCGCACAAATCAGCCTCCTATCCATTGACTCTGTCTACACTTCCCACTCCCTTGACAAATAGCCAGCGTAATGAAGGACCCCATTCACCCTATACATTCTCTCTTCTGCCTTCTTCTGTTGGGAAAATGATACAAAAGTCTGAGGTCACATACCAACTGACTCAAGAATGGACCTACTTTGCACTGAGTTGATCTTTCTCTACACCCTAGCTATGACTAACATTATATTCTGCACTTTCTCATTTCCTTCTCTATGAACGTTATGCTTTTTCTGTATAGCGTGCAAGAAACAATACTTTTCACTGTATGTTGATAATAAATAAAGAAATAATAAATCAAATCAAATCAAATTAAAATCAGCTTCCAAACCTTGACTGGTGTGGGATATAACTCAAGTGAAGACAATATTGGTTTTGGCAGTGACATTAACAGCTGAGATAGTCCAATTGGCTGTGGGTTATTATTGAGTTTCTTTCATGGGATGTAAGTGTCGTTGGCCAGGCCAGCTTTTATTACTCATCCCTGATTGAATTGAGTGACTTGCTAAGCCATTTCAGCTCAAAGTCAACCACATTGCTGTGGATCTGGAGTCATATGTTGTGGTGACATAGTGGTTAGCATTGCTGCCTCACTGCGCCAAAAACCTGGGTTTGATTCCCAGCTTGGGTGGCCGTGTGGATTCTACACATTCACCACGTGTCTGGATGAGTTTTCTCCAGGTGCTCTGGTTTTTTCTCACACTCCAAAGATGTGCTGGTTAGGGTGCACTGGCCATGCTAAATTCCCCTTCAGTGTACCTGAACAGGCGCCGGAGTGTGGTGACAGGGGAGGTTTTAGAACATAGAACATAGAACATTACAGCACAGAACAGGCCCTTCGGCCTTCGATGTTGTGCCGACCAAAATAAAAAGCAATGCCCCTCCAAACTAAACAATTCCCTTCTCTTCCATATACTTATCAATTAACCTCTTAAACGCCACCAAACTTGGCGCATCTACAACAGCTGCAGGCAGGGCAGTCCACTCCCTAATCACTCTTTGAGTAAAGAACCTACCTCTGATATCCGTCCTATAACTCATACCCCTTAATTTAAAGCTGTGTCCCCTCGTGCTAGCTTTCTCCATCCTAGGGAAAAAGGCTATCACTGTCCACCCTATCTAAACCTCTAATCATCTTATATGCTTCAATAAGATCCACTCTTAGCCGCCTCCTTTCTAACGAAAACAACCTCAAATCCTTCAACCTCTCTTCATAGGACCTGCCTCCATACCAGGCAACATCCTGGTAAACCTCCTCTGTACCCTCTCCAATGCCTCCACATCTTTCTTATAATGTGGGGACCAGAACTGCACACAATACTCCACGTGCGGCCGCACTAGAGTTTTGTACAGTTGCAACATGATGCTGCGGCTCCTAAATTCAATTCCCCTACCAATAAAAGCTAAGACTCCATATGCCTTCTTAACAACTTTATCCACTTGACTGCCTACTTTCAGGGATCTATTGACACATACACCAAGATCCTCTGTTCCTCAACACTATTAAGAGCCCTACCATTAGCCCTATACTCTACACATTTATTGTTCCTGCCAAAGTGCATTACCTCACACTTTTCCACATTAAACTCCATTTGCCACCTCTCGGCCCAGCTCTGCAACTTGTCCAAGTCACTCTGTAAACTATAACACCCCTCTTCACTATCTACAACTCCACCGACTTTAGTGTCATCTGCAAATTTACTGATCCATCCCTCAATACCCTCATCCAGATCATTTATAAAAATTACAAACAGCAGGGGCCCCAAAACAGACCCTGAGGCACACCACTCGTCACCGAACTCCACGATGAATATCTCCCATCAACCACCACCCTCTGTCTTCTATCTGCCAGCCAATTCCTAATCCAATTAGCTAAATCACCCTCGATTCCACACATCTGCATTTTCTGTAGAAGTCTTCCATGGGCCACCTTATCAAACGCCTTACTAAAGTCCATATATACCACATCAACCGCCTTACCCCCATCCACCTCTTTAGTCACTTTTTCAACAAACTCAATGAGGTTAGTAAGGCACGACCTACCCTTCACAAAACCATGCTGACTATACCCAATCAATTCATTTCTCTCTAAATAACTATAAATCCTATCCCTAATAATTCTCTCCAATACTTTGCCCACAACAGAAGTAAGACTCACTGGCCTATAATTCCCAGGAAAGTCTCTCTTCCCCTTCTTGAACAACGGGACCACATTCGCTATCCTCCATCCTCCGGAACCACACCCGTAACCAACGACGACCTGAAGATCAGAGCCAGAGGCTCTGCAATCTCCTCTCTTGCCCCCCAGAGAATCCTAGGGTAAATCCCGTCCGGCCCAGGGGACTTATCCAACTTCAAACCCTCGAGAATTTCTAACACATCCTCCCTATTTACTACAATACTTCCCAATTTGCAACCCTGTACCTCAGTGCTCTCCATAGCTACATTTCCAGCACTCTGCGTGAATACCGAAGAGAAATATTTATTCAGTGCCTCACCAATATCTTCAGGCTCCACGCACAACTTCCCACTGCTGTCTATGACTGGCCCTAATCTTGCCCTAACCAATCTTCTATTCTTAACATATCGAAAGAAAGCTTTAGGACTCTCCTTAATCCTATCAGCCAACATCTTCTCGTGTCCCCTCTTAGCTCTCCTCAATTCACTTTTTACCTCCTTCCTAGCTAATCTATAGCTATCCATTGCACTACCTGAGCCTTCAAGCCTCATCATGACATAAGCCTCCTTTTTCTTCTTAACCAGCAAATCAACTCTTTTCGTACACCAAGGCTCTCTTACTCGTCCATTTCCTCCCTGCCTGACAGGGACATACGTATCAAGGACTCGCAGCAGCTGCTCCTTGAATAAGCACCACATTCCAGATGTTCCCAGTCTCTGTAGTTTCCTAGTCCAGTCTATGCACCCTAATTCTCTCCTGATGGCCTCATAATTACCCTTCCCCCAGCTATAACTACTGCCCCCAGCTTCATGCCTATCCCTGTCCATCATTAAGGTGAACGTAACCGAATTGTGGTCACTATCACCAAAATGTTCACCAACTTCCAAGCCTAACACCTGGAAGTGTAGCTTCCAGTAGCTTTTCACAGTAGCTTCATTGCAGTGTGAATGTTCTTGTGGCAATAATTCATAAACTTTAAAAATGGGATTAGCACAGCTTTAATGATAGTTATTGTTGGTGCAGACTCACAGAGATTACAGAGGTTCATGACATGGAAGCAGGCCCTTTGTCCCAACTTGTCCATGTTGCCCCTCACTAAGCAAGTCCCAATTGCCCGCTTTGACCCATCTTACCCTCAATGGACTGAAGGATCTTTTGAGTGCTATATGATTCTGTGGGTGGGACTTTATGGTCTTCTCATCCTGAAACCATAAAATCCCACCCAAGGTTAACAGACCTTCCCACGCTCTACCCCTCGCTTGCTCTAATTCCCACAATGGGCAGAACAGTAAAATTCCAGCCTATGTCCCTGTGACTCCTTTTATTTTGGTAGAGGGAAGCAGCTGAAGGTAGCTGGACCTGGGAGGGCTTTGTCCTGCTGCATACTTTGCAGAGATGTCCAGAAAGATTTGCTTGGCACTATATTACCACAGGAAGTAGGTGATGCCAAAACATCAAATGTATTCAAGAGGCGGCTGGATATAGCACTTAGCATGAATGGGATCAAAGGTGGAGAAAATAGGATGAGGCAATTCCCAGCAGCCTGGGCTTGTCCATTAATTAACATACAATAGATTAGCTACTGCTTAACAGACTACTGTTTGTGGAACTTTGCTTTGAACATATTGGTTCCCTAGATTACTAAAGTGACAACATGTATGTTACGGTGGCACAGTCTTTAGCACTGCTGACTTGAGGTCAGCGTGAAACAGACAATGCATTGAAGATAGAAGCAGGAAGAGGCCATTCGGCCCTTCAAACCTGCTCTGCCATTAATCACAATCGTGGCTGATCGTCCAACTCAACAGCCTAATTCTGCTTCCTCCCCCATAACCTTTGGTCTCATTCACCCCAAGTGCTCTATTCTGCCACCTCGTTAATGCATTCAATATTTTGGCATCAACTATTTCCTGGGGTAATGAAATCCACAGGCTCACCACTGTTTGGGTGAAGAAATGTCTCCTCATCTCCGTCCTCAGACTGCGATCCCTGTTTCTGGACTTCCGCACCATCAGGAACATCCTCCCTGCATCTACACTGTGTAGACCTGTTAGAATTTTATTCATCTCTATGAGATCCCTCCTCACTCATCTGAATTTCAGTAAAAACAATCCCAACTTAGTCAATCTTTCCACATACAACGGTCCCACCATACCCCTGAATCAGCCTGGTTATCCTCCGCTACACTCCTTCGAGAGCAAGATCTCAGAAAAGAAGACCAAAGCTGCACACAATATTCTAGATGTGGAATCACCAAGGCCCTGTATAATCGCAACATCACATCCCTGCTCCTGTACTCGAAACCTCTCGCAAAGCCGCTTGCAAGAAGTTTCATTTAATCCGCTTAATTGTGTAAGGGTGACAGAAGGCCAGAAGAAGTCCAACTTCAGCCCAAGACATTGGCCTGAGAGCATTGTGGAATCATCTGATCTGGAGGCAGAAATGGGTAACATTTGCATGGTCATACTCGCTCATGCTTCAGCGGGCAGGCTGGGTCAAGGGGGAGGAGGCCCAGGCACCCAGCACCCCCCCTTCCCCCACAACCACCATCACCAACCGTTCAATAAAAGATGCATTAATGCCAAACATTAGGGACTAGAATAACGTCAAGGGATCGGCTACATAGTCATTCAGGATGGCTGTCATCATCTGTTAGTGCTGTTCTGACTTGCCTTTTGTTCTGTCACTGCCAAACAGCTGCTCGTTAAATGAGCTTCCCAGTCCCTCGACAGTCTCCTATTATTCTACACTTATTGTCTGACAAGGTCACTAGCTGTGGGGAATTTGGCAGAGACAAGAAGCCCAGTCTATAGGATTAAGAGTTTGAACTGCCAAACAACTTTGTTTGCATTCACGTTTGTTGAGTCCCAAGCACAGCGTTCCCACAACGAAGCACAGACAATCAGTTTTAAAACAAAACAAAGCAGCTTCTCCCAATCCTGCAAGTTTCTGAGACAGCTAATCAGCTTGGATGATGGCAGCTCCTGAGGCAGTTGAACGAAAACTTTCTTGAGCTAACACTTAAAGAGCAACTTGCATTAGTGCCTTTACAGTAAAACATCTCGAGCTGCATCACCAAACAAGATGGAAAGGCCATGCCAAATTACTCCTCCGTGTTACAGGATGTATAGGTTAGGGGGATTAGTAAGGTAAATATGTGACTGGGCAATCATAGAGTTCCTACAGTGCAGAAGGAGGCCATTCAGCCCATTGAGTCTGCACTGATCACAGTCCCACTCAGCCATATCCCGACAAGCCCATGCATTCGCCCTGCTAATCACCCTGACATTCAGGTCAATTTAGCATTGCCAATCAACCTAACAGCACATCTGTGGACTGTGGGAGGTAACCAGAGCACTTGGAGGAAACCCACGCAGACACGAGGAGAATGTGCAGACTCCACACAGGCAGTGACTCGAGGCCGGAATTGAACCCTAATCCCTGGTGCTGTGAGGCAGCAATGTTAACCATCCTGCCAGCGGAGGTATTCTGTTGGAGGGTCGGTGTAGATTTGATGGGCTGAATGATCTCCTTCTGTACTGTAGAGGGAGTCTATGAAACTGAGCTACAGGATTTGAGACTCAAATCTTGGATAGAGTGATTGGCTTTCGGCAGCCCCTAAAGGGAGAGTTTTAGGGACAAATTCCAAAGCTTGCAGCCTGAGAAGGTGAAGGCACACCTGCTGATGATCAGCTAAACACAAGTCGATGGAGTTATCAATAGACAAGAAGAAGGGTTTTATAAAAAGCTGAGTCATTACAAATCATTTTGTATTCTCAAAATATGAGTGTCATCTGTTGAATATTCAATTTGTAAATAAAAACTTCTAATTTGTTGGCACTTCTTCATAAATCTCTCAATGTGTTTCAAACAGTGCCAACATGAACAAGCAGAAAGTGCAAAAGACAGCATCTCTGACAGTGCAGCTCTGCCTCAGTACTGCGCAAGGGCTCAGGTTATCCTCACTCCAGGATTAACTTGGAGCTTCCAGAGATTGTAGATTAAACTCAGGATGGTGGCGCAGTGCTAATATCAGTGGACTAGCAATCCCGAGGCCCAGGATGGTCTTCTGGGGACATGAGTTCAAATCCCATCACAACAGCTGACGGAATTTAAATTCAATTAATAAAACCCGAGAATATAAAGTTAGCCTCAGTAATGGTCACCATGAAGCAATAATTGATTCTAGGAACCCATCCGGTTCCTAGACTAGTTTGGCCTGCGTGTGACGCCAGACCAACAGCAATGTGGCGCAGCGGTTAGCACCACTGCCTCTTAGAGCTAGGGACCCAGGTTCGATTCCTGATGTGGGTTTGTGCAGAGTCTGCACATTCTCCCCGTGTCTGTGTGGGTTTCCTCCCACAGTCCGAAAGACGTGCTGGTTACGGTGCACTGGCCATGCTAAGTTCTCCCTCAGTGTACCTGAACAGGGGAGGGAAAGTGGTGATGAGGGAATTTTCACAGTAACTTCACTGCAGTGTTAATGTACGTTTACTTGTGACATGGATAAATAGGATTAACTTAAAATGACTCTTTAACACCTCAGGAAAGAATTTTTTTTAAAGAAAAAGTTCTGGGCAATGTGGTAAGAAAACGCATGAGGACAATCCATGATGATTCCAAAGGTGGATTCTCACGCTTGCTATGAACACTTACCCAATATTCTTTAACTCATAAACATGAGGTTAAAAAAAAAGGTTGCTTGACACAAGCAACCAGAGTAGACAATACAGTTTGATTCTGTCATTCGATATGTTGTGTTCTTGGCTGGACCATCATTTGTTGTCCATCCCTAACTAGCCCTTGAACTGAGCGGCTGGTGGGATCATTTCAGGGGGTGATTAACGCGGGGCTTAAAATCTGGAGTCATATGTAGGCCAGACAGGGCAAGGATGGCAGAATTCCTTTCCTAAAGCACATGACTGAACACTCTTTACCACAATGACACAGCAACATTCGATGCTAGTTGGCATGGTCACCATGGCTGAGGCTGGTTTTCAAGCTGAAATTTTATGAATGGAGTTTAAGTCCCTTCAGCTGTGGCAAGGTTTGAACCAAAGTCCTCAGGATAGCAGCCTGGGCCTCGGGTTTAATAGTCTGGTATTATTACCGTTCCACCACCGTCACCAATGTGATTGGCGCAGGCCTGGAGGGCCGATGGGCCTGTTCCTGTGCTGTTCTGTTCTTTGCGTGTCCACACTTTTTTCTTTGTCTAATTTATCTTCTAAATGTGTCTGGTCAAACCAGGAAGAGCGATCGGCAGCTGACAAGAAATTATCTTGTCTGGCATGATACCCGACTCCCACCTCTGGCCTCCAACTTCACCCCATTTCTCTCTCTGTCTCTTCTTTCTAATCAATCCCACTATGTTCACTGAATGTTCCCCTGAATCATATTCCAGCTCTCTCAAGTTGTCTGACACGCATTTCTCCTCTCTACAACACATTGAAATTTGGGCTCTCCACTGCATCTCCTCTGCTAAGTTGCTAAAGTGTCCCAAGAAGTGTAGGTCAAAGGGACTGGCTGGGTAAATGTGGAGAGGTTGCAGGGATAGGGCCTGGGTAAGGTACTCTGTCAGAGGGTCAGTGCAGGCTTGATGGGTCGAATGGCTCCTCCTTCACTGTGTAGATTCTATGATACTCTAACCCATTCATTTCTGGCTCTCCAATGTCGTGCAAGTTTCCATGTGAAGAAGCAGCTTTCTGCAAATGACAGATTCCTTTACAATCACTTCGCACAAAGCCACGGGCCAAGATCACCAGAAAACGTTCTGAATGGGGCTGTGAGATTGTTGGTGCATGGTGCAATGAGAGATGTGCAACTTGTCAAACTTCATCACTTTGCAGTGTCCAACCCATTCATATGATGGCACGGTGGCACAGTGATTAGCACTGCAGCCTCACACCGCCAGGGACCTGGGTTCAATTTCCAGCTTGGGTCAACTGTCTGTGCAGAGTTTGCACATTCCCCCTGTGTCTGTGTGGGTTTCCTCTGGGCGCTCCTGTTTCCTCCCACAGTCTGAAAGACGCGCCCGTTAGGTGCTAAATTCTCCCTCAGTGTACCTGAACAGGCCTCGGAGTGTGGCAACCAGGGGATTTTCACAGTAACTTCATTGCAGTGTTAACGTAAGCCTACTTGCGACACTAATAAATAAACTTCAATGATTCCCAGGTTTCCTGCCTCTCATGCACTCACTAGAAATGGGAAGAATTGTATTTACGTAGCGCCACTGACAAATTCAGAAGATGCCCAAAAGTGCTCCACTAATGAGGCACTTTTCAATGGTCATTGCCATTGTAATGTCGGAATCATGGAAACAAATGTGCACGTGACATGATCGCAAAGACAATGACATGTAGGTGACCCGACAATCTGTGACTGTAAACATAAACACACATGTTTAAAACAGGGTGGGCTCTATGTGGAAATGTATTCTGTTCTGAAAAATGCATCCCCATTGACAACATGTCCAAACACTTCACTTCATCGTTTACCTCTGATGAAATAACAGGAAATAGCAGATGGCTTTCTTCAGTGCTCCAGCCAATACTTCGACTTCAACCAACGTCATTTGTAAATCTGATCATCATTACTATTACTGTTCTTCGGGATGTGTGTAAATTCACGGCCACATTTCCTAACGTACAACATTTTTAAATTAAGAAGTCTCACGACACCAGGTTAAAGTCCAGCAGCTTTATTTGGAATCATGAGCTTTCGGAGTCTCACCTGTTGAAGGAGCGGTGCTCCGAAAGCTCGTGGTTCTAAACAAATCTGCTGGTCTTTAACCTGGTGTTGTGAGACTTCTTACTGTGTCCATCCCAGTCCAATGCCGGCATCTCCACATCGTGATAGTTTAAAGACATTGTATTTCATTGGCTGTAATGCACTTTGGGATATTCTTACGTCAGAAATGGCACTTCATTAGGAACATCGGAATTCGGAGTAAAGATCGGCAAACTCAGCACTTAGAGCCTGCTCCGCCATTAAATCAGATCACGGCTGATCTCTCCCTGGTCTCAAATCTACCTCCCCATCTGTTCCCCATATCCCTTTATCTCTATTTCACTATCAGAAAGAAATCTATCTCCTTCTTAAAACTATTCAATGATTCAGACTCCACCATGCTATGGAGTTCCACAAATTTACCACCCTCTGCTGGAAGTAATTCCTCCTTATCTCAGTTAAAACTACCACCTCCCAACCTATACCTGTGACCTCTTGTTCGAGATTGCACCACAACAGGAAACATTTGGTCTACATTTACTTTATCAATCCCTTTTAAAATGTTATATACCTCAGTCAGATGCCCTCTCATCTTCTAGACTCCAATGAGTATAAACCCAAACTGTTTAACCTCTCCTCAAACGTCAACACTTTTATCCCCGGAATCAGTCTGGTGGATGCAAATGCAAGGTTTTAAAGTTTAAAGTTTAATTATTAGTGTCAGAAGTAGGCTTTCATTAACACTGCAATGAAGTTACTGTGAAAATCCCCAAGTCGCCTGTTCGGGTACTCTGAGGGAGAACTTAGCAGGGCCAATGCACCTAACCAGTGCATCTTTCACGCTGTGGGAGGGGGAAACTGGAGCACCTGGAGGAAACCCACGCAGACACGGGGTGAACGTGCAGACTCTGCACAGACAGTGACCCAAGTCCAAGGGAATCAAACTGGGCTCCCTGGCGCTGTGAGGCAGCGGTGCTAACCACTGTGCCATCGTGAAAATATTACTTCTCTCTCTCCTTCCTCGTCACACTTTTCTCATGAGCTATTGGGCTGCTTTAAACAGTCAGTTCCCATTCCAACGGCATGCATGGGAGGATTCATTCACATCCCGATTCTCAGCTCAGGCCTGCTGAGTGATCTGAATTCAAACACTGGTGATGCGTCACCGTGCAAAAATTATTCCAAGTGGCAGCCATTACTCATTTGCACTTGTGCTGCGTTTCTCGCAACCACTGGCAATCCAGAACAAGGCTGTGCGCATTTGTATTCCAAACTCAGCTGAGCCTTCAACCTCATTTACATTTATCTCACTGTGTGTCCAAGGAGATAGCGCCAGACCCCATCAATACAATCTTCAATACAGGAGGAAGGTCAGAAAAGGCTCCCGTTACGTGAGCATACGTGCCATGCATTGAGCACGGATGCGCCCGGGTTGCTTGCAGAGGGCTAGAAACGCAAAGTTTTGCGGGCCCGTCTTTAATTAAAAATCTTTCACAGTCGCTGAGGATAGATGTTCTCCATTGTTCGGGGAGCTTTCAAGAGCAGGTCTAAAGAGCATGGAGACAACAAAAGCCAATGAATGTTGTCAATCAGACACGTGTATCTGATAAAAGCATGAACAAACACTCCTTGGGTTAGGCTGTCAAGGACATCTTGATGCGCAGCAAGCACTGAGCACTGCAACATAAAAATGCTGGCATTTTCAATGGGGCTTACAACAGGAATTATATCAGAGCATTATGCACACCAATTGATTTGAATGGAGTTCATTTAGATGCCTATATTCCAAATGAAGCCACTTAAAAACATTCTCAACAATTTTATCCAAATTGCTCCCTGCTGCAAACCCTCAGTGTTTTCTTCAGGTGTATGTGTTTCTTGATTCGAAGCACATTAAATCATTTCCTCCCGAATTATTTCACTAATTTCTGCCCAGCATTTCTATGGTTCCACGCTCACTGGCATCTCAATGCTGATGTCAGGGGCATTAGGGAGCAGGGGTGGAGGGAGTGAAAGTGGGGGTGCCTTCAGTTGTAGATGTCCTACATTCTGGAATTCCCTCCCTCAACCTCCCTGCCTTTCTCTTCCCCTTATTTAAAGTACTCCTCAAAACCGAGCCTTGGGTGACCACCTGTATGGAATTCCTTTCTAACTCTTTCCCGCAAGCAGCACAGTGGCTGGCTCTGCTGCTTCACAGCGCCAGGGACTCGGGTTCAATCCTGGCCTTGGGTCACTGTTTGCGTGGAGTCTGCACATTCTCCCCAGGTCTGTGTGGGTTTCCTCCGAGTGCTCTGGTTTCTTCCCACATTAAGTTATTAAATCACTGATCAAATACGTGTGGGTTAGGAGGATTGGCCAGACTAAATTGCTTCGTAGTGTCCTAAGATACATGGGTTAGGGGATTAGCCATGGGAAATGTGTGGGAGGATTCCAGGGATAGGGCTGGGACAGAAGACTGGGTGAGATACTCTGCCAGAGAACTAGTGGAGACTCAATGGGCCAATGGTCTCTTCTGAACTGTAGGAATTCAATAATTCTAATCCCGTCCTAATCTTTTTGATTTGATTGGATTCATTATTGTCACATGTATTAGGATACAGTGAAAAGTATTGTTTTTTGTACACTATACAAAGTATATTGTTCATAGAATACACGGGGAGAAGGAAAGGAGAGAGTGCAGAATGTAGCATAACAGCCATAGCAAGGGTGTAGAGAAAGTTTTTATAAATTTAAGTTTATTTATTCATGTCACGAGTCTTTAAGTGAAGTTACTGTGAAAATTCACCAGTCACCTTACTCCGGCACCTATTCAGATGCGCTAAGGAAGAATTTATCATAGCCAATGCATCTAACAAGCACGTCTTTGGACTATGGGAGGAAACCAGAGTATCCAGAGGAAACCCACACAGAAACAGGGAGAAGGTGCAGGTTCTGCACAGACAGTGACCTGAGCTGGGAATCAAACCTGGGTCCCTGGCATTGTGAGGCAGCACACTGTGTCACCATTAGATCCCATTTGGCTCAGTTCCCAATTATGGTTAGTAACTGCCCCGGTAACATGCCTTGAATGTTTTACGATGACAAGATGCCGTTTAAATGCAGCTCATTGTTGAATTCCACACATTTTCTTCACTTCAGCAGGCACTGGCAATGCTCTCAAAATGTTGAGCTTGGACGCTAAGAATTACAGGGCAGACGTCACGAACTTGCACCTTCACCCACGAGGGAATTCAGGTACAGAGGTTGGAAGAGAGAAACAGAGGGAAAATATCTTCCAGGTGCCTGTTGACCTTGGGGCTCCTCACCTCCAGATTCCCAAGGTGCATTCCTCTCAGGTATAAGTCCATAGGCAGAGCACAGGGTCTGAACATTTATACCTTTACCTCTTTAGTTTTGCTATGAACTGGAACATCGCAGAATTCTAAATGACCAGTGCCCATTTAGAAAACTGAGCGGGACGTGGGAATATATTTCAGTCACCCATTGCAAGTTGATGCAGAAAGTGCAGGAATAGGGGCACGCTGAAGGGCCATGCATACACAAACCAGCGCCAAGTCGCAGGAGAAGTTCACAGAGCAATTAAAGCGATCAAAAGGCCTTTCGCTTCAGAAAAAGCAGGAGGCTGTGATAAATCTTCAGAAATCACTGATCAGACCTCAGCTAGAATGTGTGTCCAAATCTGGGCCACATGGTTAGAGAGAGTGAAGGGAACATTTACAAGAATGGTACGAGAGATGAGATTTCAATTATGCGCAGGGAGTGGAGAAAACAAACTGGAAAGAGTGAAGAAAAGATTTAATAGATGCTATCGGGACTTGGTGGTTTGTGCTATAAGGAGGGGCTGGATAGACTGGGACTTTTTTTCCCTGGAGCGCAAGAGTCGGGAGTAGGGAGGCTTTTATAGAGGTCTATAAAACAATGAGGGCATAGATAAGATAGATAGGCAACATCTTTTCCCAATGGTAGGGAAGTCTAAAATTAGAGAGCATAGGTTTAAAGTGAGAGGAGAGTGATACAAAAGTGTCCAGAGGGGCAATTTTTTTACACAGAGGGTGGAGAGTGCCTGGAACAAGCTGCCAGAGACGGTAGCAGAGGCGGGTACAATTTTGTCTTTTAACAAAGCATTTAGACAGTTACAAGGGTAAGGTGGGTATAGAAGGATGTGGACCAAATATAGGCAATTGAGACTTAGTGGTTAAGAAAAAAGGGGTGGTATGGACAAGTTGGGCCGAAGGGCCTGTTTCCATACTGTAAACCTCTATGACTCTATGTGGATTGATTGATGTTCTTCAAGCAGAGAAAGTTAAGGGGAGATTTAATGAGAGATGTTCAAAATTATGAAGCGTTATGATTGAAAGGAACTGTTCCAACTGGCAGAAAGATCAGTTGTCAGAAGTCATGGATTTAAACTAATTGGCAAAAGAATCAAAGTCAGCGAGCAGGAACATTTGTTTACGTAGCGAGTTATGATGATCTGGAATGCCTGAAAGGGAACAGGAAACAGAATCAATGGTGACCTTCATAGGAAAATTAGATAAATACTTGAAAAGAAGATGAGAAAGAGCAAGAAGATTAATTGGATAGCTTTTGCAAAGAATTGCCACAGGCATAATTGTCCAAATGACCTCTGCTGTGTTCAATGCTTCAATTTTCTGTGTCCATCTGAGTCTAGGAACATCTATGCTCACAGCTTGATTAGTTAAGTCTGGGTGTTGGCTCTGGGCAAACTAAATGGACACCACAGAAGCTGACAGGATTTCAGCTGAGATAAGCATGGTGCATGCATTCTATGACTGAAGAGATATTTTAAAACTCTGTCAAAATATGGTGCAAATTTAAGATACCCCTCCGCACTGCTCTGAGGCACGTCAAACGTAAAACAAATAAGCAACAACATCCTTCTGTGCCCGAAGCTTCTGTAATGCTGAGTGAGGGATACTGTCGTGGGATTTGACTATTATGGCTTTCCTTTCACACCTTCCAATGTGGAGCCAGCCTTTGTCAAAGGGGAAGTACACATTTTCAATCTATCCATGACCTTCCTGGATTTTGGCACCATCAAACTTGCATTTATACAGCATTCATATGTGGGACATGGGCATCGCTGGCTGGTCAGCGTTTATTGCCCATAACTAGTTGCCCCAGGGCAGTTGGGAGTCAGCCACATTGCTATGGATCTGGATTCATACTTAGAGCTTACCCGGGTAAACACAGCAGATTTTCTTCTCTAAAGAACACTAGTGAGCCAAATGGGGTTTTTGTGGTGATTGACAATGGCTTCATGGCCATCAGTAGATTCTTAGATCCAGATAATTTTTAACTAAATTCAAACTCTACCATCTGCTGTGGCAGGATTTGAACTCGGGTTCCTAGAGTTCTGGATCAAGAGTCTAGTGATAGTACCATTAGGCCATCACCTCCCCTTCTAACCCAGAGTGAGAATAACTGAGCAGGGCAGTTGTTTGATATTAGCTTGGTTTACTCAAGTACCCCTGGTATACACAGAACGGAGGTGAAGGAAAATTTCTTCACCCAGAGGGTAGCGAATGCACAGAATTCACAACCACGGAATGTAACTGAGGCCAAAGCATTGTCTGATTTCAGGAAGAAACTAGATGTAGCTCTTGGGACTAAAGGGATTGAAGGATATGGGGAGGAAAGGGGGATCAGGATATTGGATTCAATGATGCGGCCATGATCAAAATGAATGGTGGTGCAGGCTCAAAGGACCAAATGACCTGCTCTTGCTTCTAGTTTCTAATACTGCTGGAATGCAGTGTGCTATCCCTGGATCAAACCATGGCTATTAGAGATCGGTAAAGTTTTCAACCCTGTGAAATATAAAATAAGTTTTGATCCCTCTTTGCTGATGAATTGTTGTTCAGCATTTCATGGCTCCCCCTGGATCTGGTATTTCTAGGATTCAAAGTGCCTTGCACAACAGATCAAATCTTCATTAGTCACTGAGTAAAAGAGGCATAACTTCACAGTCTTGCTGTGGGTTAGATCCTTGGGGTATCCCGAATCGCCTCAACGTGACATCACATATATCCCACATCATCCGTACCAGCTCATGCTCTTGAACGCATTGGAAAGTGTCCAGATAATAGACCAATTAATCATTGGGATGTGAACACAAGGTAGGTCACTGCCTTCCGCAGATAATGAAGTCAGAATTACAAGAAAACTGGCAATACTTGAGGTCACAAGACGACATAAAAACCATGGCGGTGAATAGATAGGAGACCTTCAGTCACAGCCTTTGTCACGACTGACTTCCATCCGTCAGCTCATTAGTGAGAATATTCAAACGCTTGTCTCTACCAAGTGAGCTCAACTGTTACGGACATGGGAGGGAGTAAAAAATGGAACTCCTTTATTTTCTCACCACTGTAATAGAGGTGTCTTAAATTTTGAAATAGGCAGTGGCATGTTTCCCCAAGCCCCTGGCTTGTGAGGTCAATTTTTAAAGTGACTTCCAGCAAACTCTCTCTAGGATTCAATCAGAAGCGCAGTCTATTCACACATTCAAACCCAAGAATGGTTGCAACTTCATACGCACATGCATGCATGTACACATGCATGCACATGCACATACATACAGGCAAACACATGCACACATATGCACGCATATTCACGCACACTTACTCACTCACGCACACTGTGCTACCATGCCGTCTGTGTGCTAAGAATGCTGACAATCAATTTAAGATTGTTAGTCAGAGACTTGCAATGCAGTGCGTTTGCATGTACTGGAAGCTACATACATTAACACACAGGGTCCCTGTACTTTGCAGACAGAAAGAACAGGTATACACATTGCACCTGTTTCAGCCCAACAAAATAAATAACATCCCTTCACTGACACATTCCTCAGGGCAATGCCTTGACCAATCATGGCCAAGCTGCCTGGTTTAAATTTCAAACAATGCTTGGCAGTTATCGGTTAGCAAACATCAACCAGTGTGTTCTCCACGGCAAGTGTCCACTTGCCAACCAATCAGCACTCTCAGGCTGCATAAATTATTTTTTCACTCGCATACTGAGTGAACTGTCCTGATGAGTGAACAACAGAAAACTTCAAGTGCCTCTTTCTTTCAGCAATTCTGCAAAATTCTTGATCAGCTCTCAACAGACAATCGACTCTCTCATTTATGTCAAGCGCAACCCTCCCCACCACTACCCACTTCTCTGAAATCTCACCATGCTATTGATAGTAGGGGAATGGGTATGCAACAGCAAAATTAGGACTTTATTCCCTGGAGCGTAGAAGAAGGAGGGGAGATTTGATAGAGGTGTATAAAATTTTGATAGATATAGATAGAGGGAATGCAAGCAGGCTTTTTCCGCTGAGGCTAGGGGAAGGAAAAAACTAGGGGTCATGGGTTAAGGGTGAAGGGGGAAAAGTTTAAAGAGAATATTAGGGGGGCTTCTTCACACAGAGACTAGTGGGAGTGTGGAATGAGCTGCCAGATGAGTGAGGGCTCACTTTTAACATTTAAGAAAAACTTGGACAGGTTCATGGATGCGAGGGGTGGGGAGAGGTGTGGTCCAGGTGCAGGTCAGTGGGACTAGGCTGAAAAATGGTTCGGCACAGCCGAGAAGGGTCAAAAGGCCTGTTCCTATGCTGTAATATTCTATGGTTGTAATACCACCCCACTTGGAAACTGAAAGCTACCCCCTCCCCTCAAATCCTTTCCATCGTAAATTAAGGTCGGGTCCTTGCAGTAACGGAATAGCCCACGCGGCTTGATGGCATCAGTTCATCCAAACACAAGCAACATTTTCTGCTGCGGGAGCTTATTTGATTTCTTCTGCATGAAAAGCAGTATTCCTTGACTAATACATGTACATCTTTAGAGCATTATTCAGTCTTTGTTGCTGCTGGCTCTTAGTTGCCAGTTAATTCCCCCAGGGTAGCAATGCTTGATGGCACTGATGCACACAGAATGCTTTATTTATGTAATGACACAGAGAGCTAGAAACTGTGTTGCACACTGGCTCACTCACATTTGCCACTGCTCTGTGGTAGAACACTGCTGACACCACTCACCCACCAATACCCTCTTAAAGGGTCAGAACCTTAAAGGTAGGGTGGAACAGTTAATCCCTCAAGTGCCAGGCACTCATCCAGTTCTTATCACACTCTATTGTCGTAGAATCATACAGAATCTCTACAATGCAGAAGGAGCCCATTTGGCCCATCAAGTCTGTACCATCCACAACCCCATCCAGGGCCCTATCCCCATAACCCCATGCATTTCCCCTATCGAGTCTCCCTGACACTAAGGAACAATTTAGCACAGCCAATCCACCTAATCCACACATCTCTAACTGTGGGAGAACCCGGAGAAAACCCACGCAGACACGGGGAGAATGTGCCAACCTCACACGACTGTGACCTAAGCGGGAATTGAACTCGGGTCCCTCGCGCTGTGAGGCGGCAGTGCTAAAACACTGTGCTAACCCGCCCTTTAAGAAACTGGCCCTTTGAAGAAATACCAAGGTGATAGCAGCCAGATAGGATCCCCAATTGATTTTTTTTTTGCCTGACTAAAACATGGTGTATCTCAACAATTAGAATAATCTGCCAGGAATTTTTAGGAAGATATGAAGGAATATACTTCGACACCAGGCAGGTAAGCAGATTAACAGCATCTTCACCTTCACCGTAGCCTGACAGCTCACAGGCTCTTGCATCGCAATGAATAGAAAATGAATTGAAAGGCCAAAGAGGCACCTTCGGTAACATAGCAACAGGGTCCACTGAAGAAAGTTATCGTCAAACTCCCAGATGGTTTTCTTCTACATTGTGCTGGTTGTAATGCACAGAAAGGGCAGGTCGTAAAGTCCTTTCTGCCATCCAGCAAGATCTTAGCTGATCTTCCATATCACTCCCAACACTATCCCCATATTCTCTTTGGTTCCCAAAAACGTACCATGGAAAGTTGGAAACTAGAAGCAGGAGTAGGTGATAAGTCTCAGCAAAGCCTCTCTAGATTACAAGTGAAGTGGAGCAGCACGGTAGCACAGTGGTTAGCACTGCTACTCCAGGGATTTGGGTTCAATTCCTGGCTTGGGTCACTGTCTGTGCAGAGTCTGCACATTCTCCCCATGTCCGCATGTGTTTGTTCCAGTTTCCTCCCATAGTCTGAAAGACGTGCTGGTTAGGTGTATTGGCTGTGTTAAATTCTCCCTCAGTGACCTGATCAGGCACTAGAGTGTGGCAACTAGTAGATTTTCACAGTGACTTCATTGCGGTGTTAATGTAAGCCTACTTCTAACTAATAAATCAACTTCACTTTACTTAAATACCATGCCCACTACACTGCCTATATCTGCTATATATTTTTTCCCTATATCTGCTATGGGAGGCAGTGGCAGATTACCAGACTAGTGATCCAGGAACTCAGGGCAATTCTTTGGGATCCTGAGTTCGAATCCCACTGTGGCAGATGGTAAAATTTGAATTCAATTAAAATCTGGAATTAAAAAGTCTAACGATGACAATGAAACCATTTCGATTGTCATAAAAACCCATCTGGTTCACTAATATCCTTCAGGGACGGAAATCTGCCGTCCTTACCTTGTCTGGCCTACATGTGACTGCAGAGCCCCACAATGTGCTTGACTATCAACTGCTCTGCGAAATGGCCTTTCACTCAGTTCAAGGGCAGTTAGGGATGGGCAATAAAGGCTGGCCCAGCCAGTGAGCTTAAATCCTGAGTGAATAAAAAAAATGCCAAAGGCCTTTTTTTTAGACCCACAAGTGGACAGGAGACTCTCTTACAGAAGAGTGGGAAAGCTGAGACAATATTGAATCTGCTTCTATAGTGTATAAAGCACAAGTAGAAGAAAATATTATATCCCGAAGCCATGCAACACCAGTTTCTCTGTGCCTGGGAACTGGATTTACAAGAGGTTTCTTTTTAAACATCTGTTCTAAGCTCACTGTTCTTTGCTTTCAGTAACTTCCCCAGTTCATGTTCTTTCCTCGGAATCCACACCCAGGCTTAACTAGCTGGGCACAGCGAGCATTTGTGGCAGTCAGACCCACACAATCAAACACAGGGCAAGGGAAAACTGCAAACAGTAATAGCCAAAATTCAAGATCAGCAATGGAAAGGTGACCCCTTTTGCTTTGAAATGATTTGGCCTGTATTGTTCTCACTTTGCTTTCTTTATGGATATAATCAATTCAATGCAGTTATATTCAAGTAAAAGAAATCACTTATAACACCCTAAATACGAGGATGATAATTTCCACACACAGCCAACAATTATATCTCACTCAGCAACCATAATTATTTTGAATAATGCTTCGTTCTCACATAAATAGCTAAGCTTTATTCAGATGTGGATTGCCTTCTAACACATTTGTTCATATTAATTCCTTTTCCTAATTTTACTCTGTTCTTTCTCAGGCCCCAGGTTCAGCCCGCAGAAAAAGTGTAGTGGGTGGCATGGTGGCACAGTGATTAGCACCGATGTTTCACAGCACCCAGGACTGGGGCTCAAATCTGGCCTCAGTGTGGAGTTTGCACATTCTCCTCGCGTCTGCGTGGGTTTCCTCCCAAAGTGTGCGTGGAAATTATCATCCTGGTATTTAGAGTGTTATAAATGCTTTCTTTTTACTTGTGCAAGGTATGTTTGGTGGACTGGCTGTGCTAAATTGCCCCTTTGTGTCCCAAGATGTTAGGGGGATTAGCTGGGTAGATACATGGGGTTATAGGGATAGAGTCTGCATGAGATGCTCTAACCAAATGCAGACTCAATGGGCCAAGTGACCTGTTTCCATACTCTGATTTTGAGGTCAAAAACTTGCCTGAGCATCACTGAGACAGCAAATTAGACAGAATAGAATCATGGAATTCCCACTGTGCAGAAGGAGGCCATTTGACCCACTGGGTTTATACCAACCACAGTCCCACGCAGGCCCTATACCATTTACCCTGCTAATCCCCCTGACAGTAGGGTCAATTTAGCATGGCCAATCAACCTAACTGGCACATCTTTGGGGTGCGGAAGGAAACCAGAGCATCCAAAGGAAACCCACGCAGACACGGGGAGAATGTGCAAACTGCACACAGTCAGTGGACCAAGGCTGGAATTGAACCCGTGTCCCTGCGTTGTGAGGCAGCAGTGCTACCACTGTGATGAAGGAGTCTAGTTTGTTAATGCCTGTGGGAGTGAGTTCCACATTCTCCCCACTCCCTGAATCCTCTGTTGAATTTTTTTAGTAACTGCCTCACTGTGGTGGTGCCCGTGCAATGGCTCCCCCACAAGTAGAAAAACCTTTGAATCTGCCATATCGAACCCATCTACTTATTGGTCACACTTTCAGTGTAATTTTTAAAAAAAAAATCATTGGTTGGGCATCACTGGCTTTTATTGCCCATCCCTAGTTGCCCAAAGGCAGTTGCGAGTCAACCACATTGATGTCGCTTTGGAGTCACATGTAGGCCAGACCAGGGAAGGACAGCAGATTTCTTTGCCTCACGGACATTAGTGAGCAATCGTGATAGTTGCCACAGTCACTGTTACTGAGATAAGCAGCTTTCTTCATTGAAATTAAATTCCACCCAGCTGTTATGTGTGCGTGTGTGTGTGTGTGGGGTGGGGTATTTGAACCCATGACCCCAGAGCCTCTGAATTTCTGGATCAATGACGTTACCACTCTGCCACCAACTCCCCAGTCCCTCTCAGTTCGGCCGACAGAAATCCATTCCCTGTTTGACTATCCAAGCCTGACATTCTGGCACCACAAGCAACTCACACCCATTCCCAAATTAAATATTTCGCAGCTGACAGGGATTTGAACTCTCCTTTCCCTCGCCCCCGATTATTCTCTGAGGGACCCAGGATAAGTTTTGCTTTCTTTGGCCCATGCTTGTAACCGCTGATGTGCAGCACATTTCGCAGGAGAACATGTAGATGGCTGTCTGTGAACTGGTAAAGGTGAAATGTAAATCACCTCCTGGCTGCCTCACGCCGTTCCCAGTTTGCAGCAAAAACTGTTTTCCACCGTAAGTACTTCCAATTTGGAGCGCGAACGTGACAAATTAATTTGCACTCAGGATTCTGAAATGGACCCGGAGTTTACGAAGCTGGAAATTAAAATATTGTTGAGAGGTTTATCGAGTTCAGAGTTGAGTGAGTGAAGGGAATTGTTAATAAATAACTCAAAGAATGCTGGCTTTTACTGAAAATGGTGTCTCACACAAAGTGGAGTGTCCAATCTTCAGCTTTCATTGGTTGCAGGGGGGTGGACGGAATGGTGGTGCAATGGCTAGCATCGCTGCTTCACAGTGCCAGATGTTCAGTTTCAGCTTGGGTCACTGAGTTTGCATGTTCTCCCCATGTCTGCATGGGTTTCCTCCATGTGCTCCGCTTCCCTTTCACAGCGTGAAAGATGTGCTGGTTAGATGGATTGGCCAAGGTAAACTGTCCCTCAGTGTACCTGAATAGGTGCCAAAGTGTGATGACTAGCGTATTTTCGAAGTAACTTCATCGCAGTGTTAATATAAGCCTAATTAATGTGACTAATAAATAAACTTTACCAGTATCATCTATTCTCAACTCGAAGAAGTCTGCGATCAAATAAAAATGCTGAACAGGGAGAGTGGGATTTGCAGTCAGAGTCAAGAGTTCTCACTGAGGGGAGACAATGGGACAGTGGAATTATCAGCGGATTTAGCAATCCTAAGACGCAGGGTAATAATGCTCTGGGGACCTGGGTTCAAATCCTATCATGGCAGATGGTGAAATTTGAATGAAATAAAAATCTGGGATTAAAAGTCTAATGATCCAAGTTTTGTGGGGGATAGGGGGATAGGGTGGGATAATGGCTGAATGGCCTCTTGCTGCACTGCAGGGATTCTGCAATGACCGTGACACTATTGTCGACTATTGTTACCAAAAATAAAACCCATCAGGTTCACTATTGCCCTTTGAGGAAGGAAATCTGCTGTCTTTACCTGGTCTGGTCTATGCGTGACTCCAGAGCCACAGCAATGTGGTTGATTCTCAAACGCCCTCTGAAATGCCCAGCCAGCGATGCTCATATGAATAAATGAATAAATAAAACCGCAGTTATTCAGCCCGTTGCGTCCATGTTGGGCTCTCATGTCGCAGTTCAGTCAGCCCTCTCTCCCTGCCCATTCCCCATCGCCTGCAAGCTTATTCCTGCCAAGTTCCCACCCAATTTAATTTTAAAATATTTGATCATCTGCATTTCCACAATTCTTCTAAACAGCAACTTTGAAGTCATTACTACTCACTTATATAAAAAAGTTGTTCCTTGCATTTCTCTTGTATCTCTTGCCTGAAACTTTTAAACTGTGCCCTTTTGTTCTGTAAAGGGAACAGCTATCCCTCGTCCATCTTATCTGTCAGATGTATCACAGTTTGGTATGGCTCCTACTCCGACCAAGACTGCAAGCAATTACGAAGGGTCATGAACGTAGCCTGGTACCATCACGCAAAGCAGGCTCCATCCACTGAATACATCTAAACTTCCTGCTGCCTCGGAAAAGCAGTCAGCATAATCAAGGGCCCCGTACCCTGCTCCTGCTCCCTGTTTTACAAGCAAAAATTGACAAGGAAGAACCTGTTAAAGAGAGTTGTGCAATGTCGGTCAAACCTCCAATGGGGCTGCTTAGAGTCAATGGACTGATCAGTATTTAAAAACCCAGTGATCAACCTGAATGAGATGCCACTACAATAATTGGCTTCATTAGTAAGTGTGTTAGAAGACTGTGTGCCAAAGAAGCAAATTTGTGTGTTCCCCAACCAGAAACCATGGATGAATAGGGATATTCCCTGCTTGCTGACATGCAGGCCTGAGGTGTTTAAGTTAGGGAACTATGATCTATAAAAGATCATAGATGCCAAAAGCCAATACTGAACCAAGCTAGAGTCCCAGGCTCATGGACCTCCACCGACTATGGCAAGGTCTGCAGGACCATGCACGCTACAGAAGGGAGACATGTAGAAGCACCCCTCTTTGATGAACTCATTCCATGTCCATTTTGAAGAAGAGGTCAGCGAGAGCACACCCTCCACCCCAGGAACTTCTGCCAAATCCATATCTGAGGTCACCACTGCAAACATCGAATCAGCCTTCTCTAAAGTCAACCCACGGAAAGCGACTGGCCTGGATGGGGTATCGGGAGAAGCACTCAGATCCTGCCGGGATCAGCTGACGAGGACATTCCCAGACATCTTTAACTTCTCTGTACACCAGTCTGAGGTCTCTATCTGCTTCAAAAAGACATCACCCCTGCACCAAAGAAAAGCCAGAAAGCCTGACTCTATTGACGATACTGAGTGGATCATTCGGATAGTTCAACCACCAATGGTTTGCTGAAGTTCATCTCCTTCTCTCCTCCATTCTGATTTTCAGATGCTGAATTTCCTTTATTTCATCTGACCCTGTGCCACAAACCTCTACGTGCCTTACTGCCTCGTTCCACAACTTGTCTTATTCATCTCTTTTCCAATTTAGCAACCTATTTGCATTTATTTTGTGATCCGAGCTTCAGGGTCCTCCTCCCACCTCCTCTCTCTTTTGAAGTTAAAGGCTGGTTTGAAATGAATAAGGCCGGATGGAGGAAAGCGGATCATGGGAGACCGAGTTGTATTTTCTTTGTACCTCTCCTCACATCCAGCCATCCATTCGGAACATGATTCTGACAGATATGGCGGGGTGGAGAGGGAGCCTTAGAAGGCTCAACTGCCACCGGGGTAATTGGCCTGTACAAGACAGAACTCTTTTTTCCCCCTGCTTCACATGTGAGTGTCTCGACATCAGCCCTGAGTCAAAACTGGCTGATATTTGGCTTGGAGCCTGGCCTATTCCAACAGCATCGCTATAACAGAACAACTTAAACGTTTCCTGGCTGGGAAAATCAAATAAATCACATATGCGAAGTAATTATATGTTAATCCAACAGGCCTTGAGAATTATTGTGGAATTAAGGTTTATGGGATAACTGTGCAACTCTAGTGGGGAGCTGTGCTGGCAGGGCGGAGAATCAGGCCTACAGAGTTGTCAACCTGACCAGCCTGTCAACTCACTCCAAGGAGAACAGAATCGCCCCTTTCACGCACCACATTCAATTGGGGTCACTCCTTACCATTTACCGCGGATATACCGAAGCTTCCAACTAATTTACTCTCATCAGTGTCAGCAGGGATCCAGTTGAAAGCGCCCTCCGAGTCGGAGGTTTGTGAGTTCAAGCTCAGTGCCTGAGCCCCAAAATGGAGTTTTTGATTTGTCTTATTGTTGTCACGCATATATGAACGTACAGTGAAAAGTATTGTTTCTTGCGCTATACATACTGTTCAGAGAGAAGGAAACGGGAGAGTGCAGAATGTAGTGTCACAGTCATAGCCACGGTGTAGATAAAGGTCCACTTAATCCAAGGTAAGTCCATTCAAAAGTCTGACAGCAGCAGGGAAGAAGTTGTCCTTGAGTCGGTTGGTACGTGACCTCAGATTGTTGTATTATTTTCCGGACAGAAGAGAAAATGTAAGGGGCGCGTGGGGTCCTTAATTATGCTGGCTGCTTTGCCAAGGCAATGGGAAGTGCAGACAGAGTCAATGGATGGGAGGCTGGTTTGCATAATGGATAGGGCTACATTCACGACTTTTTGTAGCTCCTTGTGGTCTTGCGCAGGAGCCATACCAAGCTGTGATACAACCAGAAAGAATGCTTTCTATGGTGCATCTGTAAAAGCTGGTGAGAGTCATAACTGATATGCCAAATTTCCTTCATCTTCAGAGAAAGTAGAGTCTTGGCGCCTCCAACCTAGTATTGAGGGAGTACTGCAGACCAAAGAAAGCTTCTCGAGCAAGGGCAGAACAAAAAATAGGCTTCAAAGACACCCTGAAGGTTTACCTCAAGAAATGTAACATAGACGTCAATGCTTGGGAGACCCTCGGCTCAGCAGAGGCGTACTTAGACTGAAGCTTCACCTCTTGATTGAAGGGACACAGTTCTTTGAGGACATCAATGGCAAGAGGAAGCATGGAAAACAATTTTGGTCTCCTTATCTGAGAAAGGATATACTGGCACTGGAGGGGCTGCAGAGGAGATTCACTAGGTTGATTCCAGAGTTGAGAGGGTTGGCTTATGAGGAGAGACTGGGGCCATACTCATTGGAATTCAGAAGAATGAAGAGAGAGCTTATAGAAACATATAAGATGATGAAGGGAGTAGATAAGATAGAAGCAGGGAAGTTGTTTCCACTGAATAAAATAGGACTAGGGGGCATGGCTTAAAAATAAGGGGGAGCAGATTTAGGATTGAGTTGAGGAGGAACTTCTTCACACAAAGGGTTGTGAATCTGTGGAATTCCCTGCCCAGTGAAGCAGTTGAGACTACCTCATGGAATGGTTTTAAGTCAAAGAACAATAGATTTCTGAACAGTAAAGGAATTAAGCGTTATGGTGAGTCAGTGGAGCTGAGTCCACGAAAAGATCAGCCAGGATCTTATTGGATGGCAGAGAAGGCTCGAGGGACCAGATGGCTGACTCCTGCTCCTAGTTCTTACGTTCTTATGAATGCCCGCGACATCAACTCCAAGGACAAACTCCACCTCCTGGAAACATCTGCCAAATGTTTGGTCAGAAATGTGTCTCTTAGATCAGACTCAGTCAGACCCAACAGTCACCCATGGAACCCATGACCTGTGACATGGAATTTTTGAGATGGACAATCATCAACGAGGGACCACCCAAGAGAAAGAAGATTAGGAGTACTATATTCCCTACGCGATATTACACCAAAGCATCATCTGCCCTCATGGTTGTAAAAGGCCGCACAGCACTATTTGGCAGGGAAGTTCTTAGTTCTAGGCAATATTTCTCTCTCAGTCAACTTTACTAAAACACATAATCTGGTCATTTTGCTACTTAGGGTTGCAAGCTATGTGCAAATTGGTAGCCATGCATCTGAAGCTGTAATAGTGACCCAACATTTTCAAAGACATTCATTGATGTTGAAGTAGTTTGAGAATCGCGACTTAAGTTGCACCAAGTCCCATTCCCTTATGATCCATGTGCTCACTGATCTGCACTGGCTCCCAGTCAAGTACTATTTTGACTTTAAAGTTCATAAGTTCATAAGATATCAGATAGAATTAGACCACTCGGCCCATCAAATCTGCTCTGCCATTCGATCATGGCTGATATGCTCCTCATCCCCATTTTCCTACTTTTTCCCCATAACTCTTCAATCCATTAATGATTAAAAATCTGTCTAACTGCTCCTTAACTCCACTCACTGTCCCAGCATCCACATTGGGATAGCAAATTCCATAGATTCACAACCCTTTCTTTGGGAGAAGTAGTTTCTCTTCAACTCGGTTTTAAATTTGCTTCCCCTTATTCAAAGACTATGATCTCTCATTAATCTTATTCTTAGCTTCAAATTCTCTTTTTCATCTCTGTAACTTCCTCCAGCCCCACAATCCTATGAGATATCTGCTCTCCTCTAATTCTGGCCTCTTCTGCATCTCCATCTATCAAGCGGGATTTTCCTGCTCCACCATCGCCAGGATTGTCAGATTCTGCATGAGGGTCAATGGACTTTTGTCTTCCTCCTCGAATATCCCACAGTGGGGTTGTAAAGTCACAGTCACAATCACTCCAACACTGGTTGCCAAGGCCCCAAGCTCTGGAATACCCTCCCTAGATCCCTCCACCTCCCCCGCCTCCATTAACCTACCTCCTGATCAAGGTTTTGCTCATCGAACCTAATGTCGCCTTACATAATTTGGTGTCAAACTTTGTTTAATAAAGCCTCTGAATGTTTTGTTACATGAAAGGCTTCATTTAAGTAGAAACGTTTGTTGTTGAGACACAACACTGGGAGCCTTGCTCTCTCCTCTCTGCTCCCAACAAAATTTGGTTTAGCTCCAAGGGTTCATGGAATCCCTTCAGCGCAGAGGCCATTTGGCCCATTGAATTTGTACCAAATTTCTGAAAGAGCATCTTATCCACTTCCATCTCGGTAATCCCAAGTATTTACCCCGCTAATTCTCCCTAATCTCACATCTTGAGGCACTAAGGGGCAATTTAGCAATCCAACCCACATGTCTTTGGATTGTGGGAGGAAACCAGAGCACCCAGAAGAAATCTGAGGAGAACACAAGGAGATTGTGCAGATTCCATACAGACAGTGACCCAAAGCCAGATTCGAACCTGGGGTCTTAGCGCTGTGAGACAGCAGTGCTAACCACTGTACCACCATGCCGTCATTAAGGGGAAAAGAGGGAGTTTTGATTTGATTTATTATTGTCACATGTGTTAATATTCGGTGAAAAGTACTGTTTCTTGTGCACTATACAGATAAAGCATACTGTTCATAAAGAAGGAAAGGAGAGAGTGCAGAGTGTAGTGTTATAGTCATAGCTAGGATGCAGAGAAAGATTAGCTTACTATGAGGTAGGTCCGTTCAAAAGTCTGATGGCAGCAGAGAAGAAACTGTTCTTGAGTCGGCTGGTACGTTCCCTCAGACTTTTTCCCAACGGAAGAAGGTGGAAGAAAATATGTCTGGGGTGCGTGGGGTCCTTAATTACGCTGACTACTTTTCTGAGGCAGTGGGAAATGCAGACAGTGTCAGGGTAAAATGTATTTATTAGTCACAATAGGCTTACATTAACACTGCAATGAAATTACTGTGAAAATTCCCTCGTTGCCACACTCCTATTCGGGCACATTGAGCGACAATTTAGTGTGGCCAATGCAGCTAACTAGCATGTCTTGCAGACTGTGGGAGGAAACCCACGCAGACACAGGAAGAACGTGCAAACTCCACAGTGAATGACCCAAGCCAGGAATCGAACCTGGGTCCTTGGTGCTGTGAGGGCAGCAGTGCTAACCACTGTGCCACCATGCTGTGCTAATGGATGAGAGGCTGGTTTGCATGACTTCACAAGAGTCTTTTTTGTGAAGGGTAAATATAATTCCTCACTGCTGGCAAAACACTCAAGATCGAGAAGTTCTTTTACACTTGCTGTCAAAACCGTTCACTCATATAAAGCCTTTAGTTTGACCCTTCGGCCATCTGAACCTGGGGGACTGCACGTGCCACACTGAAAATATTACTTATACGGCATTTATTTGTGATAGTTATGACATAATAATAGTCACTTTAGCGGAGCTCAGATAGAATTCTTTTGCTTTTACGATGTCATTAGTGGGATTGGTTTACACAGATCCCCCTCAGAGGACCTGCCCTCTCCACAAACACAACCTCGGCAGTTACAGGTTTGGTAGCAGGGATTAACAGGCCGGCCCTTTCACCTCGCAGCTTCTAAAAACAAGAGCTGAGACCATTTCATACAGAATTTTGAGCAAACGAGGATTGCTTCCCTCAATGGGGAGGGGGGGGAGGGTGGTAAAGATTACGCACCAGCCCGTGTGGGAATGCACCACCCAAGGCCCCAAAAGGTCTCAGGTTCGGTTCCCGGTCTGTGCCGAGGCAGCTGCCAAAAGCAACGCTTACAGACGCTGCACTTTGGGGAATGGGCGGGAGACGTAAAACAATTAATCCGCTCCAATCGTCGTCATCCAATGGGAAGCTGGCATCACTGAAGCTGACCCTGCTATCGCAACAATTTTATTGAAACTGGAAAGAATGCAAAAAAAAATTTACAAAGATGTTACCAAGAATGGAAGGTTTGAATGATAAGGAGATGCTGGATAGAGCTGGGACTTTTTTCCCTGGAGTGTAGGAGGATGAGGGAGTGACCTTACAGAGGTTTATAAAATCATGAGGGAATGTACGATTTGAGTATAGGAATGGGATGTTAGTATAGGGCATTTGTGAGGCCACACCTGTAGTATTGTGTGCAATTTTGGTGTCCTTATCTGAGAAGGGATGTCCTTACTATACAGGGAGTACAGTGAAAGTACAAATGAAAGAAATTGTCATCGGCTTCAGGAAGCATAAAGGAGAATGTGCCCCTGTCTACTGCAACGGGGACAAAGTAGAAAGGATCGAGAGCTTCAGGTTTTTAGATGTCCAGATCGCCAACAATCTGTCCTGGTTCCCCCCTATGCCGACACTATAGTTAAGAAAGCCCACCGATGCCTCTACTTTCTCAGAAGACTAAGGAAATTTGCATGTCAACTACGATTCTCACCAACTTTTGCAGATGCACCATACAAAGCATTGTTTCTGGTTTGTATCACAGCTTGGTGTGGCTCCTCCTCTGCCCAAGATTGCAAGGAACTACAAAAGGTTGTGAATGTAGGCCTGTCTATCGTGCAAATCAGTCTCCCACTTATTGACTCTGTCTACACTTTCCACTGCCTCGGCAAAACAGCCAGCATAATTAAGGACCCCACGCACCCCGGACATTCTCTCTTCCATCTTCTTCCGCCAGGAAAAAAATACAAGTCTGAGGTCACGTACCAACTAACTCAAGAACAGCTTCTTCCCTGCTACTGTCAGGCTTTTGAATGGACTTACCTCGCATTACATCTTTCTTTACACCCTAGCTATGATTACATTCTGCATTGTCTTGTTTCTCCTTTATGAACGGTATGCTTTGTCTGTATAGTGTGCAGAAAACAATACTTTTCATTATACATTAACACTTGTGACAACAATAAATCAAATCAAATCATAGGTTTACCAGACTAATTCTTGGGATAGCGGGTCTGTCATATGAGAAAAGACTAAATTGGTTAGGGTTATATTGACTGGAGTTTAAAAGAGTACCCGGGATCTCATAAACACCTGTAAAATTCTAACAGGTTTAGACAGAGTAGATTTAGAAAGAATGTTCTCAATTCTGGGGGAGCCCAGAACTAGGGTTCATAGTTTAAGGATAAGGGATAACCTTTTAGAACTGAAGGAAAATTTCTTCACCCAGAGAGTGCTGAATGAGTGTAGTTGAGTTATCCGATTTCAAGAAGAAATTAGATATAATTCTCGGGACTAAAGGGATCAAGGGATATGGGAGGAAGGGATATGAATCAGGATATTGAATTCAATGATCAGCTATGATATTGAATTCAATGATCAGCTATGATATTGAATTCAATGATCCACCAGGGGAATTGTAGCAGTAAGGGAATGGCGGACCATACAAAACTTCTGTTAATATTTGACGAGATTTTCCAGTTTTAGGGCAAGCGCGGCCGGAAAATCCCGTCCGATGGTTCAGCTTTGGGATATATTGGGAACAAACAGTTGCGGTCTCTTGCTGGAAGAAATGATATCACTGTTTTATCCGTAATTCGGTAAAGTTTCACTACATTGCTTCCTGGGATAAAGGTGTTGTCTTACGAGCCCAGGTTCAATAGGTTCGGCTGGTACGCACTGGAGCTCAGAGAAAAGAGAAGTCATCTCACTGAAAGATGGAAAATCCTGAGGGGCGGATGTTGAAAGGATGTTTCTCCTTGAGCGAGAGATAGGGGACATTGTTTGAAAATAAAAGCGCTTTCATTCACTGAGATGAGGAGAATATTTTCTCTCCCTGGAGGATTGTTAGTTTGTGGCATTCACTTCCCCAGGGGAGCAGCGGAAGTTGGATCATGGAATATATTCCAGGCTGATTCCAATAAATTATTGATTGACAAGAAATTCAAAGGATTCGAGAGCTGAAAGGGGCAATCTTTGGCCCATTCACATGCCTGCATGATAAACAGTAAACAACAATCTGATTGGGGTAGCCATTGTCTTGCAAGTTAGTTTTGATGCACCCTGTTTGTGTACTGTGAGTTAATGGTTCAGGCTGCTAATAACTCAGGCTGCTAAGAGAGCCAATTGTGCAGTGCATGGGCCAACAGGAATTCCAAATTATCGACAGGCCAGTGAACGTAGGTTTGTGGTACAAAATAGCACAACAGCCCAAGAGAAGATTGCTCATCCAGCCCTTGGAGGAAAGGGAGCTCGTTCAACTGCTCCATTTCAAGGTGAGCGCAGGATGAAGCCCATTAAACTGTGTGAGGAAATTCTTCCACGCAGCTGCAAATTCAAATGTAGCAAAGATATCATCTACATTTCGGAAATATGCAAAGGTAGGAGGCTCAGGGTCATTCCATCAAAAACATGTTTCCTGTGGAAATCAAATTAACCTTCACGAACATCGCTCCCTAGTGCATCCACCATCGTGATCTTTCGACCAAAAATAAATGACTTTCCAATCCTTTTTCTCATGCTGCAAAAATTGCTGTTGCTTGAAAATTTAGTATTCTTGCATCTGTCCTGATGAGTGCAAGGTGAAAAACTTTGACAGCGTGTCTCTTTCTCAGCAATAATCGAATAAAAGTGTTTTGCTACATTGTGTTGGGTTTTAGTGAGCTCACACTCGGAACACTCAGTGCAGTTTTGCTTTTCATATTTAGGGAGAGATATGCTTGCGCTAGAGGCAATACATGAAGATTCTCTGGAATGACAGGCTACGGTGGGAGACTGTATAAATTGGGTCTATATTCCCTGGAGTTCAGAAGAATGAGAGATGATCCCATTGAAACATTCTGATTCTGAAGAGATAAAAGCAAAGTACTGTGGATTCTGGAATCTGAAATAAAAATCTCAGCAGGTCTGACAGCATCAGTAGAGAGAGAATAGAGCCAACGTTTCAAGTTTGGATGATGCTTCATCCAGTACTGACGAATGGTCATTCAGACTTGAAATATTGGCTCTATTTTCTCGCTCCACAGATACTATCAGACCTGCTGAGATTTGCCAGCATTTTCTGTTTCTGTTTCAGATTCTGAAGGTGCTTGGACAGGGTAGATATTGAGAGTTTGTTTCCTCTAACTATGGAATCTACAAGTCTCACAACACCAGGTTAAAGTCCAACAGGTTTATTTGGAATCACGAGCATTCGGAGCACTGCTCCTTCATCAGGTGAATAGAGGCTAGTTCACAAATACAGCATATATGGGTAAAGACACAACTGCAAGATAATGCCATATTTGTGAAGTAACTTCCACTCACCTGATGAAGAACCTGCGTTCTGAAAGCTTGTGCTATCAAATAAACCTATCGGATTTTAACCTGGTGTTTTGAGACTTCTTACTGCGTCCACTGCAGTGGCATCTCCACACTGTGAAATTGAGTTTAAACTTTATTTACTAGTGTCACAAATAAGCTTACATTAACACTTCAATGAAGTTATTTTGAAAATCCTCTAATCGCCACACTCCAGCTCCTGTCCAGGTACACTGAGGGAGAATTTAGCATGGCCAATGCAGCTAATCAGCATATCTTTCGGACTGTAGAAGAAAACCGGAGCACCCAGAGGAATCCCATGCAGACACGAGGAGAATGTGCAGACCCCTCACAGACAGTGACCCAAGCTGGGAATCAAACCAGGCCTCTGGCGCTGTGAGGCAGTAGAGCTAACCACTGTGCCACCATGTCTAAAACACCAGGGCTCCAATATCAGGATACGGGGTGGGAGGGGGGGGGGTCGATCATTTTGGATGAGATAAGAAGAAATCATTTCATTCAATCTCTGGAAATCTGTGGGCTGTGGAAGCTCCATCATTGGTAGTATTTAAGGCTGGTTTCGACAGATATATGACCCCTCGGGGAATGGGGAGCAGGTGGAAAAATGGGGCTGAAACCCAATGAGCTGCAATCTTACTAAGTGGCTCAAAGAAACATATGGGCTATTCCTATTCCTTGTGTTCTTGAGTTGGGAGCACAACACCTCAGGCAATGAAGCACTCCCTCATACTCCACCAGAACCTAGAATGTGTACAAGGCCTAGGGTGACCTTTGAACCCAATCGCTTTTTGACTGAAAAGATGAACCTGGGCCAAGAAAACAGCTGACATTTTTAAAGCCAAAATTGTAAGATCTGCCAGTGATTGACATTCGGCAAACATAGGATAAATTGTCCTTTAAGACGCTTACCAGACACTACTGGGCTATTAAATAAAACTTTGCATTCAAGTGTTCTTCTGTTAAACATGTTTTGACATATCCATCAGCTTATTGGCTCGCAGCTGGGTGGCTCCATACAAATTATTTTTAGATTATAAGGGTGGCCATCAAATATTCAAGGAATCAAAATGTTTCTCTTGATTCAGTGCAATTGGGACATCAAAAATTCCCACAGAACATCTGCACGAAATAAAAAGGCCCCATTTATCAGTTCTCAGCCCCAACTGATTGCAAGGCTCCACATTGCTGCAATAGATTACTGAGAGGCGACCTGACCAAGGATTCACTGTGGGGAAAGGTAACAGCCCTGCAGCAGGGACGACAAGATGCAGCACTACAAACCACATCTCTTCGCAACACTGCATCTCACAATTTGCAATGTCAGGCCAAGTGTCTGCGATCTAACCTTGACAATGTGGGTGGCACGGTGACACAATTGCTGCCTCACAGCAGTAGGGATCCAGGTTCGATTCCCAGCTTGGGTCACTGTCTGTGCAGAGTTTGCATGTTCTCCCCATGTCTATCCCCGGGTTTCCTCAAGATGCTCCAGTTTCCACCCTCAGTCTGAAAGACATGTTGGTTAGGTGCATTGACTCAAATAGGCGCTGGAGTGTGGTGACTAAGGAGTTTTCACAGTAACTTTATTGCAGTGATAATGTAAGCCTTACTTACTTGTGACTAATAAATAAACTTTACAATTTTGTTTCACATCCAATGGCAAACATTATTCGCCCCAATATTCTGAGGCACATTTTCTGCCTTGCTCCTTTACTCGCTATTTCCCATAAAGCTTTGAAACCCTCTCCTCACTTCTGCTCCAAAGCTTTTGCATGTCAGCTACAACTCTCACCAACTCCTACAGATGCACCATAGAAAACATCCTTTCTGGTTGTATCACAGCTTGGTATGGTACTGACAAAAGATTGTGAATGTAGCCCAACCCATCACGCAAACCAGCCTCCCATCCACTGACACTGACTCCATTTCCCACTGTTTTGAAAAAGCAGCCCACATAATTAAGGACCCCATGCACCCCAGACATTCCCTCTTCCACCCTCTTCCGTCGAGAAAAAGATACAAAAGTCTGAGGTCACGTACCAACCAACTCAAGAGCAGCTTCTTCCCTGTTGCCATCAGACTTTTGAATGGACCTGTCTCTGACAAAGTTGATCTTTTTCTATGCCCGAGCTAGGACTATAACACTACACTTTCTACTCTCCCCTTTCCTTCTCGATGAACAGTGTACTTTGTCTGTGTAACATGCAAGAGATTTTTCACTGATGTTTTCGATACAACAGGGCAAGGTGCAACTGGAGCTATGAGCAGTGTCCTAACGAGTGGGGAGGTAGCCTGAGTCCTGTTTAGTTTAGTTAATTTATTAGTTCACATTAGGCTTATATTAACACTGCAATATTGTGAAAATCCCCCAGCTGACACACTCAGGGACCCGTTTGGGTACACTGAGGGAGAATTTAGCATGGCCAATGCATCTAATCAGCACATCTTTCAGACTGTGAGAGGAAACCGGAGCACTGGGGGAATCCCACGCAGACACGGGGAGAATGTGTGCAGACTCTGCTCAGACTGTGCCCTAAGCTGGGAATCAAACCTGGGTCCCGGGTGCTGTGAGGCAGCAGCGCTAACACCAGGGCCTAGTCCCAGTCTCAGCTAACCGCTGTGCCACCGTGCCGCCCTTTGAAAAGAACACTCTGCTTCAGCTGCAGGGAGTGACAGGATTAGTGCCTGGGTAAAAGTAAAATGTAGCCAGAAGCCGCCTTCCGTTAATAGCCGACTCAGAGGCCCATTTTACAGGATTTGTTCACAGGAGTCCCGCTGGTCACTAAATCGCTTTGCATATGGATTACTAAAGGTTCCTGCTCTTTAGAAGATTAGCAGGCTCAGAAATGAGCAGCCTTGCTTCCATGGGCTTTTATGGCACCATTACGTTTATCTTTATAGCCTTAAACGAGCCCCCATCGCTCCTCAAAAACAAATAAAACACAGCACTTAAAATATTATAATCATCAAATTTTACTCTCTACACATTTGGTGCATAGCAGCATCAAGAGCCAAGCCTGTGCCAAGTGATGTTTAAAAAGTAAACTGGCCAAATGTTCAGGGCACAACTGTTGCCATTTGTAAAAAGCCTCGCGTACCACAGTCTCATCGGGAGCACCTGAGTTTTCAGCTCAGAACTCCGCAGGTCCCACCACCCTCCCAGTGCCCCTGCACCCTCAGCCTGTCCTATTGGCTAAAACCTCCCGAGGCTGAAGAGTGAAAGTTCAAACTAACCAGGGGAGGGCACAGCAACTTTCGGGGCCAATAAAAGTGTTAATGACATCCGTTTTTTATCTAATTTGTTCTTGGGATGTGAGCCGATCGAATGCTCATCCCCAATAACCCTTGGGTAGGAGGTGGTGAGCTACCTTCATGAACTGTTGCAGATTGTGTGGTGGAGCCACAGGGACAGCTGTCAGGGTTTGTTGACCACACCCGCTGAAAGATCAGAAAATCATACCCGAGCTCAATGGACCTTCGCATGGTCCGTGTCCCATCCACTACAATTATCCTGCTGGGCGGGACAGGAAAATTCCATCCAGAATTTTAGGTTATGTACCCAGCAACAGCAATGGAACATTGCATAACATATATTCCAGGTCTGAACAGTGTGCCAATTGGAGGACAACATGAAGGTGTTCCAGTGTGTTTGATTCAATTTGATTTATTATTATCACATGTATTGGTACGCAGTGAAAAGAATTGTTTCTTGTGCGCTGTACAGACAAAGCATACATTCACATAGAAGGAAAGGAGAGGGTGTAGAATAGTCATAGGTAGGATGTAGAAAAAGGTCAACTTAGTGCGATGAAGGTGCATTCAGAAGTCTGATAGCAGCAGTGAAGAAGCCTTCTTGAGTCGGTTGGTATGTGACTTCAGACATTTGTATCTTTTTCCCACAGGAAGAAGGTGGAAGAGAGAATGTCTGGTGTGTGTGAGGTCCTTAATTATGCTGTGGCAGTAGGAACTGTAGGCAGAGTCAATGGATGGGAGGCTGATTTATATGATGGATTGGGCTACATTCATGACCTTTTGTAGTTCCTTGTGGTCTTGGGCAGAGCATGAGCCATACCAAGTTATGATAGAACCAGAAAGAAGGCTTTCAATGCTGCACGTATACAAGTTGCCCTTGCCTTTCTGGGTCATACAGACTGCAGGTTTGGAAGATTAAATCGTAGAAGCCAAGATAAGTCCTTATAGTGCATCCTGTAGATGGCACACACTACTACCACTGTATGTCAGCTGGTGGAAGGTGTCAGTATGGCAATTAATAGAGTGTCAGTCAAGTAAGCTGCTTTATCCTGGATGGTGTTGAGCTTTTTGAGTGTTGTTGGAACAGCACAAACCCAGGCAACTGGAAAATATTCCATCAAACTCTTGACTTGTGTCTTTTAGATGACGGACAAGCTTTGGGAGTCAGGAGATGAATTACTCACCTTAGAACTCCCAGAGATGAGTTTCTCGCCACAGAATTCCCAGCCTCTGATCTGGTCTGATAGCCACAGTATTTACACGGTTAGTCCAGTTCAGTCCTTGGTCAATGGTGGCCCCTAGCATGTTGATAGCTGGGGGGTTCAGCAATGGTAACTCCACTGAATGTCAGGGACAGCTGACAAGATTCTCTCTTGTTCGAAGTGTCCAGCACTTGGGCGGCACAAATGTTGGAACTTACAGTCAGATTTTCAAACATTTTCATAATACAACTACTGGAAGAGAAATTGACAAATGGTAGAGGAAAGGCAACAGGGCATCAGAAATCTTGGGGACTGACAGTCAATCTACTTAACCAACGGAACTTAAAATCAGAGAAAGAAAAAGAGGGAGTCAGAGGGAGTTGAAATAATGTGGATGGATTCCATATCAAATCAGGTGCAGCAAAAGAGAGAGGAAAAGAAAGATTATATCAAGAGGGTGTGAGAAAATGCCATTTTTTTTAAAATTGGCATTTTTGATACCTGCAAAAATCCATATTTAAAGGAATGAGATCCCACATTTTTAATATAAAATCAAAATACTGCGAATGCTGGAATTTGAAATTGAGAAAATTCTGGAAAACCTCAGCAGGTCTGACAGCATCTGTGGAGGGAGAACAGAACCAACGTTTCGAATCTGGATGACCCTCACTTACTTTCAGAGGAAGAGGGATTGATTGACAGTTATAAGCCATGTTATCACATCAATAAAAAGAGCACTGTTAAAGTTTATTTATGAGTGCCACAAGTAGGCTTACATTAACACTGCAATGAAGTTGCTGTGAAAATCCCCTAGTTGCCACACCCTGGTGTCTGTTCAGGTACACTGAGGGAGAATTTAGCATGGCCAATGCACCCTAACCAACATGCCTTTCGGACTATGGAAGGAAACTGGAGCACCCGGAAGAAACTGACGCAGACAGGGGAAAACGAACAGACTCCGCAAAGACAGTGACCCAAGCTGGTAATCAAACCCCCGGGTCCCTGGCGCTGTGAGGCAGCAGTGCTAACCACTGTGGCCACCGTTAAATACTAAACTGTGCGGCCAGTTCAATAAGCAATGAATGTGTAAATGCAGAAAATTAGTGAGAACCATAGGGAGATGAAGAATGTGGGCGCAGAGTGGAGTATTCTGTCACAATTCACAGGGTATATCCCTTCCTTGCGAGACATTTCTGGATGACGTGCCCGTTAATAAAGACCAGCATTGTGCAGGTGCTGTTATTGATCCAGAACATACAGCTTTTCATACGTGTATCTTTGAAATCAACTCCGTGTCTGAAATAACATCCATGAAGGCAGACGTGCTACCACTCAGGTTGCATCAATTAGTGGGCGTCATATTGGAGCAGAATAAATCTGTACTGCTTCAACTGGTTTCATAAGTCCTGAGGCAGGCGATAAGTGAAGTGGCCACACTGGTGGCACATTCACTGGTGAATTCAGATCTTAAGATTATATAATCCCTACAGTGCAGAAGGAGGCCATTTGGCCCATTGAGTCTGCACTGACTCTCTGACAGAGCATCTTACCTAGGCCTTATCCTCATAACCCCACACTGCTAATCCATCTAACCTGCACATCTTTGGACACCAAGGGGCAATTTAGCACAGCCAATCCACCTAACCCGCACATCCTTCGGATTGTGGGGAGAAACTGCAGCATCTGGAAGAAACTCACGCAGACATGGTGGGGGGAGAATGTGCAAACTCCGCACAGATTCACCAGAGAACTCCCAGAGATGAGTTACTCGCCACAGAATTCCCAGCCTCTGATCTGTTCTGATAGCCACAGCATTTACACAGTTAGTCCAGTTCAGTCCTTGGTCAATGGTAGCCCCCAGCATGTTGATAGCTGGGGGGTTCAGCAATGGTAACTCCACTGAATGTCAGGGACAGTTGACAAGATTCTCTCTTGTTCGAGGTGTCCAGCACTTGGGTGGCACAAATGTTGGAATCAAAGCTCCCGCCTTCCCCCCTCCAAGCGTCCCTGCTCAAACAAGCCTGTCGCACCCTCATGCCACTCTTTTTGTTACTGAAGACGTTGTTGCCTCTGCCACTTGATCCTGCTCCCGTGTCTGCCAGCTAACAAAGCAAGGGGTTGGCTATGGATGGGACCACTGCGTTTCCTTCAGAGCAGAGGGACAGCTCGGGGAAGCAGAGTAGTGGGGGAGGCCTCAAAATCCACCCAGAGGACCACTGGAAACAACACAACGTATGATAATTGACAAAGAAACAAGGTCTGTTTGTACAGTGCGGTGAACCAATAACAAGCTTCCTGTCATTAGTACATAGACAGGAAAGAACCAGGCAGCCTCAGGGAGCAGTGGAAGATACAGAATGCCGGATGTACGCAAAAAGATTTGACTTATCTCTCACTATTTTTCACCATCCCCATATTGAAGAATCAGCCCATCCAATGGTGAAGAATAAGAACTACCAAAAGGTCCAGGAATTGAATTAATAATTAACAGTCGCCGTTACGTGTGCACCTGACAAGGTTAAAGATAGAAATGCATTATACAGCACTCTTCTCAAACCCAGGGCATTCTTTGCAACCAGCGAAGTATTTGATTTGATTTATTGTCACATGTATTGGGACAGAGTGAAAAGTTTTGTTTCTTGGGCATTATATAGACAAAGCATTCCATTCATGCAGTAAATAGGGGAGAAGGAAAGCAGAGGGTGCAGAATGTAATGTTCCAGTTAGGGTGTGGAGAAGGATCAACTTAATATAAGGTGGGTCCATTCAAAAGTCTGACAGCAGCAGGGAAGAAGCTGTTCTTGAGTCAGTTGGGATGTGACCTCAGACTTTTGATGTTTTCCTTCGATTTAATTTATTACTGTCACCTGTATTGGGAAACATAAGAAGTATTGTTTCTTTCTTAGATGAGGCATACTGTTCATAAAGAAGGAAAGGAGAGGGTGCAGAATGTAGTGTTACAGTCACAGCTAGGACATAGAGAAAAATCAACTTAATGCAAGGTAGGCCCATTCAAAAGTCTGACGGCAGCAGGGAAGAAACTGTTCTTGAGTCGGCTGGTAAGTGACTTCAGACTTTTGTATCTTTTTCCCAATGGAAGAAGGCGGAAGAGAGAATGTCCGGGGTGCCTGGAGTCTCTGATTATGCTGGCTGTTTTTCTGAAGTAAAATAATTTTTCACTCAGAGGGTGGTGAGTGAATGGAATCGGCTGCCGTCGGAGGTTGTTGAGGCAAACTCACTGGGGTCTTTTAAAAGACTTCTGGATGAGTATATGGAAACGAATAGGATAGGGGGTTATAGATAGGTCTGTGGATTGGTAGATGTGATTGGCGCAACTCGTGGGCCAGAGGGCCTGTTTGTGCTGTACTGTTCTATGTTCTATGTTAATGTAAGAATATACAGCTGTCACGATTGTATGCAACTAACTCTTACGCAAAGCAGTGAGAGAAAGATATCAAACTATTTTTAACAATACTGGTTGAGGAATAATATTGGTTAGGACAATGGGAGAACTCCCTTGTTGCCTTCTGAGAAACTTCTTTCTCTCTTTTGAACCATCTGAGAAGTGGTACAATTGTCCATCACGCAAACCAGCCTCCCATTTATTGCTCCTGTCTACACCTCCTGCTATCTTGGGAAAAATGCACCATAGTAAGCACTCTTTCTGGTTGTATCACAGCTTGGTATGGCTCCTGCTCTGCCCAAGACCACAAGAAACTAAAACGGTTGTAAATGAAGCCCAATCCATCACGCAAATCATCCTCCCGTCCACTGTCTTTGTCTACACTCCTGCTGCCTCAGCAAAGCAGCAGCATAATCAAGGACCCCACGCACTCTGGGCATTCTCTCTTCCACCTTCTTCCGTTGGGAAAAAGATACAAACATTTGAGGTCATGTACCAACCGACTCAAGAACAGCTTTTTCCCTCTTCCATCAGACTTTTGAATGGACCTACCTCGCACTAAGCTGATCTTTCTCTACACCCTAGCTATGAGTGTAACACTACATTCTGCACTCTCTTCTTTCCTTCTCTATGAATGGCATGCTTTGCCTGTATAGTGCGCAAGAAACAATATTTTTCACTGTACACTAATACATGTGACAATAATGAATGAAATCAAATCCTCGCGTATCTGAGAGTTTGGGGTTCTTTGCCACTCGGTGCAGTACTGGGGGAATGCGGCACAGTTGGGCTTGCTATTTTCTTTTGAAGAGAATGAGAAATTATGGGTGTTGTGAGAAAATGACATCTCTGCTTCTCTTGTGCCTCAGTCATCGGTAGATGCAAAAAATGGATCAATTCCAACATAAGAGGTCAGTACACCCCAAAGGTTTTTTACATCTTCGAGAAAGCCCTTTGTGATAAAGAGGTAATACAACAATTTAAAAAGCATCACTAAGTTCCCAGAGTTATTTTCTGTTCGACTGTCGAGGAGACTCCACACAATAGTTTGATGAAAGCTTTTAAGGACTACAGATCACCTCTCTTTACAATGTCAAGCAATTACCAAACATAACCATTTGCAGAAACCCTTCACCGACAGGCAGCAAAGAGACTTTGTTCCTTTCCTTCAGCTTTTTCCCCACCTACACCACAGGCACAATCGCTTTCAACGGCTTCTTGTTAATTTAACAGTAATTGCCTCAAGGTTAAATGACATTACAGCTCTTTAAACACGCGCTGGCTCCTGCTCTGTGGCCCTGCTCTCACCACGTCGAGGCTGCTGCACTGTTTGATAATGGGGACGTGTCGAGTTATTATTCATTTGCTGAGCTGCAGCAGTACATGTGTGTGAGAGACAGAGTGACTGTACCTCTGAGACAGAGTGACTGTGAATCTGAGAGAAAGAGAGTGAGTGATTATGTGTGAGAGAGTGACTGTATGTGTGCGAGACAGAGTGACTGTCCAAGTGAGAGAGAGAGAGTGTGTGTGGAAGAGAGTAAGAGATTATGTGTGTGAGAGTGACTGCGCGTCTGAAAGAGAGAGAGATGTGTATGTGTGCGACTGTGAGTGACTATGTGTATGAGAGAGTCATAGAAACCCTACAGTACAGAGAGAAGCCATTCAGCCCATCGAATCTGCACCAACCACAATCCCATGTAGGCTTTACCCCATATCGCTACATATTTAACCCACTAATCGCTCTAACCTATACATCTCAGGACAGTAAGGGGCGATTTTAGCATGGCCAATCAACCTAATCTGCACATCTTTGGACTGTGGGAGCATCCGAAGGAAATCGACTGTACAAATTCCAGACACACACACACACACACACACACACCTACAGTGACCCAAACCAGAATCGAACCCAGGTCCCTGGAGCTGTGAAGCAACAGTGCTAACCACTGTGCTACCATGACCATGTGTGTGAGAGAGTGACTGCGTGTGTGTGAGAGAGACTGAGTAACTGTGCATGAGAGAGAAAGTGCATTACTGCTTGTGAGTGACTGAGAAAATGAGTGTGTGAGTGACTGCACGTGTGCGAATGAGTAACTGTGTGTGAGTGTGAGAGTGATTGTGTACATGCAAGTGAGTGTGTGTGTGTATGTGACTGTGAGAAAATGTATGTGTGTGAGTGATTGTGTCTGCGTGTGTGCGCAAGCGTGAGTATCTATGTATGTAACTGAGTATCTATGTATGTAACTGAGTGACTCTGTGTGTGTGTGTCTGCGTATGTGTGTGAGCGTGTGTATAATGTGTGAGTGCGTGCTTGTGTGTGTGTATATGTCTGTGTGTGTGTGTATGTATGTGTGCGTATGTGCATGCGCAGCTTAGGACATTCCAATTCAGGTTGGTGTTCATTCCACATTCCTAGTTGCCCCGAGAAGGTTGTGATTTGCCTCTGTCTTTTGATTAAGGGTTTGATGCAAATCGCTGGGTCAGGGGTCAGCTCATCTCTTTGACACAGGACTGGACGATGGTTAAAGGCAGCAAAATCAAAGGAATAAAACACATCCTACATGGCACGGTAGCACAGTGATTAGCACTGCTACCTCACAGTGCCAGGGTCCTGGGTTCGATTCCAGCCTTGGATGACTGTCTGTGTGGAGCTTGCACATTATCCCCGTGTCTGCATGGGTTTCCTCCGGGACGCTTCAACTTCCTCCCACGGTCCAAAGTGGGTTAGGTTGATTGGCCATGCTAAATTGACCCTAGTGTCAGGGAGATTAGCAGGGTAAATATGTGGGGATAGGACCTGGAGGGAATTGTGGTCGGTGCTGGCTCAATGGGCCGAATGGACTCCTTCCATACTGTAGAGATTCTATGATCCCCGTCCAGCCTTTTATCTGGATTCAATTTTGAATTCTGCAGTATTTAAATATTTATTTCAGAAACAGAGTCAAAAGGCAAGTTTAATTTGCAGTGGAAAGAATTTGAATTGTTAGAAAAATATTGCTCGATGTCAAACCAGATTATTGATCTGGCCTGCGCCAATCTGAAGAGAGAAAAAGATCTAACGCTTTTTTTTTATTTTAATAAACGCCTTCCCTCCCGCCAAACCCAATTTAATAACTTCTAGATTCGAGACAGAGAGTGGAGGACACTTGTGGTCGAGAGGAACACTCTCTGACTATCCTCCAGAGTGCCTGGATATTGCAGTCAGCAGCTTAAATGGAGTAACTGGATTGAAGGAAGGCTTTCAAATATATCCACCTCTGCTCACCCACCTCCCTCTCCCCTAGCAAGATACACACACACACACACACACACACACACACACACACACACACACACACACACACACACACACACACACACACACTCACTCACACACACACGCACACACACACACACACAAGACACACTCACTCTCTCACACACACACACTCATGCACACACACACATTCACGCACACACATGCACAGACTCACAACACACACATACACATACTCACACACTCGCACGCACACACACAATCACTCACACACACAGACATACACACACGCACGCACACTCACACATATACACACCCACAAACACACACAGCCACACATATACAGATACACTCATTCTTACACACACACACACACACACACACACACACACACACACACACACACACACACACACACACACACACACACACAGTGCCATTGTTCAAGAAGTTTCGTTGGGTGCAGCTTTTTGCAATTAGAAGCAGCCTCCCCAGTGCTGAACTCAGCAGCGCTTGTGTACCACAATGACATTTGTCTGCACTGAAGATAATAGAAACAGCCTGATGCATTCAATATAACCCAATTTCTGTCAAATGTTCATCTTATTGTCCATTCTATAAATCATTCATAATGTAACAGGATGAGAGCATTGCCTAGCGAGAGGGAATCAGCTGCATTCCAGCCTGTGGCAGCTGTGTCCCAGTGTGGCACTCCCGACTGAATCAGGAGATTGCGGATTCAAGACCCCACTCCAGAGACTGGCACGCCAGCTCTCAGCTGATGCCACAGCGTAGCACGAGGGAACATCACTTTGTTGGAGGTGCTGCCTTTTCAGGTAAGGTGTTAAACCGGGGTTCCAGGTGGAAGGAAAGATGTCTGTCTACATTTGTGTGTCAGTGGTATTTAGGACCAGCACCAGGGGCAGCACAGTGGCACAGTGGGTGAGACAGCATGGTGCACAATGGTTCACACTGCTGTCTCACAGCGCTGGGACCCGAGTTCCAATCTGGCTCTGAGTGACTATATGTAGTTTGCATGTTCTCCCCGTGTCTGCTCCAGTTTCCTTCCACAGTCTGAAAGACATGCAGGCTAGGTGGATTGGCCATGCTAAATTGTACCTTAGTATCCAAAGATGTGTAAGCTAGGTAGATTGGCCATGTTAAATTGTATCTTAGTATCCAAAGATGTACAAGCTAGGTGGATTGGCCATGCTAAATTGCACCTTCGTATCCAAAGATGTGCAGGTTAGGTGGATTAGCCATGCTAAATTACCTCTTAGTATCAAAAGATGTGAATGTTGGGTGGATTAACCATGGTAAATTGCCCCTTAATGTCCCAAAATATACAGGTTGGGTGGATTGGCCATGCTAAATTGCACCTCATTATCCAAAGATGTGCAGGTTGGGTGGATTGGCCATGCTAAATTGCACCTCATTATCCAAAGATGTGTAGGTTGGGTGGATTGGCCATGCTAAATTGCCCCTCAGTATCCAAAGATGTGCAGGATGGATGGATTAGCCATGCTAAATTGCCCTGTATTATCCAAAGATATGCAGCTTAAGGTGGATTGCCATGGTAAATTGCCCCTTAATGTCCCAAGATGTGCAGACTGAGTGGATTAGCCATGCTAAATACATAGAGTCATAGAACCGTACAGTGCAGAAAGAGGCTCTTTGGCCCATCGAGTCTACACCTAACACAATCCAACCAAAGCCCTACACCCACATCCCTTCATATTATATCCACCAATCCCTCTAACCTACGCATCCCTGGATACTAAGGGGCAATTTGTTAGCATAGCCAATCAACCTAACCTGCACATCTTTGGACTGTGGGAGGAAACCAGAGTACCAAAGGAAACCCACACAGACACGAGGAGAACGTGCAAACTCCACCCTGACAGTGACCTGAGCCGCGAATCGAACCCAGGACCCTGGAGCTGTGAAGCAGCAGTGCTAACCATTGCGCTATCATGCCGCCAACATAGGGTTATGGGATTGAGTGGAACGGAGAGTCTCGGTGGGATGTTCTTTTATGAAGTCAGGGCAGACTCGATGGACCAAGTGGCTTCTTATGCACTCTAAGGGTTCTTGGCCCCGCATCCCTAATTCAATGAAAAACATGCACAGTGTCCTCAGTGTCCCAGCTAATACTTATGCCTCAGCCAACCATTAATAAACTCATTACACACTCAGAGTCCTGTGATGTCCATAGATTAGCTGGCCCATTCCCACAGTATGTCACTGAGTCCATTTCAAAAGTATTTCATTGGGCATGAAGTGTTTTGGGGCATCGAGGTTGCGGAAGACGCCATGTAAATGTAATTGTTAAAGTTTTGTTTCACAGGCAAACTGAAGGCCGCCACACTCACGTTAAGATTGAGATGGCCTCCAAAGGTCACAGTGTACTTTCATATTTGACCTGGCAGTGATGTCCTCACGGCAAAGGCAAGAAACTGACTGCAGCTCGGAAAACCGCAAGAGAGTAAGTGTCCCTTCCACAGGGACAGGCAGCTGCTGGTCTTAAAGCCAATGACACACCAACATGGACAAGCGCACACACAGACCAGATTAACCTAAAGGCCCAAATGTCAGCAGAATTCATGTGACAATAGTTCCAGCTCTCCCACTCAGCCAAAATTCAAGTCAGAATGAGAACGGTTGACCATAGAATCCTATAGTGCAAGAGGAGGCCATTTGGCCCATCAAGCCTGTCCTGACAACAATTCCACCTGGACCCTATCCCCGTCACTCCATGTATTTACCCTGACATTAAGGGGCAGTTTAACATAGCTAATCCACCTAACCTCCACATCTCTTTGGATACTACTGGGCAATTTTAACATGGTCAATCCACCTAACCCATGCATCTTTGGACTGTGGGAGGAAACCAGGGCACCCAGAAGAAACGTGCGCAGAAACCGTGATAATGTACAAACTCCACCCAGACAGTGACCCAAGCCAGGAATTGAACCGTGATGCTGTGAGGCAGCGGTGTTAACCAATGTGCCATCGTAATCTTTTTACCTGCATGATACTGAAACTCACATTTGTTCTTTTCATTCATTCAAGGAGTGTTGGCTTTGCTGGCTTGGTCAACATTTATTGCCTATCCCTAATTGCCCTTGGGAAGGTCAAAACGGAGAGAAGGGAAAGGTGGAATTTGATTGTACAACAACCGGCATTTATATGGCGCCTTTTTGGATCTAAGTCACTGAAAGCTGGTCCCCCAATGGCTGAGTGATTAAAGGGCGCATGAGACACAAATGCTCTCTCAGGTTAGAAGAGATTGCAGCGATTGAGAGGAGCAGAGTGATGGAGAGATTGAAAACAAAAAAACAATAAGAACAGAAGGGTGGCACTTTGGCACGGTGGTTAGCACTGGTGCCTCACAGCGCCAGGCATCCAAGCTCAATTCCCGGCCTTGAGTCTGCACGTTTTCCTAGTGTCTGCGTGGGTTTTCTCTGGGTGTTCTGATTTCCTCCCATAGTCCAGAAGATGTATGAGTTAGGTGAATTGGTCACGCTAAATTGCCCTTTCGTGTCAGGTGGACTCACTAGGCTAAACGCATGAGGTTACGGGTATACGGCCTGGATGGGATTGTGGACGTGCAGACACAATGGGCTGAATGGCCTCCTGCTGCACTGTAGGGATTCTATGAAAAGCAGGCTGACATTCAATTGGAAGTGTACAAAACATGGACCTGGGCAACATCCAAAAGGAGAAGACTGGGCTTTCAAGTAATGATGCCAGATGTGAAGTATTTCTTTGTATGCTGAGCTGCAAAGTGCTAATGACTGGAGAAGGCGGGTGAGGAGAGCTTGCTGAGCAGATGTACAAAGTGGCTTTGCTTGCCAGAGGAATTCTCACCTAGGTTATCGCAATAAAGGGGGAGAAAAAAAATATATCGTTCAGGGGAAACTCTTAAGTGCTCATTGTTTATTGTGGTGAGTGGGCAGCAAAGCTGTGAAGGAATAAAACTAAAAATCACCAGCTCATTCACGGCGAGAGCACAACAGCCCCAAAAGAGAAGCTGCATCGGAAGTTCTCACTGCGAGACCCTCAGTCCAGATGCTTCCTCCCAGACTGCCTGCTGACGGACTGTTCTCTCGATGATCCAAGCTAAATACTCTGAGAAGCCCAAGAACGTTTAATCGTTCTTGGAGCTGATAGGAGGAGCCAAAAACATCTGCAGTGAGATTTTCCACTTGACTTGAAGAAAATAAATCAAGTTATTAATTCCAGCTTCAGATCTTGTGCGGGAGAGGATCCCGAGGAGGGGAATAATGCAATTTATTTTTGGAAGGCAATCAAAAGGAGAGACATTAATTGCGTAAGAGGCAGGAAGTGATGAATGTGATTAAATAATTTTTTTGAATTATTTCATGGGATGTGGATGCTTGTTGCCCATTCCCGAATGCCTCGCTCAGCCATTCCAGGGGATAGTCGAGACTCAACCACATTGCCGTGGAATCTGGAGTCACAATGTAGGCCAGACTGGGTAAGGATGGCAGATTTCCTTCCCTAAAGGGCACAGTTGTAAAAATCCATCTGGTTCACCAATCAACAATAGCTATCATGATCATTATTATGGAGACTCACTTCATATTCCCAATTTATTAACTGAATTTAAATTGAATTTTGTATACAGTTAGCTGCTGTGGTGGGATTTGAACCTAAAACAGTTGCGTGACCTTCTGGATTTACATTACCACAACACTGGAGGGCAGCATGATGGCACAGTGGTTCGCATATCATCAGGGACCTGGGTTCTATTCCTGGCTTGGATCACAATCTGTGCAAAGTTTGCATGTTCATGCTGTGTCTGTGCGAATTTCCTCCAGGTGCCATAGTTTTTGCTCACTGTCTGAAAGATGTGCTGGTTAGGTAAACTGACTGTTCTGAATTCTCTTCAGTGTCGCCGAACACTCGGCAACTCGAGGATTTTCACAGTAACTTCATTGCAGTGTTAATATATGCCTGTTTGTGGCTGATAAATAAATAAATAAACTAACTAACTATAAACACTACCCTCCCCCTTCAAGTCTTGAAGGGAACGGAATTGTGCGTTGGAGTCACGACTTCTTCACATTGAGTCATTCAAACAAGCATTTGAGACATACTCCCAATGATCAATCCTTCTTTACGTCATGCATGATTGCATTGCAACAATTTGTGTACTGTTTCACTCTTCTAATGATTTTGTTGTTCTCCATTTTGTCTAGGGGATAAAATAGGAACTGCACAGACTCACCATCCAGCGAGGAAGGGAAGGTAAACTCAACTCTCACACACCTCCCAGTGCTGAGGTGTATTCAAAGGCAAAGTAAGGTGACTGGAGCACATGCCCACACCATATCTCCACCTTGCACCCTCTCTCCAAATACAGCTTTGTTCAGCGACTGCAGAATAGACAACTGTATCCTTTTTTTAAAAATTATTCATTCACGGGGTATGGGCATTGCTGGCTGGGCCAATGTTTATCACCTATCCCCCAGGGCATTTAACAGTCAACCCACATTGCTGTGGCTCTGGAGTCACATGTAGGTCAGACCATGTAAGGACAGCAGATTTCCTTCCCTAAAGGAACCAGATGTTTTTTACTACCAATTGACAATTGTTTCATGGTCATCAGTAGACTTCTAATTGCAGAGTTTTATTGAATTCAAATTTCACCATCTACTGTGATGGATTCAAACCCGGGTCCCAAGAACATTGCCTGGAGCCAACCACTAGGCTACTGTCTCTCTCTGCTGGGAGGGTGCCTGTGGTGTACAAATGGTCTGTGAATGTCTTGGACATTAGTACAAGCCCACCCCGCTCCCGTTCCCCCCTACCCAAGGCCTCAGGATGTTTTGCAACATTATTTGGAACTTTTGAAGAAGTTGCATTTCCAGGAGGTTGGAAGACAGAAGACCAGCCAGGAGAACATTAAAACAGACAAACCAGGATGGGAGTATATCCAGATGGTCAGAAGAATTGCCAGCTAAGATCTGGGAAGTGATCGGGAAAGGAATTTCACTCCACCCCAACCCAGGCTGATAAACAACTCGCTGCACACTGTGAATCAAAGCTTGGGGTTGTGAGAGACTGAGCGATTCACTGAGCTATTATTCCAGAAAAGTCTTTTTCAGTTGAGACTCTCCGTTCGTCCTGGTGTCAGAGGTGGAAGTGGGAGATGGACAGGCACGAAAACAGCTAACAAACACAGCCTGTCTTTTTGTCAAATCCATCAAAATAGTAAATACAAAACATGGATTGATTTTTACATTTGCCAGTTGTAACAAATCTTATCTTCAGAAAGCTTTCTTTACATTGAAAAATGTCAGTGCAAGAGGTTAAAGCAATGTGGACAAACTGCTAAGTTAATGAATCAGCGTTACAACTTTATTAAGTTATGTCAGAGGGACTCGCAACATAAAACTGCCATATAGCCGATCTGTGCAGTTTATGTAGATGGAACACACATAGGCAAAAACATAGGCAAACACACACATATATCACACCACAAATACACACACACCACAAACATACACACATCACACCACACACACATATCACACCACACACACATATCACACCACACACACATATCACACCACACACACATATCACACCACATACATATCACACCACACACACACACTCTGCAAACACACACATATCACACCACACACACACACTCTGCAAACACACACATATCACACCACACACACACACTCTGCAAATACACACATATCACACCACACACACACACTCTGCAAACACACACATATCACACCACACACACAAACACACCACACACACATACAAACACACACACTTTGCAAACACACACATATCACACCACATACACAAACAAACACACACGACACCACAAACACACACACATATATGCATGAAAAAACATGAATAAGATGAGAATAGACAGAAATGGTCCCCAAAAAGGCAGGGGGCTTTAATTCAGGCGGGCAGCATGGTAGTGCAGGTTTGTAGGGCTGAAGAGCCTGTTCCTCTACTGTAATTGTCTCTGTGCTTTGTTCAGACAAACACATCACACACACATACACACACACACACGCGCGCACACACACACATGCGCACACACACGCGCACACACACACACACACACACGCGCACGCACACACACACACGCGCACACACACACACACACACACACACTGATATGCATCACACTACATGTCCACAGGCACACACACGCACACACACACACACACACACACACACACACACAGTCACAGACATACCTCTTCACAGACGCACATACACCACAATATACGAAATATTAAAATTCTAATAGTGGCTTCACACTTCTTCTATGAGTCGCAATTTAACAACCATCTAAATACAAATATCACACTTCTGATGGATCTGATGGAAATATTTCAAGAGGATAGTTCACCTCAGTACCCCACTAATATTTACCCTCGAACAAAAACACTAAAATGGATACAGAATCTGACTATGACTATGTTGCTGTTTGTGGGAGTTTATCCGTTACCTCGCCCATGTTTTTTACATCACAAAAGTGACAATACTTCACAGCGTTGCCTGTAAAATGCCCTGGAGTATCCCAGAACGCTACATAAATGCAAGTCTCTCTTTTCAATTACATTGTCTATATGGCAACAGAAACAGGACGTTCGGCTCAAACAATCCAAGATACTTCTTGGTCCAGAGGTTGTGAAAAGGTTAAGTGTCATCACCTTTGGGCAGTCAGTCCCATGACCCCAGAGGAGAGGATGCTGGACTTAATGCCCATTGTGCTTGATTTATTAGTTGTTTTTGCTTAAAACTGTGGCGAACCTGCAGTTATTAATTATTCAGGGAGCATGCATAAATGATATCCTGCACTGAGACAGTTCGATAGCAAATCTGTATTCACCGTTCAAGCAGCCCACCCCCTCACCCACCTCAACAACAACCCTGACAAATATGCAACTATTTATTGCTTTCTCAGGCGGACTCCACATCTGCATTCAGACGTCTGTCATTCAGGAGCCTCCAACAATCCAATTCTGCCACTGAAGGGATCTCCATCCAGTACAAGCAGAATGAGTCCTTTCAGCCCCTCGAGACTGGTCCACCTGCCACACTATTAGGCTACGGCTTACACCTTATGCTTTTCAACCCTCGCCTTGGTTCTCTGGCACCTGATCATCCTTGTCAAAAAAAGCAACGCATATCCAATTCTGAACAGACCTTTTTCGAATCACGTAACACAGAAATCCTCCTGTGGCAGAGTGGATTAACACTGCTACCTCACAGCGCCAGGAAGTGGGTTCAATTCCCAGTTGAGTCACTGCCTGTGTATGTTTGCATGTTCTCCCCATGTCTCTGTGGGTTTCCTCCGGGTGCTCAGATTTCCCCCCACAATCCAAAAGACATACTGGTTAGGTCCACTGGTCATGCTATGTTATCGTTCAGTGTGTCCAAACAAGTGCCGGAGTGTGGTGACTGGAGGATTTTCACAGTAACTTCATTGCAATGTTAATGTGAGCCTACTTGTGACACTAATAAATAAACCTTAAAGGGCCATCGCATTTTGTGATCAAAAGCTTTGTTCATTGAAAATTCCTAATCATGAGAAGCATGTTTTGTTTTTGTCTTTGTTATTTCTTGGGACGTGGATTTCACTGGCAGGATCGGCATTTGCTGTCCTTTCCTAATTGCCCCCTGACCTTAGTGCCACCTCGCTGAGCCATTTCTGAAGGCAGTTAAGAATCAACCACATTGTTTTGGCTCTGGAGGCAGACTGGATAAGTGCGGCAGATTTTCTTCCCTGAAGGACATCAGTGAAACAGATCAGGTCTTTTATTAAATACAACAATTAATGATAATCTCAGATCCACCACTGCTGAGATTCGCTTTCAAGTTTTATTCATTGAATTTGAATTTAAAGTCCACCAGTTGCCGGGATGGGATTTGAACCTGTGTCCCTGGAACATTTGGACCTCTGCACTACTTGCCCAGCAACAGTGCCACCATGGCCCCACGGGTTATCAGGGAAGGTGGAGAGTGAAGGGAGCAGCTACAAAATGGAATCACAAAAAAATCAATCTCCAAAACATTGGCACAGATTCCACAATCCCATCTAATAATTAAAACAAAAAAGTCACTTTGATTTATTACATTGCTATAAGCCAATGTCACCCCCGTTAAACAATTGTTGGAATTACAGTCGGGAATTCGGGATCAGATATCATTCCCCAAAATATTGGAAAAATTAATGTGGAGTGATAAAACAGAATTTGATCGATTCTGTTATCTTGCGCAGATTTCCTCCGCACCGCATTCAAACTCTGCACTTTCTCCTTTCCTTTCTCAGAGCAGTATGCTTTGTCGATATAACGCACAAGAAACAATACTTTTCACTGCATGTTAATACATTGACAATAATAAATCAAATCAAATTTTAAAAAATTATCAATAGTCCATACCAAATAGTCCGTTGCAAGTTGGACAGTGCAACCATAAGCCCACTTCCCCCGCCGCTGCGCTACTGGTTGCAACTGTTCTGCAGCAATGTATCCAGATTAATCATTCTAATGGTTACTGAGCTGCTTCGCTGATCGCACTGAAATGCGATCACAGAATTGCGACAGGTAAGCAAGCACTGCCGTTTGCTGTATAATAAATTACTCTACTAATCCAGAAAGAAAAACTACAATGCCACATCTCAAAGACTGAAAGAGCCCAATTTCAAGCATTGTCATGAAGAACTCAGCAAAAATTAGTAGGCAATTCATGCAGCCTCCAATTCAACATTGGAAAGCATGCTGGAGTACAATACCAGCCTAATGCTGAGTCAGAGATGGGTCAGCATGGGGGGTTGGGAGAAGTGACGAGCAAGTTGTCATGTAGGGAAATTCTGAAGCCAATATGGGATGGAGACAGCAAGATCCCACAAACAGCAAAGAGATGAAAGAGGAGATGCAGCGATAGTCAATGCAATGGTTGTAATGTTCTCAAATGCCCTGGATTCTGGAAAAGTCCCAGTGGGTCGGAAAATTGCTCGTGTAACCCCGCTATTCAGAAAAGAAGGAAACCATAGAAAGGGTAGCTGACATCTGTTTTCAGAAGAATGCTAGAATCCATTATTAAGGAGGCAATGGCATGACACTGGGAAAATCAGAATGCAATCAGGCAGAGTCAACACGGTTTTGTGAAAGAGAAACCATGTCTAACTAATAGAGCTTTTTGAGGAATGGACAAAGGGGAACCTGTAGATGTGGTGTACTTAGATTTCCAAAAGGCGCTTGATAAATTGCCATATCAGAAGTTCCTACATAAAATCAGAGCTAATGGTGTAGACAGTAACATATTAACATGGATATAGAGTGGTTAGCTAATGGGAAGGGCAAGGATAGAAAGGTTATTTTGGGAGTTCTGGCAAGCTCTTATTAATGCACTGTCACAAAGATCAGTGCCGCGGCCTCAATTATTTCCAATTCATGTCAATTACTTGGAGAAAATTTTAAGTTTAAGTTTATTAGTGTCACAAGTAGGTTGACATTAACACTGCGATTAAGTTACTGTGAAAATCTCCAAGTCGCCACACTCTGGCGTCTGTTCTGGTACACTAAGGGAGAACTTGGCATGGCCAATGCACCCTAACCAGCACATCTTTCGGACTGTGGGAGGAAATCCACACAGACATGGAGTGAACGAGCTGACTCCAAATAAACAGTAACCAAGGCTGGGAATCAAGTCTGGGTTCTTGGCGCTGTGAGACAGGAGTGCTAACTATGGTGCCAGGAAGGGACAAATGTTTGATAGTTAAATCTGCTTATGATGCAGAGATAGGTAGGAAAATAAGTTGCCAACTGAAGGAGATAGCAAGTCCACAAAGAGAATTCGATAGATTAAGTGAGTGGACAAAGATTTGGCAGATGGAGTGTAATTTGTGAAAATGTGAACTCGTCCACTTTTGCACGAAGAGTAGAAAAACAGTATACTATTTAAATGGAGAGAGATTGCAGAACTCTACAGTACAGAATTGCAGAATCTGTGTGTCCACGCACATGAAACATAAAAAGTTATGAGGTGGAGATGCTAGCAACGGATTGGGGTGGGCACAGTAAGAAATATCACAACACCAGGTTAAAGTCCAACAAGTTGTGGACTTGTCCAACATATTGTGGATGGTCTGGAGGGATGCCAAAAGTTGCAGCGGGACACAGACAGGATGCAAGACTGGGCGGAGAAGTGGCAGATGGACTTCAACGCAGATAAATGTGTAGTGGTCCATTTTGGCAGGAATAATGGGATGAAGGAATACAATATAAGGGGTAGGAGTCTTAGCTGTGTTGTAGAGCAGAAGGATCTCGGGGTCCGGGTCATAGGACTCTTAAATCGGCCTCGCAGGTGGAGGAAGTGGTCAAGAAGGCATACAGTGTACTGGCCTTCATTAATCGAGGAATAGAGTTTAGGAGTCAGGAGGTAATGATGCAGCTCTATAAGACCCTTGTCAGACCCCAGTTGGAGTATTGTGCGCAGTTCTGGTCGCCTCATTATAGAAAGGATGTAGAGGCTATTGAGAGAGTTCAGAGGAGATTTACAAGGATGCTGCCTGGATTGGGAGGCAGGCCTTATGAAGATAGATTGAGGGAGCTGGGACTCTTCTCACTGGAGAGACGTAGGTTGAGAGGCGACCTGATAGAGGTTTATAAAATGTTGAGAGGAATAGATAGGTGGACTCTCAGAGACTATTTCCCCGAGCTGAAATGGTCACTACGAGAGGACACAGATTTAAGGCGCAGGGAAGCAAATACAAAGGAGATGTCAGGGGTAGGTTTTTCACTGAGGGTGGTGAGTGAATGGAACCGACTGCCGTCGGAGGTTGTTGAGGCAAACTCACTGGGGTCTTTTAAGAGACTTCTGGATGAGTATATGGAAAAGAATAGGATAGGGGTTATAGACAGGTCTGTGGATTGGTAGATGTGATTGTGGGCCGAAGGGCCTGTTTGTGCTGTATTGTTCTATGTTCTATTGAGGCAAACTCACTGGGGTCTTTTAAGAGACTTCTGGATGAGTATATAGAAAAGAATAGGATAGGGGGTTATAGATAGATCTGTGGATTGGTAGATATGATTGTGGGCCAAAGGGCCTGTTTGTGCTGTATTGTTCTATGTTCTATGTTCTAAGTTTATTTGGAATCACGAGCTTTCGGAGCACCGCTCCTTCATTAGCTGAGTTAATATGCAGGTACAAGTGATGCGGAAAGCAACTGGAATGTTGGCAGCTAATGCAATGGGAACAGAATGTAAAAGTAAGGAACAGCCGTACAGTGCATTGGTGAGACCACATCTGGAGTACGATACACAGTTCTGGTCTCCTTACTTAAGGAAGGATATAAATGTATTAGGAGCACTTCAGAGAAAATTTATTCGACTGATTCTTGGGATGAAGGGCTTATCTTATGACAACAGGTTGAGCAGGTTGGGTCTCTACACACTGGAGTTTAGAAGAATGAAAGATGATTTTATTGAAATATCAGAGATCCTGGGGGGACTGGACAAAATGAATGGAGAGAGAATATTTCCCTATGTGGGAGAGGCTGGAACTAAGGGACATATTATGGATCTCCCATTTAAGACTGAGCTAACAATAGTCTTTTTCTCTCAGGAGGTTGTCAGTCGGTGGAAGTTTCTTTCCCAGAATACAGTCAAGGTTGGCTCACTGAATATATTCAAGGATGAATTAGATAAATTTTTACTTGACAACATATGAAACACGTGACAAGGGAGCCAAAGGTCACAGGGATAGATGGGAAAATGGCAGGGCAGGTTGAAAGAGTCAAATGGTCTAGCTTCATTTTTGTGTCGTCTTCGTGAGACAGAAGTAGATAATCAGATTTGAGTGATAATGATTTAATAATTGCCATCGGCCAGTATACAGAGCAACTGCCCTGATCTTTTTCAAAATTGTGTCGTGGGGGTCTATGACATCCAAGCTGCTGGGGCAACTTCACATATTACCCTAACTCTTCCAACAGCACAATGCTTCAACCTTTCTGATGTGGTTCCAGGTATTGTGGCAAATACCACAGGAATCTGATAACATGAGCAGCAAAATGGCACAGTGGTTAGCGTGGCTGCCTCACGGCGCTAGGGACCAAGGATCAATTGCGGCTTGAGGTGTCTGTGTGGAGTTTGCACATTCTCCCCATGTCTGCGTGGGTTTCCTCTGGGGGTGCTCCGGTCTCCTCCCACGTTCCAAAAATGAGCAGATTACTTGGATTGGCCATGCTAAATTGTCCCTTGGTGTCAGGGGGGTTAGCAGGATAAATACATAGGGTCGATTGGTCAAATGGCCTCTTTCTGCACTGCATGTACATGAGGCAGAAAGGAATAGCTTGATAGGGCAAGGCAAAGAGTAGTAGGAGGGGGGTTATATAACGCAATGAAACCACACGGAATATTCTTCTGCAGGTGCGATGGTTTGTTTTGAAGTCAATATGCCATTCTTAGCCAAGGCTATTAATGTTGCCTCTAGATTATGGTTTTAAGAATTTTGAATGGGGCTTAATCCCTCAACTTTCTAGCTTAAAACAATATCAACATTAACCTTAAGGCATATTTATTTCACTTCACTCGACCACCAAAGCTCTCGGTCTCAGAGGCAGGCGATCAACTTGACTGCATTCCCAATTCATTACCACTGTCAGAAATGAACTCAACATAGCAAGGTTCAACAGAAAGGAATCTACATCCAGAGCTAATCTACAAGTCTTGAGGTTTCTCCATCCCAGAGCTAAACGCCCATCAGAAAAGACTGAACAGGAGATCTTTTCAATTCAGAGAGAAGGCAGAAGAGCGACCTGATAAAAGATTGTTGAAAATTCTGAAAGCATAAGATCGGGGGGGCATTTGTCATTGGTGTGTGTGTGAAGGCAGTGGTGGGGAGGGAGCTCAAAATTGAGGACCACTAATTGAGACAGTCGATAATAAATCCAGTGCGGAATTCTCCAGAAAGCAGGGAAGAATGTGGATCTCGCCGACCAGTCAGAACAGCTGTGGCAAAGAGACAAAGATGTGCGTAAGGGAAAGCCTGATAACACAAGGGAGAAAGGAATAGGAGGGTAGGTTCATAAAGTGGACATGTAGAGGAGAGGAAGAAGACTGGGTGGGCCGTTAACACCAGGACGGAGTCATGGCCTGATTCTGTTCTGTACATTCAATGTAAATCATCGCTTTGTTTCTAGGTCAGGATTGGATGTGTTGCTCTCAGCTTTGGACTCCCTCAATCTGAGCAGAGACGGGAAGAATGGCTTGCATTTATATAGTGTCGCTAATACTTTACAATGTCGCAGGGCACTGCACAACAGCATGCCCAACCATAAAAGGAGATGTAGGGCACTGTCACAGAGTTTGGTCAGGGATGGATGACAAGCTTTTGAACAGCTGACTGGAATATTGATGAGCATTGTTGACATGGTCATTTCTGCTCACTAGGTGTAGGCAATTCTGGCAATGACAATGGACCCAGTACTCACTGTAGTCTGTAGAAACCCAACAATGCAGAAAGAGGCCATCCAGCCCATCCGATCTGCACTAACTCTCCATCCCATCCCTGTAACCCTGTGCATCTACCATGGCCAATCTATATAAGCAACACATCTGTGGACACTTCAAGGCAATTTATCATAGCCAATCCTCCTAACCTACACATCTTTGGACACAAAGGAGCAATTTAGCATGACCAATCCATCTAACCGATTCATCCTTAGAACGTGGGAGGAAACAGGAACACCCGGAGGAAATCCACGCAGACACAAGGTACACTCCACACAGATGGTGTCTCAAGACTGGAATTGAACCCAGGTCCCTGGCGCCGTGAGACAGCAGGGCTAACCACTGTGCCACTCATTGTCTGGCTTGAGGCCAGAAGCACATCCATATGGGCTGAGATATGTGAGGTTCTGCCTGTCCCTATAGAGGATAACATGGAGGCACAGTGACTAGTACAGCTGCCTCAAAGGGCCAGGGGCCAGGGTTGGATTCGGGCCTCGGATGACTGCCCGCGCGGAGTTTGCACATTCTCCGTTTCTGCGTGGGTTTCCTCTGGGTGCTCCAGTTTCCTCCCACATTCTAAGGATGAGTCGGTTAGGTGGATTGGGCGTGCTAAACTGCCCCTTTATCTCAGGGAGATGTAAATATGTGGGGTTATGGGTGGAATTATTGTCGGCGTAAAGATTCTATGAACAGTGTCACAGAAGTCTCAGCACCCGCATGAGAAAGGAGAAAGAACTGGGATACGGGATTAAAAGACAGTTAACAACTAGAGGAAACAGGTATCCTACATTGCACACCCTGTATAATGTGGCCAAGAATGCATGCTGACTCCCATACTGAATTCTCGCCCCCCCCCCACAACACAACAGGTTGAGAATTTCCATTTTGGAAAACACCTTTAAATACTCGTGGGAAGCCTAATTAGCCGCATCACACTGTCTCCGAAGATTTGGTTCTCGCACAGGTGAGGGTAACAGAAGAAAGCAGCGGCACACGCAGAGAAACACACCTCCTCCAGTAAAGCACGTTGGCAAAAGCACTCAGGCACTGATGTCCCGCTCTCTCAAAGCTTTCATAATTCCTCGTGAAACACAAACAGCAGAAAACACCAGTCTGGCGCAAATCGGGCTGATTAAAGGCAAAAAGCAGAAGGAGATGGGGTGGGGGGAGGTATCACCAAATGAAGCCTGTCACAGCCTGTAATGTGGTTTTGTGGTTTTCCTGGCATTTTACACTCCAGAGGAATAAGTTAGACTCTCTGGCTGTATCCAGTCCAATTTAAATAAGGTGTCCCCAAGGGTATCGGCCCATTAAGGGTCTAGACCTCGCGTTTCTCAATAATAATCCATTTAAAACAAGATGAAGTACTGTGGAGGGAAAGTGGCCATGGATTAGCTGGCACTGTGACTAGACATTCCTCACCAATAGTAGCATTGTCAGCATGACACGCAAGTGACCCAGAAGTACCACTATATGCGCCGAGTATGCAGCAAGCCATTGTAACAGCCGTCTAATGCAGTGCGCGACTAACAGAAAACAATCTCTACATTATGTTGCAGACGCTCGCTTCCTTCCCGATCCATTCTGAAAAGCAATAACTCTTTGTCAGGATATCACACCACAGATGTCAGGCCCTCTTCTCCCCAACTCCGCCGCAGCACAAGCAGGCGTGCCAGGAGATTATGATCAGCCACACGGTTTTCCCGGATTCCCTTCCTCTCCCGAGCTGGAGACAGACAAATGTCTGGCTGCCACACTCTGACGTGGGATTTGCAGGAAAGGCCAGATATCCGTTTCCCCCCGCGCCCCCCCCCAACTGCCCTCAAGGAGGTTGGTGATGTTGGTACTCCGACAGTGCTGAGCGCTGAGGCCTAGTTGTCGCAGAGAGGCCTGGAGTTAGCTCCGCTGCTGTCCATCTCTGGAAGAACTCCTTAATGGAATTATCCCTGAGAAATATTAATTGGCTAAGCAAACACGCAAACCATGGGAAATGTTTCCGCGTAGACAAACGTGAAGTCAAGTTGTATTTCAAATTAAATTAAATTTTTATTAATAAAAATGAAATGTGCCACAAACGATATACTTGTCAAGTCCCTCCTTTCTGTAATGAGTTTGCAGCATTGAAGGGCAAACATGGGCAACGTCAACACTTCTGTGTCAACAGGCTCGGTGGGTCGCACTTTCACCTCTGGCTCAGAAGACTGTGGGGTTCATCCCTTGGTTAGAGGATAAAGCTCAAGGCTGAAAAGCCAGGGCAGTGATTGAGGGACTGATCAGGGGCACCAATTTCTGTTATGAGTTATTAAACTGAGGTCTCAGCCACTTTGTGAAGTGGATGTTAAAATCTCATGGCGGCACGGTGGCACAGCGGTTAGCATTTCTGCTTCACAACACTGGGGAGCTAGGTTCAATTCCAGCCTCGCTTGACTGCCTGTTGTGGAGTTTGCATGTTCTCTCCATGATCTTTCGCTACACCCTAGCTATGACTGTAACACTACATTCTCCTTTCCTTCTCTATGAATGATATGTCCTGTCTATATAACGTGCAAGAAACATTTTTTTCACTGTATACTATTACATGTGACTATAATAAATCAAAGTCTGTGTGGGTTAAAAGCAAATTACTGTGAATGCTGGAATCTGAAACCAAAAAAGAAAATGCTGGAAGATCTCAGCAGGTCTGGCAGCATCTGTAAGGAGAGAAAAGGGCTGACGTTTCAAGTCCAGAAGACCTTTTGTCAAAGCTGTGTGAGTTTCCTTCAGGTACTCTGGTTTCCTCCGATAGTCCAGAGATGTGCAGTTTAAGTGGATTGGCTCTGCTAAAATGCCCCTTAGTATCCAAAGATGTGTAGGTTCTGTGGATTGGCCATTCTAAATGTGTAGGGTGACAGGGTAGGGCATGAGAGAGGGCCAGGGTAAAAAAGCTCTTTCAGAGAGTTGGTGCAAAATTGATGGGCTGAATGACTCCTTCTCTACTGTAGGGAATCTGTGGTTCAATTTCAAAGAAGGAAAAGGGAATTAGCCCGAGTGTCCTGAGCAATATTTATAAACATTGGGAAAAACTAGGTGACGCGTTCATTATGACATTGCTAATTGCACAAATTGGCTGCTGTGTTTCCCATAATACTGTAGTAACTACAATTCAGAAGTACTTAATTGGCTGTAAAGCATTTTGGAATGGCCTATGCTGGTGAATGCCACTGCGTGAATACAAGTCTGTCTTTCTTTTCTACAAGAAAGAACTAAGCCACACAATCACCGTCCCCATGCTTACTGAGTGTGCCATTCCCAACCAGCACAAAGGACAAGTCCTGGTTTTGGTTCCAGCCTGTCTGAGCTCAGAGATTCCTCCTGCTGGTACCTGACTTCTGGGCTTCCCACGGCCAACGGCAAAGCCAAGATGACCCTGTCAGCTTTGCCAAACCAAGGGGAAAGACCAGATGGCAAAATAGAAGGTTTCAGCCTCCATAATCACAGAATCCAGAAAGTTTGCACTGGGCTTGTCACTGAGTCCTTCATCAGCAGAGTGATGGTTAAATCCCACCAAGAGGCCAAGGAGGGATTGAAAATGAGGAAGAGAATTTCAAACGCGAGGCACTGCCCAAGTACGTAGGGGTAGAAAGATGAAGGAGACATAGGAAATAGGAACAGGAGGCCATTCAGCCCCTCGAGCCTGTTCTACCATTCAACTAGAATAGGGTGATCTTTTACATCAGCATCATTTTCCCACACTACTTCCACATCCCTCGATACCTTTAATATTCAGGAAGCTATAAATCTCTGCCATGAACATACACAATAACTAGAGTCCTTACAGCCCTTAGGGGTAAAGGATTTCAAAAATTCACCATCCTGTTGAGTGAAGAAATTCCTCCTCATTTCATTCCTAAATGACCTGCCCCTTATTCAGGGGATTCCGGCAGTGCTTGGCCCAAGACCGGAAAATCCTGCCCGAGGTCTTTGCGTGTCCGTGTCCCCCGCTATGATTCCCATGGTGGACGGGATGGTAAAATTCTGTGTCTCTTGTTGCCCTTTCCCCCTTCACCTCTCCATCCCACCCACCTTCCTGCAACATTCCCTGCATCCTACCTTGCCAAATCCTGTAATTTTTTTAAAGTTTATTTTTAAGTGTCACAAGTAGGCTTACATTAACACTGCAATAAAGTTACTGCGACAATCCCCTAATCGCCACATTGTGTTACTTGTTCGGGTACACTGAGGGAGAATCTAGCATAGCCAATGCACCTAACCAGCACGTCTTTCGGACTGTGGGAGGAAACGAGAGCACCCAGAGGAAGCCCACAGAGACACGTGCCGACTTTGCACAGTGACCCGAGCCAGGAATCAAACCCAGGTCCCCAACGCTGTGAGGCAGCACTGCTAACCCACTGTGCCACCGTATTGTACATTGAATTCTCCCCTTGCGTAAGGGGGAGTGGAGGCAGGTTAGGATACAGACAGTCGGTCAACCCCGAGCGCAGGAATGAATCTTGCGAACATATTTGCAAACAGCAACTTCGGCACGTTGTCACATCGTACAGCAAGAGCCAGACCTTACCTTTCGTAAACGGTATCCAACCACCGAGGACAATAAAGCACCACAGGACCCAAAGTTTCCAGGCAGATGATGACATCTTCTTCACCATTAATCTGTTTTTTTTTGGCAGACACTGTTTAACACATCTGGTTACTGATGTTTTGTGCAACAGATGCTAATGGATAGCTTCATTACTCTTCAAGTCTGAAAGAAAGAAACAATACAATCTGTTACTGCTGCGGCATCAATCAAAAGTACCGAGGAAGCGTCGTTTGCTACAATTAAAGATCTTTAACAAATGACCTATTGTTGAAACAATGAATCAACCTCAATCTTGCAGCTCCTGTGGATGAAAGAAGCCATCTTGGGGGCCTGGGCATTCAAATAAACCTTTTCAAACTCTTATGAACACTCCATTTGCGAAAACCAAGCTGTGCCGTCCAAAATGGTACCATCTTGATGCAGGGGCTGCTGGTAAAGACCCCAGGTTTGACCTTAGGATGCTTCAGCCAAGAGGGAGTAGGGACTAGTTAAACCAGAAAGGATGATGCCAAAGAATTCCAAGGAATGGGCACACTGGACTCAACAGATGTCCCCGTCAAGTGGATTGGCCATGCTAAATTCCCCTTTACTGTCCTAGGAGATGGAGATTAGAATCTGTAGAATCCCTACAGTGCAGAAGGAGGCCATTTAGCCCATCACGTCTGCACCGACCACAATCCCACCCAGGCCCTATTCCCGTAACCCCACTTATTTACCCTACTAATTCCCTGACACTCGGGTTGACTTAACATGACCAATCCAAGCTAACCCGCACAGTTTTGAAGTGTAGGAGGAAACCGGAGCACCTGGAAGGAACCCACGCAGACACGGGGAGAACATGCAAACTCCACATGGACTGTGACCCGAGGCTGGATTTGAACCCAGGGCCCTGGTGCTGTGAGGCAGCAGTGCTGACCACTGGGCCACCGTGCCGCCCATTTGGGAGGATGGTAAATGCTCGGGGTTACGGGGATAGTGCAGGGGAAGGGTGGGCCAGATGCTGAGCCAGAGAGTTAGTATGGGTGCAATGAGCTGAATGGTGTCCTTTTGCACTGTAGGAAATTTTATGGTTCTAATGGAAAAGTTAACTCTGTTTCGTTCTACACAGATGCGGCAAGACCTGTTGAGATTTTTCACCATTTTTTTCAAAATTTGGAGCAGAGTAAGCCATTCAGCAACCATCCCGCCCCCTTCCATCACCCCGCAATCCCCCAAACTTGCCCACCCATTTGATAAGATACTGGTTAATTCAATGGAGGCCTTAATTCCCCTTTTCTGTCCAATCATTGGCACCCCATCAACAAACATTCACTCTCTCCATTAGAACACACAAGTGTACCACCTATAAGATGCACTCTAGGAACTCACTAAGGTTCCATCGACAGCACTTGCCAAACCCACAACCGCTATCATCTAGAAAGACAAAGGTAGCAGACACGTGGGAACACCATGACCTAAAGGTTCCCCTCTAAGCCACACACCATCCTGACTTGGAAACCTTTTGCTGTTTCTTCACTGTCATCAGGTAAAATCCTGGAGCTCCCTCCCTAACAGGGTGTACCTGCGCCAGATTGACTGCAGTAGTTCAAAAGGCAGCTCACCACCTTCTCAAGGGGCAATGACAGATGGATGATAAATGCTTGCCAGCAACGCCCAAATAAATGAACACAAAAAAGCTACCAAAATCTCAGAAGCTTCCCCAGTGTTCCTGTAACACATGGGTTGCAATGGTTCATGAAGGCAGCTCATTGCTCCCATTTCAAAGGCAATTAGGGATGGACAATAAGTGCTGTTTGGTCAGTAAAGCCCACATCCCATGGATAAATAAAGTTTTACAAGCATACATGCCATCTCCATTTGTAAATTTGTATCTGCAAAGGTCTCATAAAATCCTACACAGCAGATGGGGCCATTCAACCCATCTAGTCTGCACCCAGCCACAATCCCACCCACACCCCATCCCCACGCATTTACCCTAGCTAGTCCCCCTGACACTAAGGAGCAGTTTACCGTGGAAAGAAACTGGAACACCTGGAGGAAACCCACATGTAGAAGGTGCAAACTCCACACAGACTGTGACCCAAGCCGGGAATCGAGCCAGGGTCTCTGGCACTGAGAGGCAGCAGTGCTAACAACTGTGCCACTGTGCCTCGCGAATTGACAATAGTTTGCAATTATACAGTACCTTCAACACAGCGAAACGTCATAAGGCACCTTAGGGGGACAACGTTATGAAGCAATCTGTGGCATTGAGCTGCATAAAGTGATATTAGGACAGATGACAAGAGGTAGATAGATGTTTGTTTTAAGCAGTAAATTAATACAACTGGGGCAGAGGTAGAGCGGCTCAGGGACAGAATTCCTTAGCTGAAGACAGCCACAAATAGCGTAGCAAGTACTAGAGAGACAGCACTCCCTTAGCAATCAATACAGAAAGCTGGGAGGGTAAATAAAAGCCTCCTGATTGATCAACCATGCAGGTCCCTGTGAAAATAATTCTGCAAACAAACTAACCTCTAATGGAGCTTCCTCGCGTCCTGCGCTTATTGAGAAATGGCAAGAGACTGGTGACAGAAGTGGCTTTCAGACCATGTAATTGGCGGACTGAACTAGCTACAAAGACAGCCAGTCTAGCAAACAAATAAACAAACAGGTAATGCATATCGCGTTGCTACAAGTCAATCTAAAAGGTGGGATCAGTGCTGGTATTTCAGTCCCCCATGACTGGGGTCTCTGTGGACCACCTTCGACTGACTGGCAACAATCCTTTCTTGCTGATGGGAGCATTTTACAGGCAGGAGACTGATCAGATATCACAGAGTGCGGCTACTTAGGAAGTTTTTAGCTGCAACCTGATCCCGCGGTCTGTGTGTTTAGACTGGCTCCCTTGTTTCCCCAGCTCCTCTCCTCTCCGAGCTCCTTCTATTGTTGCGCCCCCAACCTTTACTGACCCCAGCAAATAAGTAAGTCAAAACAAACAGCGGAGACAACATGAAAGTATAGTTCGGAACGCTGCAGGACAATGAGTCGGGAGCTGGGCGGTCAGAATGCGGCCCAGCCAAAGGAAATTCTTTGGCCGGGCAAACATTGGGAAGCGACTACGGGACGTCTGTCTTCCCTTTTGTGACTCGCTTTATGAGCAATTCAAAGCATTCATGGAGTCAGGACCTCTGGAATATTATGGTCTGTTGAAAATATGTCATCAGCATCACCAAAATAGTGGCCACCTGGGAGAAAGCAACCTTTAATGACCCAACTACAGGGCCTGGAAATTTCGGCTAAAGATCCCAGAGCGTTTGGAGAACCCATTTTGGATAAAAGGTGAAACCAAGTCCAACCCAGCCTCCCAGATGAACACCAAGATTCCCCTGGCATAATTTCAAAGAGGAGCAGACAATATTTCCCTGGTGCTCTGACAAAGTGTCATCCAAATTCAAAACCTTGACTCTACTCTCTCTCACACATTCACCTGACAAAGGGGCAAACCCCGAAAGCTTGTGAGTTTACTATCAAATAAATCGGTTGGACTTTAACCTGGTGTTGTCAGACTTCTTACTGTGTTTACCCCAGTCCAACGCTGGCATCTCCACATCACGTCTCCACAGATGCTGTCAGACCTGCTGAGATTTTCCAGCATTTTCTGCTTTTTGTTTCAGATTCCAGCATCTGCAGTATTTTGCTTTTACTATAATATTCAGCTGGTGTCCTGGTCAATATTTATCCCTCAGATCAACCTCACTGAAACCAACTTATCCAACTATTACATTGTTTTTTTGTGAGAGCTTGCTGTACACAATTAGACTGTCATGCTGCAACATTAGGATGGCACAATGGTTAGCACTGCTGCCTCACAGTGCCAGGGACTCAGGTTCAATTCCCGACCCAGGTCACTGTCTGTACAGAGTCTGCACATTCTCTCCGTGTCTATAGGGATTTCCTCTGGTTTCCCTCTGTGCTCCAAAGATATGCGGGTTAGATGGATTAGCCATGATAAATTGCCTATTGATGTCAGGGGGATTAACAAGGTAAAATATTATTGGCATAGGACCTGGGTGGGATTGTTGTCGGTGCAAGCTCAATGAGCCGAATGGCCTCTTCCTGCACTGTCTGGATTCTATAATTACTGCATTAACTACACTTCAAAGGCGGCTTTGAAATACTGTGAAAAGCACTATATAAATGTAAGTCTTTATTTAATATAACTGGTGCTACATATTTTAATTCCCAATCGTTGCTTCTCAGGTGGCACAGTGGTCAACACTATTGCCTCACAGCGTCAGGGACTCAAGTTTGATTCCCGGCTTGGGTCACTGTCTATGTGGTGTCTGCACATTCTCCCTGTGTCTGCATGGGCTTCCTCCAGTTTCCTCTCACAGTCCAAAAGACGATGTTGATTAGGTGCATTGGCCATGCTAAATTTCCCTCCATATGCCTGCACCGGGTTATGGCGACTTGGGGATTTTCATTGCAGTGTTAATGTAAGCCTACTTGTGGCATGAATAAATAAACTCTGAACTTTAAAACTTAAATCACATTGACTCCAACAAAATGCTATGCTCCGACCATTCACGTTCCGCAGTACTACTCCCATTTTAGCTGAGAGGTCCCAGCATCTGTTCCTGATTTGCGCTGTGTTGCCACATCTTGTCTGGTGTGTCTTGACTTGGCTTCAAAGCCCCTCGGCAAGGGAAGGGAAAAGTTAAGGACTGATGGAAAACAGCAGGTGCAGATAACCAGCAAGAACCACATCAGACTGAACCATGAATTGCTCGTCCCCGCTCTCCACCCCACCCCTCCTTTGTCGACTGGCCAATCAACACAACGTCCAGTGGCTGGAGGGACACACATCCTGTGTACACTCCAGATGCACGGCGTCTACAACTTGTACAGGATGGAGATAATTCTCTGACTTGAGTCCTCCCACTTGAAAGCTCAGTACAAAGGAATATGAAATCATAGAACACCCTCCTCTTCAACACAGAAACATAGAAAATAGAAGCAGGAGTAGGCCATTTGGCCCTTCGAGTCTGCTCTGTCATTCATCTTCATCATGGCTGATTACTGAATTTTGTAACCTGTTCAGGAATGTATCATAGATAACTGTCCGGAATGTGTTTCACCCAAAATTCAGGACTTCTGTCCTCTTAATATGCTCCATTAGCTCAGAGCCCTCTGTCACCTTGACGATACTATGTGACTCTTCCTTCATATACCCAAGCCCTCCCATTCCCCTCTCTCTCCCTCTCGCCTGAGGTAAAATGTTTTTCCTATTCCAATATGGGATATCTCCAACAAGTTCTCCTGATACATGTTGGAGAGAATCCAAGAGAAATTATGTCACCAGTTGTCAATGCTGCCCTTAAAGGGGCAACCTATCATCAATCCTCTTCCGCCAATTTGAGACAAAATCTCGGAAAATCCATGAAAATTCTACCGCTAGATCTTTTCAATGGTTTGGTCTGCTGCCCGCCAATTGTCCGGTTGTTTTTGAAACACCTCTGGGCATTAAGTTGATTTTTCTCTACACCTTAGCTATACTGTAACTACATTCTGCACTCTCTCCTCTCCTTCTCTATGAACAGTATGCTTTGTCTGTATAGCCATGATGTGGAGTTGCCGGCGTTGGACTGCGGTGGGCACAGTAAGTAGTCTCACAACGCCAGGTTCTAGTCCTGCAGGTTTATTTAGCAGCACGAGCTTTCGGAGAACTGCTCCTTCATCAGGTCAGTGATGAAGGAGCGGCACTCCAATACCTTGTGCTACCAAATAAACCTGTTGGACTTGTCTGCATAGCACACAGCAAACAATACTTTTCATTGTATGTTAATGCATGTGACAATAATAAATCAAATCAACTCAAAGGAAAGTCTCTGTTTCTGATTGGGTATCTTCCTGATCTCACGCCTCCCACCCGGCCTACCCAGAACACTGTTTTATTGCAACCTCCCATCTCCATCATTCAGTAACTAAAATTATTTGAAGATAATAAAGATTGCATTCAAAGTTAATGTAAAGAGCTCCTCATATGACTTATTCATAAATCCTGGAAATTCCACGGCAAATCTGAGGGGTGACAACACCATTTACGATTTTAAACAATGGCTTGCATTTATGTAGCACATTGAACTTAGAACCATAGAACATTATAGTGCAGAAAGAGGTCCTTCGGCCCATCGAGTCTGCACTGAACACAATCCCACCCAGGCCCTACCCCCATATCCCTACATATTATACCCATTAATCCCTCGAACCTACATGTACCTGGACACTAAGTAGCAATTCCTTAGCATAGCCAATCAACCTAATCCCATTCATCTTTGGACTGTGGGAGGAAACCAGAGTACCCGGAGGAAATCCACGCAGACACAAGGAGAATGTGCAAACTCCGTACAAACAGTGACCCGAGCCGGGAATCGAACCCTGGACCCTGGAGCTGTGAACCAGCGGTGCTACCGTGCCGCCCACTGGTGACAAAGCCATTTACGTTTTGAACAATGGCTTGCATTTAGGGAGCACTCTGAACTTGGTAAAGTGATCTGAGGCATGGCACCAGCTGAGAGTGTGATCTGTGCAAAATGTGGCTCTAATCCACCTGGATTACTGGGCCAAATAAGCAAAGACCTCAGTCAAAGAGTTGGATCCCAAAGGAGCATCTTTCAAAGAGGAAGGGGAGGGGAAATCATTAAATCCCTACAGTGCAAAAAGACGCCATCCAGCCCATCGGGTCTGTACTGACTCTCGGAAAGAGCACCCCACTCAAGCCCTCTCCTCCACCCTATCCCTGTAACCCGTGACCAATGACTAAGCATGACCAATTCAACTAACCTGCATATCTTTGGACACTAAGCGACAACTCAGCATGGCTAATCTGCACATGTTTGGACTATGGGAGGAAACCAGAACACCTGGAGGAACCTCGTGCAGACATGGAGAGAACATGCAAACTCCACACAGACAATGACCCGGGGCTGGAATTGAACCCAGGTCCCTGGCACTGTGAAGCAGCAGTGTTAACCACTGTTCCACCCTGCAGGAAGGGACAGAGGATTTTAAGGAGGGAATGCGAGGATGAGTAGCTGAAGGCATGGCTGAAAAGGGAACAATTTGGGAAAGTGGAGAGATCTTGAAGGAGGGAAGGTGCAAAGCCCCAGGATGCAAACAAAGTGCGAGAGTTTTAAAACGAAGGGTGGGGTCAGAATGGGATTAATGTTGTTCAGAGAGCAGAGGGGCGGCAACGGATGAGGAGAGTTGGGTGCTACAAGATCACAAGCAGCAGAGCTGTGGATGAAAACTGTGATGAGAAGGAGCTGATGCTGCTGTTAGCTCTCTTTGTTTTAAGCCAAATGCACTCTGCTTTTCTATTCTGCTGAGTGGCCCATTTTAACCAAAGCGAGTGAATGGACATAAAAGTGCTTTTTGATGGGTAAAGAAAAGATTTGGTTTTTGAATGATAAGAGCTGCAGATTCCACTTGTCGCTATTTGAACATAATATAATTAATTCGACATCTCCTGTGCACACAAACCGCGTAGCTGAAAGCTCCCATGGCAAGTGAAATAGAACTGCTAAAGTCAACAAAGCTGAAGAACATTGCCACTGGGGTTCCACTTGTATTCTGAGCCATTTCAATGGCAAAAAATAGTGCAGAATCGCCACAGGTTTAGTCTTGGGGCAAAACTGCTGATCAAAATGGGGGTCTGAGCAGAGACAGATTCTGCGGCTATCAGCTTACAGTGCAGAAGGAGGCCATTTGGCCCATCAGGCCTGCACAGATAACAATCCCACCCAGGCCCGACACCCATAACCCCATGTAATCATGCTTGCTAATCTCCCAAACACTAAGGAGCAATTTAGCAAGGGCAATCCACCTAACCGGCACGTCTTTTGGATTGTGGGAGAAAACCGGCACACCCAGAGAAAACCCACGCATACACGGAGAGAACGTGCAAACTCCACACTGACAGTGACCCAAGGCTAGATTTGAACCTGGATCCCTGGCACTGTGAGACAGCAGTGCTAACCACTATGCCACTCCTGCTAAGCAATGTGAGAAGTGACAGCGTGACTGCACCCTCCATATCTGACATAGAGAGTGAGCTGGTTATGAAACCCAGGAGAGTGGCGAGAGCAGCACTGATACCTGTTTGAATAAAAGCATTATTGTAACAATCCTTTCACGCAGCACTTTCACTGTACGAGAATTAGAGAATTCAGGTCTATAACTGCTAATCCTTGTGAAAATGAGCTTTTCAATTTGAGAAACCGACAAATTTGTTGCAGATAGTTCTATGGCCTGGTAGGTACTGATATGATCGACACAACTTGTGGGCTGAAGGGCCCGTTTGTGCTGTAGTGTTCTATGTTCTAAATCCTGAAACATTCTCTCGACATGTCTCTGCCTCTCCAGATCTCTCCATCGTAGAACACAGAACAGTACAGCACAGGAACAATCCCTTCAGCCCACAATGATGTGCCGAAGATGAGACCCTCTGCTTGCCCTTGGTCCATATCCCTCTATTCCTTGCACATTCAGGTGTTCATCTAATAGCCCCTTAAATGTCTCTATCATATCCATCTTCATCACCATCCCTGGAAGCACGTTCCAGACACATACCGCTCGGTAAAAAACTTGCCCTTCACATCTCCTTCTAGCTTTCTCCTCTCATCTTAATTATTCAGCATTTCAACTCTGGGGTAAAAAGATTCTGGCCATCAATCCGATCTATGCCTCTATATAGATTGTCCCTTAAAACCTACTGCTTTTGCCAAACTTTAGTTACCTGTCGTAACGTCTTTGCCTTTGTCCCAGGGTAAATTCTTGCCCTGATAACACACCGAGGAAGCATCTTGGGACATTTTACTGCTTTTAATTTTGCTTCATTAATGCAAGCATTTGTTCTTATATAATTTTAGATCCAGTGGTCTGTTTCCACTGAGAGCTGGGCTGGAGAATGGCACTACAGCCCAGAACACTTTGCCTCTTGACATTCAGCAACATTATATCACGGAAACCCCCCACTTTCAACATCCTGGAAGGGATTACCATTGACCAGAAACTGAAGTGGCCTAGCTATACAAACACTGTGTACAAGAGCAGATACAAGAAGCTAGCAATCCTGCAGAGGATAACTCAGCTCCTGCCTTTCTAAAGATTGTCCACCGCGTACATGCAACAAATAACATGCAACAAGGCTGATTTCTGGAATGGCAAGTCTACCATATGATGAGAATTTAATTCGGGTATAGGGTCTTACAGTCACAGAGGTTTACAGCATGAAAACAGGCCCTTTGGCCAATTTGTCCATGCCGCCCGTTTTGTTTAAAATCCTTGAGCTAGTACCAATTGCCCACATTTGGCCCATATCCCTCTATACCGATCTTATCCATGTAACTGTCTAAATGCTTTTTAAAAGACAAAATTGTACTTGCCTCTACTGCTATCTCTGGCAGCTTGTTCCAGACACTTACCATCCTTTGTGTGAAAATATTGTTCCTCTGGACACTTTTGTATCTCTCCCCTCTCACATTAAACCTATGCCCTCTAGTTTTAGACTCCCCTACCTTTGGGAAAAGATATTGACTATTTAGCTGATCTATACTCACTATTTTATAGACCTTTAGAGGATTACCCTTCAGCCTTCTGCACTCCAGAGGAAAAAAAAGGATTATATTCACAGGCATTTAGAAAAGTGAGAGAAGATCTCAGGAAAACTTATAAAATTCTAAGAGTTTGACAGGGTAGATTCAGAAAGAATGTTCCCAATGGTGGGGGAGTCCAGAACTAGGGGTCATAGTTTGAGGATAAAGAGTAAACCTTTTAGAACTGAGGTGAGGAGAAATTTCTTCACAAAGAGCATGGTGAAGATGTGGAATTCACTACTACAGAAGGTAGCTGAGGCCCAAATGTTGTCTGATTTCAAGAAAAAATTAGATATAGCTGTTGAGGCTGAAGGGATCAAGGGAAATGGGAGGAAAAGGGAATCAGAATATTGGATTTGATGATCAACCATGATCAAGATGAATGGCAGACCAGGCTTTAAGGGCCGAGTGGCCTACTCCTGCTTCTAGTTCCTATGTTTCTAAGTCAGGAGTGTGGTGGAATATTCCCCTCTTATCTGGATGAGTACAGCTCCAATAAAACTCAAGAAGCTTAGCACCATCCAGGACAAAGCAACCCACTTGATTGGCATCCCTTCCACGAAATTTCACTCCCTTCAGCACTGACGCACAGTGGCAGCTATGTGTACCAGATAGAAACATAGTAGATAGGAGCGAAGAAGGCCAGTTGGCCTTTAAAGCCTGTTCTACCGTTCATAGAAATCACAGAATCACAGAAACCCTACAGTGCAGAAGGAGGCCATTTGGCCCATCACTTCTGCATGACCACAATCCCATCCAGGCCCTACCCACCATATCCCTATATATTTACTCACTAATCCCTCTAACCTACGCATCTCAGGACTCTAAGTGGCAATTTTTAGCATGGCCAATTAACCACCTTTGAGGAAACTGGAGCACCCAGAAGAAACTCATGCAGACACGAGGAGAACGTGCAAACTCCACACAGACAGTGAACCAAGGCGGAAATTGAACCAAGGTCTGTGAAGCTGTGAAACAGCAGTGCTAACCCCTGTGCTACCATGCCGATTTGTCAAAAATTACAATCATGGCTGATCGTCCAACTTAATAGCCTAATCTTGCTTTCTCCTATAATCTTTGATCCCATTCACCCCGAGTGTTAAATCTAACTGCCTCTTGAATATATTCAACGTTTTAGTACCCACTACTTATTATGGTAATGAATTCCACCGGCTCACCATTCTTTGGGTGAAGAAATGTTTCCTCATCTCATTTCCTACCTCGAATCCCCTGGTTCTGGACTCCCCCACCACTGGGAACATCCTACCTGTATCTACCTTGTCAATTCCTGTTCGAATTTGATAAGATTTGGGCTCATGCCTGAAATATAAATCTTGACAGGCACAATGGGGGAATGTTCCCTTCCCAACCACCATGGGAATCGGAGCAGGTGAGAGGGCCAAACATGCAAAGGTCTGTTGATCTTGGGTGAAATTTTCCAGGTTTGGGCAAGCGTTGTCAGGAAATCCCACCCATTGCATTGTGAGCTTCTCCAGGATGAGGCAAGGATAACAGATGGCAATTGAAATTCTTTGAGGTTGAGAAGAGAGCGGATTTCATTACAGACCATGATACCACAGAGCAGAGGATATAAATGGACATAAGGATGGAGCAGAAAAACCAGGACACATTTTTCCACTCAGCCAGAGAAGGTTAAGAGATAATCCGAAAAGAGGTTTTCAGCATTATGTAGAGCAATGGTAGAGTAAATTGCAATCAGATTGTTTCACTGGTTGTTGTGGCAAAGTGGTTAGCATTGCTGTCTCACTGCACCAGGGACCTGGGTTCAGTTCTGGCCTCGGGTGACTATCTGTAAGGAGTTTACACATTCTCCTCGTGTTTGCATGGGTTTCCTCCAGGTGCTCTAGTTTTCTCCCACAGTCCTAAAGACGTGCAGGTTAGGTGGATTGGCCAGGCTAAACTGCCCCTTAGTGTCAGAGAGACTTGCAGGGTAAGTATGGGATGGGGCCTGGATGAGATTATTGGTGCATGTTCAATGGGCTAATGAGCTCTTTTGCACAGTAGGGATTCTATGGTTGAGAAGAATGGGGTGAGAAGAAACACAATTAAAAGATGATCACAAAAGGGAAGGTCAGTAAAAATGTCCTATAGATGGAGGGGTTGTCAAGACTCTGGAATCACCTCCCAGAAATCAATGTTGAAACTGATGTTGTAAAACCTTTTAAAAGGAAATTAGGTTGTTCTGGGAGATAAATACAGGGAGTGAGTCAGAAAATGAGAAGATGCTTTTGGAGCATAAGGACTAGGGGTGAGTGTCTGAGAACAGGCTTTGAATGTTCATTGCAATATAATTCTGAACAATCTCAGTTACTAAACATGAATTGTCTTTGTGCCAGAATTTAACCTCTTAGGACCACAGGATCCCTACCACGCAGAATGAGGTCATCCTGCTCATAGAGTCGGCACTGACTCTCCAAAATAGGATCCTGTCCAGGCCTTTCTCTCCGGGCAGCCTATCCCTGTAACCTTGGAAATTTACCATGTCCAACCTTCCCCAAACATACACATCCTGAGACACTAAGAGACAATTTAGCATGGCCAATCCATCTAACCTACACATTTTTGGACTGTGGGAGAAAACCAGAGCACCTGGAGGAAACTGACACAGACATGGGGAGAAACATGGACAATCACCTGAGGTTGGGATTGAACTTGGGTCCCTGGCACTGTGAGGCAGCAGTGCTAACCACTGAGACACCATGTAGGCTTTTGAATTCTTCCCTCAAATTCTACATTCTGCAATTGTGATTCTGGTCTTGAACGCTCTCAAATTCACCCCTTTGACCCAAATGGGATAGAATAATACAGGAATAATGATCTGAATGATTGCCTCATGCTGTGATTCAGCTCTGCATCATCACATATCTCTTAACACCTCCACTGTCTCGAATTTAGCACAGCTATCATCTAATGTTCAATATGAAGGGTAGAAATTTCCTATTAAGTATTGGGAAGACTAAAGACATTGGCTACTGTCCCCTTCGCAAACTCTGCCCCTGCGCTACTAACTCCAAGTCTCTTCCATGCCAATATCCAAATAAGATCATTCGTAGTCTTGGCATCCTGAGTGACACCCCCCTCACCCGAGATGTGCCACCATCCCCAAGTCCACAGAATCTTCCACCCTCCACAAAACTGTGCCTATCCAAAGTTCTGCTACACAGTGACCGACTTGTACCAAGTCTTGTTCATTGACCTACACTGGCTCTGGGTTCAAAATGCCTCACTCTTACTTACTCTGCCAATGGTAGGTGTGCCTTCAGCTGCAGGGGCCCTAAACTCTGAAATTTCCTTTCTAATTCCTCCCTGCCTCATTATGCCAACAAAATGGGCAGCACAGTAGCACACATGGGAGGCAAGTTGGCATAATGGTTAGCCATGCCATCTCCCAGCTCCAGGGACCAGGGTTCAATTCCTGGCTTGGGTCACTGTCTGTGCAGAGTCTGCACATTCTCCCTGTGTCTGCGTGGGTTTCCTCCAGGTGCTCTGGTTTCCTTCCACTGTCCGAAGATGTGCAGGCTTGGTGCATTGGCTATAATAAATTGGCCCTTAGTGCCCCAAGATGCTAGGTTAGGGGGATTAGTGGGGTAAATATGTGTGGTCACAGGGATAGGGCCTAGGTGGGATTATTGTCAGTGCAGACTCGATGGGTCAAATGGCCTTTGATGATGGATTCCATTTCGTCAAACTTTGTTTGGTAACACTCCTATGAAGTGCTCTGGAGGGTGTTCTATGATGTAACAGTGCTATATAAACGTTGAACTTCTAAATTTTAAGACATTGACAAGACACTATAACTGTTTAGTGCATGGGGTTAGCTCAGTTGGTTGGTTTGTGATGCAGAGAGATGCCAACGGCATGGGTTCAATTCCTGTACCTCATCAAGACGGCATCTTCTCAACCTTGCCCCTTGCCTGATGTGCGGTTAAATCAGGTTAAATCGTCAGCCTTTCCCACTCAAAAAGGGAGAGCAGCCTATGGTCATTTGGGACTATGGTGAATTTGCTTTTAACCAGGGTCTTAAAATGAAAAGAAAAAGTAAGTTCCAAATACTCAGCTGGGTTCTCACTGGGAAGTGTTGCTTCACATGGTGAAGTCTGGAGTAGTATATCTCCATGTGCCAGGCTCATTGGCAGCCAAGAAATATTCTGGAAACCTTTTCCCAACAAAGTCAACATATTGCGCAAAGTAAATACAGCTACACAAAAATGAAGGATAACATAACAGGGTGCAAACATGAATGAATTCATCGCTAGCCGGCCCCCAAGACTGAAGTTCTGAACAGCAGTATGTCAAAATACACATTAGTAGTAATTCATCCAATGACACCAGACTGCAAGAAACTACAAAAGGCCATGAACGAAGCCTAGTCCATCACATAAACCAGTCTCCCATCCTCTATCTACACTTCCCGCTGCTTCAGCGAAGCAGCCAGCATAAAAAGATACCAAATCTGAGATCACATACAAATTGACTCAAGAATAGTTCTTCCCTGCTGCCATCAGATTTTTGAATGGACCTGTCTCGCATTAAGTCAATCTTTCTCCACAGTGTAAGAGACTTTTAGATAAGTATGTGGAACTTAGTAAGATAGAGGGTTATAGATAAGCCTAGTAATCTCTAAGGTAGGGACATGTTCGGCACAAGTTTGTAAGATGAAGGGCCTGTATTGTGCTGTAGTTCTATGTTTCTTAGCTTTAACTAACACTACACTCTGCACTTTCTCCTTTCCTTCTGTATGAACAGTATGCTTTGTCTCTAATAATGCGCAAGAAACAATACTTTTCACTGTACACTAACAATGTGACAATAATAAATCAAATCAAAATTCACAGATGTGATAGATCAACCGGAGACCTCTGTCCAGATAAGAAAAGTTTATTTATTAGTCAGAAGTAGACTTACATTCACACCGTAAGGAAGTTACTGTGATAATCCCCTAGTTGGCACACTCTGTTCGGCTACACTGAGGGAGAATTTCGCACACCAATGTACCTAACTAGCACATCTTTCAGACTATGGGAGGAAGCCCGGGCACCCAAAGGAGACCCATGTAGACATGGGGAGGACATGCAGACGCCACAGAACGGTAATCTGAGGCTGGGAATTGAACCGGCAACAGTGTTAATCACTGTGCCACTGCGCCACCCCTACGGTGGAAGAGAAGTGAGAACAGGGTAGGAACAGAGAATATTCTGTCACTGGGGGAGGTTCGATGGAGCAGAAACCCTCTGGCTAGTTTCGGTTACTACGACAGTATTGAGCCCTTCCCACCTTCATTTGTAACACATGTGGGAATGGGGATGGTCTGCCTCTCCTAACATCCCCATGCATCTGGTTATCCAATCAATTTCCTTGGTGAGCTGTAACCCTCGGCCCTACACTAGTTCCTTTCAGTAAAGTAATCAGCCTTCTCTTGCGTGGGCAGTTCTGCATTCAGTGACCTAGAAACTCACAAGATGTGAAACATATTCTAAGTCCCACAAACATTTCGGTTCAATCATTCCTGTGTTCCTCACCGAATGTTCTTTGACCTTCTTTCCTGTCAAAGTAGGGAGCTCACTTATATCTAGATATAAATTATTTGACAGTCTGCACAAAAGGTCACTTGTCCTTTAAGCAGCAGAGAAATGACAACGCATCTGAGAATGACTCTATCCCTGTCATTCCCGCAGCAACTGTTACACGTCTCGACATTCTCTTACCGACACAGTTCTCAAGGCCAGCGATGATACCACAGCGTGAGGCACCCTGACAGCCCCGGCAGGTTTTAGGGGACCCGTTTCTCTCCAGCGACTCATGTTACCTCCTTGCTGAGCAAGCAGAGAGTTCCTTCAATTCACGGCAGCCACAGCACTCACTCTGCGCCTGTTCCATGGGGACGGACAGGGTACAGAAGTGCCTGCACAGCTGACTTAGTGCATATTTACCACTGACATTATCTGACCCCTTTCTCTCCCTCTTTCTCTCTCTCTCTCTCCCTGCTCGACATAAGAGATGGAGCAGAGAAGGGAATGAAAGGTGAGGGGGATGGGGGGGAGGGGGGGGGGTTCAAGGGGCTGCAGCTGACGAGATAATGTAACTCCACTCTCCCAGCCAAGTGGCATCAGCGACAGCAGTAAACACCCGTAATCCAGGGGAGATTAAAGCCCTCCCCACACAACACCATCCTTCATTTTTGCCACAGACCGTCTGTAACCTGATAAAGGCATCAGCACACTGAGCTGAGTTGCAATGCTTTTTTTTCTCAGTGTGCAATTCAAAATCATTATCCCTCTCACAAACAAACCGGACCAGCGAACGCATTCAGCTCACCTTGAACCGGGAAGACTCCCCCCACTCCGACAACTGCGCGTTGCAAGTTTCTTTTGGGTTGACGTTAAACAACCGTGGGATCGGTGTAACCTAAACCTCTCTCGCTCCCCCCCCCACCCCCCGCCCACCTCCCCTCCACCCACTCACCCCTCCCCTCCACTACCCCAGCAACTCCGCACCCTTCCCCCTGGCACTGAAACACGATGTGAAATCCACAGCAGCTGAAATTGTAATCTCCCCAGCTCTTGGCCGGCTGACTATTCCGAATCTGTGGTCCATTATTCACACTCCCCAGTCAGTAAGTATTCACATTGCCTCATCGTGCGCACATCCCGCAGGGCTCCCAAATGAAGAAATAACCAGCCGGGATTATGGCCCACATTAAATCATCAGTCAAGCAGGGAGGGAGGGGGAATGGGGGGAGGAGGCGGGGCTGAAGGGGAAACTTTGGTCAACTTTTGACAAGATTAACTCAGAAGCAAAAAGAAACTGGAATTACCAAAACAGAATGAAACATTCTGGTGAAGCAGACATGTTGAATGTGATATTGAATTCACTCATCTCCATGAAACCATGGATCGCTACACTGCATAAGGAGGCCATTTGGCCCATCGAGCCTGCATCAACTTTCCGAGAATACAAAGAACGAAGTGCAAAGAAAATTCCAGCATAAAAACAGGTGCTTTAGCCCTCTCCCAGCCTGCACTGACCATCTTGTCCAACTGAACTAAAGACTCCTATCCTTCCAGCGACCATATTCCACTATTCCCGTCCTATTCACGTATTTATCAAGATACCCCTTAAATGTCACTAACATATTTGCTCCCATTACCCTCCCCACTAGCAAGTTCCAGGCACCCACCTATGTGTAAAAAACTTGTCTTTCTTTCTTTTGGCCTCTCCTCCCCACCCTATCTCTGTAACCCCACACCAAACGCCAAGTTTGGTGGCGTTTAAGAGGTTAGTAGATAAGTTTATGGATGAAAAGGGAATGGTTTAGGTTAGAGGGTCATTGCTTTTTCTTAATTGGTCGGCGCAACATTGAAGGCCGAAGGGCCTGTTCTGCGCTGTAATGTTCTATGTTCTATTTATCAAACTAATTTGCCAAACCTCCACATTATTTGGACACCAAGGGGCAATTTAGCATGGCCAATCTCCCCCTAACCTACATATCTTGGGAGACTAAAGGGAAAATTTACCTTTGCCAATCCACCCAACCGATACACCTTTGGATTCTGGGAGGAAACACAGTAAGAAGTCTCACAACACCAGGTTAAAGTCCATGTAAACTGTGTGTGCATTTATATGCCCTGTTTGTGGTCAGAACTCTCCACTCATCTGACGAAGGAACAGTGTTCCAAAAGCTAGTGGCGTTTACTACCAAATAAACCTGCTGGACTTTAACCTAGTGTTGTGAGACTTCTTGCTGTGTTTACCCCAGTCCAATACCGGCATCTCCACATCACGACTACCATCGAAACTGGAGTATCAGGAGGAAACCCATGCAGACACAAGGAGAATGTACAAACACTACACAGACAGTGATTCAAGCCGGGAATCATAGCCGGGTACCTGACGCTGTGAGGTACCAGTGCTAATTACTGTGCCACCGTGCTGCCCTAAGTCACGCAAATAAAACTCACTGACTTGTCCCAACTCCAGCCTACACTTCAAGCTCTTGACATTTTCTTTTGTTTCATTGGGATTTGCAGTGTCAAGAGCTCCTGGACAGGTACAGCACAGCCCAGAGGCTGAATCAAGTTCTCATTACTGAACACCAGCACCTACCCCAATGTCCCTCACCCAACAACTCTAATGTGGCAAATTACATTTCCCGAAGCAGTCATTACCAATTGGTGCAGGTTTCAGCTGACAGGCATGGTCACACAGGGGAAAGGAGTGGGCCACGGAGCCCTTTGAACTCCCATGCTTTCTGTAAATTGGCCAGGTTATGAAAATAAGTGGGTGTCTGGAACTTCAGACACGAGATCAGAACAGCATTATGAGACAAAGTTAATAACCACAACCTCGAAACAGGTGTCAGCCATTCGGCCCACCGAGATCATTCTACCCATTCAATGAGCTAATCTGTACTTAAAGTCCATTCACCTGCCTAAACACCAGCTCAGTGGGTTAGCACTGTAGTCTCACAGTGCTAGGAATCTGAGGGAGGGGTTCGATTCCTGGTTTCGGAAATTGTCTGTGCGGAATCTGCACATTCTTCCCATGTCTGGGTGGGTTTCTTCTGGGTGCTCTGATTTCCTCCCATAACCCAAAAGACGTGCAGATTAGGTGCACTGGCCATGCTAAACTCCCCCTCGGTGTACCTGAACAGACACCAGAGTGTGACGACTAAGGGATTTTCACAGTAACTTCATTGCAGTGTTCATGAAAAACTACTAGTGACTAATAAATAAACTTTAAACACTATTGTTTTTAATATCTTTGTCGAGCAAAAAAAAAACCCAATGTAGATTAAAAATTGCCTCTGCTGCCTTTCATGTGATGCTTCCCCAACCTTCGATCACGCTTTGGGCTAATGAAGGCACTCCACCTGTCTATGATTTGTGTTTACCAAAACCTTTTAAAGAATTCCAGCTGCAGTTAACTTGAAATACATTTTCTTGTCCTGATTCAAAGGCGTAATTTTCAGTATCTGATCTTGTGAATTTACCCCGTCAATGCCAGCTCATAAATTCACAATGGGATGACGCACATGTGTGACAGACAATGGGGAAGGGAGAACCAGGGAGGGAAGAATACCACAGCTCCAATGCCAACTGAAAAGTTAATGCTGGTCTTCAAATGATCCAAGGTATCTTAGTTTAACTTGGAGCAACTCTGATTGACAGTGAGCTGGAGATTGAACCTCCACTCCCTACTACTCCACACGCCCCCACGGGAGTTCCATCCAGTCAGCCTTGAAAATCTACGTGTGGCAAGCATTTCAAAAGATGTCTCAGGAAAGATTTGCATTCACAAAGCATCTTCGAACACCTCAGGTATTCCAAACAGTTTTACAATCAATGAAAACACCCAACAACACTTCTACTTTCTCAGTAGGCTAAGGAAATTTAGCATGTCAGCTACGACTCTCACCAACTTTTACAGATGCACCATAGAAAGCATTCTTTCTGGTTGTATCACAGCTTGGTATGGCTCCTGCTCTGCCCAAAACCACAAAAAACTACAGAAGATCATGAACGTAGCCCAATCTATCACGCAAACCAGCCCCCCATCCATTATCTCTATCTACATTTCCCGCTGCCTCAGCAAAGCAGCCAGCATAATTAAGGACCCCAGACATTCTCTCTTCCGCCTTCTTCTTTTGGGAAAAAGATACAAAAGTCTGAGGTCAAGTACCAACAGACTCAAGAACAGCTGCTGTCAGACTTTTGAATGGACCTACCTCACATTAAGTTATCTTTCTCTACAGCCTAGCCATCACTAAAACATTACATTTTGCACTCTCTCCTTTCCTTCTCGGTGAATGGTATGCTTTGTATAACTCTCAAGAAACAATACTTTTCACTGTATGTTAATACATGCAACAATAATAAATCAAATCGTAGGATAATCCCTGTTGTAATGCAGGGAGGGAATGCTAGGAGACATTTGGGGGTAAGCTTAAGATCCACCACAAGCCATTCCACCATCCCCCCACTCCAGCCCCATTTCTCATGATTGCAGACTTCACAATTCCTGCTCAGAGCTTTGTGCCATGCATTTCTCATCACCCTCACTGCTCTTGATGTTCACAGGCACTGGAATTTGATATGTTGCTTGGGGCAGAAGAAGTGAGTCATCGAGCCATACAGTCACTACAGCATGGAAGGAGGCCATTGAATTCATGCTGGCTCCAAGGTCATGTTCATCAAATTTTAGGAGCAGCGAGGGTGACTAAAAATGCTTGGCACAAGCCTCTGAGCAGAAATTGTGAAGCTTGCAAGCTAATAATGACGAGGGGCATAGAAAGGTCAGCCTCTTTCCCCAAAGGTAGGAGAGTCTAAAACTAGAGGGCAGAGGTTTAAGGTGAGAGGGGAGAGATACAAATGGGTCCGGAGGAGCATTTTATTCACTCAGTGAGTGATGAGTGACTGGGATGAGCTGCCAGAGGTAGTAGTAGAGGTGGGTATAATTTTGTCTTTTAAAAAGCATTTAGACAGTTACATGGGTAACTTATGTATTGAGGAATATGGACCAAATGCAGGCAATTGGGAGTAGCTTAGTTGTAAAGCTGGGTGGCACAGACAAGATGGGCCAAAGGGCCTGTTTCTTCACTGTGAACCTCTATGACTCTATTCTGGATTCACACTGATTTAACACAATCGATCGTATGTTATAGATTTAGCCCTGCAGCATTTAAATCCAGGCAATACACCCTTCAAAGATATGTATGGGTTCACCAGGATGATACCAGGAATAAAGGATTTAAATGATGACAAAAGATCGCTAGACTTGGCTTGCATTCCATCAAGTAAAGTATTTTAATGGTGAGCTAGTTGGGATGCTCAAGATGATTGAAGGAACAGGGTGGTACAGTAGTTAGCACTGCTGCCTCACAGTGCCAGGGAAACGGGCTCGATTCCAGCGTTGGGTAACTGTGTATGTGCAGTTTGCAGTTCTCCCCATGTTTATGTGAATTTCCAGTAAGAAGTCTGACAACACCAGGTTTAAACACCTTATTCACCTGACGAAGACCATAGAGTCGAAAGTTTGCAAGTTTACTATCAAATAAATCGGTTGGATTTAAAACTGATGTTGTCAGACTTCTTTACCCCAGTCCAACGCCGGCGTCTCTACATTATGTGAATTTCCCCCAGGTTTCTTCCTACAGTCCAAAGATGTGCAGATTAGGAGGGTTAGCCTTGCTCTTTCAGAAAGTGGGTGCAGACGCAATGGGCCGAGCGGCCTCTTTCTCCACTGCATTGGTTCTATGGGACGGGTCATGCCAAACTGTCCATTCGAATCTCACAGATGTGCCGGTGAGGTGGATTGCCCGTGGTAAACGCACAGGGGGTTACGGGGATAGGGCTTGGATAAGATGCTTTTTTTGGAGAGTCAGTGATGGGCCAAATGGCTTCTTTCTGCATTGTAACGATCCCATGGCAAAGGCCTAATCTTTCTCCTTATCCGTAGGATAGAAGCTGAGAGGGAGGTCAGAACAAGAGAACATGACCTGAAGAATAGAACCTGAATACTCAGGGTAATATCAGGCAGTGTCTCCTCACACATCAGGTCACGGAAAGTATGAACTCTCTCCTCAAGAAAGTACTAATTTGAAGGGGGTAGGGTTCCATTAGAAAGTTTCTTTATTAGTCACAAGTAAGGCCTACATTAACACTGCAATGAAGTTACTGTGAAATTCCCCTAATTGCCACCTTCCGGTGTCTGTTCGGGTCCACGCACCTAACTGGCATGGTCTTTTGGATTGTGGAAGGGAACAAGAACACCTGGAGGTGCCAACTTCAAAAAAAACTTGAGATAGTTGGGCAAGGAGATAAGGGTGACAGAACCAAGGTGGGTGGACGGAGGTCATCCACTATCTGAGTGAATGGCAGCACACATCGGAGTGGCTGAAGGGCCTGCTCCTGTTCCTATCTCTCCTCTCGCAGAACCAAATAAAGCTTAACTCCCAGATTAATAGGCAGACACAGCAAGGGAATACTAAAGAACTCACACAATCACCACTCGCAGTGGTGAAATCTCTCCCCAGGCATTCGCTGTCAACATTTCAGTTTGCGTGTGATCACTGTGCTTCAGAACGATAATGTGTGGCAGGCGAAACACTCCGAGACATTTCAAAGAGATGCAACAAGACGCTACAGAAATGCAAAGCCTCGCACCCGACTTGGTCCATCAGCGCCAAGCGAGGCAAATCAAAAGGGAAAATATATGAATTGTAAATCTGCTTGACAAATTTGTCACTGAAGATTGGACCCTCAGTGTGCAGTGATTCCTCCCTCCACACTCCCCATCCCCCACGTCTTTTCTGCTTCAATTTTATGTCGAAGTGTGATTCATTATCACAGGATGGTTATTCAAATGAAAACTAAACAGCAGACCACATTGTCGGGGAAAATTTATAGGAGGCTTTCATCCAACGAGGCTGCGAAGAGAGCAAATATTGCATCTTCAGTTGGTAACGTTCAAACACTTGGTCCAAGGGACCGAGCTGACTGACCCCTCCGGCCCCCACCCCCTCTCCTATCAAGTGAGGCTCAGGTTCCAGCAAGACCTGGCTCAAGAGCTACCGAGAAGTTGGAAAACCGGCACCACCATTGGGATTGGGCTCTACAGCAAGCAAATGGGAAAATTCCCATGTCAATTCACCACTCCCGGAGAACTTAATTCAATTAGTCAGGCTTTAAGAACACAGAAGCCTCCACTTCATTGAAAGCCTACAGTGCAGAAGGAGGCCATTTGGCCCACTGAGTCTGCACCTACAAGAATCCTACCTAGGTCTTATCCACGTAACCCCACATATATACCCCCCTATTCTACATTTCCCAGGACACTAAGGGGCAACTTAGCATGGCCAACCAACCTAACCCACATATCTTTGGATTGTGGGAGGAAACCGGAGCGCCTGGGGGAAACCTTCGCAGACGCGAGGGGAACGCATCTGCTTGGGGAGTGGAATGCACTGCCTGCTGTGATAGTGGAGTCGGACACTTTAGGAACTTTCAAGTGGTTATTGGATAGGCACACGGAGCACACCAGGATGATAGGGAGTGGGATAGCTTGATCTTGGGTTCAGACATAGCTCAGCACAACATCAAGGACCAAAGGGGCTGTGCTGTGCTGTACTGTTCTATGTTCTAACGTGCAAACTCCACACAGATAGGAGTGACCTCGGCTGGGGATTGAACCCAGGTACCTGGATTTGCGAGGCAGCAAGCTAACCACTGTGCCGCCCACAGCGACTGACAACAGGAGTGCAGACATGATGGGCCAAATGGCCTCCTTCTGCGTCGTAACGATTCTGCGAACAGCTACTTACTTTTATTTGGACAACACTTCAAACATAGTGAAATGTCCTCAGGCATTTCACAGCAGGAGCGTTACTGCACAAAACGTGGAGCTGGGTCACATCAGGAGATATTGGACCAATAGCTGGATCAAAGAGTTAGATTTGAAGGTGCGGCAGAGAAAGAAGGCCTACACAGAACAGAACGTTCCCTCCTGATTTCAATTCTATTTCAATAATTACACCAATCTTCCGAAAGAAGACAGTTCAGGGAAGTCAAGTCTCAGTTGGTGAAACAAATATGCTGGTCTCACGCTCAGAATAACTCATTGTTTCAAAGACATCTCATCTTGAGCGTGGCTTGCTGGAACATGCGGTGCAGTGTGGGTCACATTTCTGCTCAATTACCAACCACCATGCAGCCTGAGTCAGCCAAACCTGCGTAAAAGATCAGGAAATTCAACTGCAGTTCGCCCCATCAATCCTCATCAGTCCCCTCCACAAATGCTATCATAGAATCCTACAATACAGAAGGAGGCCATTTAGCCCATCAATTCTGCTCCTACCATAATCCCACCCAGCCCCTATTCGCATAACCCCTTACATTTACCCAGCTAATACCCCTGACACAATTTTCAACGTGGCCAATCAACCTAACCCGTACATCTTTGGAGTGTGGCAGGAAACCAGAGCACCCGAAGAAACCCATGCAGACATGGGGAGAACGTGCAAACTCCACACATACAGTGACCCCGAGTCCAGAATCGAACCCGGGTCCCTGGCAGCAGTGCTATCCACGGTGCTACCCAACTCGCTATGGGGCAGCGGGTTCCACAAATTCATCACCCTCTGTGAGAAGTTCTTCCACATTTCAGTTTTAAATTTAATGTCTCTCAACTTGTATGTGTAACCTCTTGTTTTAGATTAGCCTACAAGGGGAAACCTTTGGTCTACATTTAGTTTATCAATCACTTTTAGTATTTTGCGTACCTCGATCAGATCTATTAAGTTGTGAAGAAACTGGTGCTCACCAAAGAAGCTATTATTCTGCGGTTTGGTATGCATTTTAAAGGATTTTAAGTCCAGTTATTCACAGATAGACAGACAACTGGAGCCATTGACTAAAAATTCAGCGATGGAACCATTTTTAGCCATATTGATAAAACTGCAGTAGGTTGCCACTCTTAAACATACGTCGAAGAACCCTCATCAAAAAGACGCCATCATGTTTGAGTCTGCGACCTGACTGGTGCTGAATCGTGGAACATTTTATGCTTGCGATCTATGCAAATAAATTTTAGTGGTAACTTGAACTGTAACCTAACCAGCCATTATGAGCACAACATCCTGACTGCACCCAATAAGAAGAAACTTTACCCCAAGCATACACGCCACATAATGAGTTGCTGTTTGCTCCGGGTGGGGGATGCCTGACGTTCACATGCTGTGGCAGAGAGATTACAGAACCAAACACAATTTTTGTGCGCCCTCCCCCTCGGTTACAGAGTAGTGCCCTTTCTCTAAACTCTTTGCAAAGTAAATGTCCGTCCCACTGTAGCAGATGTGGAGGCAGTTCAGCCCTGTCGAACAATGCTTTGCAATCCATTTGAATTACTAATGCTAAGCTACTTGCTGGAGGAGTCGGGGGCACTTTTTTAGTCTCTTACAAATCCCCAACAGCTGTGTGCGTCATTTTTTTTTTCAATGTGTTATTACAGTTTAATGCGAGACAGCTTTTTCCTTTTAACAATTTTATTTTTTTGCTTTCCTCTTCTACTCGTTGGGTTACATTTCACCCCAAGAGGTCAGTCTTCATGTGCGAGTTTCAGCAGGGAACGTCAACTAGCTATTTTCACAGCTCCCTTCCTCCACTGACAGTCCCCTTCACCTTACAAATCACAGCGGGGTGATTTCTTTCCCCCACCGCCCCTTCCTAACTCTGCTGTTGTTCAGCCAAATGTTACCTTTTGGTCACACTGAGCTATCTCCCCACCCTCTGCTGTCAAAGCTGGGATCCTTTGCTTCGTGTAGGTGAGAAACAGTGGCACAGTGGTTAGTTGTAAGCTTATTAATTGCGTCACAAGTAGGTTTACATCAGTGCTACAAATGAAGTCACTGTGAAAATCTCCAGGTCGCCACACTCCGGTGCCTGTTCAGGTACACTGGGGGAGAATTTAGCACGGCCAATGCACCAAACCAGCACGTCTTTCAGACTATGGGAGGAAACCGGAGCACCCGGAGGTAATTCACACTGACATGGGGAGAATGTGCAGGTTCCGCACAGACAGTGACCCAAGTCGGAATCAAATCTGGGTCCCCAGCGCCATGAGACAGCAGTGCTAACCACTGTGCCACCATGCCACACACAGCATTGCAGCCTCACAGTGCCAGGGATCCGGGTTCAATTCCAGACTTGTGTGACTGCATTTGTGGAGTTTCCACGTTCTCCCTGTGTCTGCGTGGGTTTCCTCCCGATGCTCCACATTCCAAAGATCATAGAATCCTGCAGTGCCGAAGGAGGCCGTTCAGCCCATCGAGTCTGCACTGACAAAAACTCACCCAGGTCCTATTCCCGTATCCCCACGGATTTACCCTGATAATCCACCTGATATTAAGGGGCAATTTACCACAGCCAATCAACCTAACCTGCACTGGGCTGTGGGAGGAAACTGGAGCACCTGGAGGAAACCCACGCAGACTTGGGCAGAACGTACAAACGTCATACAGACAGTGACCTGAGGCAAGATTTGAAGCCAGGATTCTAACGCTGTGATGCAGCAGAGCTAAGCACTGTGCCACCATGCAGGTTAGGTTGATTGGCCATGGTATATTGGTATAGTGTCTCCAAAGATGTGTAGGTTAGGAAAATTAGCTGGGTAAATAGGCAGGCTTACAGGAATGGGGCCTGGATAAGATGCTCTGTAGGACAGTCAGTGCAGACTTGATGAGCCAAATGGCCTCCTTCTGCAGCAGTCAATTTCCGCACAGCAAGATCCCAGAAACAGCAACGCCATAATGTCCAAGGTATTTCCCGTGTTTCTCCATCCAGTATTAGTTAATCCCACGAGCATGTTGCCGAAAGCAAGTTAATCTCTGCAATGACCACCCTGTGGCTCGACAATGAGTATGCAATCAAATTTCGCTACGGTTTGGCTTTAAGATGAGCTGTCTTAATTTGCTCAGATGTCAGAATCAGTTAACGTTTGACCTTTTGATCGCTGCACAGAGCATGAATTTGAGCAAATGAACATGGACAGATATATTAAATACTGTACACAGTCTAATTAAACAGGAGGAATATTTAATATCATGGCAAGCGCTCTTGTGCGGGATTCAGAAAACGTGCACCGCGTATTCATCCAGTATCCCACTGTACAATTTAAGATTTGATTCATTAGCAAGTTAGACATCTGGAGTGTTGAAGACATGCATGTTGATAGGACCTCGTTATATCCTCAGGTTGTCAAAAGCATCGAATGGTAAATCATTGTTGTTCTGTTATCAAGGCAGCTGTCCTTAAAAAAAATGGTGCCCCGATTTCTGCTAAGCTGGGGTGTTTTGCGTTCTACATACAAAAAATATGCAAAGGTAAAAATCAGCTAAATTCCACCTGACAGGGTGGAAACAATCCGGTTTTCCCATCGCCCGGATCACCTTTCCAAGTTACGTTTATTTATTAGTGTTACAAATAGGTTTACATTAACACTGATGTGGAGATATCGGCTTTGGACGGGATGGGGCAGAGTAAGAACATCAGGTTGAAGTCCAACCGGTTTACTTGGAATCACGGACTTTCAGAGTTCACCTGATGAAGGAACAGCACTCTGAAAACTCAAGATTCTAAATAAATCTTTCGACTCTAACCTGTGAGGCTTTTTACTGTACATTAGCAGCGCGGTGAAGTTACTGTGAAAATCCCCCACGTTCCGGCGCCTGTTCGGGTACACTGAAAGAGAATTGAGCACAGCCAATCCACCTAACCAGCACATCTTTCGGGCTGCGGGAGGAAACCGGAGCACCCAGAGGAAACGCACGCAGACACTGGAGAACGTGCAGACTCCGCACAGAGAGTGACTCAAGCTGGGAATCGAACCGGGGTCCCGGGGAACTGTCCGGCAGCAGTGCTAACCACTATGCCGCCATGTTGTGCTACAATCTCTGAAGGGGTCACTGTTACAAGATCAGAAGGAATTATGAATTTCTGGCTGTTGGCTACTTCCCCTCGCAACCTGCCCTCCCCCAATCTTGCCATCCTGCAGTGTGGAGAGGTAATGCATCTTTACCAACTCCTAGCTGGGATGTCCATCTCACCGGGGGGAAACTGTGATCATTAAAAGTGTGGGCTATGCCTTTAACCCCATCCACAGTCCCAGATCCCCTGGTACCAATCCCTTTCCTGTGGAAAAAAATAATTTCATTCACGCTGTGGAAATCAGTTTGAAAGTGAATATTTTCTAATTACAGGGAGATGCTGATGCTCTGGGGAACTTTATCATTAGGTGTATGACTGGCAGTTCTACACATTAATTTTTGTTTGCTCACTGGAATGTAGGCTAGTCTTTCATGTAACGATAAACCTTTTTTCATCCCGGTGCACGCGAAGGATGTTATTGCCAGGAGGGAAACTGGAATCAAACACTTTCACATCTGAGTACCAAAACATTCCTATGTTCAGTAAGAAAGGAAAGGAGCTGCATTTATTTGTGCGCCACTCTGCCCAATCTCGGGGCGTGGCTGTTTGATACCCAATAATGTACAATTCCGAGATGAGGAGACATTTCTTCACCCAAAGAGTGGTGAGCCTATAGAATTCATTACCACAGGAAGTAGCTGATGCTCAAAGATTGAATGGCAGAGCAGACTTGATGGACTGAGTGGCCAAATTCTGCTCCAATGTCTTATGGTTTTAGGGATTTCGGGAGGCAGCTGGATATAGCACTTAAGGCGAATGGGATCAAAGGTTCTGGGGAGAAAGCAGGATTAAGCTATTGAGTTGGACGATCAGCCATGATCGTGATGAATGGTGAAGCAGGCTTAAAGGGCCAAATGGCCTCCTTCTGCTCCTATCTTCTACGTTTCTATGTTAATTTCTTCTGGAACTTTCATTGCCAATGCAACCTAAGAATCGCAGTGGCCAACTTGAGCACAGGAAGCTCGTGCCTACCTGACAACAATCCTACCCAGGCCCTATCCCTGTAACCTCAGATATTTATCCTCCTAATTTCCCTGACACTAAAGGGTATTTTAGTGTGGCCAATCCATCTAACTTGCACATCTGGGAGGAAATCAGACCACTCACAGGAAACCCACGCAGACACGGGGCAAATGTGCAAACTTCATGCAGATGGGGACCCGAGGCTGGAATCCAACATGAGTCTCTGGCACTGTGAGGCAGAAGCGCTAACAACTACGCTGCCATGCTGCCCATTTTCTGGGTGAAGAAGTTTCTCCTCATATTTGTCTTAAACAGTTGACCCTGTATCTTCAGACTGTGGCCTCTGGTTCTGGAAACCCCCAACATCGGAAGCATCCCTGCAGTGGAGAATCGTTTTGACCTGACTCTCAGGGCCCTAGGGTAGTACTGCATGGATAAATAAAGGGATGTAATATGTTGCACTTGAGTCCAAGAATCAGGGTGGCACCTCCCTTCTGCGCTGGCCTCATGTTCAAACACCAACCATCCACCGGTCTGTCAAGATTGACAGTGAACTTCTAGAGACAGACAGAGGCTAGCATTTTTCAGCCCCGTACAGTGCCGGGATCTTCCTGTGCCACTGAACGTCACTAGGCTGTTGGCTTCTCTCATGGCGGCTCTCACTGCAACGAGCATGGGTAATCCTGGTCTAACTTACCAACTCTGATTGGAGGGAGGTTTGGGCATGTGACACTTAATCATGCAGTCACAAATTAGATTGAGCTATTGTCTTTGAGGTTGTGTCCCCTGTTGTTGAGAATTGATGTCAATGCATCGAAATTGCCCTGATATCTCATAGTAATGGTTCCAAAATACAGATTCTCCTCAGAGCCAACAGTAACTCACCAATATTACTAAAAGTTATTTACAGATCAAGTCTAATCCTCCTGGGACCAGCAGTAATCCTATAATTCACTGATCTTCACTCTTGAACCATAGAATCCCTACAGTGCAGAAGGAGGCCAATTGACCCATCGAACCTGCACTGACTCTTTGACAGAGCATCTTACACACTATCACCCCACCCTCGAAACCCCAAGCACTTACTCACTAATCTCCCTAACCTACATATCGTGTGACACTAAGGGGCTATTTAGCATGGTCAATCCACCTAACCAACACACCTTTGGACTGTGGGAGGAAATTGGAGCACCCACGGCTAATTTTCCAAGAGCAATTCAGCCAGTCCTACTCTCCATTCATTCCCCCAGTGCCCTGAACATCCTTCCACGATTGAAGTTAATTTATTAGTGTCACAGGTAGGCTTACATTAACACTGCAATGAAGTTACTGCAAAAATCCTCTAGTAGCTACAATTTGGTGCCTGTTCAGATACACGGAGGAAGAATTTACCATGGCCAATGCCTTTAACCAGCACATCTTTCGGACTGTGGGAGGAAACCACAGCATCCGGAGGAAACCCATGCAGTCACAGGGAGAATGTCCAGACTCCGCACAGACGGTGACCCAAGCTGGGAATCGAACCCAGGTACCTACCGCTGTGAGCCAGCAGTGCTAACCATTGTGCTACCAGGAAAGACAGTGGTCTATCATCCTTGAGGAACCCCACCGTATACCTCCACAGCCTTGGACAGCCACATGAGCGGTATGCAGATAGAGGGATATAGTAGGACTGTTTAACTATGACTTTTTTTTTCCACAGGTAATTCGGTCCATACTTGACCATCAAGGAGCATGCATTCGGCAGGTGGTGCGAGGACAGCTCTTGGATGTTGATTCATGGGTTGCCTGGTGCTTCATGTCGTAAATGAGTGCTTTATCTGGACCATCTGAAGGGCACCATGACAGCTCAGTGACTATCGCTGTAGCTGTGCAGACACTTGGAATTGGGCCGGTGTCTGCGGGAGTTTGCGCGTTCTCCCCGTGGTTGCATGGGTTTTCTCCGGGCGCTCCGGTTTCCTCCCACATCCCAAAAAATTCGCTCTTAGGCTGATTGGGAAACAAATTGACCCTATATTGAGATTCTTCCATATTAGGAATAACCTAAAATTAGAATAAGAAAATGGGATTGTTACTATAAAGTTATGACGGCGGCGCGGGCTCGTTGGGCCGAAGGGCCTGTTTCCCGTGCTGTGTTGCTCTTTGAAATCTTTGAAATCCTGTCTCTTAGCCAACATCAGTCACATTGACGCCAACACTCTCCCATTAACTCTGCGGGCTTTAACTTTGCTGACAAGCCTGTCGTGTGGCACTTTGTTAAATGTCTTTTAGAAGTCTCTGTATACTGCATCCACCACATTACCTCATCAATCCCTCCTGTTAACTCATCAAAAAAGCTAGTTAAAACACGATTGGCACCCCACGCCCAATCCAACCCAACCCAATGGAAAATGTTTTGCTGCTTCTCTTTAATTAACCTACAATGCCTCAAGTGACTGCAGATTTTGTCTCAGCTCATCCTTTTTCAACTTTCCCACCACTGAACTTGGTATTATTGGGTCTGGATAAGTTTCTGGCCTTTTCCTTTGCACAATTTTGCTTTGTGAGCGACTGCATAACATTTGCAAGTTTCACTCCCCTTCCTCCAGAGCCAGAGGAGGGTTGGATAAATCATGGCCAATGTCTCCACAATTCCCACCGTTACGAGCCTCCAATGCAGTTCATTTGGTTTTAGTTTAAATCAGCCTTGAATTCTATGAGCTTTCCTGACAGCTTGCTCTTTATTGATTTTTAGTCTAACTCTAATATTGCATTTATTTGCTTGTCCACCAAGATTCTGGTTAAGACAATTTCAAGATGCTTGTTAAACACCTGGGCTACCTGCCTCCATGCACAAATCCCTTTTCTGGTCTTGAACCAGCCCTACTACACCTTGTACTTCTTATCTACCTTTAACGGACTTCTTAGAACCCCAACATTGCAGAAGGTGGCCATTTGACCCATCCTCCGACAGATTATCCCAGCCAGGCCCTATCTCCGTAGCCCCACATATTCCTGCCAATTCCTCTATCCTATACACCTTGGGACACTAATGGGCAATTTAGCATGGCCAACGCAACTAATCAGCATGTCTTTCGGACTGTGGGAGGAAACCTGGAGCATTTGGAAGGAACCACGCAGACACAGGGAGAATGTGCAGACTCCGCACAGACAGTGATCCAAGCCGGGATTCGAACCCAGGTCCCTGGCGCTGTGAGGCAGCAGTGCTAACCATTTTAATTTTGCATTCCCTTTTATCTTACTGTCAATCCCTTACTCTATCTGCTGTTCTCATTTTTTTTCCACTTGCTGTTCCCCCCTCCCACTATGCCCTCCTACCCCCTCTGAAATTCAGCCTAGTTTTCAGTGCATCTTCAAGGCTGAGAGTCTACATCTCTCTCTGTCATCAAACCTGGAATCCTACAGTGGAGGAGGAGGCTATTCGGCCCATCAAGAATGCACCAGCCTCAATCCTTCCCAGCGCCTATCCCTGTAACCCCATGTATTTACCCTAGCTAGTCTCCCTGACACTTAGGGGCAATTTTAGCCAATCCATCTAACCCGCACATCCTTGGACTGTGGGAAGAAACCGGAGCACTCCCTGGAAGAAACCCACGCAGATACAGGAAGAACGTGCAAACTCCATACATGCAGCAACCCAAGCCGGGAATCGAACCCAGGTTTCTGGCACTGTGAGGCCTTCCCTCACCCCACCACTGACAACCTAATTGCAGGGAATGCACAGTTATTCCGGGAGAGAGTTGGGGGCTCTGGAGGCAGCATCGTACCTGGAGGCTGGAGCTCTGAGGAGACCGGTCGGAGACCGGACTGAGACTGCCCTAACTCATTCCACAGCCTAGCAGGCAAGAGAAAAAAATCATAAAAATCATAGAAACCATACAGCACAGAAAGAGGACATTCGGCCCATCGAGTCTGCACCGACCACAATCCCACCCAGGCCCCGATATCCCTTCATACTTCCCCACCAATCCCTCTGACATACGCATCTCAGGACACTAAGGGTCAATTTAGCATGGCCAATCAACCTAACCCACACATCTTTGGACTGTGGGAGAAAAGCGGAGCACCCGGAGGAAACCCACGCAGACACGAGGAGAATGTGCAAACTCCACACAGACAGTGACCCGAGCCGGGAATCGAACCCAGGTCCTTGGCGCTGTGAAGCAGCAGTGCTAACCACTGTGCCACTCTGAGGACAGCACTCTGCCATCAGTCGAGCTGGGCAGAGATAAATCGCAGGAGAGATGCCAGTCTCTGGTACACTGTGCCACCCTGCTCCTGCGTGCCCACTCCTATTTGAAGCAAGATCTCGGATTATCCCACACAAGTTTAGCATTTGTTTATGCACTGGGACCAATGCATAGCAACCAGCGTGATGTCACCGTTGGGGAACAGGAAAGTATTAATAATCTTTCTTCAGCTGTTCATGGGTACGTGTATGAACATAACTTCTCACTGTGATGAGGCAGCAAAATAACGCTCAGAGAGGGAAAAAAAACAAAATCAGGTCTTGCAGGATTGGGCCTTGTCAATTAAAGCAATGTTACTGGAGGAAGGGGGGGGGGGCCTGGCACCTTCACAGCGCCAGCGGGAAATCTTGTTTTACCACCTGCCATTCACCACATGAAAGAAAATGATAAATCTCCCGCTGATTGATGTTGGTGATCATCCAGTAGAAATAGTGCGGTCTGCACTCCCAAGGGGAGGCAGTAAATGACTTGGTTCCATGTTTTCTGCTGCTCCTTCTGAACAAGCTCCCAAGCGCCCGCACCAGCCAGGCACCCCTACCCTGGGAGGGGCTGGATATTCACCCCGTCAGGTAGCACGGTGGTTAGTATTACTGCCTCACAGTGCCAGGGGCGCTGAGGTCCAAAGCAGCTTAGGTGGATTGGCCATGCTAAATTGCCCTTCAGTATTGGCGAGGCATGAGCTAAGGTAAATGGGATGATGGGAATAAGGCTTGGATGGGATTGCAGTCAGTGCAGGATGGGCTGAATGGCCTCCTTCTGCACTGTAGGATTCTAGGATTCCATGACTCGGCTTGGGTCACTGTCTTTGAGGAGTCTGCATGTTCTCCCCGTGTCTGCACGGGTTTCCTCCCACAGACTGAAAGACTGTGCTGGTTAGGAGCACTGGCCATGCTAAATTCTCCCTCAGGTCCAGAGTGTGGTGTCTAGACGATTTATCACAGTGACTTCATTGCGGTGTTAACATCAGGCTACCAATAAATAAACGTGTAACTTAAAAATATGTCACTCTCGGGCAAGGAGTTTGCATGGTCTACCAAGATGGAAAGAAAAATTAACATTCCAGTCACAATTACACCCTCCAATTTCAAACAATCAACGTTAAACCAAGGAAGAGATAGACCAAAGGTTCCCAAATACAGCCACTAGTTGGGCTGGAGGGCAGGATTTTGGGAACCTCAGCTCCAGGGTTGTAATTTTTTTATTCATTCATGAGACAAAGGCATTGCGAGCTTGTTAGCATTTATTGCCCATCTCTAATTGCCCTTGTCCAGAGGGGGCAGTTGAAAGTCAACCACATTACTGTGGCTCTGGAGCTACATTGACTTATTTGTTTAGTATTTCTTAGTCACAAGTAGGCTTACATTAACACTGCAATGAAGTTACTGTGAAAATCCCCGAGTCACCACACTCTGGCACCGTTTTCGGGTACACTGCGGGAGAATTTAGCCTGGCCAACACACCTACCTGCACATCTTTGTGGAAGGAAACTGGAGCACCCAGAAGAAACCCACCCAGACACATGGAGAATGTGCAAATTCCACACAAACAGTGACCCAAGCCAGGAAGCAAGCCCGGGTCCCTGGCGCTGTGTGACAGCAGTGCTAACCACTATGCCACATGTGGGCCAGACCAAGTAAGGGCAGCAGATTTCCTTCCCTAAAGAGCAGCAGTGAACCAGATGGGGTTTTTTTTCCGACAAATGACATTGGTTTCATGGTCATCACTAAATTCTTAATTCTAGATTTTTTTTATTGAATTAAAATGCCACCAGCTGCCATGGTGGGATTCGAACCCAGGTCCCCAGGACGTTAGCTGAGTTTCTGGATTAATAGTCCAGCAATAATACCACTGGGCCATCGGCTCACAAGGTCAGGCATAGAGTTCAGACTATTTATTGAGAGCTGCTTTCCTGTGGGCAGGTATGACCTGACCACTACTATAACCTCCTCCCCTCCGGGTACCGTGTTAACCCAACTGCCTCTCACTATTTTGAAGCTGAGCAGGGGGGAGATTTTCCTGGTGTATCTGACACAGATTTAAACAGATGATGCATTCATTATTGCCTCGCTGTTCATGGGAGCTTGCTGTGCGCAGTTTGGCTGCCACATTTCTGACATTACAACAGCGGCTACACTTCAAAAGTACTTGATTGGTTATAAAGCGCATTGGGACGCCTTGAGGTTGTAAAAGGTGCTATCTAAACGCAAGTCTTTCTTTCTGTCAATGGAACTTTCAAAGAAGCTAAACTGATGTGCCATTTGTCGGAATGCACCAGGGTGGCGACAGAAGATGAGAGGGAAAATGGGAAGGTGACTGAAGGAGGAGAAAACTGGGATCCAAAGGAAAATACTGCAAAAGGGCATAAGGAGGTGTCCTTGAGTTGATTTTGTAGCAAAGAACATGTGGCATTTTTGTGCTGTCAAAAATTGCGAGCCGGACAATCCGGCCCGTTTGTGGGCCCATTCAGACCATGGTCTCTTTTTGGTATGTTGCCTCTGCGCAGAGTCCTTTACCTCACACAGAATGAGGAGGGTGTGTAGGATCCAAACCTACCATCTCAAAACCAGAACTACAGAGCACAGCCTAAAGTAAGAGGAAGGAAATTCCAGATTGAGTTGAGCAGAAACTTCTTCACCCAAAGGATCGTGAGCCTGTGGAATTCCCTGCCAGGTTAAAGCAGTCGAGGCTACCTCATCGAATGTTTCTAATGCAAAGAAAGACAGATCTTTTGAACAGTAAAGGAATTAAGGGTTATAATGAGGGGGCGGGAAAGTGGAGCTGAGTCCACGAGAAGATCTTACTGAATGGTGGAGCAGGCTCGGGGGGCCAGGTGGCCAACTCCTGCTCCTGGTTCTTATGCTCTCCAAGTTGTTTCTCAATGGGAGTCAACAACATCCTGCATTCGTGTAGCATCTTTAAGGCGGCACTGGATGTCCCAAAGCGATTCTCAGGAATGTAATTACATTTTTAGAAAGTGCCATGAAAGGAAGAGAGAGAGAGAGAGAGAAAGAGAGAAAGAGAGAGAGGGGTATAATTGGCGGGTGACCAAGGACTTGGTCAGTCTGATATTCTGCCTATATTCGAATCATTTGAATTCATGAGCTGTCGGATTTCCAACGCTGAAGGTAGGTCACGGCGGGTTAATTGTTCACTGTTTTAGCTACAAGTCTGAAATGTTCCAGATTTAGCAGCAGAGCAACTTACAAAGACAAGAGGTGACATTTTCGAACTGTTCTCTCCCCCCACCACTATCACTCCAGTCCCTAGCAAACGTGTTCTCACTTGACAAGACAATGAATCCTCACTGCGCAGCTTGGAATGTGAGGCCAAAGTTGCAGATGAGAAGCGAGAGACAGAGGGGGAATGCAGCAGCACTGTGGTATGCAGCTTGAGCAGAGTCCGGAGCTGACCTCTTGACGCTGTCAGATGGTCACAGGCCCCAGCTGCCCAGGCAGCTCTTCATTCCCTACTGCCAAAGCTGGACAGGCATCTCAGGAGGCGCCTGGCTGAATGCAAATTAGAATACTTTCCCCCACTTCTCCGAAGAATTTTTCTGGTTTGAGTGAGGAAGGGGAGGACCTCCGAGGGCAATGCGCCTTGAGTGATGTGAGCACGGGTGCAGGCAGACTGAAGTACCACCAGAGATGTTTTCACGGCCATAACCTTTCTCCTCTCTGAGCGACACTGTGGTCATTCATTCTGACGTTAGGTGAAAGGTTGCTCGGGCATGGAATGCGAGAGGAATGCCACACCGATGCTGAACAACTAACCATTTGTGTCCTTGGGCATGTCCGCCAGCTAGGGCGAAGAACAACTGCGCTGTGCACTAAAATGGTTCAGCTCCGCAATGTCTGCATTACTTCACCAGCAATATCGCACTAAAATGGTTCAACTCCTCAAAATCTGCATTACTTCACCAGCAATATCGCAACAGTGACAACTTGCCATTTTCTAAAGCGCCCCATAACAGTAAAATAGTCGAAGAAGCACCACAGAAACATCAACAGTTTTGATTCTGAATCTAAAACTAACACTAAAAGAGATGACCCAAAGCTTAATCAAAAATGTAGATTTTAAGGACTACTCAAAGTTAAAAGTTAATTTATTAGTCACATCTTTCACAATGTGGGAGGAAATCCACGCAGACATGGGGAGAACGTGCAAACTCCACACAGACAGTGACTCAAGCTTGGGTTCAAACCCAGGTCCCTGGTGCTGTGAAGGGTAGTGTGAACCATTGTGCTACCTTGCTGCCCTACAAAAGTGAAGAAGGGGTACAGGGACAAAGAGGGAATTCCAGGGCTTAAATCCTTGGTACTTGTGGAGCGATTATTAGGGATGTGCAAGGAGTCAGGATTGGAAGCGTTCGGAAATCTACAGCATAGTATGGCCAGAGGTGAAGTAGATCCAAAATGGCTCCTTTAACTTTGAAAAGAGGTTGTTTAGCCTGGGATTCTTCTTCTTAGAGCAGAGAGGGCTGAGGGGAACTTGACTGAACTGTCAGCTTCCCCTGAAATTCAAGGATTAGGAAATCTTTAAAGGTCAACAGAAAGCCACGAGAAAAAGCTATAAAGAAAAATAAGATGGATTATGAGAGCAAACTAGCTCAGAATATAAAAACAGACAGCAAAAGTTTCTACAAATGTATAAAACGAAAAAGGATGACTAAGGTAAACATTGGTCCTTTGGAAGATGAGAAGGGGGATTTAATAATGGAAAAGCAGGAAATGGCTGAGGCACTGAACAGGTATTTTGTGTCAGTCTTCACAGTCAAAGACACAAATAGTAGGCCAAAAATTGATGACAAAAAGGTGACATAGTTTGTCAAAGTTCACAGATAATAGAGATGAGTAACACAGCAAATGACTGCAGAGGGATATAGATAGACTCAGTGAGTGGGCAAGAGATCGGCAAATGGAGTACAATGTTGGTCAATATGAAATCATCCATTTTGTTCGGAATAACTGCAAATTGGATTATTATTTAAATAGTAAAAAACTGCAACATGCCGCGACGCAGAGGGACCTGGATGTCTTTGCACATGAATTGCGAAACGTTGATTTGCAGGTGCAGCAGGTAATTAAGAAGGCAAGTGGAATTTTCTGCTTCATTGCTAGAGGGATGGAGTTTAAAAACAAAGAGGTTATGATGCAGCTGTACAAGGTGTTGGCAAGGCAACACCTGGAGTACTGTGTACAATTTTGGCCTTCTTACTTGCGAAAGGATATAGTGGCACTGGAGAGAGTGCAAAGGAGATTCACTAGGTTGATTCTGGAATTGAGAGGTTGACTGGGGCTATGCTCATTGGAATTCAAAAGGATGACAGGGATCTTAAAATTACGAAGGGAACAGATAAGATAGAAGCAGGGAGGTTGTTTCCAATGGCGGGTGAAAGCAGAACTAGGGGGCATGGCCTCAAAATACAGGGGAGCAGATTTACGACTGAGTTGAGGAGGAATCTCTTCACCCAAAGGGTTGAGAGTCTGTGGAATTCCTTGCCCATTTGAGGCCACCTCATTGAATGTTTTTAAGGCAAGGACAGATAAACTTTTGAACAGTAAAGGAATTAAGGATTATGGTGAGCGGGTGGGTAAGCGGAGCTGAGTGCATGAAAAGATAGCCAGTAATCTCATCGAATGACGGAGCAAGTTTGGGAAGTCAGATGGCCTATTCCTGCTCCTAGGTCTTACGACCTCAATTTTATGGGGGTGGGAAAATGGAGCCTGGTCCAGTGAGGGAATTGTAGTCAATCTTGAGCTAACAATGGCAGGATTTTCATAGCAAGCTCTCAATCTATGGGGATGAAATTGGCCTACTCACAGTGATTAGCACGGCTGCCTCAGCGCCAGGGTTCAATTCTGGCCTCGGGTCACTGTCTGTCTGTTTCCCCCGTGTTTGTGTGGGTTTCCATTGGGTGATTCGGTTTCTTCGCACAGTCCAAAGATATGCAGTTTAGGGGGAATTGGCAGTGCTAAATTTAGTGTCAGATGGGGTTACGGGGATAGGACCTGGGTGGGATTGTTGTCGCTCCAGGCTCAATGGGCCAAATGGCCTCTTTCCGCAGTGTAGGAATTCTGTGATTCTAGTGGAGTCAGCAAAGCGGCAGCCGTTTTTACTCCCAGCGCACCCCCCATAGATCTGCCATAGGTTCATTTACGCTGATAAGAGCATCTGGGAAATACCTTCGGGTATTGACACCAGTGGTTGTTGAGAGATTGAATAGCCTGTCTCTGTCCCTGTGTGAAAGATGCAGGATATGAGCGTATCATGGATCGTCAGAGGACAAAGCTGCCTCCGAGACATTTTGCTCACAAAATACAACTGGCCCCTTCTGGCCGAATAGCCATTTGCAAAAGAATCAGAAGTGACAAAGCTGGAGGAACAGTAAGCAGCAAGATCAAGCTGGACATTGTCTGAAAAACAAGGAGCCTACCCTGCCAAGGGAACACGCACTCATTCACAAGCTAGGTTCCCCGACACAGAAATGGCTATTGTTCCAATTTGAAAGCAGGCCTCGCACACAATGGGGCACTGTCCCCATCTCCCCCTCCACCCCCCCCCCCCCCTGGGACAGACGGCTTGATCTGAACAGAACTTAAAACAAAGGTACGGGAGCTGGCTGCCTCACATCACTCGCCCCCGCCTCCTGCTCGCAAGCGCCAAAAGGATTGTTTTCTTTTTTTTAAGGATCGGCCATGGCTCACTGCATCGCATCGCAACCCGGGCAGTCACAGGTTCAATCCCTGCCCCTGCCCACACCCCAGGCTTGCACCATTCAAAGGGGAGTCAGGAGACTCCCGTTAGTCGAGCTTTTCAACCAAGTCCCAGCCACGTAACAGAGTACAGTTTTGGTCTCCGTCTTTGAGGAGGGGCGTGGGGACACTGGAGGCAGTCCCGAAGAGGTTGACCACATTGATTATTCCGAGGATGATGTACGAGGAGAGATTAAACAGTTTGGGTTCATACTCGCTGGAGTTTAGAGGGATGAGGGGGGGATCTGATCAAGTCTTATAAAATTTTACAAGGGATTGATAAAGTAAACATAGACAAAATGTTTCCTCTGGTGGGGCAATCTCGAACAAGAGGTCACAGGTATAGGTTGGGAGGCGGTAGATTTAACTGAGATGTGGAGGAATTACTTCTCACAGAGGGTGGTGAATTTGTGGAACTCGCTGCCCCACAGCGCAGTGGAGTCTGAATCATTGAATGGTTTCAAGAAGGAAATAAATATATTTCTAATAAAAAAGTGGAGATATGGGGAACAGGTGAATTTGAGACCAAGCAGAGATCAGCAATGATCTGATTGAATGGTGGAGCAGGCTCGAAGGGCCGAATTCTGCTCCTACTTCCTACGTTCCCATCCAATTTGAAAGAAAAGCAGCACCATTTCTAAGGGGACAAAAAGTATAGGCAACACAATGGTTAACACTGCTGCCCCACAGCGCCAGGGGTCCAGGTTCAATTCCTGCCTCCTGTCTGTGTGGAGTTTGCATGTTCTCCCCATGTCTGCATGGCACACATGAGGACAGTCTTAACAGGGATCTTGGCTTCATGACACACTATCTGTAACCCCTGTAACTTGCCTGGGTTAGCAAAAAACCTCACTTACTGTGCTGTCTGGAGGAAATACACAATTCTCTAACCAATGCTCAGGATTCCCTTCACACACATTGTTAGCCACTTTAACACTTGAATAGCAGGTTAGATGTAAGGATTCGCATTCTAATCAGCAATCTCTGACTGTCTGTGCTGATGTGTGCTATTGCAGACCAGAACACTGCATTTGCCTGAGGAAGACACAAGTGTTGAAAGCTCGCAATTTTACTATCAAATAAATCGGTTGGATTAAAAATTGGTGTTGCTAAATTCTTACTGGGTTTTCTCCCACAGTCCAAAAACGTGCGGGTTGGGCTGATTGGCCATGCTAAATTGATCCAAAGTGTTGGTGGGGGGGGGGGTATTAGCAGGGTAAACATGAGGGGTTAAAGGAGTAGGGTCTTGGTGGGATTGTGGTCGGTGTGTGTGGACTCAATGGGCCAAATGGCCTCCTTCTGCACTGTCAGGATTCTAAAGATCCCAACCAACCTCTTATAGCTCAGCCCCCAGTACTGAAACAGATTAACTAGTCATTTATCAGATTGCTGTTTGTGGGATCTTGCTGTGCGCAAATAAGCCGCCGCGTTTCTCCACGCGACAACAGCACTTCACTTCGCTAGATTCCTACTGAAAATCAAGGGCTTTATTAAGCGTTTTACAATTATATCAGGACGAGAGTCTCTTTTACTGCTGTCATCTTCCAAATATTATTTGCGCTCCTTTTTTATTTGCCATACTTTTAACCAATTCACTTCATTTCAGTAAATCCGCACAGGTGGCTCCGGATTGAAGCACCTGCTCTTGTCAAACACGGTTATCACTTAGAAGGGAAAAGTGGAAGGGGGAGAATGAGGAACTGACAGCTGCAATACACTGTTCTCCACAGTGCAGCGTACGTTCCCTGCTAGGCGAGTCATTAATCCCTCTTACTTAGCAGAAAGAGGATCAACCAATTGTTCCAAGCGGTGGGGGTCCCATGTTAACACTAACTAACTGGCTTGCGACCGAGCAGCAGCAAAAGCCCATCCCCGTGTGTGATTCCAGACTGCAATGAGGAAAATCTTGACTCAAGATGGCCAGAGAGAGGAGGGATAGGGAGGGATTGGAGGGATAGGGAGAGCAGCAGTGGGCGGAGGTGGGAAGAGACAAAAATAAAATTCATGCTGAAGGAACTGTTTGCGCATTCTCCCTGTGTCTGCGTGGGTTTCCTCCGGTTTGCTCCCACACTCCAAAAATGTGCGAGTTATGTTGATTAGCCATGTCAAATTGACCGAGTGTCAGGAGGATTAGCAGGGTAGATGTGTGGGGCGACAAAGAGAAAGTACCAGGATTTTAACCCAGCGTCAGTGAAGGAGTGGGGATATAGTTCCGAGCTGGGATGATGTGTCACCTGAGAGGGGACAGGCATTTCCATGCCACTGCTGCTCTTGTCCTGTGAGATGGGTAGAGGTCGCAAATCTGGAAGGGGCTAACAAGGGAGTCTTGAGCAAGCTGCTGCAGTACACGGCGTAGATGCTACACCCTGCTGGCACTGCATTGCAGCGGTGGAGTGGGTGAATCTTCAAGGTAATGGATGGGGTGACAATTAAATGGGACGTTCTGTCCTGGGAGGACTGGAGTTATAAGATGTGTGCACAGGAACACTCCCTTCTGAAAATCAATCATTAAAGCTCCCAGGACCATCCTGCAGGATTGGGAAGCCAATGAGGGAATCCAAAGATGTATCGGTTAGGTTGATGGGCCATAGTTCCTTGTGTCAGGGGATTAGCAGGGAAAATACGTGGCATTACGGGAACAGGGCCTGGGTGGGATTGTGGTCAGCGCAGACTCAACGGGCCGAATGACCTCCATCTAGAGATTCTATGAGTAGCTGGAAAACATTATTTTCTGACAATGATGTCACCTTCCATTTTTAACACAACTTGGTTTCGAACAGGTAAGACTCTGTATTTTTTTCTTCAGTTCATTTTGTGAGTTCTCCCTCTGCCAACAACCAAAAAAAAAACCCTGCTCCACCCTAATGTCTGGCATGTGGAAAGCCCATTTCTCCAAGTCGGTTCAGGGGACCATGAACCAGGGGGTCAACGTCTGGTGATAATAAAGCCAAACCAACACAAAGAGAGAGGGAGAGAGAGAGAGATCTTGCTTTCATCGCTGTTATCTGTTGACACCCTTTGTGGGACTGGCACATGAAGCAATTAGTGTATCTGGACTGGTCTACCTCTTAAGGTGCAAGAATCATAGAATTAGTGCAGTACGGAAGTAGGCTATGCAGCCCATCAAGTTTGTATTGACTACATCCCAGCCAGGTCTTTTCTTGTAACCCTGCTAATCTCCCTGATATTAAGGGGCAATTTAGCATGGCCAATCCACCTAACCTGCACATCTTTGGACTACTGGGGGAAACCTACACAGACATGGGGAGAACATACAGACTCCATACAGACAGAAACCCGAGGTCGATATTGAACTTGGGTCCCTGGCGCCGTGAGACAATGATGTTAACCACTGTGCCACCATGCTGCCCTGGACAAGTCCTGAAAAATCAGGAACAAATTCAACAAAATTTGAATATGGATTTATGAGATGATTGAAGCAGGGCTCATTTTTGAATAAATACATAACGCATATTCTAACTTAGTTAAACTGTAACAATTGCTAAATCGCAGTGAATGGGAATGCCAAATTGGGTGCCAGAATCCGACCTGCAGGAAACGTGCCAAGCATCCCGCTCATAACCAGACTTAACCTCAGATTTTCCAGGCCCCTCGCAGCAGATCTTCTATAGTGGATGTAGCGAGTCATTGGCCACTGGCAAGACCTTCCACTCCCACTAAAGTCTACGGGCTTTTGCCCATTCCCACTGAAATCAATGGAACCATAAGATCCCATTGGCTTAAGAGCTGGAAAATCCCACCTTTGGTCTGGAAAACGGAAAATTCTGCCCTGTGATTGAAACTGGAACAAATTACTATTTTTTCTTTAAGTATTGTTCTGTCAGAACTTACATGTAAATTGATAATGAGTTTGTATGCTGCTCGGGGAACAAAAGGAGATGCAGAATTGCAGCCCATGCAGGGTGGCACAGTGCCTCACAGCACCAGGGACCCAGGTTCAATTCCCAGCTTGGGTTACAGTCTGTGCAAAGTCTGCAATTTCTTCCCCTGTTTGCATGGGTTTCCTCCGGGTGCTCCCACAGTCCAAAGGCGTGCTGGTTAGGTGCACTGGCCATGCTAAATTCTCGCTCGCTGTACCCGAACAAGTGCAGGTATGTGGCGACAAAGGATTTTCACAGTAACTTCACTGCAGCGTTACTGTAAGCTGACTTGTTTCACCGAAATTTAGTTTTGCTTGTATGACATTCATTTATCTTCTTGACACTAATATCAGGACTGACGGATCTTTGCAGCTAATCAATAAGCGTTGCTTGCCCCCAAAGAGGAAAGGTTGTGGAATGGCCCATTGGAAGATTTGAAAATGAACAAGGGGTTCAGTGAGGACGCGCAAAAGAAAAATAAATCCACTTGTGGAAAGACCAAAGCCAACTGGGCAGCACAATGTTAGCATTCACAGTGCCAGAGGCCCGAGTTCAATTCCAGCCTTGAGTCACTGCTTTGCACACTCGCCCCATTTCTGACTGAGACTCCTTCGGCTGCTCCGATTTCACAGAATCATAGAAACCTTATAGTTCAGAACAAGGTCATTCGGCCTATCACATCTACACTGACAATAATCCCACCCCAGGCCCTATCCCCACAACCCACACATTTACCCTGCTAATCCTTCTGACCCACACATCTCAGGACTCTAAGGAGCAATTTAGCATGGCCAATCAACCTAACCTGCACATCTATGGACTATGGGACAAAACCAGAGGTAACCCATGCAAACACGGGAAGAATGCACAAACTCCACACAGACAATGACTCAAGCCGGTAATTGAACCCAGGTCCCTGGAGCTGTGAGGCAGCAGTGTTAACCACTGTGCCACCATGCCACCTGTGGGTTTCCAACCCACAATCCGAAGATAAGCAGTTAGGTGGATTGGCCACACTAAATTGCTCCTTAGATGTCCAAGGATGCACAGGTTAGGTGGATTGGCCATGCTAAATTGCCGCTTGACGTAGAGGAATTAGCAGGGTAAATACATGGGGTTCAGGGAATGGAGAGAGGTTTGGGCCTGTGTAGGATGCTCTGTTGGAGATTTGGTGCAGACCCAATGGGTCGAAACGCTTCCTTCTGAACAGCTGGGATTCTATGATTCTGTTTCATTCAATGATTCTAAAAGATAAATCCACGCGTAAATGCAATTGAGAATTCAGGAGAAACTGCTTTAAATTAGAGGATGGTTAGAATCACAACAGTTAAGTGAATTGCATAGATTAGTTTAAGGTGAAGCTGGATAATTAAGAGAGGTTAGGGGTTAGGTGAAGAACAGTGAGAAGAGGCTTGTGTGGGGTCAGAAAACGACAACATTACAATTTAGAAGGACGAGGACAGCAGATACGTGAGAACATCACAGCCTGGAAGTTCCCTGAAAGCCACTCGCCACCCTGACTTGATAATATATCACTGTTCTTTCACTCAAAGAGTGAATCAAAATCCTGGAACTCCCTCCCTAACAGCGCTGTGGGTGAACCTACCTACATGGACTGCAGTGCAAGACAACACCCTAACACCACCTTCTGTAGAGGCAATTAGGGATGGGCAATTGTGATGACTTCAGCCAGGCTAATGAGGTTGGCTTGCGAGAATATGAACCACCTCATGAGTCCTAATCGATGGTTAAATCAGGGAGCCTCATGCTCCCAATTTAAAGCAGGTATGTCAGACTCTCAGCCTGCATTCAGCGGGGAACCACTGGAGAGTTGGCTGTGTATAGATATATGGTGTAAATAAAGTAACTTTGTGACAGGGCTTTCACCTCCGTAGAGTTATTACAGCAATAAATGCTGGTCTAGCCTGAGATGAATATAGATGAACTCCAGCAGACACCTGATGGGCCGAAGGGCCTTTTTTCTCGATGCTGTTGTGTGACGAATATCTCAGGTGTGTCCCGAGAAGGTAAAACCGGGGGATTGTGCCATTTCCGTGTCTCAGGCTGCATCACCCCACACTCGGTAATTTAAATCAAGGCACATTCGATTGCGAGGGACAGGGATCAGTTCTGTTTATGCAACCTGTCAACGAAAGACCCAGAAAGCATGGGGGAGAATTGCACTCAGCATGGAAAATGAATTTTTAACAATTTTGCAATTACAGCTGCCTCACACAAAGGCAGAGTGCGGGGTTACACAGGGCACAATGTCTTGTTACTATTATTGAGAGAAGGCTACGGATTGCACTCAATCTGTTCCATGCTGCAGAATTTTATGTATATCTGCAAAATGTAATCCCCGAAGTATAATTGATGCGAGTAACATTCTCAGCGTGTGCTACAGAAATATCCTTTGTACAAGCTGCTGAAAAGCAGCAAGATAATTGGCCAGCCTGCTGTGCAGAATAACACTGAAACAAAGACTTTCCAAATTACCATAAAGCTGCTGAATCAGGTTCCCGAGCCGAGCAAGACGGTGCTCTCAGTTTACCATCACGGCCCTCAGCAACACGTCAGGCCAAGTCAGTGGTTAGCACTGCTGCCTCACAGAGCCAGGGACTCGGGTTCGATTCCCAGCTTGGGTCACCGTCTGTGTGGCGTTCTCCCTGTGTCTGCGCGGGTTTCCTCTGGATGCTCCAGTTTCTTCCCACAGTCTGAAAGACGTGCCGGTTAGGTGCACTGGCCATGCTAAATTCTCCCACAGTATACCCGAACAGGCGTCAGAATGTGGCAACCAGGTGATTTTTCACAGTAACTTCATGATAGTGTGAATGTAAGCTTACTTGTCATGCTAAATTTAACAAAACTTACTCTAACAGGTGCAGGAGTGTGACGACTAGGGCCTTTTCGCAGTAACTTCACTGCAGCGTTAATGTAAGCCTGCTCGTGACACTAATAAATAAACTTAAAAATTTATTCCACAGCCCCGAGTGCACAGGCAAAGTTAGCATTCCAATGAAATACTTGGCGAGGGCGGAGGCAGAAAATCAGCACCCCCCCACCGGCACTCCACATGGGGCCTAAAATTCTGCTTGAATTTTCAAAGCCTTGGACTACCCAGCTGAGACAGAGCAACACAGGTTCTCAGTGCGCTGCACAGCCTGGTATGGCTCCTGCTCTGACCAAGTCCGCAAGAAATGGCAGAGGATTGTGAGCGATGCCCAGTCCCGTCACACAAACCGCCTACTGGCACTGTCTACACTTCCCGCTGCCTTGGAAAAGCAGCCAGCGTAATCAAGGGCCCCATGCGCACTCCGCACATTCTCTCTTCTACCTTCTTCCACTGGGAAAGAGATGCAAAAGTCTGAAAGCACGTGCCTGCTGACTCAAGAACAGCTTTTTCCTTGCTGCCACCAGACCTCTGAACAGTTCTACCTTATAGAATAGAACAGAAATCCTACAGTACGGAAAGACGTCATTCGGCCCATCGAGTCTGCACCGACTACAATCCCACCCAGGCCCCATCCCTGATATTCTACATATTTACACACTAATCCCTCTAACCTACACATCTCAGTACACTACGGGGCAATTTTAGCTTGGCCAATCAACCTAACCCGCACATCTTTATGTTAAGTTAATCTTTCTCTTAATCCTGCTTGCAGCACTATAATCACTATCCTTTTCCTCTTCCCCATGTACTTGATGAATGGGAAGTTTTGCCAATACAAGTGTGCAAGAAACAATATTTCTCGCTGCCAAATCAAATCAAATCACCTTCACATATGTAAGAAACACCTGCACAGAGATATGTACACTCAGCTGACACTGCTCTATATTTACTCTTTCAGCCTTTGCCGATACGTGATTAGACACCATCCGAGCACAGAGCACAAACCCTCAGGCCAGTGACTTGGGAAGTTTGGCCATTACCTGAGGCTCAGCTAATCAGCTTATCTACTCAGACTCTAAATTACCCTCACTGGAGGCAGGCACATAAACAGGGTGATAAATCAGCAGTGGAGTGAGACTAAATGTAGAGCCCTTCACATTAAGTAGCAAAAAGGACTGAGTCACACTGAGGTAAGTATTAACAGTAAAGGAAACTAGTCATTTGTGAATACGTGGGGAAATCAAATTCAGGGCTGCGGAAACAGAGAGAGGTGTTTTACACGACGTCTCATCATAGAACCAGTCAAATCCCTAGAGTGCAGAAGGAAGCCATTCAGCCCATCAAGTCTGCACCAGCTATAATCCTAACCCCATAACCACATGTATTCACAGTGCTAATCCCCCTGACACTATGGGCAATTTAGCTTGGCCAATCAATCTAACCTGCAAATCTCTGGACTGTGGGAGAATACCAGAGATCTAGAGCAAACCGGGACAGAAATGGGGAGAATGTGCAGACAGTGACTCCAATCAGGATTCGAACCTGGGTCCCTGGCGCTGTGAGGCAACAGTGCTAACCCTGTGCCGCCCCACATCATGACTCTTACCGATGTTTCAAAGCACTTCCCTTGCGTAGAAAAAAATTGGAGGTACAATGGTTGCTGCTGTATAGTTAAAAGTCATAGATATTGCTGACTGCACCATTTGGCTGGGTGTAGATTGAGCTGAACGTCGAGTCTTGACGGCCTTGGTAGAGAAGGAATATTGGCCCAGCGGCTTCAATGTCCTTTTCCAAATCATTCCATGGAGATCTTTCACACCCATGAGAGCCAGTGGTGTGATGATATTATCACTGGACTAGCAATCCAGAGTAATGCTCTGGGGGCCCAGTTTCGAATCCCACCTTGGCGGATGGTGAAATTTGAATTCAATAAAAGTCTGGAATTCAGAATCTACTGATGACCATGAAACTGTTTGTCAATTGTCGGAAAAAAAATCTTTGGTTCTCTAAATTTAGGGAAGGAAATCTGCTGTTCTTAGCTGAGCTGGTCAGACCGGGTAACACCTACTCCTCAGCCACAGTAATATGTTTGGCTCTTAAAATGCCATCTGAAGTGGCCTAACAAGTTGAAGGCAACGAGGGATGAGTCCAGCCACCAAAGTCCAGGTCCCACAAATGTATGAAAAAAAAACCTGAAACAGCAGAAAGAAACTTCAGCACAACCTCTTTTCCATTGAAACGCAACCTCTAGCGAGAAGCTACCTGCCTGGGTTGGAATAAGGTTCGGGAAAGCTATTTTTGATTTGATTTGATTTGTCACGTGTATTAATGTACAGTGAAAAGTATTGTTTCACGCGTACTATAGAGATAAGGCGTACCGTTCATAGAGAAGGAAACAAGACAGCGTGGAATGCAGTCATAGCTAGGGTGTAGAGAAAGGTCAACTTAATGTGGGGTCCATTCAAAAATTTTAGAGCAGCAGGGAAGGAGCTGTCCTTGAGTCAGCTGGTATGCGATCTCACACTTTTGTATCTTTCTCCCAACAGAAGAGGGGGAAGACAGAATGTCCGGGATGTGTGGGGTAATTATGCAGGCTGCTTTGCCGAGGCAACGGGAAGTATAGGCAGAGTCAATGGATGGGGGGAGGGGTTGGTTTGTGTCATGGATTAGGCTACATTCACAAACTTTTGTAGTTCCTTGCGGACTTGGACAGAGCAGGAGCCATACCAAGCTGTGATTTGACCAGAAAGAATGTTTTCTGCGGTGCATCTGTAAAAGCTGATGAGAACCGTAGCTGACATCCCAAATTTCCTTAGTCTGCTGAGAAAGTGGAAGCGTTGGTGGGGCTTTCTTAACTGTAGTTTCTCTAAAGGATCGGTGTATTTTCTCTAAAGAATAGAGAAAATCATCCCTTCCCCCTACGAAGCTGCCATTACCAATGGGGAAACGCATGCTTCCAAATGAGGAACATTTCTCGCTGCTCACTAAAATGACTTATTAATAAGCGGCAATGAGTAATTGTAGATAATGAAAATGTAGTTGCGGTTCAACATTTAGCTTCAGGTTGATTTGCAAATGAGTTCCCCTCCGAGAACTGAATTTTGGTGTAATTTTAAATTTCACATTTTTCCCGTCATATATAAAAATATCTCGAAATTAGCTGTGTGATAGAGTGACGCGGATCACTTAATGAGCTTGAATTAATGAAATCGATGGAATCGCTTTTTTTTTTACAATTACAGTATTATATTCCCCAAAGACGAGGAAATAAAAATCAAAACCTCACAGTTTTCAGCTCACTACTCGACTATCGTGGTAAAATGGGTAAAAAGAAAATTATCCAAAACAGCCAGGTATATGACAGTCACAGAGCTCAAAGCAGGGCAGAGTGCAACAGGTTCTAAGTTAAGTGGCCTGTGCTGAGATGACTCATCCCCCCTAATTTTTTTATTGCTGTGATTCACTCCAGTACCAGCCCTGGGAGACTGGCAAACCAGCCTTCAGCTTACCCCCAGTCCCTCACCCATACAACCTGCCCTGCTGGTTAACTCTCGTTGTTTCCCATTTGGGGAAAAAGGCTTTGAAGTTTACAGTATGGAAACAGGCCCTTCGACCTACCTTGTCTATGCTGCCCCTTCTCTTTTAACCACTAACCTTGTTCCAATTATGGGTTCATTCCAAATAATGAGCCCATGTAACTGTCCAAATGCTTTTTGAAAGACAAAATTGTATCCACCTCTGCTCCTACCTTTGGCAACTTGTTCCAGACACTCACCACTCTATGTGAAAAAAAAATTGCCTCTCTGGACCCTTTTGTATCTTTCCTCTCTCACCTTTAACCTAAGCCCTCTAGTTTTAGGCTTCCCTACCTTTGGGAAAAGATGTTGACCATCTAGGTGACCAATACCTCTCATTATTTTATAGACCTCTATAAAATCATCTTAAGTCTGCTACGCTCCAGGGAAAAAAATCCCAGTCTATCCAGCCTCTCCTTGTAACTCAAAACATCACATGTTTCATCACATTAAAGGCGCGATACAAAGATGCATTTACATAGCACCATCCAAGACCACCTGAACATCCCAAAGAACTTTACAGCCAAAGAAGTACTTTTGAAGTGTAATCATCACTATATTCTCAGGAAGCTTGACAGAGTGGATGCTGAGTTCCCTTTATGGGAGAGTCGAGGCCCAGAGGACATAATCTCATAGCAAGAGGTCACCCATCTAAGACAGAGATAAGAAGGAATTGCTTCTCTCAAAGGATACTGAATGTGTGGAATTCTTTCTCACAGAGGGCCGTAGAGTCATTACATATATGAGATAAACAGATTTTTAATCAGTAAGGGGATCAAGGTGTATGGGGATCGACCTGAGAAAATAGAGTCGGAGATTATCTTATCAGATGATTCATGATCTCGTTGAATGGCAGAGCAGACTTGATGGACCGGATGACCTACTTCTATGCGTACGTCTTATAGTCTAATATTGGAAACTCAGCAGGCAATTTGCTCACAGCAAGCTCCCACCGACAGCAATGAGATAATGAGCAGATAATCTGTTTCTTTGATGCTGTCTGTGAGACAAATATTCGCCTGGGTGCTTGAGAGAACTTCCTTGTGAAATAATACCACGGGATCTTTGACAATGGCAGTATAGAATTCCATTTAATGAATTCCCCAAGAGACGGAACTTGATCACTGCCCCAGGGAGTCAGTCTTTGTATTCAAAGAGTGGGATTGGAAGATACAGCCTTGTGGCCCCACAGGTGAGAATTCCACCCACTGAACCCCAAGTTGTTGTGGGGGGCTTTGGCAAGTGAGGGTCTCTTTCCTGCCTGAACATTCGCAAAGGATTTTCAGACGTGCTGATCACACGGCACAAGCTTCGAATGTAACCCCATTTCTTCAGAATATCTGCCATTCTGACACCCACGTTCAGAGATTGAACATAGGACCCTTCCCACCCCCGGACACCCGTATTCAAACCTCCAAATTGGCTGTGCTGCCAATACCCTGTCCCTACTCTCCCCACGGTCTGGAGAAAAAGTGTCCATTTGGAAAATAGAGGGGGGGGACAGGGGGGAGGCCAATGGTCAATGTGCCTTCAGGAGCAATGGCAGGTGTTTTTCATTTTTAATTCTTTTTGAATGAAACAGAGATCAAAGAACTAACTTGATGTCCATTTCCCACAGTACTGAATGCCTTCGAACACACAATGACCAGGCAATCTTGGAAAGCACAGATTGCACGCACTGCAGCAAAACGCTTTGGGTAACTCGGCAATCTCTCCCACCTTCCTCCCCGCTTCATGATAATCAGACTTTATGCCTATCACTCAAAAACAAACCAGTCTGAAAGACCCGCAAGTCAATTTATTCACCGTGCCAAGTAAAACAATCAAAAGAGAGTCTGCGTTTTCTCCTCTCGGCCCTCAGCGATCAGCGTTACTGACAGGACATTCAAGCCTGCTACACATGAGCACAATCCATAGCGATGAGGCAAAGCAATTACTGTCAGCGAGAAGGAACTAATGCATCAAGCTCAATTTGTAGCGTCGTAAGTATCTCCTCTGTTAGGGTCTGCTCTGGAGGTCGGAGGTCGTCCCCACCATGTGACCTCAAGCCTCCGACAACGCAGAGCATCAGCGCCTGCCCTCCACACAAAGCTGCCTCCCAGCAACCGAGATCTTATCGGTGACAACAAAGCAGCCATTAAGACTTCAGAAACACAAAACAAAACTAAGGGTAACGACCCTCTGTCCTCTGGCTTCAGGCTGCCCAGGACAATTTCGGGACGCTAATGGCCGTCGGCTCATTCTTTGCTAGCCCGGCAGTGAGCGGAATCAGCGGCAGCTGCTGGGTGACTTCAAGATACAATTAGTCACACCGCCAGGGTAAAGAACCTGCTCCCTGAGCTTCAGTGACAGAACCAAAGTAACCACTATATTCCAAATACCAGCACATTCCTATTATTCCTTCATGGGACACGGATGTCGCTGGCTGGCCAGCACTTATTGCCCATTGCTAGCTGCCCTTGGAGGGCAGATGAGAGTCAATCGTGTTACTATGGGTCAGGAGTCACATGTAGCCAGACCAGGTAAGGATGGCACATTTCCTTCCCCAAAGGACACAGGGTTTATTTTCCGACAATCGACAATGTTTTCACGGTCATCACTAATTCTTAATTCCAGATGTTATTTGCTGAATTCAAATCCCACCATCTGCCGTGGCAGGATTCAAACCCGGGTGGGTATTCTGACAATGATTTTATAACCATCAGTAAATCCTTAATTCCAGACTTTTTTTTATTGAATTCAAATTCCATCACCTGTCACTTGAACCCAGGTCCCCAAGGACATTGGCTGAGTTTCCGGATTAAGAATCTTGCGATAATACCACTCGGCCATTTCCAGTCCCCAGATGTGAATACATTACACAGAGGAAGAGAAATACTGAAAACTCGAGTACAAGATCAGGGATGTCTTACTGTAATTATTCAGGGCCTTGGTGGGGCCCTGAAGTGTACACTCTTGGTCTCCTTATCTGAGGAAGGGTCTTCTTGCAGTGAAGATTTACCAGGCTGATTCCTAGCATGGCAGGACTGATGTAGGAGGAGAGATTGATTTGGTTAGGATTATATTTGCTGGAATTCAGGAGAAGAGTAAAGTGGATATCTCATTGGGACCTATAAGATTCTAACAGGACCCGATAGGGTGGCTGCAGGAAGAATGTTCTAAAGGCAGAGGTGTCTAAGACAAGTAGAGCCTAAAGATACGAGATAAACCTTTTACGACTGAGGTGAGGAGAAATTTCTTCACCCAGAGAGTGGTATCTTGTGGAATTCACTAATAAACAAAGCAGTTGAGGTCAAAACTTATGGGTGGAATTTTAGGGCCTCACTCATCCCAAAACCATAAAATCCCGCCTGAGATCAATGGACCTTTCCATGTTCTATTCCTTGCCCACTCTGTAGGGAGCGGGACGGTAAAATTCCGGCCTGTATGTTTTCAAGAAGGATTTAGATACAGCCCTTGAGGTAAAGGGGGAAATTGAAAGATATTGGGGGAGGCGGGATCAGGGTTGGATGGACAACCATGGTCATACTGAATGTTCATGCAAGCTCGAAGGGCCGAATGGCATACTCCTGCTCCTATTTTCTATGTTTCTAACTGCAATTTTCACAGAAAATTAGGTGACTAGAGTTTACTAAACCCATTAAGCTTTTGAGTATTGGAAATACATAAACATTGAGCAGTAAAAGAGCCATGGCCAATCCTTCTCTTGTCAACCTCCCTAATTCTCTGACACAAATCTCCAGGGACAGAGGCACACAGCCATCCGCCAACACGGAGCTTCTCCTGTCACCTGCCAGAGAGAAAAAAAATAAATGGAGGGTTTTGCCATCTTGTGTCTTGTTTCTGTTCATTCCCACGGCCAAGATAAAAAAACAGGGAGAAATAAAAAAAATACCTTTCGTTCAGATTGCTGCCTTTCAGATCTGCTCTAAGGATCCCCAGGCATGCTGGTGCATGTCTGCAAAGCAGTCACTGGTGTTAGATATGGGCCAAAACAACAACTTAACCCGGGCACAGCTATGTTCCACAGAGATAAATCATCACCAAATTATTCAGCACCAACAAAGGCCATTCGGCACATCATGAGTAGACTAATTCTTTGAAAGATCAAACCAATTAGCCCTGTTCTTGCTGTTTTTTTCCCCCCATAGCCCTGCACATGTTGCCCTTTCTGAGTCTGCACCTTATTTCCTTTTGAGAGTCATTGTTGAATCTGTCTCCACTACCTTCTGAAAGCAATGCACCGTATCAACCTGCATTACAGAGCAGTTAATCTCTTTTTTGGGCGAGGGATAAATATTGATCTCTGTATTGGAGAGGATACCCTCTTCTGTCGACAGAATTAGGTTTTTTTTAGGTCTACCGCAGAAGGCAGAGGGAGCCTCAGGTTAACATCTTGTCTCAAAGGTGGCGCTTTGACACTGCAGCACTTCCTTAACGCTGCTCTGCCAAGTCAGCCTGGGTTACCTCAGTTGGGGTAGGCCTTGAACCCACAATTCCAGAGGGGACAGTGTCACCAACTGAGCCACAACTGACACGCTTGCGGCGACTGATGTCCCGAATCAATAAAACTCAATAAAACTCTAAGAGGGCTGATTGAGAATCCAACAATTCCCATCGCCCACTCAGGGACAACTGGATTCAAAGTGTAAGCATGTTCTTTTGTTGTTTTTTCATGGTTTCAGACCCCTTGTCTTAAACACAGCCTCCCCGCGTGGGTGGCCTCTGAAAGCTGGCGGTGCTTGGTGTAGATTTGTACTGCTCGTAAGTAACAGCAGCAAAAGTGGGCCATTTCGCCACTCAACAAGACCTTGGCTCGTTTCTACCTCAACCTCACCATCCCTGCATTTCCCACAGTATCGGAAAACCAATTAATCTGTGTCTTGAACACAGTCAACAAGCGGTGGTCCAGCTACCTCAGTTGGTAGAGCATAAGACTCTTAATCTCAAAGTCGTGGGTTCAACCCCTATGTTGGGCAGTGTTATTTTTGGGGTGGCATGGTGGCACAGTGGTTAATACTGCTGCCTTACAGTGCCAGGGACCCAGGTTTAATTCCGGCGTAGGGTCACTGCCTGTGTGGAATTTGCACGTTCTCCCAATATCTGCATGGGTTTCCTCCGGGTGTTCCGGTTTCCTTTCGCAGTCTAAAGATGTGCGATTAGGTAGACTGGCCAGGTTAAATTGAATAGGAAATCTCACAACACCAGGTTAAAGTCCAACAGATTTATTTGGAATCACGGGCTTTCGGAGCACTGCTCCTTCATCAGGCAAGTGTCTGATAGTAGACCAATGCTCCAAAAACTCGTGCTACCAAATAAACCTGTTGAACTTTTATCTGGTGTTATGAGACTTCTTACTGCGCTTACCCCAGTCCAACACCGGCATTTCCACATCATGTTAAATTGACCCTAGTGTCAGAGAATTAGCAGGGTAAATATAAGGGGTTATGGGAATAAGGCCTGGGTGGGATTGTGATCAGTGCACGTTCGATGGTCCGAGGGGCTTCTCCTCCACTGTCGGCATGATTCACCTTATTCTGAGAATGTGACCCCCACGCATTCCAGATTCCACAGTCAGGGGAAACATTTTCTCAGCACTTACCCTGCCAAATTCCTTGAGAAGTTGGTATGTTTCAATTATATCATCTCTAGATTTTCCTTGTTAATTATGCTGGAAATGTCACCAGCAGATAAAACCACGGCTGCCGTAGTGCTCCAGTTCTCTCCCGCCTTCTGAGACCCAAAGAGGTTACAGAACTACACATGTTTGCTTTCAACATCCTTGAGATATGGTCAGAGGAGGGATTAAAAGCAGCACTTAATCACAGCAGAAATTTCACTGCTACTGGTATGATATGCACCTTACCGGCTTTTGACACATGAATATTTGGACCTTACAAACGATCCTCTATTCCTGAAACCGAATCATCCGGAAGAAACCACACAGGCACGGGGAGAATGTGCAAACTCCACACTGACAGTGACCCAAGGCTAGATTCGAACCTTGGCGCTGTGAGGCAGCAGTGCTAACCACTGCCTGGGGAAGGGGAGACAGGGTCTTGAATGAGCTCTAGATGCCTGACTTCCTGGTGCTATAGGAAGAGACTCAAAAAGAGAAAGCCTCTTTCTATCAACAGGCAACACAAAATTTTGCTAAAATCTGTCAGCTAATACAGCAGGAGCCTGAACCAGGCCAGCAGAGAACTGAGGCCTGGCAACAATGGGATAGGAGGAGGCCATTCAGCCCTTCAAGACTGTCAGCCATTCGAGGAGATCATATCTGATCTGCAGCCCAGCTGTACATACCTCAAATAATGACGAGACAGAGTTCAGAAATGAGATATGGAACTTGACGAACTGGTGCAGCGATAATAATCTCTCCTTCAACGTCAAAAAACAAAGGAGATTGACATTGAATTCAGGAAGCCCAAAGGAGAACATGCCCCTGTCTACATCAACGAGGACGAAGTAGAAAGTGTCGTGAGCTTCAAGTTTTTAGGTGCCCAGATCACCAACAACCTGTTCTGGTCCCCCGCCATGCTGACACTATAATTAAGAAAGCTCCCCAACGCCTCTACTTTCGCAGAATTCTAAGGAAATTTGGCATGTCAGCTACAAATCTCACCAACTTTTACAGATGCACCACAGAGAGCATTCTTTCTGGTTGTGTCACAGCTTGGTATGGCTCCTGCTCTGCCAAGACCGCAAGAAACTACAAAAGATTGTGAATGTAGCCCAATCCATCACCCAAACCAGTCTCCCATTCACTGACTCTCTCTACACTTCCCATTGCCTTGACAAAGCAGCCAACATAATTAAGGACCCCATGAACCCCGGACATTCTCTTTTCCACCTTCTTGCGTCAAGAAAAAGTCTGGGGTCACTTGCCAAACGACTCAAGAAGTGCTTCTTCCCTGCTGCTGTCAGACTTTCGAATGGACCAATCTCGCACTAAATTCATCTTTCTCCACTCCCTAGCTATGACTGCAACACCACATTCTGCACTCTCTTATTTCGTTCTCTATGAACGGTATGCTTTGTCTGTATCGTGCGCAAGAAACAATACTTTTCACTGTATACTAATATATGCGACAACAATAAATCAAATCAAATCCCCACCTTTATCCCTATCTCCCTTTCAGACTTTAACAAACTAAAATCTGTTTTTGCTATAAAATGCTTGTTTGAGCATTAATTGCAGTTTGCTGACGAGAATTCCAAAACATCAACCAGCCTTTTGTGTGAAGAAGTCCTTCCTAATTTCACTCATGAGAGGTTTGGCTATAATATTGATTGCTGGCCCTGCTCTCCCCAACCATTGGAAATGGGGTGGATTGGGAGAATCTGTCTGCTTCCCTTGAAATTTTGCAAGTGGAAGGTTGAAGAGAAGTCAATAAAACTGTTTATAGCTTCAACGAACTAACTTTAATGCTTGAAATGGAAAGAAAATAAATTAATGACCTCAATGGCTTCCTCGCTGGTAGATTTGATCTGTTCTCCCCCCATCATCCACCTTAAACTACTGGCTTCATTCATCTGAAACATACAGGCAGACCTATTTTCCTCTTCCTTTCCTTCAGGGAGTGGGGACAAGCTGAGGTTTAATGTGTTCCCGACCCTCCAAGATTACCCACGAATCTCTCAAAACTGAAGACCCACCTCCGAAATACAGCTACAAGCAAATTGTAAGGAGGAAGGAAGGAAAATAAAAGTGGTTCCTTGTTGTTTTCTTTGAACACTTTTGTTAGTCCTGAAGTAAACACAGTGAGTGGTCTCACAACACCAGGTTAAAGTCCAGCAGGTTTACTTGGTAGCACCAGCTTTCGGAGCATTGCCCCGTGAGCATTACTCACCCGGTGAAGGGGCAACACTCCGAAAGCTCGTGCTACCAAATAAACCTGCTGGAATTTAGCTGGTGCTGTGAGGTTATTTACTGTGCCCACTCCAGTCCAATGCCAGTGACTCCACATCTAAAGTAAATATTTGGAGATAGGAGAAATCATTTGACTGGGACGCTGTGGTGAAGCCTTCAAGAACAGACCCAGAGGTGACAGCTCAAGCTGAGATATATCGCATCCTCCCCCACCATTCCTACCGAGTCACCTTAGGGAGGATGTTGCTTCAGCCCCCAGACAGTCAGACTGGCTCAACTTTATCTCCCAGTTAGGAATGTGCCTGACTGGCTGCTTTAAGCCCCCTAGGAGGGGTTCGGTACCAAACCTGACTCAGAGTCAGTAGGACTGTCATTGCATTTTTCCGGCAACTTCCACCGGCAGGAGCTTCCGCTCGCAACGGCTTTGAACAGCTCGCCCGTATTCCTGCGGTAGAGACCGGAAAAGTCTGGATTGCCTGTGTGTTTAAATTTCACTCTGGAGATCTGGATGCAAGACCTGAGCGGACACCCCATTGCAGTACTGAGGGATTGCTGCACTTCAAGGCAGTAGTATCATCAGGGCAGCACAGTGGTTAGCATTGCTGCCTCACAGTGCCAGGTTCGAATCCTGGCTTCAGTCACTCCCATGCAGAGTCTGCACATTCTCTCCGTGGGTTTTGTCTGGGTGCTCCGGTTTCCTCTATCTGAAAGACGTGCTGGTTTAGGAGCACTGGCCATTCTAAATTCTCCCTCAGTATATCTGAACAAGTGCAGAGTGTGATGACTAGGGGATTTTCACAGTCACTTCATTGCAGTGTTAATGTAAGCCTACTTATGACTAATACTCTATCTTTTGATGAAACATGAGCTCCAACTGTCCTGCCAGTTGGACATGAAACATTTCACAGCATTACATGTAAGCAGAGCTGTGAGTTCTCATAAGAACATAAGAAATAGGAGCAGGAGTAGGCCATCCAGCCCCTTGAGCCTGCCCCGCCATTCAATAAGATCATGGCTGATCTGCAATGGTTCAGAACCACTTTCCCACTTTCTCCCCGTAACCCTTAATTCCCTTGTCAATCAAAAACCTATCCACTCTTGACTTGAACATATTCAGCGAGGAAGCCTCCACCACTTCATCAGGTACTCCCTGGTGCATTGACCAATGCTAATCCTTCCATCAACCAACACAACCTGGTCATGAATACATTGCTACTTTTACAGATACACCCTAGAAAGCAACCTTTCCAGATGTGGTAGAGCTTGGAATGGCTTCTGTTCTGCCCAAGACCACAAGAAACTACAGTGAGTTTTGAACATAGCCCAGTCCATTAGGCAAACCAGTCTGCCATCCACTGACTCTGTCTACACTTCCTGTTGCCTAGAAAAGCAGCCAGCACAATCAAGGACCTCACGCACCCAGGACATTCTCTCTTCCACTTTCCCAAGATGGAGTTTGGATTGAACAGGAAGACAGAGTGGGCTTTCTGCTATTCCTTCTCTAATGACCTTACTGGTCTTCACATTCCTCTAATTCACCTCTAATTGATCGAAGACTTCACAGCAACTGGATTCTGTAACCTTAAAAAGGGACAGACCACCTCAAACACTATTCTGGTGTGTTAAACACTGCTCTGCTGCACTTTGGGGAGTTAGTGGCATCATGGTTCTTTCATTCGATTAATATTCCAGGGACAATAGGTCAAATCCTACCATAGCAGACAGTGAAATTTAAATTCCATTTTTAAAAATAAACCTGCAGCTGAAACCTAGGCCCGGATTTTAACGTCTCCCCCACAAGGGGAATAGAAGCAGGCAAAGGATGGACCACAGAAAAAGTCCTCTGATCTCGGGTGGGATTTTATGATTTCGGGACAAGCGTGGTCATAAAATTGCACCCCTAGTTTCAGTAATGGCAACCCTGAACTCAACTACAGATGGCTGTAAAAATCAATGCTGGACACTCGGGAAAGAAGAAGGAAATTTCCTGTTCTTTAATGGTCTGGCCTACATGTGACTCGAGCTGCCAAAGCAGAGGCGAGTACAATTTTGTTCTTTGAAAATTTTGTCCTTAGAAAAGAGGGCTGTATGGTAGCACAGCGTTAGTTAGCACTGCTGCTTCGCAGCTCCAAGGACCTGGGTTTGATTTCTGGCTTGGGTCATTGTCTGTGTGGAGTTTGCACATTCTCCTTGTGGCTGCGTGGGTTTCCTCCGGGTACTCTGATTTCCTCCCACAGTTCAAAGACATGTGGGTTAGGTTGATTGGCCATGTTAAAATTGCTTTTTACTGTTCTGAGATGCATAGGTTAGAGGGATTAGTGGGGGGATATGAGGGTAGGGCCTGGGTGGGATTGTGTTTGGTGCAGATTCGATGGGCAAATGGCCTCTTTCTGCACTGTAGGATTTCTATGATTCTAAAAACATTTAGATAGTTACATGGGTAAGATTCCCAACTCACTGTCTGTGTGGAGTTTGCACGTTCTCCACCTGTCTGTGTGGGTTTCCTCTGAGTTAGTTGATTAGCCATGTGAAATTGCCCCGTAATATCAGGGGGATTAGTTTGGGTAAACATATGGGGTTATGGGGACAGAGTCTGGGTGGGATTGTGGTCAGTACAGACTTGATGGGCCGAATGAATGATTGTTGGGTTTTTTTTTGGTCTTCCATATGCCACAAGATCCACAAAGATTCCAGATTTTTAAAACTGAATTCAAGCTCTTGAAAGATGGTGCACTGATATAATCACTTGATTGTTAGCACAGTATCACTCCCACACAGTCTCAATGTTGGTCAGTTATGGGCTGTGCCCAGAATCTACGCATTGGTTTCTGAGCTGCCCATTGACAAAAAAAATCACAGTAAAACCACACCGCTTACAGGACCAGGAAAAGAGAAAAACATACAACACTCTCCCAAAAATTAACTGCTCTCAACTCGAATGTGGAAGAGTACTGGTTTGTCCCCCTTATTAAACTGTTGCATTTCACAATGACTAGATTGCTATCACAGAGGGAAGGGCGTGGCAATTTCAAACCCAACAGAATAGGAGAACAAAATCCCTAAAATAAATAACTCTACCATATCTTAATACTGCCCAAGACTGCAAGGAACTACAAAAGGTTGTGAATGTAGCCCATCGTGTAAACTAACCTCCCATCCATTGACTCTGTCTACACTTCCCGCTGCTCCGGAAAAGCAGCCAGCATAATTAAGCAGCTAGACACCCCAGACATATTTTCTTCTACCTTCTTCCGTCAGGAAAAAGATACAAAAGACTGAGATCACATACCAACCGATTCAAGAACAGCTTCTTCCCTGCTGCCATCAGACTTTTGAATAGACCGACCTTATATTAGGTTAACTTGCTCTACACCTTAACTCTGTCCGTAACACTACATTCTGCACTCTTTCCTTTCCTTCTCTATGACCGGTATGCTTTGTTGCTACAGCTGATTTCGCTGTGTATTAATAAACGTGACAATCTTGTATCAAATCAAATGCACCATAACCTCACCTTTGCTCTCTTTGAGTTGCCTGCACTCCTTATTGCATTGCTGGTCTCATTCACTCCTGCCTTGTATCAGCCTATCGAGTCACCAATAAACACAGAGCCCCAAGAGGTCCTCAATCTCTCATCCTCGCAAAGTGGTGGCTGGAATCTCTGACTGCTTGACCTTGCAATGTGCAGTGCTGCAGGGGATTCAGCAGCCTCCAAAGAGAAAGTCTTCCTCCTGCATTTCACCGGGGAGACTGAATTAGATAGCACACAGCTTTTTAGCTCTGATATCCACGTGCATTTTCTTAACAGCATTGCTCACTCGCCTGGCAGTAATGCAAATGGAATAAAGCGGCAGGGTAGCACTGGCATCTGAGTGGCCTGTTGGAAGCGATCAGGATAAAAATGCAGTCCTTCCAGTTTCCTACCACATAGCTTGTGGCTGATTATAGGTCTCGCTTCTGTTTAGTTGAGCCATTGTGTCAAAGGCCTCAAAATTACACGGTGGGATAACAGGCTGTCGATATTTGATGTGTTTGCCTGACATTTTTCTCTGCTATTTTAGTGGAGGTGTTAACCTGCCTAAAACACAAGGGTTGCTGCGTCTCCAAAAATAGGAGGCAGGAATGTCAGACAGGCACGTCAGGGGATTCTTAGCCCACTGCTCCACAGTGTCATGTTCAGAGATGCTGCAAACTACACCGGGACAAGAGCAGGCCACGTTCCACCGACTCAATCAGAACCACAGAATCTCCGCAGTGCAGAAGGAAGCCCATCAAATCTGCACCAATTCTCCAAAAAGAAAATCCTCGCCGAAGTCTGCCCCACCCAGTCCCCTTCCTGTAACCCTACACATTTACCGCAACAAATCCACTATCCGATAGGTTAAGGGAACTCAGTCTTTTCTCCCTGGAGAGATGAAGGATGAGAGGTGACCTTATAGAGGTTTATAAGATGTTGAGAGTTGTAGATCGGGTGGATTCTCACAGGCTATTTCCCAGGGCTGAAATGGTCACTACGAGAGGACACAGGTTTAAGGTACTGGGGAGTAGGTGCAAAGGAGACGTTAGGGGTAAGTTTTTCACACAGAAGGTAGTGGGTGAGTGGAATCGGCTGCTGTCAGTGATGGTGGTGGAAGCAAACTCCTTGGAATCTTTTAAGAGACTCCTGGATGACTACATGGAATTTAATGGGACTAAGAGTTATAGATAGACCTGGTAGATAGGGATATGATCAGCACAACTTGTGGGACGAAGGGTCTGTTTGTGCTGTAGTGTTCTATGTTCTATGTTTTAACCTACACTTCTATGGACTCTCTGCCGCAGAAGGCTGTGGAGACCAGGTCATTTCAGCCTGTTTAAGACAGAGGTAGATAGGTTCTTGATTAATAAGGGGATCAGGGATTATGGGGAAAAGGCAGGAGAATGGGGGTGAGAAAAACAACAGCTGTGATTGAATGGCAGAGCAGACTCAATGGGTCAAGTGGCCTAATTCTGCTCCTATGTCTTATGGTTTAAGGGCAATTTACTGCTCTAATCAACCTAATCTGCACATCTTTGGAGAGTGTAAAGAAACCACAGTACCCAGAGGGAACCCACGCGGACACAGGGAAACTCCACACAGACAGTCACCCAAGCCGGGAATTGAAGACGGGTCCCTGGCGCTGTTGAGGCAGCAGTGCTGATCACTGTGCCGCATATGCGAATCGTGGATGTTTTGTGCCCTCGCTCCTTTGCTCTGAATGCCTTAGTGTGACCAGGACCAGCAAAAAAAAATACAATTTGCATTTCCCTCAGACATCGCAACAGAGGAACGAACCGATTCCGGGTTACAAGAGCTGTCAACTAACTGAAAGCTTAGTGCACAGGTTTGCTTTTTGATGGGCTGTGACAAAAAAAAATCCAAATGGGGCATTCAGTGTTTTCTACCAAACTGATGTCAAATTATCACAGAATCACTACAGTACAGAAGAGGCCATTCAGCCCATCAAGCCTACACCAACCAACAACTCTATCCAGTCCTAACCCAGTAACTCCACATATTTATCCTGCTAATCCCCCAATACTAAAGGGCAATTTAGAATGACCAATCAATCTAACCTGCACATTTTAGGAGCGTGGGAGGAAACCGGAGCACCCGGAGAAAACCCAAACAGACACACGGACAATGTGCAGACTTCACACAGACATTGACCCAAGGCAGGACTCGGACCCAGGTCCTTAATGCTGTGAGGCAGCAGTGCTAACCACTGTTCCACCACGTAACTTGGATCCCTTATATTGACCCCAAATCTCTGGCAATAGCTTGGCAATCTACTGGCTCCGTGGACCACATTCCAGATATGTTCACTGGTCCACTCTCTCCTCTCCTGAAATGTCCTCTCCTGTACAGTTCTGCAGGCACCATGGGTCCCCCCCTGAGAAGTGGGCTGTTGTCCAGGAAGGTGTTTACAGGACATCCCACCATAATCCCATCGGTGCCCAGTATCTCTGTGCAGCCGTCTGGGAAGGAAACCTTCACAGAATTCCTACCCCATCTCCCTTCACTCTGCAAAAGTCACCTTATGACACCCCGGTGAGAAGTAAGCATGTGGATCGATGCCGGGCTGACACCTCGCTTGAGCTAAAGAAACCTTCAAGAATAAAGAGCTCTCGCTGTCTAAACTCAGTGACAAATCAGTGACAGCCACACCAAAGCAAGGTGATGGGAGGGACAACTGGCGCAAATGGAGCTGCACTGCAGTGAGTCAGGAAAGGAGAAAATTGAACAATAATGACTACAATACTTCAAACTATCTCTTCACCGCTTAGCCAGATGTCAGTCAATGGTGGCACTTCTCAAAAGAGTTCACAAGCTTTCACCTTCAGCGCCAGTTTTCCGTAAAATGCTGTGTGTCAAAGTCAAGGTATCTAATATCTGCTGGATTACCCCCTCCCCATAATAACTTAGCCTGGAGTCTCCAGGGGGATAACCATTCCAATAAGTGTGTATGGTACAATCTCACGCTCATAAATCCATCCCAAGCTTCGCTTAATCACATTTCTTTTTGATGGATAACTCCAGTCTGCGTTTGGTCTCCTGAACGACCATAAACACTATTTTTTTTATATATATATATCTCTATAAAATTGACCTGCAAAGGCGGCAGACACAATCTGGTACAAAGCTCGACCAGCAATCGTCTGCAGACTCCGCTCTGTACTTTGCTCAGTATTTTCAATGCAACAGTATTCCCGTCATCAAACTGACCTACTTAGAACGCATTACTGAGGCTCAACACAATACCGTTCTCAACCCAAAACACCCCCACCCACTCCCCCTCCACACACACACACACACGTACACACACACACACACACGTACATACAATGTACACACACACTCACATTCACATATGCATATACACACGTACACACACTTACACATACACACATATATACACATACACAGACACACACACACACAGCACATACATACACACACACAGAGCACGCATACGCACACATACATATTCATACATATATGGAAGATATGCACACACACAAATACACAGAGCATATACACATTCACGTACACACACAAACATGCACAGACACACACAAAGGGTAAGGAGTTATAAGAGAGTCAGGGTGCGCCTTTTATTTAAATGGTACAAAAAAACAGGTATCGACAGAATAAATTCAAAGGGCAGGTTTATTTTTGCATGTTGATGGTGTTTATTGACAGCTCTTCCCTCTGGGCTGGGCCCAGGGTTAAAGCCAGTTGACGGGTGAAATTCAGATTGGATAGATCATTGCACAAGTACGGGATGCATCGCAAAAGACAGATCCTTTCTGAGCAAAAGACCAGGGGAACCAAATGCACCGTCCAGCTGACTGGAGCTGAATCTCTGAGTATGTCATCCTCTCCCACAAATCAATTTGCAATGCCCCTGAAACAGGGATCGAGAAACTGAGAGAATCCATTCGGAGAAATCCGCGGCAAAAGACAAGTCAGATTTCCACGAACGGACTGGGAACAGGGGAGGATTTTTACTCGATGCCTGGCTCCGTGCATTTCTTTTGTGTTCACGAGTTCTGGTTTCTGATTCCTCGTGTGTCAAATACTGAATCTGCTGTCACTGTAGACTCCGCACCACACAAAAAAAAAAGCACAACTGAAACAACCAGCAGGCGAATCAATAAAACCTCATTTTCTCCTCCTCCTGTTTTCACAAGGGGAGCGGGAAGAAGCCCGGCTAAAGCCGTGGACAATTCGGAGCGAGCGTCCCGGGTGTCCCTATGGGTCCCGGCTACCTTTCTCTCAACTCTCGGCCAAGCTCCAACCTAATCCTCAGCAAGCGAGCAGGGAAGGGAAGGGATAAAGGAGCCACAGCCGATGGCAAAAAGGCAGCCGGACAATCGGCCGAGATCCCAATTTGAAGAAGGACACAAGCCCACCCCCGCCCCACCACAACCCTGTCCTCATCCTCCCTCCTCCCTCTACCATGTCTTGCCCTACTACCTAACCCTACACAAACAAAAAAAAAAATCGAATTTTGGAATACAAAGGGCAAACGCATCTTTACAAAGTGAGATTACGGCGTCTGTCATTTACCAGTGCCGTGTGAGAAAATAGAATCAACTGGGGGCGAGAGGGAGATAGAGCCTCTCAATTGCTGTCCAGTAATAAAATATGATGCTTCTTTATAAGCTGTCTTTATTCCCTTTTATACACCCAGTGCCACCCTCTGATGCCCCAGTGAGGACTGTTCAACAATTAACATACAAATTAGGTCAAAAGTGGAAGGTTGGAGTTGACCCATTCCTAACACACGGAGCAACCAGGGTCAAGTTTTTGCCCGCCTTTTTTACAACACAGTAAAATTTCCTTTGTCTGGGGCCTGATAATATTAAAAGACGAAGAATTCTACTGCAGCATGCCAAAGAAATCTCCGAACAACACCCCCTCCCCTAACACAGGATGCCAAGCAATGGAATGCTTAACAATTGAGAAGCAGGAGACTTCTTTTTCACCCAATTCTTTGTTTTTTAGCGACAGCCAGCGTCAGCATTGACGGATTACCAAGGTCAATCAGTTAAGAGTGAATCTCTCTCCTCCCCGCGCCTCACCAATAGATGCCAAGCTCCCAAAATAAAGCACACTTGACGCTTTGCCAATCTGACGTTTGCATTCTCCGAGCTGCCCATCACTGCTCAGGCTTTTAGAGAGAAGGCGAATCACCCAGCACCGATCACAGGTAAAGTCGCCAAAGACCCAGATGACTGTGGGCTGCTCTGTGCTTTGTGGGGTTGGGGGAGGGGGTGCTGACTGGTAGGCAATTTTAAGCTAAGGATCACCACTCCTCAGGCAAAGTTGAGAAGGTACAGCCTTCATGAATAATTACGACTGGTACAGGAATTGAACCCGTGCTATTGGTGTCCCTCGGCTGAACTAAGCAGTTGTCCAGCCAACTGAGAAAACTGACTCAATTATAGGCCAGAATTTTATCGGTATGCGCGACCGAGGCTCACAAGCCCACGCCTGACGCCAACAGGGAATGCCGTAGTGCCCCGAATGCCTCGCCTGCCCTGAAATCGGGACAGGCAAAAATCAGGGCCGTAAATCGTTCGCAAAATTAGATTGCATCCACCCAAGCCCATGGCAACTAGGGGGTTTACAATTGGTAGAGGGAGTGTCCTGTCAACAGGGACAACATGGATAAGGTAAGTTAGCACCAATGCTCACCTACAGGGCAACACCAATAAGATAAACTGGCAGTGATGCTCACCTACCAAAGATTGCCAGCCTTTCCCAGGCACCCCATGCCTGGCCTTAAATTTTGTTTCAGAAAGTATGCATGTTGTTTTGAACTAAAATTGGTAGAAAATGTCCCGATGACTACAAGTGGGAGCTTTGCTCCATCAGCACATTATCTAGAATGAAAACCTCCCATATAAGTCGTGTCTCTTATCCCTGTAGTGGTCCAACTTTATTCTAGGACAAAACATAGCCGATTATATTTGCAACAGATATTTTGATGGAGGATTTTACAAGATTTTCTCCTCCCATTTCTTAATGTACAGAAATTGTACTCCTTCCCAAAATGGCAGACAGAAGGAATTGGGTACACATATGTCAACATGAGTTGCATAGAATTAAACAGAAGCTTGTGGTGCAATGATAGGTAATTCAGCCTGACTGGTCTGCTCTGGATCATACAATCCTTCCAGTCCAGAAGGAGGCCATTCGGCCCACCAAGTGTGCACCAACCAAAATCCCACTCAGGCCCTATTCCCCTAACTCCACATAACTCTTGCTAATACCCTGACACTAGGGTCAATTTAGCGTGGCCAATCAACCTAAGCCGCACATTTTAGGAGCATGGGAGGAAGCCGGAGCACTCGGAGGAAAGTAGATGCCAGGTGTATGTGTAAATTCAGAACCCTCCTTCTGCCCTACCTTGTAAACATTATCTTTCTATCACCAACCCGCCTGCCCAACCCCATGTTCCTATTTAGAATACCTTTGTAGACAAGATTGTCAACATTCACAGTGTTGCACCTTCTCACCATGCTCTTGAGTTTTCCTGAATTTCTTCTTAGATTTATTAAGAACAATCTTACATTTATAGTCCCTGTTCACCCACACAAGCGGAAACATCTTCTGTACGCCTTCCCTGTCAAATCCCTTTGTAATGTTAAAGACCCCTATTGGAGTTACCGATATCACTTTGCTCCAGTTTAGCCCCTTCATGTTTCTTCATCCTCATCCCCATCACCACCACCCCCCCTCCCAGATAAACATGTGCCAAGGATTAGCGACGGCTCCTCCAGAGTGATGACAAGGCGTGTTACAAAAGGATTTTAACTGCAGTCCAACAGGAACCCCTCATTTTCTATAAACTCAGCCACCACAAAAACACGAAGTGATTAAGGATCAGGATCCAAGATAGACCACAAGATGCCACTGTTTACTGTTCAATGTAGGAACAAGTTTTTAATGGGTTAGACTGAATGACACAGTGCAGGACAACTATCCCAAGTTAAAATACCTTCAGCGAGGTGCCAGTTACACAAAGGCAAGGCAATCGCAGCGTGCAGACATTCAGAAGCAAAAGTGAATACACATGGCTTGGAATGGAACTGTAACTAATACAGAAACACGGCACAATGTCACACAGTTACAGTCACACACACACGGTCTCTCTCACACATGCATTTTCACACAATTGCAGTTACAGACACACAGTCACACACACACATGCACACACAGTCAAGCAGTCACACACGCACTGTCAGAGAGCCACACACATGCACAGTCTCGCATATACATTGTCATTCAATCACACGCACGCAATCTCACACACACGCAGTGTCACACAGACTTACACAGTCTCACACATTCAGACACACACAAAATGTCACACAGTCACACACACAGCGAGTCTCTCACAATTTTAGACACACACACACACAGTCTCACAGTATCACTCGCACACACAGTCTCTCACACACACAGTCAGTTACAGATTCACATACATGTAATTTCTCTGCCTGCTGCTTTCAACCATTGATCTATTCAATTTAAATGGGGTCACCACCTTTGTTAAAAACAAGACAACATAACATGAACCAATTCACACATTCCAATTTCGCCCGGTTGGGAGCTGAATTCAAAGCACCTCGCCCCAGTGAATCAAGTGTGCCAGGAGGAGAGGCAGATGTGATCTGACATCCTGTGTGCTGTTTGCGAACTACTGAGTCCGGGTTCAACCGAACCCCTTTGGAGCTCGGGTTGAAAGTCTGCCTGACCCGAGGAGACGGCTCCGTGGTGAATTTGGTCAAGAAACCACATTTACGCCCAGCTGTTTTGCACTTGCCGGGCAGCGAGAGACACGGGGGCCTTTGATGAACCTTTTTAACATGAGGTACTCCTCATGTTGGAAAGTGCCTTTTTCGTATAAAATGGGTGCTGCTGATAAAGGCCAGGGCCTAGGTTTGGCTCGATTTCATGCTTTATTGGAGACACATGTGTAGAAAGAAGAGGAAAGCGACACTTTCAGAGGCCCCAGTGTCCCAGCGCTAAGACTGACTTAAAAATTGACTGGCTTGAGTGTAGCCGCACATAACCGGGGGCAAAAAATGAGGGTGAAAGGCTGAATCCCTTGGTGCGGATTTTAGTCTTGACATAATATAGCCAGTCAGGAACTCAGGTAAGCAACCAACAGGACCAACGGGGGCCCATTTTGTTGAGCACAGGTTCCCCTTGTCAGATGGTGATTAATGCCAGGGCTGGATGGAGGCAGACACTGCATCCGGGCTCAAACAGGAATAAACCTCATCCCCCGGAGCAAAGCCTGAGTTAGACATCTCCATTCAGAATAACGTCCGTCCTCTACGCTCATGCCAGCTCCCTGGAACATTCTTTCAAAGTTGACTCTGCTGCCTCTCGTTTCCCATCTTCTGATCCTACTGAGATGCTGACCCTGACGGAAGGTAGGCAACGCACACATACATCTACAGGGCCAACACACACAATACCAGCCCCCCCCCCCCCCCCAGATCCCTCTGCCACCCCCCGCGCCCCCGTCTGCCCTGGCACACTCGCCCCACATCTCCCACCACCCTCAGCTCTTCCCCACCACCCTCCACCATCTGCTCTCCCCACCCCACCCCCCCCACCTACACACACACAAAACAAACCAAGCCACTCAACATCACGCAATCCCTACAGTACAGAAGTAGGCCGTTCAGCCCAACAAGTCTGCACCTAGTCTCCGACACACCCACTATCCTATCCCCGTTTACCCCACTAAACCTGCGCATCTCGAAACACTAACGGACAAACTTAGCACGGCCAATCCATCTAATCAGCAGGAGCACACAGGAAACCCACACAGACACGGGGTGGATGTGCAAACTCCACACACATATACATGGCAGGACGGCAGGAATTGATCCTAGGTGCTGTAAGACAGCAGCACTAACCATTGTGCCACCGCGTTGCCCCATACACCAAAAGATACAGCACACACAATGGGCTCATGTACTGGACATGTACATATTTCATGGCGTGCCCAGCGGTCACCATTTCAACACAGTTTTAATTTTTTCAATGCATCTTTTTCACCCAAAACTAATCTGAAAACGGTGAAAATTAATAGCTGATCATCTAACACCAGCAGGTAGACAATGAGCCTCTCATAAAACCTCATGAGTACAACGCGCCCTGGTTTTTATTCCTTACTTCAAATAGCCACGATAGCCAACATTTCAACCTCGCACAGACCAGGTCAGGTGCACTCCCCAGCCAAAAGCAAAGCCAGAAAGAATAAAATCCATTCGACTGAGTTTGCTCCCACCTCCACAAGGATACATTTCATCATATATTCATTTCTCTAAGCATTAAGGATGAGGAACTCACTACCATTAAGTACAAACGGGGGGGGGAACGGGCAGGGAAAACTCGGTAAACACAAAGAGGGACAGAAGGTAAGGCTCAAATGGCGAGATCGTAGAATCATGACAGTGCAAAAGCAGGCCATTCAGTCCATCGAGTCTGCACCAAATCCCCATCGGAGCAACCCCACCCTGCCAGGCCCTTTCCCGTAACTCCACACATTTGCCGCGCTAATGTCCCTAACCTGTACATCTTTGGAGGGAATTAGAGCACGAGGAAACCCATGCAGATATAGGGAGAACTTGCAACTCCACACACAGTGACCCAAGACCGGTTTTGAATCCAGGTCCCTGGCACAGTGAGGCAGCAACGCTAATCGCTGTGCCACCGTGAATTAAGACGGCTTATATAGAGCATAAATATTGTACAAACCAGTCAGGCTGAATGTCCATTTCTCTGGACTCTATGCTATTCAATGCAATGTATGCATCATAAGCCCTTACAGAATTCCGTATGAAAGTCCGACGCTAATTAACCCTTACTCCCACTGAAATCTAAAACTGAGCTCAATCAATTTTAGCACAGATCACAAATCCTATCGAGGAACGCCAATTCCTGCTACCGAGAAACGACTTGTCGAATTGAAACATTAACTTTTATTCTTCCCCTTCCTCTCCACAGACGCTGCCTGGTCTACTGAGAGTTTCCAGCATGTTGGTATTACATTTTATAATTTCACCTTTCCTCAAGATAATTAAAAATATTTTGTATAAAATACAGTTATCACCTTTCCTTTCCCTTTCTGCTTTAGATCTGCTTGTTAGAACAGATAACAGAAAAGGGAAGATTTTTTTTTCCCCGCGTGCGAATTTGCTGCAGGGACAGTTTGGCAGCTCTCCCCGATTGAAACAAGCCCTCACCAGACCAGCGAGCCGCTCACTAAAGTACAGCTGCGGTTCTTCCTCCGTCGCGCCGACCGTTTTGGCGCATGCGAGGCTTCCGGTTACACGTGTAAGGTGACACACACCCCTCCCCCCTCCACCCCCCCCCCCCCAACTCCCCACCCCACCCTCCCCAAACCCCTCCACCCCAGCTAAAACAAGTCAGCCAACATTCTACTCCCTCCCCACAAAAAAAACTTGCGTGAATGAAAATGACTGTCGCTCGATCCATTTGACATTTTGGGAAGAGGCTTCAGCTTTAACTGCAGGGTGTCAGAAAGCCATTGGATTTCTTTCGTTTCTCTCTCTCTCTCTCTCTTTCCCCCGCTCGCTCAGTCTCAAATACTTGAGGTGCTATTAGCGAGCCTCTCAGTTTTTCTTTTAAAAACTCACACGTTGTAAATAACGAGGTTGTGCAGAAAAGACTGCTTGCAAGATGCACTGCAAAAAACCTGGAAGCGACTCAGGCACGGGAAGGGAGGGGATTGGTGCGGGGGGGGGAACGTGGGATTTAAAATAAGACACGGCAGCAATTTTGTTCTTTCTCAAGACCCTCCAAATCACGTAGTGAATTATTAATCATAGTCGGTGATGCGTTGAGTCTCAAGTCATGATTGAAGATTACTATTGCCGAACAATATGCTGCGGAAAGTAAGTTATAAATTTCCTACAGCTTTATTAGCAGGATGGCTCTGGGTACCCAGCACTCCACACTGATTGCAGGGGACTTGCTTGCGAACACTGCAGACACAGGGGCAAAAATGGGCTCTGCCAAATCTTTGACAGACATACCCCCATACAGAATTGGCCACAGGTCAATTAGTCGAGAGGTCGAGGGCTTTTTAATTCTGCATTCCGGAACAAAAAAAAGATAAATTCAGCCAGGACTTGGGTCGGGGAGGGAAAGAGGAGAAAATAAAATGGTAATTTTGGATGTTAAATTTACGACAAGCAACAACAAAAAGATCATCCTTGAGTTCCAATTGATTGCACTGCTCTCAGGAAACCAGTCTAAATTATTTATAATTTAGAGTCCAAACTACTAAAGTATAAAGCTTTGCAGTCTGGAATCGTGTCTTGAAGTCCCAAAAAAAACATTTGCCAAATTATTCAGCTGCCAGCAGCTCACTTTAATTGAATTAAAGAAAAATAAAATGCCACCGCTTTTAACCTCGGATTTCACCAAATTGTCTTCCAAAACCGCTGCCAGCTTATGGCCATATAAAGCAGCCCCGGATTTACATTGGGGTATGTTATTTACAGGTAACAAAACTGCATCCCCCCTACCTCGGCAGCAAGTGCTCTCCTTATCGATTCTCCTGGCTTTGCTTTCTCTTTCTCTCTCTCTCTCAGATGCTCAATCTTTCCAGCTTTCGATAACGGCCAGCAACTGCACTCTGCACTGCCCGCAGCCCGTCCGAAGCGGCCACAGCTCTCGAGCCGCCCGCAGCCACTACCTCGCAAGCCAAGCTCTACCCGCTTTCTTGCAGGACCATGGGTGAGGAGGAGCAAGGACCACACCCCCTGCCAACCCCACCCTTGGCTGATTCTGCTCGCCCCTGACCCAAGGATGCTCCGAGCCAACGCGACGTCTTTGCTGCTGTCTGGGCACCGAGCGAGCTTAGCCCAAATTGAGAGCGTGGGGCGAGGGTGGGGGAGCTTCCTTGGTCTGCTAAGGTGGGCGCACCCCAACTCACTGAGCTGGCAAGAGGAGCAGAATGATTATACTGCAAATTGGCTTACATTTATATAGCACTTTTAACATCCCAGGGCACTTCAGAGGGACGCACGTTGACGTGGAACACGCCAGGAGGTATTAGGACAGGTTGGTCAAAGAGGCAAGCTTTAAGAAGCGTGCCAAGGAGTGGAGAAAATAAAATTAATACGAGAAAATAAAATTAATACGGGAAGATAAAATGAGTACACGTCAATAAAGGCGCATGCACAGAATAGCAATGAGTTATGTGGTCAAAATACAATTGTATTGCTTGGAATAATACCGAGAGCCCCTTTAGCCTGTACAGTTAATTGTCACTAGCACATTTGTGCGACAGCTTAATGGCAAACTATTACCCACAGAGCTGGAACAACACTACTCCTGCAACATGAAATACAGCACAGGAAACTCGGGCAGCAGTTAAAAAGGGGTGTGGGAGCAACTCAGCTCCATATAAATCAAGAGGAATGGACAGAGGCAAATATTTAATGAACGGTTCTCGCTCCCCCCCCTCCACCCCACTTCAATTCTCAGGCACACACAACCCCCACCCTCAAAATTAAACTCATTCAGTTTAACCAACCAAGCTTAAAATTGAAAGCATTAAAGTGAGATTGGGACACGTTTAAGGAGCAAAAGTGGATTTTACTCTTCAATCAACTGAGCAAAAGATAGAACTAACTTTGTTTTTGCCATTTGGACCCCATTCTCACCCTTTGTCCTCTTTAACCTAACCCATAAAAAGGAGGGGGAGGAAATCTTTAACCCACCAGAGAAGAGAAAAGTATATATTTTTTTAAAAGTGAGCTGCTTTGTACAGGCGACTTCAACTGATTTAAAATTCGAACGGCTTGTTTGACCAACAAACTGGTCCATATAGCCTTTGTCCCTCGTGTTTTGAAATACTCCCGGAGACTGCAAGTGACAATTGAGGGGTGCGGGAAGGCAATATTATTTCCCCTTCCCACCCCAAAAGCCAAAAGTTGCATTAATGCAATGATTCCCGCTATCTTTGCCCATCTACCATGCCATTTGGGAGCAGAATTTCTTCTAAGAGAAAAAGAGAGGTAATCTGTAGATTATCACTATTAACGAGTAGTTAAGAGTGGTCCCTTCACAATAAACCACACTCGCAGTACAATCACCCCTGCTTCTCCCCCAAGTGCCAAAAAGGCAATAAACATTTGCTTTTCTAAAAAAAAGAAAGAGAAATGGGATCACAGGCTGTCAGTTGATGATGATCCCTTATCCATGTCACAGGGACAGACAGACAGAAAGACAGACAGCCCTGAAGTAAACTGAAGGAGGCCAGCTTTATTTTTAATATAAAGACAAGATGAGGCTTGTTTGCCAAGTTTAAAAAGGCTTGTGCCGTCGGCCTTGCAAAAAGACAATCAAACCAACAAAATCTTACTCCACCCTGACTGCTTCCCCCATCATTCCCCTACATTTCAAAAGCACCTTTTTGTGGGGGAGGGGGGGGTATTTCCCTCCCCCCCACCCACCGCCACCTCAACCCAGCCAAAAACAAAATCCAATTAAACTTTCAGCAGCAAACAACAGCACCTTACAACGAGACAAGAGAAAATCGTACATAACGAGGTTACCCCAACCGCCAAACCAATCCCCAACCCCACCTCAGTCCAACAGAGAGGCTGAATGAAGCAGACTGCTTAAGGAGTGAAGTCCTTAGTAAGTCTGAACATTCAGAATAAAGGACATCAAAAACAAATATGTATTCTTTTTTAAAATCCTCTCTCCCTGACTGTTGCTGGCCATTTCAGCGTGGGTGTAATTCAGAAACATGACACAAAGAAAGAGGGAGAGTGGCTTTGAAAAATGAACTTCTGCAGACAGACAGAGAAACTCTCTCTCTCCCCTTGCGAGGAAGGTCATCAGTATTTTTCACCCTCCTCTGAAACCCAACCATTAATCAGCAGCAAAGAATAGGCAGAGAGTTTGCCAAAGGGAGGCAGCTTATAGCAAACACATGGTGGGGGCTTAAAAACTCACATAATTACTAAACAGTAAAAGTTGAGGAACACACACACACGCCTCCCCATTTTGCCTGTTCACACTGACTCCCCCTCCCCTTTCACTCTGCCCTTTGGACCTGCAAAGTTCAGAGTGAACTAGAGAACCCCAGCTGAAGCTTTTTCTCTCGCTCTCTCTTTCACTCTCTCTCAATTGAGCCGGTAGCTGTGAGAAGCTTTGATATGTTAATCCCCCCCCACCCCACTTCAAACAGGTCAGCTTGGCACACTAGTATTAATTCCGACAATTTGGTAGCGAATGATAATTCCTCCTCCCCTACCCCCCCACCACCAAAACAAAAGTTGGGGAGAGAACAGACGACAAGAAAGCGAGAGACAAAAGGAAAGAGAGGGGAGAGAAGGGAAAGAAGGAAAGGCAGGGGAGGGGAGGGAGGGAAGGAGAGAGAGGGGAGAGGAAGAGGGGGTAGAAGGAGAAGGGAGAGGGGAAGAGAGAGGGGCTCAAGGGGGAGAAGGAGGGAGAAAAAGGGAGAAGGAGAAGAGAGAGAAGAGAGTGAGCAGAGGTGGGAGAAAGAGAGAGAGAGTGAGAGAGGGGGCAGAGGGAGAGAAAGGAGGGAAAAAGAGGGAGAAGGGGAAAGGGAATGAGAGGGAGAGATTGGAGAGAGGGAGAGAGAGAATGGCAGGAACATCAGATAGAAAGCAAACAACAGGTCAGTTGTTGGATTGAATGCTCCCAGACATTTCTCGCTTGGCCGGAATACAGATTTCAGATTTTCTCAAAGCACACCGTGCTCGCTTTCCCCTCCACACACACGCACACACACTCTCACACATTCTCTCTCACACACACACTCTCACACATTCTCTCTCTCACACACACACACACATTTTAAATCGTATCCATTAAAAACAGCGACTGAACTCAAAAATAATAAACCATCCGCTCACAGACACAAATAGAGAATACCTTTCAGCCGGGACCCTGGTGAGATTGGTTTTTTTTGCTGCTATCATTTCCCGTCTTTTGAATCCTTAGAGCCAGATCGGAGCTAAAAGGGAAGATTTCGAACAAGGGACTTGGCAAGTCTTTCCGTTTTACAAATGACACAGCGCCAAGCACAATGCAAGCTGTGCACACAGGCTGAATCTGAAACCCAAACTCTCCCCCACATCATGAGCATTATTAAAAAGGGAAAAAAAAAGACTTTTAATTAAATAATCCTGGGCTGATTTCTTGAAATGTATCCTTTATTTCTAATTGCTCCCATTCACAAGTTGCGAGGGAGATGTGAAATACACACAAACACCCCCACACATACACAGAAATACACACCCACACACACATACACATAGAAATACACACCCAGAGAGAAACAGACACATAGAAATACTCAGAAAAACAGACACACATAGAAACAAACACAGAGAAATACACACACAGAGTAACAGATACTCAAAGAGAGACACAGAGAAACACACACACAGAAGGATACCCAGAGAGAGACACAGAGAAACAGACACAGAGAGAAACAGATATCCAGAGACACGGAGGAACAGACACAGAGAAATACACACAGAGGAACAGATACTCAGAGAAAAAGAGACACAGAGAAACAGACAGAGAAATACCCAGAGAGAAACAGATACCCAGAGAGAGACACGGAGAAACAGACACAGAGAGAAACAGATACCCAGAGAGAGACACGGAGAAACAGACACAGAGAGAAACAGACACACAAAAATGGACAGAGAAATAGACACAGACACAAATAGATACACATACAGACAGAAACAGAGAAATATTCAGAAACAGACACCCAGAGAGAGAGAGACACACACACAGAGAAACAGACACGCACACACAAAAATAGACTCTCTCTCACACACACACACAGCAACCGACACAGAGAAATAGGCACACAGACAGAAACAGACACCCAGAAAGAAATAGATACAGAGAAACAAATACCCAGAGGAACAGACACCCAGAGAAATACTCACACACCCAGAGAAACAGACAGAGAAATACACACGCAGAGAAACAGACAGGCAAAGAAACAGAAACAGAAACACAGGGAAATACTCATACAGAGAAACGCACACACCCAGAAAGAATCCGAGCTTGTCTATTTCCAAAGCTCTCCCACATAAAGTCTCCAGACACTGGGAGCAGAGTTCCAGCTTACCTTTCTAATCCAAAGGAGGAAACATGCTGCCAGATCCTGCTGGGTTTTTTGTGTGTTGTGGAGGGAAAATGGGGGATTTAAAGGGGGAGGGGGGAAGAGGAGGAGGGGGGGGGGGGGAAGCTGGGGTTTGGCACCAGTCAGTCCGGCAGAGAAGGGCAGCCCAGGGCAGCTCGGAGACACAGACAGCGGCCAGTCAGTTGCAGGATGAATCCGTGCATGCTCCAGTTATCCGAGACACATGAAGAAGCTCTTTTGGAGGGCAGCAAGGAAGGGGGGGGGGGGGGGGAATCTGACTTAAACAGGGGGTGCGAGGTGTAGGGGGAGGGCTTGGGGAGGGGGTATGCTCTCTCTCCTCAAGTCCAAAAGCAGTTGGAAATATCCTCGATGCTTCCTCTGGGCTGATAATGAAGCTTACCACCACCCCCCCCCCCCCAACGCTGAATCTGGCCTTTGCTCAGAGAGAGAGAGAGGCAGCAACTGCTTTTCAAAACTGAACGGCTATAGCCTTCCCCCTCTCTCTCTCTCTGGCTGCTGATGTTCACTTCATTTGCATCTCTCGGGATGATACTTGCAGAAAGCAGCCCCCTCTCCTTTTGCAATGTTCAGATGCTCCATCCACTGAGCTCCAGGACAGTGGGGGAGAGAAGGTGGTGGGGGGGAAGGAGAGAGAAAGGGGAGGTGTTACTCTTGCAGGGAGCAGCCTGTAAACACTGCAGGGAGACACAAGAGAGAAGGGCAAGGAGAGGGAGGATTGAATGCAAAAGGCCCCCTTTTTTTTGGATGGGCTTGTCTGTCTGAGGAAGGAGTGTGGGGGGGGGGGGGGGCGGTGCTGGAGGGGAGAGGCAAGTTCTGACACAGAGTCTGTGTCTGTCCTGAACTGGAGTTACCCAGATGTTAAAAGAGGAAAAGAGAGAAAACAGATGACAAAAGCGGATGATCTGCAGAGCACAGACATCAGGAAAGCGTGTGGAGTTATGGTGAATGTGCCTAAGCACAATTTATACAATTGCCTACCCCCCCCCCCACCCCCCCGACTGTTTAACTGCTGCAATGTAGGGTCTGAGAACACCCACCCACGTCCTCCCTCACACACAAAGCAAACCATACCTTTCACAGTGGGAAATCCAACCAAATAGATCCCCACCCCCACTCCCCGAATAATATCTCGAGTTTATGAGGGTCATCTGGACTCCAAATGTCAGCTCTCCTTAACAGATGCTGCCAGACCTGCTGAGATTTTCCAGCATTTTCTCTTTTGGATTTCAGCACCCACAGTAATTTGCTTTTATTTTGTCAAGTTTATTTATTGGGCTCACATGAACGCTGCAATGATGTTGCTGTTAAAATAAATTCTCTAGTCGCCACACTCCGGTCCCTTTTCGGGTACCTTGAGGAAGATTTTTAGCACGGCCAATGCACGCCTCACCAGCATGTCTTGCGGACTATGGAGGAAACCTATGCAGACACAGGGAGACCAGGCACATTCTGCACAGACAGTGACCCTAGCCGGGAATCGAACTCAGGTCCCTGGCGCTGTGAGGCAACAATGCTAACACCATGATGCTCTTGCAAGAACTCTTCTGAGTGCAACAATAGAAAGCTGTACGCAGTTAACAGCAAAGGCTCATCATCCTTCCCTCGCACCCCACCACTCTGTACTGATGCAGAATGGAAGAGTATACTGATTCCTCCATGTACGAATCAAATGGTGGGTGACATCAAGGCCCAGGGGAAAGGTGGCTGCAAGTTCTCTGCACAGTGAGTGGGATTTTCTTTTGGGAGGGGGGGAGAGAGAAACCAAGAAATTGGCACAGTGGTTAGCACTGCTGTCTCACAGGGATCCAGGTTCAATTCTGGCCTCAGGTGACTGTGTGGAGTCTACATGTTCTCCCTGAGTCTGCATGGATCTTTTTCCAGGTGCTCCAGTTTCCTCCCAGATATTAAAGTTTATTTATTAGTCACAAGTAGGCTTACATTAACACTGAAATGAAATTACTGTGAAAATCCCCCATGTCGCCATAGTCCAGCGCCTGTTCAGGTACACTGAGGGAAAATTGAGCACGGCTAATGCACCTAACCAACACATCCTTCGAACTATGAGAGGAAACACGCAGGCATGGGGAGAACGTGCAAGCTCCATAGAGACAGTGACCCAAGACAGGGATCAAACCTGGGTCCCTGGCGCTGTGAGGCAGCAGTGCTAACTAATGTGCCATTTGCTGGATTGGCCATGATAAATTATCCCTTAAGGAATTAGCAGGGTAAATAGGTGGGATTAAGGGAACAAGGCCTGGTGGGGTTGTTGTCAGTGCAGGCTGAATGGTCTACTTTTGCACTGTAGGGATTCTATGATTCTAATCTGCAAGACTGCAACTTCAATATTGCTTAGATACAAAGCAAGACAAAGGAAGACCCTCCTTAGGCTGGAGACTTTAAACCCCAGCCCCTGTCTGTTCTTTCAGGTGGAGGTGAATGGGTCCTTGGGTGACTGATGCACATGCTGGTATCCTAGCCAATAATTAACTCTCAGACAACATCATTGGTAGGTTGTCTGATCGTTAACCACTTTACTAGCGGAATGGGTAGGAGACTGTCTGCTGGGTGAGGAGCTTTATCTCTCTCTCACAGGGTCTTTGGAATTTTCTTTCTCTCAACCCCACCCACCTTCACCCCCGTCCTCCATGAGAAGTTAGCATTGCCAACACACCTAACCAGATGGATTCTTCGATCTAGGCAGGATTAAGACTCACAGGGAGGGGAGATAAGAATGGGTGCTGCCATCTTATTGACTGACAGCATTGGCTTGATGAGCCAAATGGCCAATCCCTGCCCCTGATTCTTGGGATTGCCACCTTTCTGTACAGCGCCACAGAATGACTACACTCCGAAAAGTACTGCCTTGGCAATAAAACTCTTTGGGATGTCCGGAAGTTGTGGAAAGCACAATATTAATGCAAACCTTTCTTAACAGGCTGTGGAATTATCACTTTTTTTACACTAAAGTATGGGATGGTGGCTTTTCCCCACTAAATTGTCTTGCAAAGGACACCAGTGAGATGTGTGCGCGTGTGTGTGTGCGTGTATAAAACAGTGAAATAAAAATGCCTTAGATCAAAATCCAAAAGGGTTTTATTGATTTGTAATTCCCCTCTCCCTGTTAGATTTCTGCCTCTCCTGGAAGACCTGCCTCACTAATTTAGCCATGATTCCATTCCCATCAGGGACTGATACCACCTCACACAAATGAACAGCTATCCCCGAGCAGGCCAGGCACAAAGAGCCTCTCATGAGCTATGCAACTGCAGGAGATATCACAGCTGAGCCAAGGTCTGGAATTTGTTCAGTATCTATATGCACAAACTTTCCAGGCAAACAAAAAATCCAAGCATTGACCCTCTTTCAAATTAAAAAACCCACAGGACAACACTTCCTGGTCCATTGTCTTTGGCAAGATCTCAACTAACCAGAGTCAACTTGTCAACCAATCAGCACCCTTTTCTCATGTGGTGTAAATTGTTGCTCTCTTTGAAATTTGATATTCTTGTAATTGTCCTGATAAGTGCAACTTTTTCAGCAATACTTTTCAGTAGTGGGCACTATATCAATGCAGAATAGCAAATGATTCTTCTTTTCCCAACTCTGAGACATCCCTTGGGACTCTTGTCAAACTGTCCCAGTTAGATTACCCTTACTTTATTGACTCCATTCCAATATCATTTTAATTCCAGACAATATTTCTGATTGTACCTTTTGGGTCATAGGACGAAAAAGTGGCCATTTGGCCCATCAGGCCTGTGACAGCTCTTTCAAAGAGCAGTCCAATTATTTCCACTCCCCACTTGCTCTTTCTCCACCCATCCCGTAGCACCTAAAATTCCTTCTCCCTTCAGGAATTTACCAGCCGTCTTTGGAAGTGGCTTTTGAATCTGCTGTGCTTTCAGACAACACCTTCCAGATCACAATTTGTTGCATCAAAAAAAAACTCATGTTGCGTCTGGTTCTTTTGTCAATTATCTTTAAAAAAATGACCTTCTATGCTTTATTTTAGTGCTTTATTCAGCTTTGCTTTATCATTTCTCCGCTAGCTTCAATTCAAAATGCAGCTACATAACTATCTATGCAACCAATAAAGACTCACTACATTGTCCCCTAATCATTCTTTCCCCACTCCTGAAAAAAAACACGAAACTACATTCCCTTCCCCCTCCAACTTGAAATCTCAAAATCTTTTAAAATTCAAGCTTGTCTTTACTTAATCATTTACCTCTTAGCTTACCTGGCCCTTTCTTCTAACATAATTCCAACCTTTGCTGCTCCCTCACACCAATGAACCTTTGCCTTGGCGAGTGAGCACAGGGATGTAATCTAATCGCCAGGGCTCTAGATAATGGTTATAAAACTACTCAACGCTCCGACTTTGTCATTCTCCACATTATCTGAATCCCTCGATTAGATAAGAGTCTTCGGAGGTCACAGGCCTGGCAGTGGGAAGCAAAATGTTGCCGCTCTTTAGTGTAGGTCAGGAGACCACTCCTTCCTTTTTGCGCCTGTGTTTACTCTCCATTGGGAGTCCTTCCCTTTAATTCTGATTGCTCTGCCCTTTCAATGATGTCCCCTTTCAAATAATTATTCAAGCTTTGTTAGTCTGCGTCAGTAGCTGTGGTGAAGCCTTCTACTGGCACATTGTGAGAAGCAAAATCTTCTAAATTCTCCCTTTATTCCAATGATAATTCATAAGATAAAGGAGCAGAGTTAGCCCATTCAGCCCATTGAGTCTGCTCCGCCATTCGATCATGTCTGATATGATTCTCAATCTCATTCTCCCCCTTTTTCATCCTCTAACCAATCATGAGCTATCTATCTCTGTCTGAAATACACTCAATGACTTGGTCTCTACAGCCTTCTAAAGCAATGAGTTCCATTGATTCACCATTCTCTTTCTGAAAAAGCTCTCCCCCCATCTTGGTTCCAAAGGGCTGAGGCTATACCCTCAGATCTTAGTCTCTCCTACTAATGGAAACATCTTCCCATGTTCACTCTATCCAGGCCTTTCAGTATTTTGTAAGTTTCAATGAGATCCCTTCTCATCTTTCTAAACTCCATAGAATACAGACCCAGAGTCCTGAAATGTTCTTTGTATGTCAATATCCACTTGTAGATGACTGACCAACCAGTAGAAATAATCTTTCACTATTTAGCCTCTCAAATCCCGGCATAACTTTAAACCCCCTTCAATTAAACTTTTTGTAATCTTCTCTATTCCAGTGGAAAGGTCTCAACTTTTGATTTGGGTCTTTGTTCTGCCGAATGTTAACTCAGTGTTTACTCCAGAAAATCTCCCATGGATGTTTTCCATAGCTGGGATGTCCTTCCAGAAGGGTGGATGCAATCCTCCAAGTGCACCCAATCCAATGTCTCATGGAAATGTATATACCATTTTCACATAATTTCCATCAGTCATGTACATCAAAAATGGTAGTGCCTTAAAGTTATCATGGATCACCATCTGGGGATCAAGTGATATATCCCCCTATTCCCTAGTACTCTTGCAATTGTCTTCAATTTAGCACAGTGACACAATGGTCAGCATTGCTGCCACACAGCAGCAGGGATCTGGATTCAATTCTGGCCTTGGCTGACTGTGTGGGGTTCATAGAATCCTCACAATGCAAAGGAGGCCATTCGGCCCATTGAGTCTGCATTGACCACAATCCCACCTAGACCCTATTCCCATAACGCTGCATATTTACCCTGCTAATCTCCTTGATACTAAGGAGCAATTTAGTGTGGCCAATCAACCTAACCCACACACCTTTGGGCTGTGGGAGGAAACCGGAGCACCCAGAGGAAACCCACGCAGACACGTGGAGAACATGCAAGCTCCACACAGACAGTGACCCGTGGCCGGATTTGAATCCAGGTCCCTGGCACTGTGAGGCATGCCACTGTATGGTCTTTAAAATTTGCACGTTCTCCCTATATCTGCAAGGTTTTCTCCAAGTGCTTCAGTTTGCTTCCATACTCCAAAGATGTGCAGGTTAGGTGGACTGGCTGTGATAAATTGACCCTCAGTGTCCAAAGATGTGCAAGTTAAGTGTATCAGCCATGCTAAAATTGTCTTTTAATGTTCCAAGATGTGTAGATTAGGAAGATTAGCCATGGTAAATAAGCAGGGTTACGAGAACAAGGTGAGGGGGGGTGTGGGGATGGGGGCAGACAAGAGCCAGCACAGACCTGATGGGCTGAAAGGCCTCCATCTGCACTGTAGGGATTCTATGGTTCTAAAAGATGTAGCAATTATCGAGGCCCCAGTCCGAGCAGGTATTTGTTTTAAAAGGAACAGAAAATTGAAAAAATGTTGAAAATAATAAGTTGAAATGCCAGAGAATTCCACTCAGACAATTAGTGAATTGAAACAGAATGTACAACCACTGTTCATTACTACAAAAGCAGAGGTACAAAAGGTAGAGAATTCAAAAGCTCAGACTCTGTGAAGTAGCAGCAGCTCACTCGCTCTCATATTCTCTCTCCACTGTTTTGTCTTTTCACCTCCAATCTTCTTCTCTCCTTTTGCCCTTTTCTTTTTGCTCCATGTCCCTCACCAGCGCATCCTCCCTCACATTCCCTCTCCCTCAGCTCACAAACCCCTACCTCATTGGTCCTAGATCAATTATCCCGTGTTCTCGAAGTGCTCAACTTGACTCAATGCGTGCAATATCACCCGAAATTAACCAGTGCTTAAAAAGCTACAAATTCCTTTTGCTTTTTGATGGTTTTTAAATGTGTTCCCACGTATTCGTGCTTTAGATCTCACTGCTAGAAATCTTTAAGGAGATTATGAACAAAGAGCAAAGAACAAAGAAAATTACAGCACAGGAACAGGCCATTTGGCCCTCCAAGCCTGCACCAATCATGTTGCCCAACTTAACTAAAACCCCGTACTCTTCCAGGACCATATCCCTCCATTCCCATTTGATTCATTCATTCATTTATCAAGACACCCCTTAAAAGTCACTATCATGTCTGCTTCCATTACCTCCCCCAGTAGCGAGTTCCAAGCATCCATCACTCTCTGTGTAAAAAACTTGACTCGTTCATCTTCTTTAAACCTTGCCTCTCGCACTTTAAAACTATACGCCTTAGTTTTGTATTTCCGCTCTGGTACACTGGCACTGTCTGGGCACAGTGAATAGCACAAATGGGGAAGATTGGAGGATTCCCAGTAAATAAACCAATCCAATTTTCTAAAATGCAATGTGCTAAGTCGATCCGGAATTATATCATTAGGGTGTAATTCCTTTCACTCTGCTTTCATCCAAAATATTCCACTTGAGGGGCTGGCAGTGATATTGTCATTCAAATAGTAATCTAGAGACTCCAGGGCAATGCTCTGGAGACCTGGGTTTGAATCCCACCATAGCAGATGGTGAAATTTGAACTCAATAACAATCCGGAATTAACGGTCTAATGATGCCATTGTCGATTGTCGGAAAAACCCATTTGGTTCACCAATGTCTTTTAGGGATGGAAATCTGCTGCCTTTACCTGATCTGTCCTATGTATGACTCCAGGTCCACAGCAATGTGGTTGACTCTTCAATGGCCTTAGGGATGGGTAATAAATGTTGGCCCAGCCAGTGACGCCCACATCCCAAGAATGAATAAAAACAAACTTCACAGTCTCTATCGCCTCTTGTTCACCGGCCAACCGGCCTCTATTGATCCTTTCAATCTCTTGCATCCCTTTTGTTTTGTCTTGCTGATCTCTGCCCACCTTCTGAATAAAAAGATTCCATACTGTGCCCACTGGAGTGTAGAAGAATGAGAACTGACCTGACTCAAACATATAAGATCGTGAGGAGGTTCGTAAGGGTAAAGGCTCCATAGGCCCAGATGATTGTAGGCTGCCCACCACTTTGAGGGAGGGAGACCTGACTGGTAGTGAGTTAACCTAAGACTCACCATCACTCAGATGAGGGTTAACGTTGATAAGGTGGGGCCTTCATGAACAACCTCAGCCAGTTACAGGATTTGAACACACGCTGTTGGCATTACTCTGCATTGCTAACCAGCCATCCAACTAACTGAGCCAAACCGACCCCTTATCATAGAGAATAAAACCAGGGGGCACAGTTTAAGAGTAAGAGATCTATCATTTAAGACAGAGATGAGGAGGATTCTTTTTCCCTTCATGTGTTGTTAGCATGTGAACCTCTCAGCCCCAGGAAGCAAGAGTCAAAGAATTTATTCAATGTAGAATTAGATTTGAGATAGACAAAGAGAGTCAGAGTGAGATGAGACGGAAGGGATGCAGATGGCAAAATAGAGGTGAGACCATAACCAGATTAGCCATGATTGAGTGACAAAACAAGCTCAGAGGGCTGAATGGCCTTCCCTGTCCCGAAAGACAACATCTCTGTATATATTACACAAGCTGCAAATTTACTTATCAGCAGCAATTGCGTCTGTGCTGGAAAATTTCCTACGTTTCAAGCTTTATCAGACATCAGAACTTAAATTAGTGAGATTCAAATGTTTGTCAAAGGAGCAGGACATGTTAAAAATCACTCCAATTCAGTAGCAGAAGCATAGTGAGTAAGCCCATCGTCACCTTAAAAAAATCACACGTCATCTGACTTAACTCAAGAACAATGCCATACATGGTCTGCAAGTGCTTTATTAAGTTTATTTATTGCCAGAAGTAGGTTTACATTAACATGCAAAGAAGTTTCTGTGAAAATCCCCTAGTTGCCACATTCTGGCAAGTGTTTGAGTACACTTTAGGGAGAATTTAGCATCATGGCCAATTCACCTAACCAGAATGTCTTTAAGACTGTGGAAGGAACTGGAGCACCCGGAAGAAACCCTCGTAGACACGGGGAGAACAGGGCAGATTCTGCACAGACAATGACCCAAGGCGGGAATTGAACCTGGTTCGCTGGCACTGTGAGGCAGCAGTGCTAACTACTGTGCCATCGCGCCGTGATTAAATAGAATGTGCAGTCTTCACAAACTCTAAAACACTGTAAACTTTTTCAAGGGATGAATTAATGCCAGAAATTATGTAGCAAAGTGAATGTAATGTATATGACAAACGCATTTTACCTCATACTCCAGTGATTGATGGATTAATAGAATTATCCCATTAAATATAGTTCCGAGGCAAAATGTATTAAGACATAAAAGGGGTAGATTTTGTATGTTTACATCCAAGTCAAATTGATCCTTTTTTAAAAGATCCTCTTATTTTGACATTCAGTGATCGTGGGCGTTTTGAGTGATTTGCCGCTGATGGGGCTTTCATCCTGGGGGTTTCGACATGGGTTCCTCAGAGAAGATCACAACACCAGATCTGATTCAGAAAACCTTCTGCCCCATTAGAGATGAGCTTTCCAAGATACCAACCCTGCTCCCTTCTCATTACAGAGTCAGACTGTCTTTAAGACAGTCTGCAATTCTGGCCTAAACTGCCCTTGCCGGCAACCCAGTCTTAAATCACCATTATCTCAGCAACCAGACCGACCTGATTGACATCAGTACCCTGGAGTGTTCAGCGTACACTTCATTTTTGACCCTTCTGATGCCGCATGCCTGAAGCCTCCCATCTTTACGGCACCTTGGAACCTGCTAATTAACTCTTGAAGGTGCAGAATGACAATGTGTAATTCTGCAGTACAAGAACGTCCATTTATCTGGCATCTCTAACATGGTAAGATGCCCCCAGGCACCTCACAGGAGCTTCATCGAGAGACATTTCTCAAGGAGCCACATAAGGAGACCAGAGAATCTCTACAATGCAGAAGGGGCCATTCGACCCATCGAGCCTGCACAATCCTACCTGCCCCCCCCTCCCTGTAACCTGATGTATTTACCCTACTAATTTCCCTGACACTAAGGGGCAATATAGCATGGCCAATCCACCTAACCCGCACATTTTTGGAGTGTGGGAGGAAACCGGAGTCCGCGGGGGAGCCCCACACAGACACACAGAGAGAACTTGCAAACTCCACACAGACAGTGACCCGAGGCCAGAATCGAATCGGGCCCCTGGCACTGCAAGGCAGCAGCGCTAACCACTGCACCACTTAGATATAGGGATCATTAACTGAAACCAAATCAAAGAGAGTAAATTTTAAGGAGCATGTGAAAAGCCAGAGGAGGTACAAGGGGCACAGCGGTCAACACTGCTGCCTCACAGTGCCAGGGACCTAGGTTCGTATTCCTGACTTGGGTCACTGTCTGTATAGACTTTGCATGTTCTCCCTGTGTCTGTGTGGGTTCCGGTTTTCTCCCACAGTCCAAAAGATGTGTTTGTTAGGTGCTTTGGCCATGCTGAATTCTCCCTCAGTGTACCCGAACAGGTACCGGAGTGTGAAGACTGGGAGAATTTTGCAGTAACTTCATTGCAGGATAAATGTAAGCCTACTTGTGACATTAATAAATTAACATTTAAACCAGAGAATGAACGGAGGCCGGAATCACATTTGGTTCCTAAGTGCCGTGAGGCAGCAGCGCTAACTACCAAATCAAAGAGAATAGATTTTCAGGAGCATGTGAAAAGCCAGAAGAGATTTAAGAAAAGAATTCCAGAACTTTGAGCCTTTAGGCAACAGAAGATAGGGCCATTAATGGACAGCTTAAGGAAACTGACAATATCCAAGAGGTGGAGACACCAGCGTTGGATTGGGGTAAACACAGCAAGAAATCTCACAACACCAGGTTAAAGCCCAATAGGATTATTTGGTAATAAACGCCGCTAGCTTTCAGAACAGCAAAGGAACAGCGTTCCGAAAGCTAGTGGTGTTTGCTAACAAATAAACCTGCTGGAGTTTAACCTGGTGTTGCAAGACGCCTTACTGTGAATATCCAAGAGGCCAGTTTGGGCAGTGCACAGAGAACTTGGAAGGTCACACGGAAGTGAGGACGAGTAATGCGGATATATTAAATTGCAACAAATTCATCTCGTTAAACTCTTTCCTGTAAACCGAAGCCTAATCTGTCGTCCCAAGGAGGGAGGGGAGGACGGGGAGGGATGGCACTAGTTCAGAGAAGAGCAGGGAAGTTCTCTTGGTCACCAGTGTTTTGGCTTCAAAAGACATCACAAAAGTCAAATTGTCTGGCCATCGCTGCATGCGGGAACTCACCATTCACGAAGTATTGTCCATGTTTCCTAAATTACAACAGTGACTGCACGTCACAAAGTAGCTCTTTGGCTGTAAAGTGCTTTGGAGGTGGATGTGAAAGGTGCTATGTAAATGTAACTCTGCCTCTTCTTTCTTTTTCTTTTTGTTTTACAAACTCACCCACTTTCATTAGGCAAATAGCAATGTTACCTTGTCTACGTTTTCTTTGGGGAGACACAGTGTTTAGCATGGCTGCCTCACAGAGCCAGGGCTTGATTTGTAAAAGAAGAGATTGACTAGGTTAGGATTGTTTTCATTGGAGTTCAGGCGAATGAGGAGGGGGAATCTCATAGAGATTTTTAAAATTCCAACAGGATCGGACAGGGTAGATGCAGGGAGGGTATTTCCGATGGTGGGGGTGTCCAGAACCAGGGGTCACAGTCTGACAGTTCGGGGCAGACCATTTAGGATGGGGATGAGGAGACATTTCTTCACCCAATGAGCCTGTGGAATTCATTACCAGAGGAAATAGTTGATGCCAAAACACTGAATGTATTCAAGAGGCAGCTGGATATAGCAGTTGGGGTGAATGAGATCAAAGATTATGGGGAAAAAGCAGGATTAGGCTATTGAGTTGGACAGTCAGCCATGATTGTAACAAATGGCAGAACAGATTCAAAGGATCAAATGAGCTCCTGCCCCTATCTTCCATGTAATTCCCGGCTTGGGTCACTGTCCATACAGAGTCTGCACATTCTCCCCATGTCTGCGTGAGTTTGCTCCGAGTGCTTCTGTTTCCTCCCACAGTCCAGAAGACATGCTGGTTAAGCGCATTGGCCGTGCTAAATTCTCCCTCAGTGTTTTCAAGCAGGCGCCAGAGTGTGGCGACTGGGGGATTTTCACAGTAACTTCACAGCAGCGTTAATGTAAGCTGACTTATGGCATTAATAAATAAAATTATAAAATTAAGCTATGAACAGTATGTTTTTCTATAGCTCGCAATAAACAAGACTTTTCGCTGCATCACAATACACATGGCATTAATAGATCAAATTAACCAATTCAATTTGAATATATGAGAGGCTTAAAACCAATAGGGGAACCTTTGCTGACAGTGTTACAGTGACTATGAGGGTGCATTCCTCACAGAGACACTTCTGTAACTAGACAACGCAGATAACGAAAAGAAGGTCACGTCATATCTTTATTTACAAGGCTGCCCATATAATTTGTGACTGAGTATGTTTCAAGTAACAGCTTCCATGTCTGACCTGCTGTGGAAACCATCCAATCAGCGACCGCTGAGCCAAGGCCACTCTACTTACTCAAGTGGCTATTACTGATACTGTAGTCTGGTCAAAGTGTTTCCCCAGCGAAACCAACCAAACTGGTTATCCGCCTCGTTATCGTTTGCGGGACTGTCCCATCAGCAGCAGTCACGCACTTCAGAGGAAAGGAAGAGAGGTTCTGGGCTCAGCAAAACTGACCAAACCAAGACAAAGGGCCATGGAGTTTCAGGTTTTTAGGTGTCCAGGTGGTGAGGCCACAACTGGAGTACTGTGTGCTGTTTTAGTGTCCTTATTTGCGAAAGGATATATTGGAGGAAGTACAGAGAAGGTTCACCAGGCTGATACCGGAGATGAGGGGGTTAGTTTATGAGGAGAGATTGAATAGACTGGGCCTGTACTCGTTAGAGTTTAGAAGGCTGAGGAAGGATCTTATAGATACTTACAAGAGAATGAGGAGGCTAAATAGGGTAGAGGTATAGAGATTCTTCCCACTTAGAAAGGATAGCAGAATTAGAGGGCACAGCCTCAAAATAAGGGGAGGAGCAGTTCAGAACGGAGTTGCGGAGGAACTTCTTCACTCAAAGGATGGTGAATCTCTGGAATTCTCTGCCCATTGAAGTGGTGGAGGCTACCTCACTGAATATATTTAAGTCATGGATAGATAGATTTCTAGTAGACAAGGGAATTAAGGGTTATAGGGAGCAGGCGGGAAAATGGAACTGATCCACTTCAGATCAGCCATGATCTTATTGAATGGCGGGGCAGGCTCGAAGGGCTGGATGGCCTATTCCTGCTCCTATTTCTTATATTCTTATGTTCAGATCACCAATAACCTATCCTGGTTCCTCCATGCTGAAATTATAGTTAAAAAAGCCACCAATGTCTCTACTTTCTCTGAAGACTAAGGAAATTTGGCAGATCAGCTACGACTTTCACCAACTTTTACAGATGCACCATGGAAAGCATTCTTTCTGGTTGTATCACAGCTTGGTATGGCTCCTGCTCTGCCCAAGGCTGCAAGAAGCTACAAAGGTCATGAATGTAGCCCGATCCATCACACAAACCAGCCTCCCAACCATTGACTCTGTCTACACTTCCTGCTGCCTCGGAAAAGCAGGCGGCATAACGAAAGACCCTACACACCCCGGACATTCTCTCTTCCACTTTCTCTTGTTGGGAACAAAACCTACTCAAGGACAGCTTCTTTCCTGCTGCCATCTGAATAGAATTACCTTACATTAAGTTGATCTTTCTCTACACCCTAGCCGTGACTGTAACAGTACATTCTGCACTCTCCCTTTTCCTTCACTATGAACAATATGCTTTGTCTGTATAATGCACAACAAACAAATACTAATACATGTAACAACAGTAAATCAAATCAAATTAAATTAGGAGTTGTAAGCATCAAAGCAGCATTAGACCCAGACACCTGGGGTTCATCCTCTCTATTGCCTTTTGCACTACTTCAAGATCCAATTCAACCAGGTTAACTCTGCCGACATAATTGGTCATGCCCTACCAGCCACAATTCCACCAATCCTGCAGGTTTGGCAAGGTTTTTCAAATTTCACCTGTTTTCTGAGATGCAATCATGGAATCATAGAATCCCAGTAGTGCAGAAGGAGGCCATTCAGTCCACTGATAGCCTGTGCCAAACACAATCCCACCCTATCTCCATAACCACATGTATTTACCTTGTTAATTCACTGACACTAAGGCCCTGATTTTACCAGCTCGGCTGCCCAAGGCTCATCAGATCGTGCCCGAGGCCAACAGGGAATGCCGTTCTGCAAGGCTCACCCCCCGATCCCACCTCCCCCCCGCCACCACCACACCACCGCACCCCCACCCCCTCACCCTCCACACACACACACACACAACACACACACACACACACACACACACACACACACACACACACACACACACACACACACACACACACACACACACACACACACACACACACACACACCCCCTCCCGATTTCGGAGCAGCCCTGCCATTAAAATCAGAGCCTAAGGGTCAATTTCACATGGCCAATCAATCTAACCCACACATCTTTAGGACCACCCGCTAGCAGATTTGAAAGGTTTCTTTTCTTCACCTTAAAAAAGTGTTTAATTTACCAGGAACTGACTCACAAGACCAAAATTATTTAAATAGTTCAGCGTCATTATTTTTAAGTTATGGGACTTAATAGAATTGAGGGTTATAGGTAGGGAGGGATATGATCAACGCAACTTGTGGGCCGAAGGGCCTGTTCGTGCTGTAGTTTTTTTCCTATGTTCTACATTATTTTTAAATCAAGTTATTCACAAATGCAGGATTGCGCATCCTTATTAAGAGTGTTTTGTTTTTGTTCAGACGACAGGCCCCGTTTGCATCCTAGGAAGAACTTCCAGTCATAATTATGCAAATTAACCTCGACAGAAACATGAAGTACCGTCTGACCGGCGCGTTTTGGAGGAAATTTTCTAATTGCCCCCAAAGCGGAATTGCTTGGTCAAAGACACAAAGGCAAGAAACAAATGAAAAGAGACGGATGATGTGCTCAAGTGCTGAACTGGTAGATGTGCCCGTAACCCCGTGACCCAGAGGCGAGAATACCACCAACTGAGCCAAGCCGACACATTTTTTTAAACTTTTAATGATCCCCACCGCTATTAATTGGGCCTCTTCCAGTCGCAATGTGCACACTTTCATCCACTTTATAAAGTCAGGGCCTTCCCAGAATAATTCATGATGTGTTACCCCACAACAGGGCCACACTAAGCCAACTAAACCAAATGCACGTGCGAGTGTTGGTGCGTCATGCTGCAAAATTCACAATTAGATCATTGACCAGTTTCGGGCCCAGAAGGGTTTGCACTGCGGCACTGCCAGTCGGACAGCTGTTTCCAGGCAAGGGATGGATTTACATTGGCACCAGGCCAGCATCCCAGAATTACAAGGGTTTATTCTGCAAATTTAACCCTAATGCGGTTGACATCCTGCGCTCACAAAAGGTTAGAACGCAGCTCCCAGAGTGGCTTAATTGGTTAAATGCACCGCTCAGTGTGACGTTGAACCAGGCAGCTGGAGGAGATTGCAGGTTTTGATGCACGGTTAAGACTGAGTTATAGAATCCCAGAATCCTGACAGTGCAGAAGGAGGCCATTCAGCCCACACCGACGACAATCCCATCCTAACCTTGTCACCTATTTACCGTCCAAATTCCCCTGACACCAAGGGGCAATTTACCATGGTCAATCCACCTATGATGTGGAGATGCCGGAGTTGGACTGGGGTAAACACAGTAAGAAGTCTCGCAACACCAGGTTAAAGTACAACAGGCTTATTTGGTAGCACAAGCCACTAGCTTTCAGAGTGCTGCTCCTTCATCAGTTAAGTGGGAGTTCTGTTCACTGTTCGGGCATATAAAGACACAAACTCAATTTATAGAATAGTGTCTGCTTTCTTGCATCTTTGCATCCAATCAAGCCACACATTCTTGGGCTGTAGAAGGAAACCAGAGCACCCAGAGGAAACCCACACAGACATGGGGAGAACATGCAAGTGCCACACTGACAGAGGCCCAAGGACGGGAATCAAACCCTTATGTACGACTTGAATTGAAATTCTGCCAGAAGCAGTGGAATACGAAGCTCTGACCCCAGGGTATTAGTTTCAGAATCACAGAACCATCAAATCCCTACAGTGCAGAAGGAGGCCATTCAGCCCATTGAGTCTGCATTGACCACAATCCTACCTATGCCTGATACCCGTAGGCCCACATATTTACCCTGCTAATCCCGTGACACGAAGGGGCAATTTAGTATGGTCAATCCACTTAACCCACATATCTTTGGAGTTGTATAAGACCTTAGTCAGACCCCACTTAGAGTACTGTGCGCAGTTCTGGTCGCCTCATTACAAGAAAGATGTGGAAGCTATTGAAAGGATGCAGAGGAGATTTACAAGGATGTTGCCTGGATTGAGTGGCATGCCTTATGAGGATAGATTGAGGGAGCTAAGTCTCTTCTCCCTGGAGAGATGAAGGATGAGAGGTGACCTGATAGAGGTTTATAAGATGTTGAGAGGTATAGATCGGTGGATTCTCAGAGGCTATTTCCCAGGGCTGAAATGGTTGCTACGAGAGGACACAGGTTTAAGGTGATGGGGAGCAGGTACAGATGTCAGGGGTAAGTTTTTCACTCAGAGGGTGGTGAGTGAGTGGAATTGGCTGCCGTCAGTGATGGTGGAGGCGAACTTGTTGGGGTCTTTTAACAGACTTCTGGATGAGTACATGGGATTTAATGGAATTGAGGATTATAGGTAGGCCTAGTAGGTAGGGATATGATCAGTGCAACTTGTGGCCGAAAGGCCTGTTTGAACTGTAGTTTTCTATGCTCTATGTTCTAATACCGTCAGCAGAAAGTGACACTCGGGGTGCCACCATCCACCTCTGTGCCAGTGGTGGGACACACTTAAAGGAAGACTTCAGCAGTTTCCTGATTGATGGAGCTAGCCAGTGACATCTGTGCGAAAGCAATGAATGCAATGTGGTTCGGGTGAGATGTGCAGGTTAGGTGCATTGGCCAAGCTAAATTGCCTCTTAGTGTCAGGGGAGACTAGCAGCGAAAATACATGGGGCATGGGACCAGAGTGCGAATGTTGTCAGTGCAGACTTGAAAGGGTTGAAGGCCTCATTAATCACCGTAGGAATTCTATGATTATCAGATGCCAGTGGGATGACACCCGTAATCACTTGTTGAATGACCCTTTGCTACTAGTGCAGTGTACAAGACAGAACAATGCGGAGCGATTAACCATTAACACGAGAGCCAACAACATATTCCACATGGAGGCTTTGACACTCCTGTGTGTTTTTCTTTAAAATATGCTACATTTGACCTCAGTGCCTTGACATTGGGAAGGTCCCCCATGTCATTTTCTGAATGGAGGTGACATAGAACATAGAACATAGAACAATACAGCACAGAACAGGCCCTTCGGCCTTCGATGTTGTGCCAACCAAAATAAAAAGCAATGCCCCTCCAAACTAAACCATTCCCTTCTCTTCCATATACTTATCAATTAACCTCTTAAACGCCACCAAACTTGGCGCATCTACAACAGCTGCAGGCAGGGCATTCCACTCCCTAATCACTCTTTGAGTAAAGAACCTACCTCTGATATCCGTCCTATAACTCATACCCCTTAATTTAAAGCTGTGTCCCCTCGTGCTAGCATTCTCCATCCTAGGACCTGTCTCATTGTCTGTCAGCCATTGCTGTAGATATCAGTGACACAGGGAGATAAACTGAATGTTGAGAGAGAAACATGGTGTCCAGGTTTGGAACTTGTGTACACTTGTACAATGACACGAATTGGAATTAAAGGGATTTAGAGATAATGTACGGGGTAGTGTTGAGTTAGAGTCAGCCATAATAGTATTGCACAGCAAAACTGACTCGAAGGGCTGAATAGCCTACCCTTTACTTCTTGTGTGTGTGTGTTTTTATACATGTATATGAATGAGAGTCTGGACTGGGTAAATGGGGAAGAACATAGAATCCCTACAGCGCAGAAGGAGGCCATTCAGCCCATTATATTTACGTTGAATGGTGCCCAGTCTTATCTATAGCCCCACTTATTTACCCAGGTAATCCCATAATGTATCCATCTTGGGACACTAAGGGTTAATTTAACATGGCTAATCAACCTGACTCGCACACCTTTGGACTGTGAGAGGAAACCAAAGCGCCCGGAGGAAATCCACGTAGACATGGGGAGAACATGCAAACTCCATACAGACAGTGACCTGAGCTGGGAATCAAACCCAAGCTCCTGGCGCTGTGAAGCAACAGTGCTAACCACTGTGTCACCACGGCGTTCCCTTGGTGGAAAGATCAAGAACCAGAGGGCACTGATTGGCAAAAGAAGCAGTGCCGACCTGAGGAAAATCCCTTTTACGTGGTGAGGATTTAGGATTGGGAATGCAGTGCTGGAGACCATGGTAGAGGAAAGTTCAGTCAGAGCTTCGGAAAGAGAACTGGATCACTTTTTGATGAGAATCAGTTCACAGGGCTTTGGAGAAAAGAGGAGAGGGAGCAGGCACGATGGCGCAGTGGTTAGCACTGCTGCCTCACAGCACAAAGGACCTGGGTTCGACTGTCTGTGCGGAGTCTGCATACTCTCCCCATGTCTGCGTGGATTTCCTCTGGGTGTGTCGGTTCCCTCCCTCCCACAATCCAAAGGTGTGAGGGTTAGGTTGATTGGCCATACTAAATTGACCCTAGATTCAGGGGGATTAGCAGGATAAATACATGGGATAGGGTGCGACTGTTGTCAGTTCGGGCTCGATGGGTCGTATGGCCTCCTTCTGTACTGCAGGGATTCTACAATTCTAATTGTTCTTACAGGGAACAAGCACAGAAACTTAGAATTATAGAATAGAATCCCGACTGTGCAGAAGGCCATTCAGCCCATCGAGTCTGTACCGACCATAATCCCACCTTGGTCCTATTTACTCTACTAGTCCCCTGTCACTAGGGTCAATTTATCATAGGACATGTTAGGTTGTCTATCTTTGAACTGTGGGAGGAAATCGGAGCACCCAGAGGAAACCCACGCAAACTCAGGGAGAATGTGCAAACTCCACACAGACAGTGACCCGAGAGGCTGACCCAGGTCCCTGGATGCTGTGAGGCAGCAGTGCTAACCACTATGCCACCTCCCCAAATTAGCAACATCCTAGATGGGACATGAAACCACAATCCCGGTATAGGAGATGGGCCAAATGGCCTCATCTCGTACTCTAATGGTTCTATTAATGCATCCACGCCTCTCCTTGCAAAAACAGCGGAAAGTCAGAACTGCATTTAAGTGTAGGGAATCATATGTGAAAACTGCTGAAGCGATTGGAAACAATATTCTTGTAATCCGCACCCCAGCGCGAGTCAACATCCTCAGGTGAGGAATGGAGAATACTGTTGGTGGGGGAGGACTGTAAGTTTTCACACACAACCAGCAAACACACTGGACAAGGTCCACAAGAAGAAGAATATATCCCTAATTTGGGAAAGCAGAGGAATGAAAAGCTGTGAAGATTTAATCTCCTTCGGGCATAACTTCATCTGGCATTGACATTCTCCTTGTTTCTGGTACATTTAATTTGATAACGTGCTCTGCTGTGCATTCTTCAGCCGCCTATCTTTAAATACACCACCTCAAATATTGACCGTTTTTTTCAAAAAGAAGAGTTACACCTGGCCCATCAAAGCATCATACTAATTCTTATCAGCAGAGCAACATGTCTCAAGTCTATCACTGCCCAGCGATAAATATCTAATGAGAAAATGACTTGTTCTTTAATAAGGCTAAGCTTTCTCAAGCAGGAAGGTAACATTCTGGAATGGCTGAGAGAACAAACCCTAAAAATTGACAAATTATTACCTTAAAAGTTAGATGGATCAACCATGAGCTCATTCCCACCCCCCTACTCCGCACTACCGGGTGTAACTGTTTTGCAGCAATGTATCCAGATTAATCATTCTAATGGTTACTGAGCTGCTTCGCTGATCCACTGAAATGCGATCACAGAGTTGCGACAGGTAAGCAAGCACTGCTGTTTGCTGTATAACAAATTACTCTACTAATCCAGAAAGAAAAAATACAATGCCACATCTCAAAGACTGGAAAAGCCCAATTTCGAACCCACTCAAGTGGTTGGCACTAGAAATTCTGCAAAAGGCAATGATGGGTGGATGCCTGAACTATTCACGTTGCACCCAATTCAACTGTGAAAGGCACTTGGCAATATATTTCTCGATCCTTCTGTGGCTGGTTCACAGGGAGAGGGAAATGCTGGGCAGCAAGTTGGAAGGAAGAAAGATTTTGATTTGATTTGATTTATTATTATCACATGTATTAGCATACAGTGAAAAGTATTGTTTGTTGTGCGCTGCACAGGCAAAGCATGCCGTTCATAGAGAAGGAAACAAGAGACTGCAGAATGCAGTGTTACAGTCATAGCTAGAGTGCAGAAAAAGATCAACTTAATATGAGGTAAGTCCATTCAAAAGTCTGATGGCAGCAAGGAAGAAGCTGTTCTCGAGTCGGTTGGTACATGACCTCAGACTTTTGTACCTTTTTCCAACAGAAGAAGGTGGAAGGGAGAATGTCCGGGGTGCATGGAGTCCTTAATTATGCTGGCTGCATTGCCGAGGCAGCGGGAAGTGTAGACAGAGTCAACGGATGGGAAGCTTGTTTACCTTTGCTTCAATGGGGCAAATTTCACTGTCATGGGATGTCCCAAAGTGCTTCAGAGCCAATGAGGGACTTCTCAAGTGTAGTCACTCTTGTAGCTAATGTGTGCACGGCAAGTTTCCACACAGTAGCCAGAATTCTCTGACCTCACCTACGGCTGGGATTCTCCAGTCCCGCTGAAGTGTTGGCTGAGTGCCAAATCCTCCGTTCTCACTGACGGGGGCAGGGGGTGGGGGGGGGGGGGGGGGTGGTGATGGTGGTTTGTTTACTGGCCAGATGATGAAGAATTCTAGTCAGGGTTCACAGGGAGACATTGTGGTAGTGGACAGGGTAGGCAGGAGAAAAGCAAATTACTGTGGGCGCTGGACTCTGAAACCAAAAGAGAAAAGGCTGGAAAATCTCAGTAGGTCTGGCAGCATCTGTAAGGAGAGAAAAGAACTTCGAGTCTAGATTACCCTTTGTCAAAGTATGGCGAACTAGGGGATTTTTGCACTGACTTTGTTGCAGTGTTAATGTAAGCCTACTTGTGACACTCATAAATAAATGTTAAACCGAGATAAGATTATAGGCTGATTTTTTTTTTCCAGCTCTTCCTGCAAACAGGGTATTTCTGGTTCTGCCAATGGTGATTCCGCTCGCCAGCCTCCACCGCCCCCCAGTGCTCTCCCCCCTACTGCCCACTCCCGCGTTGAAGAGTTGCCAGCCACAAAAACCACCACTGGTGGGACTGGATAACCCCAATGTGCAGCCAAGGATGAGATTTCTCTGCTAGAAAATACAGAGCAGAGGGGACAGTGGGTGGAAAATCCTGCCTTTTGTTACTCGTCGGCTTATGAACAACTGGAAGTCGGCACCACTGAATGGTTCAGACCATTGATTAAGTCAAAAGGACATAACAAAGGACAAAGAACAGTATAGCACAGGAACAGGCCCTTTGGCTCTCCAAAGGGTGGTTCGGGAGTGGAATGCCCTGCCTGCAGCAGTTGTAGATGCGCCAAGTTTGGTGGCATTTAAGAGGTTAGTTGATAAGTATATGGAAGAGAAGGGAATGGTTTAGTTTGGAGGGTCATTGCTTTTTATATTGGTCGGCGCAACATCGAAGGCCGAAGAGCCTGTTCTGTGCTGTTATGTTCTATGTTCTATGTTCTAAACTTGCGATGATCATGGTGCCTACATAAACTAAAACTGTATGCACTGATGGAGTCTGTATCTTTCCATTTCCATCCTATTCATGTGTTCGTTTAGATGCTGCTAAAATGACGCTATTGTACCTATTCCCACCACCTTCACGGACAACATGTTCCAGACATTCACAACCCTCTGTGTAAAAAATTTGCCTCGCACATCTCCTCTTAAACTTTTCCCTACGCACCTTAATCCTATATCCCCAAATACTTGACCTTTCTACCCGAGGAAAGGGCATCTAATTATCCACCCTGTCCATGCTCTTCACAATCTTGTAAACCTGTATCAGTTAACCCCTCAACCTCTGTCGTTCCAGTGAGAATAAACCGAGTTTATCCAACCTCTCCTCATAGCTAAAATTGGAGAGTGTTCGGGACTAAGCGTCAGGGAGCTGGATTCTTTGACCTTGCCAGTGACAGGCACCAACTGACTTTGGGTCACTCTCCCAAATTTTCCTGTCCCACCCGTGATGATGCAACGGGACTGGAAAATCCCAGTCAGAGAGTGAAAGGAATTACACCACTCTTTCAGAGAGTCGGCTGTTAGAAGGCACGCAGTGAACCAATAAAGCTCTTCCTTTACCACAAAGCTTGACTGTCTGGAGTAAATGGTTTCAAAGAGGGACAGAGATTGGCAGCAGAGAAATGTGCAAAGTGAAACAGCTTAGTGCTAAAGTTGAAGCCCGTGTACATTAGCGAGGCCAGTTCCTGTGATGTAGGAGCAGAATGGGCACTTTAATAAATTTGATTGCTTATTTATTTTTGAGTTGCAAATAAGGCTTACTTTAACACTGCAATGAAATTCCCCTAGTTGTCACATTCTAATGCCTGTTCGGGTACATCAAGGGAGAATTTTGCATGGCCAATGCACATAACCATACATTTTTCAGACTGTGGGAGGAAACCGAAGCACCGGAGGAAACTCCACGCAGACATGGAGAGAATGTGCAAACTCCGCACAGACAGTGACCCAAGCTGGGGACTGAACCCGGGTCCCTGGCGCTGTGAGGCAGCAGTGCCAACCACTGTGCCACCCGTGCCAGTGGTTGCGTGCTGTCCTCATGGTTTGCCCAACAGCAGGGAACCATGCAACCAAGCTCAAAGCGTCTGGAGAATGCAGAGTAATAAATGTGAGAATCACTGGAAAAAAATTAACTTCAAAAATCAATGACTATTTGCTCAGCAGTTTGGAAACAAATTGAGATAAGACGGCGATAATTTCATTCATTTGCACAAAGGAACCAGGTCAAATTTCTTAACCCCTTTGGTGCTCAATGTTCTCATCAAATAACCAGGAAAAGGGTGGAGGGAGGAAATATTTAGCCCTTCCGAGCCTGTCTCACTGCAATTTCATTCAATGATGGTGCATCCAGATTTTCATTCACTTTGGTTGAAGTGCTTTCTAACAGCTTTAATTTTAAATATTACACACCCTCGCTCCAGCCTCCCCTATCAGAGCAAATAGTTTTCATAGACTCATAGAATCTGTACAATGCAGAAAGAGGCCATTCAGCCCATCAAGTCTGCATTAACTATAATCCCACCCAGCCCTATCCTTGTAATACCATCTATTTATCTTGCAAATCTCGCTAAATCTGCCTAAAGGTAATTTAACATGGCCAATCCAGCGAGCCTACACATCTTTGGAGAGTGGGAAGAAACCACAGGGTAGGATCATAGAATCCCTACAGTGCAGTAGGAAGCCATTCAGCCCATCAAGCATGCACCAACCCCCACCATCCCACCCCAGGCCTATCCCACATATTTACCCTGCTATTCCCCTGACACTAAGGGCAATTTAGCATGGCCAATCAACCCAACCTGCACATTTTTTGACAGTGGGAGGAAACCGGAGTACTTGGAGGAAACCCATGCAGACATGGGGAGAATGTGCAAACTCCGCACAGTCATCCAAGGCCAGAATCAAACATGGGTCTCTGGCGCTATGAGGCAGCAGTGCTTACCACCGTGCCACTGTGCCACCCTAGACTCATGAAGTCCTGATTCATTTATATTTACAGCAGGAAAGGAGACTATCTGGCCTATTGTGGTTTTCTACTATCTGATCATTGCTACTTGTGGGAACATGCGATGCGCAAACTGGCTTCCATTTTCCATGCATTATAACAATTGTTATAAATCTATTTAGCAAAGAAGAACCATGAAGGAAGCCTCGTAAACTTAAACACTGGGAAACACTTTATTATCGCTGTCACTGTCCTGGACTGCTCAATTGGATTCCTCTCTGTATGGGTTTCTTCTCCGGGTGCTCTGGTTACCTCCCACAGTCCAAAGATGTGCAGGTTAGGTGGGTTGGCCATGCTAAATTGCCCCTTAGTATCAGGGTAAATGCCTGGTGTTATAGGGATAGAGTCTAGGTGGGATTGTGGTTGGGGTAGACTCGATGGGCCGAATTGCCTCCTTCTGCACTGTAGGATTCTATGATTCTATCCCCCCTGTTCCCCCCTCTACCCCCCAGAAATCACTTGACCTACGCTCTTAAAGGAGCAGTACACACCCCAAACCCCCAAATTACGTATTTCACAACAGTGACAATATTTCAAGTGGTTCTGATTTACACTGAGGTCTTGAGGTTGCAAAGTTACTATTTTCACTAGTCTCTGTATTTTTTCCCTGTCTTTACTATACCATCTTCGATTCATACCACCCTTTACACATCCTCCGAAAATCCCCAAGCTCCTCACAGCTACCTGCAGTTCTTTCAAAATGTAATCCCGGTTATTTTGTAGGTTAGTGCAGCAGCCAATGGCAGCTTTTTATTTCGACGCAACGGCCCCGACTAACTCTTGAATCGACGCTTAAAGGATAAAAAGGCAATTTTGTTTCCCCACCTTGCGTTGACCTTCTCTCCTGACTTGTTGCTAGGAGATTGGACCACAGCTGCCAACGGTCCTCCACTAACTCTGCCAAGTGGTCATTCTTTAGCTTCTATTATGTTGCTCAAATACTGCCAGTTTCCCACACAACCACCAGCAACACCACAAAGCAGACTTGCGGAACGGCCTAAGGCTAATGTTTCCCCAACGAATCCAACAACTCTGTGATGCCAACAGTCAGATGGGAGAGGCCTGAGCTCACGAGCTTGTTGGGGCAAGTGGGGGGGGAGAGCTTAAACCTAGCGCAAATGTGCAAATCTCGATGCATGATTGTCAGGTATCGAACACATCAAACAAAAAGGGACAAGTCCACAAGGGATTCAATGTCAAAGAAAATGACAGAAAGGTCATCAAGCCCACCCTTAGTACTTTTTTAAATTACTCATTCGTGGGACATGGGTGTCGCTGGCTGGCCAACACTTATTGCCCACTCCTAGTTGCCCTTCAGAAGGTGCTGGTGAGCTGCCATCTTGAGTTGCTGCAGTCCACGTGCTGTGGGTTGACCTACAATACCGTTACGTATGGAATTCCAGGATTTTGACACTGCGACTATGAAGGAACAGTGATATATTTCCAAGTCATGTTGGTGATGGCTTGGACGGGAACTTACAGGTGGTTGTGTTCCTATTTATCTGCCACCCTTGTCCTTCGAGATGGAAGTGGTTTGTGGAACTCACTGCCACAGAAATTAGTTGAGGCCAAAACATTGTCTGCTTTCAAGAAGAAATTAGAGATTGCTTTTGAGGTTAAAGGAATCAAGGGGTATAAGGGAAAAAGTGAGCAGGATATTGATTTGGATGATCAACTATGATCATCATGAATGGTGAATGAATTTGTACAATTTATGTATTCTTATACTATATAGAAAAAAACGGTGGCACGGTAGCACAGTGGTTAGCACAGCTGCTTCACAGCTCTAGGGTCCTGGGTTCGATTCCCGGCTCATGTCACTGTCTGTGTGGAGTTTGCACATTCTCTTCGTGTCTGCATGGATTTCCTCCAGGTGCTCTGGTTTCCTCCCACAGTCCAAAGATGTGTGGGTTAGGTTGATTGGCCATGCTAAGAAATTGCCCCTTGGTGTCCAGGGATGCACTGGTTAGAGGGATTAGTGGGTATGGGGGTAGGGCCTGGGTGGGATTGTGTTCAGTGCAGACTCTATGGCCAAAGGGCCTCTTTCTGCACTGTAGGGTTCTATGAATGGTGGAGCAGGTTTGAGGGGCTGAATGGCCTGCTTCTGGTTTTTATATTTTTATCAGCTAACTCAACACTGCAGTGTCCTCATAATACTGCACTCATTATCACAGGACTAATAGCCTCAGAGAATGTGAATTCAATTCCCGCTGCAGAAATTTGAGGTCTTCAAGCCGTTACCGACAACTGGTTCACTCAAGGTCATTGCAGGGAGAAAATATGCATGCTAGACATGACTCACTTTTCAATCATTCATGAGACGTAGCTTCACTTGATAGCCTCTTGACTCAGAGTCAGAAGATTCTGGGTTCAAATCCCTCTCACACAGAATTCCTACAGTGCAGAAGGAGGCCATTCAGCCCATCAAGTCTGCACCAACTTTCCGAAAGAGTTTCTTACCCAGGCCTATCTGCCTGGGCATTTACCGTGACCAATCCACCTAACCCACAGACCTTTGGTCTGTAGGAAGAAACCAGACCTCCAGGGGAAAACCCACGCAGACATGGGGAGAACGTGCCACACAGATGTGTACATCCAAGGGTGGAATCAAATTGGATCTTTTGCGCTGTGAAGCAATAGTGCTAAGTACACTGCCACCTATAAGTGCTTGTAGGGTGGCACTTATATTGTGCCACCTTATCAACACAATACTTCGGCTGACCGAGGGAGTGCTCCATTGCTGGGGCTGCTGTTTCTCAGGTCAGACATTAAGTTGAGGCTCTGTCTTCTTTTGCGGATGCGAAAGATTCCAATGGCACTACCTTGAAGAAAAATGGGGCAATTTCTCCCAGTATCCAAGATGATATTTGTCCTTCAACCATCATTTCTATAAAGAAGATTCTCTAGTGGTGGACATGTCACTCTTTGTGAGAGCTTGCTGTGCACAGATTGGCTGTCGTACTGCACATATCACAACTGTTGCTACACTTCAAAAGCACTTTTGTATATGATGTTGCACAAATCAAAGCTCTTCATTGCGTTGTGACCCTGTTGGTTGACCCCGAGTGAAGTAATTCAACAAGCCATCAAACTGTTTTTTCTCCTCATTCATGGGAAACGGATGTCACTGTCTGGGCCAACATTTATTGCCCATCCCTTGGCCATTTCGGAAAGCAGAAAAGAGTCAACCACATTGCTGTGGCTCTGGAGTCACACATAGGCTGAACCAGGTAAAGACAAGAGCTTTCCTTCCCTGCAAGACATTAGTGAACTCAGATGGGTTTTTCCAACAATAGCTTTATCAGTAGATTCTTAATTCCAGATTTTTTTTTAATGAATTCTGCTGTAGCGGGATTCGAACGCAGGTCCCCAGAATATGAGCTAGTTTTTGGATTAATACTCTGGCGATTATACCACTCGGCCATCCCCTTTCCACTGAAGCTTGCAGCGTTTCTTTGTTGCCACTTATTCGGGGCAACTAAGTGCGAGCAACAAATGCCAACAATGCCCTGGCACATCCCAAGGGTGAATTAAAAAAGATGTCAAGGAGATTCCAGATCATGAGACCAAAACTGGCGCCAAAACATTTCCACGTAGGACATCGGGTTGGAGGTTCTCAAAGGACTCACTCATGGTATTCTCCTTAAAAAGTTCAGGAGTGCAACTGTGAACCTCCTTAAATTGTTCAGCTGCCAACAGCAATGCATAACAAAGTCACACATGGCCAAAGGATCACAGATTCAGCACCGGGTCAATGCTGAGTCAACGTATGTCTTCGCTGTAGCAGCTGCAGCAGACGTATGTCTACGTCCCCATGGAATTAATAAGGGAAAGAGAAGGGGAATTTTTATTTAAATCAGCCAAGATTCAGTCGCTAGGTAGGATTTTCCATTTTCTCGCTCCCGGGAGCACGTCGGGAAATTCTACACTTCCAGCCCCTGTATGACAGCCAGGAATTTACAATGCGTGCACGCATGGAATTTTCCAATCCAAGCCACTGGGATTTATCAAATGATCATAGAATCCTTACAGTGCAGGAGTCCCATTGAGTCTGCACTGACCACAATCCTACCTAACTTCTATCTCCAGAATCTCTAACTAGTACCCCTGATACTAAGGGACAATTTAACATGGCCAAGCCACCTAACCCACACATCTTTGGACTGCAGGAGGAAACTGGAGCACTCAGAGGAAACCCGTGCAGATACTTGGAGAATGTGCAAACTCCACGCAGACCCAAGTTGGGAATCGAACCTGGGTCCCTGGTGCTGTGAGCCAGCAGTGCTGACCACTGCCTTTGGTGAAAGGGGAATTCACAGCTCTGATTTATGACTAGCAGCTCATACCGGAAGGTGCAGGTACACAAGGACATGAGCCAAAAAGCACACAGGGCATGGCTACGACACACCCTCAGAAGCATTTACCCTCTGCCAGTGTGAGGGTGCCAACTAGTACCCATTAAATGGTCCCCAGCAAGCAGTGGAAGAGGGAGAGAGAAGAGAGAGAAATTTGTTGCGACTATAAATTTCCTTTTGCAACAACAGAACATTCTGAAATGTTCCACAGCCGTAAAAAACCATCGCCACTTAACCTTGATCGCAACAACACAACTGAAACTAACAATATGTTGAAACTTATTACTTCAGTCTTCTTTGAAAAACTGAACTCCAGCCTCACATAAACTATTCTTCAGTGCAAGTTGGACCTTGACAACTTCTCCTTGTCTCCTGCGTTCCTAAGCTGATTAATAAAGCAGATATCCACATCCCAGAAAAAACAGACTTGTATTTTAGATTCTGAAGAGCAGGGGGAGTTCTCCTCACCGTCCAGGCTGTTATTAAGTTAACTCTCGATCAGAATCAGGCCAAAGAGTTTATCTGGCGGGCACTGTCACATTGTGGGATCTTTCTGTAAATGTGCGACCACAATTTCTACATTAAAACAGTGGCTACATTCTCAAGTACATGAGGTTATCCAATCTCCACTCACCTGATGAAGGGGCAGTGCTCCAAAAGATTGTGATTTCAACAAGGTTTTATGATTCTTCTTACTGTGCCCACCCCAGTCCAATGCCAGCATCTCCACCTCACACACACAGAATCAAAGCTCTCTTTCTGCATTTGTCTAGCACCGTTCACACCACCCAAAGTGGTTTGCAGCCAATTAACTACTTTGGAAATGCCATCAGTATTCTCCTGTAGAATTCTCACACAACTGATTTGTACACAGCAAGCTCCCACAAACAGCAATGCAATAGTGACAAAATAATCCGTTTCAGCAATGTTGGGTTGAGGAATAAATTTGAATGATTTATTATTGCCATAAAGTAAGCTTACATTAACACTGCAATAAAGTTATTGTGAAAATTCCTAGTCTCTGGTGCCTGTTCTGGTACGTTGAGGGAGAATTTAGCATGGTCAATGCACCTAACCAGCACGGCTTTTGGACTGTGGGAGGAAAATTGAGCACACGGGAGAAACCCAAGCAGACACGAGTAAGAACATGCAGACTCCACACAGACAGTGACCCGGGAATTGAACCTGAGTCCCTGGTGCTGTGAGGCAGCTGTGCTAACTGCTGTGCCAATCAGTCAGCAGTGACTGCAATCTTACCTTCAATGTTCATCAGGTCACCAAACGCCATAAAGAAGCTGAGGGGTAGCCTGTGGCAGGAAGATCTACCTAAGGCAAAGAGGTGACAGGAAATGAATTTAAAGGTTTGGTCAGGATGTTGGTACTCTCCCTCGTGTTAGGGCTGGCCAGCCTGCACTGTAGCTTTCTGAGCACTTGCATCATTAGTCTTTCAGCAGTGAACTGTTTTCAATGTACCTGGACTTTGACTGGTCTATTGATTACACATTGTGTTTGTTTATTTTGAACCATGAATGAAGATTGATTCTCTTCCAAAGACTATACACCCATCAACGAGTTCCGATTCTTGAGGAAGTGATTTGAACTGGCCTCTGATTTTCTTCAGAATTTGAATGGAGCATGAATATATTTTCCATTCAGTTGACCACTAACCCCCTAAAGGGTAACATCTGAATTCCAAAATAAAACTTTCAACTTTGATTTGACTTTCTCATGTCAGGTCAGATGTTGGACTGAGCTCCTGTCTGTCCTCTCAAGTGCATGCATGAAAACTCAAGATGCTGAATTGAGGAAGGAGAATATCCTAGCTGATACTAGGGCTGCAGGGCAGCACAGTGGTTAGCACTGCTGCCTCATAGCACCAAGGACCAGGGTTTGATTCCCAGCTTGGGTCACTGTCTGTGTGGAGTTTGCAAGTTCTCCCCCGTGTTTGCATGGGTTTCCTCCAGGTACTCCAGTTCCTTCCCATAGTCGGAAAAATGTGCTAGTTAGATGCATTGGCTAAATTCTCCTTCGGTGTACCCAAACAGGCACCAGAGTGTGTGACGACTAGGGGAATTTCACAGTAGCTTCACTGTAGTGTTAATGTAAACCTACTTGTGATAATAGTAAATAAACTTTACTTTTATCACCAAGAGCATCAGTCAGAGGAGATACGGTCAACTGTCTGAGCCTACCTCAGCCTCACCCAGGCAGTGGTGTAGTGATATTGTCTACTTAACCCATAATTTGGAGAATTAGGCTGATGCTCTGGGGTACTGGGTTCTAATCCCACTACAGCACATGGTGAAATTTGAACTCACTAAAAAAAAAATCTGGAATTAATAATGACTATGAAACTATTGCTGATTGTTGGAAAAACCCATCTGGTTCACTACTGTCTTTAGAGGAAGGAAATTTTGATTTATTATTGTCACATGTATTAACACGCAGTGAAAAGTATTGGTTCTTGTGTGCTATACAGACAAAACATCCCTTTGATAGAGAAGGAAACGAGGGAGTGTAGAATGCAGTGTTACAATCATAGCTAGGTGTAGAGAAAGATCAACTTAATGCAAGGTAGGTCCATTTAAAAGTCTGATGGCAGCAGGGAAGAAGCTCTCTTGAGTCAGCTGGTACGCAATCACAGACTTTTCTATCTTTTTCCTGACAGAAAAAGCTGGAAGAGAGAATATCCAGGGTACATGGGTCCTTAATTATGCTTTGGCTGCTTTGCCGAGGCAGAGAGAAGTGTAGACAGAGTCAATGATTGTTAGGCTGGTTTGTGTGATGGATTGGGCTTCAATCACAACCTTATATAGTTCTTTGTGGTCTTGGGCAGAGCAGGAGCCATACTAAGCTATGATAGAGCCAGAAAGAATGCTTTCTATGGTGCGTCTGCAAAAATCTGCCATTCTGACCTGGTGTGACCTATACGTGACTTCACACCCACAGCAATGTGGCTGACTCTCAGCTGCCCTTTGAAGCAGCGAAGGAGACATTTGGTTCGGGGCAATTAGGGATGGGCAACAAATACGGGTGATGATGTAGAGATGCCGGCGTTGGACTGGGGTAAACACAGTAAGAGGTCTGACAACATCAGTTTTAAATCCAACCGATTGATTTGATAGTAAACTCGCAAGCTTTTGGCTATTATAGCCTTCTTCAGGTGAATGAGGTGTTCTGCAGACCAGAACACCTCATTCGGCTGAAGAAGGCTATAATAGTCGAAAGCTTGCGAGTTTACTATCAAATCAATCGGTTGGATTTAAAACTGATGTTGCCAGACCTCTTACAACAAATACTGGCCCAGCCAGTGACTCCCAACCAATCGAGGGGTTAAAAAAAGACCCCAGCTGTCGATACTGCAGAAAGTTTGTGCGTTCTGACACCTCCTTAATATCCAGCTGATGTATCCCATTCCACGCTGAGCCTGCACTTTTCCTTTTTGCTCTTCAGTATGATTGAGTGGGATGGTTTTTCTACAGATGAGGTACATAAAATTGCAGATAGTGGCACAATTTGCAGCCTTCAGATCTTTAGTTCAGATGAGGATTTTGAGGCTCCCGTAGAGACTTGAAAACAAAACCTGCAAGGGGGAACATCACAAGCAGCCCTGAGGGTGTGCTGCATTGTCAGAAGCATCATCTTTCAGGGGAAAGGTTAAACCCAGGCCCCATTTGCCTTCTAAGGTGGACATAAAAGATTGAAGATTTTGAAGAGGTGCGGCGAAGTTCCCCAGATGCACAAACGGAAAATGCTGGAATTCTTAGCAGATCTGATAGCATCTGCGGAGAGAGGACAGAGCCAGTGTTTTGAATCTAGATCCAGAATTGAAACATTGGCTCTATTCTCTCTCCACAGCTGGTGACTGAGATTTTCCAGCATTTTCATTGAATTATAGAATCCCTACAGTACAAAAGGAGGTCATTTGACCCATTGAGTCTGCACTGACCATAATCCCACCCAGACCCTTTTCCTGTAACCCCACATATTTACCCTGCTATTCTCCTTGGCACTCTGGTCAGTTTAGCACGGCCAATCAACCTAACCCGCACATCTTTGGAGTCTGGGAGAAAACTGGAGCATCCAGAGGAAACCCACGCAGACAGACACGGAGAGAAAGTGCAAACTCCACATAAACAGGAGACCAGGAATTGAGCTCGGGTTCCTGACGGTGTGAGGCAACAATGCTAACCACTGTGCCACCCTCACAAATTGTCTATTTTTGTTTCAGATTCCAGCATCCGCAGATATCTGACATCCCAGAAGTCCTGTCCGATTTCTATCCTCCCACCATCAAAGCAGATGATCTGGTCATTGTCACTGTTGCTGTTTGTGGGTGCTTGCTGTGACAGTAGCCACACTTCAGAGTGCACTTCCTTTAGCAGAGAGGTGCCCTGGGGATGTCCTGGCATCATTAGGTGCTGTAGGGATGTGACTTACTGCTGAGGGAGCAGCACAAACACCGCTGAGTAGAAGCTGCTTTGTCTCCTTCATTATGCCGTTCAGTAGTGTTCTCCAGCTCAGGCTGGTTATTGTAAACACTACAATACTTTGTCAGCCAGAACACCATTAAAGAGACTGCAGGCTCCTTGTTTGTTGGCAGTCCCTCTGGACTAATAAGCAAAGCAGCAGACATGTTTACTGTACATCCCGACCTGGACTGTCACGTTGAAAATATATACCCCATCGAAACAATCACACACCGTCTGACTGGCAATGAGATAGCTATTCCAGCCTGGGCACAGGGCATTCTTTGTCACATAAAGGGCTCTCACCCTGAATCAATGTTATCATCACTAACAAATCAAAGTGAAAGTAGGAGGGCTGTAATTGCCTCTAAAAGCCTCTCTTGCTGCAGTTGTAAGATCACATTCACTAATATTCCACATGCCTTTCACATTTGTACCTCCTTATAAACCCATTCATAACCCGAAGGATCACTGCATTCTCAGGTGTGACAAATGTATGGGTATTTCATAGAATCCTGAAGGAGCAGGAAGGAGGCTATTCAGCCCATCGTGCCTGCACTGACAACAATCTTACCCAGGCTCGATCCCCATAAGACCACCTATTTGCCCTGCTCATCCCCCCGATACTAAAGCCAGAACTCTTCCATCCTGCCCGCCATGGGGATTGTAACGCAATGGTCTGTTGACCTTGGATAGGATTCTTCAGTTTTTGTGGGAGCGTGGGCAGAAAATCCCACAGCCATGGATCAATTTACCACCTGACCCACACACCTTTGAACTGTGACAGGAAACCAGAGCACTCGGAGGAAACCCACGCAGACACAGGGAGAACATGCAAACTCCACATACACAGTGACCCAAGCTGGAAATTGAACACGGGTCGCGGGAGCTGCGAGGCAGCAGTGCTAACCACTGTCTGCGGCTCACTTACTAGCCTAGATTGCACATCGCATTGCATAAAAGGAGGGCGGAGTTGAGGAGGTCATGACCTCTGACACGCTAGCACATTTTTGGAAAATATCAATTATGACGGTGAACCAAGTGAGTGATTCTCTCTGTTTAGTGAATGAGGTGTGTCGGACTGTTATCTCCTGTGTCTATGTGTTGATGTGTCTATGTGCGTGTGTTCAAAAATAGGAATAGCAACACTGAAGTTGGCACTCAGTCCAGGAGCAGGATAGTGACAGACTAAATATAACAGCCACTCCTCACCAAGTGCTCAAGAGGATGTGCATCAAGCTAGCAGGTTTACACAGAATCCCTACAGAGCAGAAGAAGACCATTCAGCCCATAGACTGCACTCAGAAGGAACATCTTATTCTCCCCTCCATCCCACCGCCATAGCTCTGTGCATAGCTAATCCTAACCTACACATCTTTGGAATCCCTGAGGCCAGGAATTTTACCCTCCTGCCCGCCACAGGAATCGGAATGAGGGGCGGACAATGGGAAAGTCTGCGGGATTTTCCGGTTTCGTGACGAGCCTGAGGTTGTAAACTCCCACCCTAAGGGGGCAATTTACCCCACTAATCCACCTAATTTGCATTTGTTTGGGCTGCTGGAAGAAACCGGAGAAAACCCACACAGACACGGGGAAAGCATGCAGACTCCGCACGCAGTTACCCAAGCTGGGAATTGAAGGCGGGGTCCCTCGCTCTGTGAGGCAACAGTGCCAACCACTGTGCCACCCTGCCGCCCCTAGCAAGTTGAAGAATGCCTTGCACAAAGTGCCCAGCAGGATGGGAACTTGCCGATATCAGAATAATCCGATACTAATAATTAGTGGAAGCCCACAAACTCCGTCTTGCAAAGGCAAATTCACTGTTTTGCTCATTGCAATGACTATTACCCTCGCGAGATGAACCAAAAACTTGCAAGAGAACTAAACTCACCCCTTCCTACTCCCCAAGAGCGATCCACGATAGTCAAGAATAATTGCGTTATGTTTTCAACGAAGACAAAAGAAAAAAAAAATCTATCTTCCATCTGGAAGCATTCATATAACTGGCGTGATCATCCACAGTCAGGAGATTGGCTTCTATCTCAATTATTATGCATTCAGATCAGCTTTAAAATGCAGAGCTGCAACTTACTGCGTTAGAATATGTGGATTTCAGCATCCCTTCGGAATGTCGAACACTCCTGTAAAGCGGAGAAGACAAATGTGTATCAACGATTAATCCCAGGCCAGTCACCTTCAACTTATAAAACCTTTCAGTGTCACATATAAACTGCACAATGTTACTTTATTTTATTGAGAGCTTTCTGTTCAATCAGCATTACCATTTATCTTGATAATATCTTCACTGTAAATAATGAGAAAACAGCACACCTTAACCTGTTACATATGAACAGTATTAGCCCATTCAGCCCTTTGAGACTGTCCCACTATTCGCTGGGGCAGGAGTAGGACTTTCCAGTCTAACCCACCATTGAGTAGAGATAGGGTCAGACCATTCAGCCCCTCCAGTCTGTCCCACCATTGATTAGGGACAGGATCAGAGCATTCAATTCCTCCAGCCTGTCCCACTATTGGTCTGATCCTTTTCCTAATCATTTAGCCCCTCCAGCCTGTCCCACCATTGATTAGGGACAGGAGCAGACCATTCAGCCCCTCCATCCTGTCCCACCATTGGTCTGATCCTTTTCCTAATCATTCAGCCCCTCCATCCTGTCCCACCATTGGTCTGATCCTTTTCCTAATCATTTAGCCCCTCCAGCCTGTCCCACCATTCATTAGGGACAGGAGCAGACCATTAAGACCCTCCAGCCTGTCCCACCAGACCATTCAGCCCCTCCAGCCTGTCCCACCAGACCATTCAGCCCCTCCAGCCTGTCCCACCAGACCATTCAGCCTCTCCAGCCTGTCCCACCATTGATTAGGGACAGGAGCAGACCATTCAGCCCCTTTGAATTGGTTCCACCACTCAATTAGTCATTGGTTCATCTGCACACCCAGTTAATTCACCTTCCTTTTTCTGCACAGTGCTTTATGATCCCTTTGCCTAGCTGAGATCCAGCCGCGACTGTACAACTTCAGCAAAAACTGTGCTTGCTTCCTTGTGGCACAGACGGAGCGTGCAGACAGCATGTTATTTGTTTCAGGAGTCTGAAGAGGGCAGTACACTCTATCAGTTCAGAGCAGTATCCAGCCCTGAATGAAACACAAGCCAGCAAAGCAGGAACTGCAAAACTGCTTCTCCACTCAGCTTTTCCCAGCAAAAGGGGAACAAGGAGCAGAACCTCTTCGCGCGGCTAAAGGTCGCGTCAGGGATAAAAACTGCAGCGTGGAACTGCTCCAGAAGCAACATGGGGAAGAGGCAAATATCAACTTCATATTCGTCCCAAGAAAGTTTTTTTTTGTCTCCAAGTCCCATATTATTGTGCATGCTGTCTATCGCGAGTAGAAAACCCAAGTGTCACAAAAGGAGCAAATGGGCTAGATTTAATTAACTCACTTCCTTGCACATTTCATCACTTATTGCTATGGTAACATTCAGTTGCTCAGCAGCCAAGGCTTTTTAATCACATAGTTCCCCCATCATCTCTCCATGCTACAGGAATGTGGCTGCAGTCACGGCCAACATTGGATATGACTGATAACTGCCAGTAATTCAGTGAGAAACACATACACACACACACACATTCACATACATACACACACACACATACATAACATACATACACCATACACACACACACACATTCACACACACACACACATACATTCACATACATACACACACACATACATAACATACATACACCATACACACACACACGCACATTCACACACACACATTCACACACATATACATAACATACATACACCACACACACTCTCACACATACATACACACACTCATACATACACTCACGCACATACATACAAGCTCACACATACACTCATGCACTCACACAAAGGCATACACACACACAAACTCACACATACACACAAACTCACACACATACACACACACACACACTCACCCACACACGTACACACACACAGAATCACATACACTCACATACATGCACACGTGTACACACACACAGACTCACACATATACACACACACCCACTCACATGTGCACACATACATACACAGGCTCGCTCATACACATATACATACTCACATGTACACATACGTGCAAACTCACATACACAAACACACAAACCTGCACATACATACACACATACCCACATACTCACTCACACATACACAAACACACACAGACTCAGACATACACACACACACATTTGCACACACACACTCATATTCATACATATAGGCCCACACTCACTCATACACAGTCACAGACCGACACTCAGTCACTCACACACACACACACACTCATATTCACATATATAGGCCCACACTCAGTCACATACACACTCACAGACCTACACTCACTCATACATACTCAGACTCACACACACACACACACACACACACAAACACAAACAGACAGATGCACACACACAGGCCCACATTCACAAACACACAAACACTCACACACAGACCCACATTCACTCAAACACATACACACACACATAGACACACACTCACACTCACTCTCACACATACACAATCAAGGAGATTGGTGACTGATGGATATCTAGATAAAACCAGATTGTTGTAATGATCAAGGAAGTTATGGAGTGTGAATTGTCCCAGTTAGAGCATCTCACCAACAGCACCTCCCAAATCGCTCTCCCAGGGACATAGGAACACAACCACCTGTAAGTTTCCTGGGCCGAAAGGCCTCCTTCTGTACTGTAGGGATTCTATGATCTATTCTATGATCCCTCCAAGCCACTCACATCATGACTTGAAAATATATCGCCTGTTTGTTCTTTTTTTTCATTCATTTGTGGGACCAGGGCATAGCTGGCTGGCCAGCATTTATGGCCCATCCCTAGTTGCCAGAGGGCAGTTGAAAGTCAACCACATTGCTGTGGCTCTGAACTTACATGTAGGCCAGACAGAATAAGGAGAGCAGATTTCCTTCCCTGAAGGATATTACCAAACCAGATGGGGGGTTTTTTTCAACAATTAACAGTGGTTTCATGGTCACCAATACAGTCCTAATTCCAGGTTTTTTTAAATTGAATTCCATCTGCCGTGACAGGATGTGAACCCCAGAATATTAGTTGGGTTTCTGGGTTAAATAGTCCAGTGATAATAGAACATAGAACATAGAACATTACAGCACAGAACAGGCCCTTCGGCCCTCGATGTTGCGCCGACCAATATAAAAAGCAATGCCCCTCCAAACTAAACCATTCCCTTCTCTTCCATATACTTATCAACTAACCTCTTAAACGCCACCAAACTTGGCGCATCTACAACTGCTGCAGGCAGGGCATTCCACTCCCGAACCACCCTTTGGGTAAAGAACCTACCTCTGATATCCGTCCTATAACTATCACCCCTTAATTTAAAGCTGTGTCCCCTCGTGCTAGCTTTTTCCATCCTAGGAAAAAGGCTATCACTGTCCACCCTATCTAAACCTCTAATCATCTTATATGTTTCGATCAGGTCCCCTCTTAGCCTCCTCCTTTCTAACGAAAACAACCTCAAATCCCTCAGCCTCTCCTCATAAGACCTGCCCTCCATACCAGGCAACATCCTGGTAAACCTCCTCTGTACCCTCTCCAATGCCTCCACATCTTTCTTATAATGTGGGGACCAGAACTGCACACAATACTCCAAGTGCGGCCGCACTAGAGTTTTGTACAGTTGCAACATGACGTTGCGGCTCCGAAATTCAATCCCTCTACCAATAAAAGCCAATAATAGTGACCATCACTGTCGCTGGATCAAAATCCTTGAAATCCTTCCCCTAAAAAACAGTGATAGAACCACATATAATTTTGTCTTTTAAAAAGCATTTAGACAGTTACATGGGTAAGATGGGTGTAGAGAGATGTGGGCCAAACGTGGGCAATTGGGATTAGCTTAATGGTAATGACTGGGCAGCATGGACAAATTGGACTGAAGGGCCTGTTTCCATGTTGTAAACCTCTAAGACTCTCTGGCCAGAATTTTACTGGCCCTGAACATCATTCTCTGTTGGCTTTGGGCAGAATCTTACAAGCCTCAGGTCAGAGGGGCAATAAAATTCCAGTATGTGACTTTAAAAACACTGCATACCTACACCTTATGGACTGCAGCAGTTCAAGAAGGTGGTTTACCATCACCTTCTGAAGGGGCAATTAAGGATGAGCATCAAATGTTAGCCTAGCCAGGGAATCCCACATCCCATTAATGACCATAAAAATACCAAAAAGAATCTGCATTTTCATTTCTCGAAGACCTTCTGGAACTTCTTTTCTCAGAGAAGCTGATTTCCAACATTGTTCTTGCCACAATAAACACAGCGGCTGGCAAGTCTGTAAGAAAGAGGGGTGACACTCCGAAAGCTTGTGCTACCAAATAAACCTGTTGGACTTAAAGCTGGTGCTGTGAGACTTCTTACTATGCCCACCCCAGTCCAATGCCAGCATCAAGTCTGCAGTATACCAAAAGAAATCGTGGATATAGAGGAAGGCAGGAGTACCCCGGGCGCTGCTGGTTTTACTAAACCTCATATCCACACCTATCCTTTGCTTTGAATTGCGACACTGCATAGTCTGGGTCACTGCCTCAACTTAGTGACTTTCAGCCGAGCAGCTGGCCAACTGTAGAACCTAATCCTTCCAAGCCAGTGATGTGCAACCTAGACTTGTGAGCAGTAGACCACATGTGGGTGGCACAGTGGTTAGCACTGCTGCCTCACAGCTCCAAGAACCCAGCTTCAATTCCAGCCCTGGGTGACTGGCTGAGCCAAGTTTGCACATTCTCCCTGTGCCTGCGTGGATTTCCTCCAGGTGCTCCTGTTTCTTCCCACAGTCCAAAGACTGTGAACAAAGATGTGTAGATTAGATGGATTAGCTGTAGTAAATGTATGGGGTTACGGGAATAGAGGAAGGGAGAGGGCCAGCGTAAGATACTTGGGGCAGACCTTTGCATGCTTCTTGCCCTGTCCGCTACAATCTTCGGTCTTCGAGTCAATGCAGACTCAATGGGTCAAATGGCCTCCTTCTGCACTGTAGAGATTCTGAGAGGGGATCTCCTTCATCTCAGTGGTCCATAACATTGAAACTAGGCTTGTTCACTCACCGTAGCCCCGTGAATGACATGAAATGCATTTAATACACGCCAAGTATTTCACAACAAAATGCTTAATCATTCATGTGTTCGTAGAATTGTCATCAAGCAGTAAAAAACAAAAGAAATATTTACACTTTGATTGGATGCAGAGTCAGTGCGTGGCTGTTACAGTCAATGTTGTGAGAAGCCAAGACTTAGCCTTGCTTTATATGCGGGTCAGGAATAATACCGCGCAGATGGAAATGTGGCACGTCTGCGTCTGGGCAGCAGTCAACACAATGTCTCGTGGGCTGTACTCAGAACCCTGATGGCCACATATAGTAACCCCTCCCCACCACCAACCGGCTATAGGTTGCCCACTGCTATTCCAGACAGAATGGGTGGTCCCATGCACTTCTCTGCTCTCCAAAAATGTCCCTGTACACTTTCATATTTGCTGAAATAATGAAAGGTTTCCAGGCGAGAGAGAAAGGGAGGGAGGAGTGCTGGTGGAGAAAGATCAACATGAAGTATTTTGATAGCCTAAGATCACTTTTAAAAAGGAACAGGACAGCCACAGAATTGTGTCCAGGATTTTGTTCTTGCCTCAAAGGCAGGGGAAAATTGCAGCGCGCTCTATGGGTCAGTGGGGCTGCCCTTGGAAAGCATTCCGTGTGCGCAGGAGAGAATTCACAAACGTGAGCTGTGCTAATGGCAAAGTTTCAAAGGGGAAGAGACAAAACTTCACAAAAGCAACATCACCGAGGATAGAGGGCTGGAGGTGTAATCTGATATACCGCACTAGGGGAACACTCAGCGTCCACTAGACAGCGTCTTGCAAGAGAATCGAGACTGCTGAGGCCTCGGAACAGGCATTACAAAGGAGCACGCCAGATACTTGAAGGCAGATTGGGTGGTCCCTGCAGTTGAAAAAAAAATCCCATTGAACCAACGTTAAACCAATCCCATTTAGAGGGAGGGAGGGAGAGAGAGATTGCTTCATGTTAAAGGAATGTCCCAGGCAAATTGCAGACAATTGCTTTTGTAGAAGAACAGAGTAAATGTTGAAAACAAAAGGTAAGGGATTCTAGTGAGAGCCCTGGGCTGGGGGATCAGCATTGGCAAAGCATTGGCCTTCTCTTCTTTGGCCCTCATTCCTCTGACCTCCTGCACCAAATCTCCAGGAGAAAAAAAGTAGCAAAGTGGGGAAATAAGAAGATAAGGACATAAGAACTAAGAGCAGGAGTAGGCTACCTGGCCTCTGGAGCCTGCTCCTCCATTCAATAAGACTACGACTGATCTCAGCTCCACTTACCCATCCGCTCACTACTGCTTTCCTGGGCAGGGATTTGCACAGATTCACACCCTTTTGGGTGAAGAAATTCCTCGTGAACTCAGTCCTAAATCTACTCCCCCTTAACTTGAGGCCGTGTCCCTTAATTCTGGTTTCACCTGCCAGTGGAAATAATCTCCCTTATCTATTCCCTTCATAATTTTACATTTCTCTCTAAGATCTCCCCTCATTCTTCTGAATTCAAATGAGTATAGTCCCAGTCTATTCAGATTCTCCTAATAAGCTAACCCTCTCATATCCAAACTGTTTTTTTTTTCCTTTCTGGGCCCCACACGCTTCCTTCTTGAATTTATTGATTCCAACTGATATTTGTTCCACAGGCTCAGGATCCCCTAGATCGAAACCATCTTCCGCCTCTTCGGCACTCGAAGATACATTGTTTTGTTGCAAAGTACAACTTCTACTGATCCATGAGTTGCCAGGACACTGGACTTAGCAACTGTCGGAAAATCAGAAAGGCTGGAGTATCGTGCGCAGTTCTGGTCGCCTTACTACAGGAAGGATGTGGAAGCTATTGAGAGGGTGCAGAGGAGATTTACAAGGAGGTTGCCTGGATTGGGAGGCATGCCTTATGAAGATAGGTTGAGGGAGCTAGGTCTCTTCTCCTTGGAGAGACGAAGGATGAGAGATGACCTGATAGAAGTGTATAAGATGTTGAGAGATATAGATAAGGTGGATTCTCGGACTCTATTTCCCAGAGCTGAAATGGTCGCTACGAGAGGACACAGGTTTAAGGTGCTGGGGAGCAAATACAGAGGAGATGTCAGGGATAAGTTTTTCACTCAGAGGGTGGTGAGTGAGTGGAATCGGCTGCTGTTGAGGCGAACTCGCTGGGGTCTTTTAAAAGACTTTGGATGAGTACATGGGACTTAACAGGATTGGTTGTTACAGATAGTTCTATGGCCTGTTAGGTATGGATATGATCGGTGCAACTTGTGGGCCGAAGGGCCTGTTTGTGCTGTAGTGTTCTGTGTTGTATGTTGTACTTTCATGTTGCTGCTTGGACAAAGGAAGCATATTGGCCTTCATAAGAAATTGATTCTGGGCCAACTTCAGGGCTCCAGCACAAGCCAATGCCTCAGCGTGGAGTACTGAGAGGGAGCTACGCTGTCAGCGAAGGCATCAGCTTTCGAATGAGGTAATGGACGGATGCCCTGCCTGCCCTTTCAGCTGGGTACAGAATAGTCGCTGGCACAATCTTAAAGACCAGCCGGGGATTTCTACCCAAGGCTAAGGCCAATATTCATCCCTCAATAACCTTATCCAAAGCAGACAACTGGCCATGATCATAATATATATATATATATTATATTTTATTCATTAATGTCCCAAGTAGGTTTACATTAACACTGCAATGAAGCTGCTGTGAAAATGAACGAGAAAATGCTGGAAAATCTCAGAGGTCTGGCAGCATCTGTAAGGATACAAAAAAGCTGACATTCCGAGTCTCAGAGGGTCATCTGGACTCGAAACATCAGCTTTATTTCTCTCCTTATGGATGCTGCCAGACCTGCTGAGATTTTCCAGTATTTTCTTTTTTGGTTTCAGATTCCAGCATCCACAGTAATTTGCTTTTATTTACTGTGAAAATACCTTAGTCACCACACATTGGCAGCGGTTCAGGTACACTAGGGGGCAATTTACCATGGCCAATCCACTTAACCGCATATCTTTGGACTATGAGAGGAACTTGGAGCACCGGAGGAAACCCACACAGACACAGGGAGAACACACAGACTCCACACAGAGAGTGAACTCAAGCAGGGAATTGAATGTGGGCCTTTGGCGCTGTAAAGCAGCAGTGCTAACCACTGTGCCACTGTGCTATACACTACATACAGGCCATTCAACCCATCGAGTCTGCTCCGCCATTCAAGCATAACTGATATGTTTCTCAACCCCATTCTCCCATCTTTCCCCATGACTTGGCAATCAAGTCGATAAGGTTGTTAAGAAGGCATACGGAGTCTTAGCTTTTATTGGTAGGGGGATTGAATTTCGGAGCTGCAACGTCATGTTGCAACTGTACAAAACTCTAGTGCGGCCGCACTTGGAGTAGTGTGTGCAGTTCTGGTCCCCGCATTATAAGAAAGATGTGGAGGCATTGGAGAGGGTACAGAGGCGGTTTACCAGGATGTTGCCTGGTATGGAAGGCAGGTCTTATGAAGAGAGGCTGAGGTATTTGAGGTTGTTTTCGTTAGAAAGAAGGCGGCTAAGAGGAGACCTTATTGAAACATATAAGATGATTAGAGGTTTAGATAGGGTGGACAGTGATAGCCTTTTTCCAAGGATGGAGAAAGCTAGCACGAGGGGACATAGCTTTAAATTAAGGGGTGGTGGTTTAGGACAGATGTCAGAGGTAGGTTCTTTACCCAGAGGGTGGTAAGGGTATGGAATGCCTTGCCTGCGTCAGTTGTAGATGCGCCAAGTTTGGTGGCGTTTAAGAGGTTAGAAGATAAGTTTATGGATGAAAGGGGAATGGTTTAGGTTAGAGGGTCACTGCTTGTTCCTAATTGGTCGGCGCAACATCGAAGGCCGAAGGGCCTGTTCTGCGCTGTAATGTTCTATGTTCTATGTTCTATAACCCTTGATCCCTTGACCAATCAAGAACCTATCTATCTCTGTCTTAATGATCTGGCCTCCATAGCTTTCTATGGCAATGAATTCCATAGATTCACCAGCATCTGGCTGAAGAAATTCCTCCTCATCTCAGTTTTAAGATGCCTTTAAACTGAGCCTGCACCCTCGGATTCTAGTCTCTCTGACTAATCTTTCCCATTTCCAATCTATTCAGACTGTTCCTTGGTGGCACAGTAGCACAGTGGTTAGCACTGCTGTTTCACAACTCCAGGGATCTGGGTTCAATTCCTGGCTGGGGTCACTGTCTGTGTGGAGTTTGCACATTCTCTTTGTGTCTGCGTGGGTTTCCTCCCGCAGTCCAAAAATGTGCGGGTTAGCTTGATTGGCCATGCTAAAAATTGCACCTTAGTATCCTGAGATGCATAGTTTAAAGGGATTAATGGGTAAATATGTAAGGATGGGGCCTGGATGGGATTGTGGTCAGTGCAGATTCGATGGGCCAAATGGCCTCTTTGTGTACTGTAGGGTTTCTATGATTCTATGTTGTCTCAGTACTGCTAATTGCAACAATGATGTGAGAAAGTATGTCAGTAACATCATAGAATGAGAAAGAGGCCATTTGGCCCATCAAGTCTGCACCGATCACAATCCCACCCAGGCCCAACCCCCATATTCCTACACATCTGCCCATTAATCTCTCTAACCTATACATCTCACAACAGTAAGAACAATTTTTAGCATAGCCAATCACCCTAACCCGCACATCTTTGGACTGTGGGAGGAAACCGGAGCACCCAGAGGAAACCCACACAGACACGAGGAGAATGTGCAAACTCCACACAGACAGTGACCCAAACCAGGAATCGAACCTACGTCCCTGGAGCTGTGAAGCAGCAGTGCTAACCACTGTGCTAGCATGCCGTCCAGCCACTGCGCTACCGTGCCACATGAGAAGGCTTCAAGACATCCTAAGGTTGAGAAAGATGCTTTGGTAATGCAAGTTTCCCAATCTTTCTTTGACCAGAGAATGTGAAAGATTCCATGTCATTTATTCAGAGCAGGACAGGGAATTCTCCCGGTGTCCTGACTAATATTCTAAACTCAGGCAATATCATCTAAAGAAAGAGAAAAATCACCTTGTCATCTATCTCTCTGCTATTTGTGGGAACTTGTTGCATGCACATTGGCTGCAAGGTCTGTCTACACAGCAACAGTAACTACACTGCGGAAATAACTCATTAGCTTTAAATTACTCAGGGTGCCTTGAGGATTGAAGGGCATGACATGAATTCTTCCTCCGAGTGATATACATTGCAAAGTGCTCTCTCCAGGCACAACCTAAGTACAGAAAGAATCTATATTTCCAATTATAAAATGCATTTTTACTCCATCCCCCCTCCCCGCCAAAACATTCCAACATATTTTTAAAAACATTTCAGCAATATGTTGCAGAAGTATTAAACATGCTATTCAGCTATCCCCCATGCTGTATTAAAATACATTGCAACCTCCACATCGGCAAGAACAACATCGGTACTCAGCAGGTCTGGCAGCAGCTGTGGGGAGAGGAACGGAGTTGACGAAACAGGTCAGTGAACTTTCACATATTTTGACTGCTCTTCTTGTCAGCTAATAGCCTGAGGCAGCATCAGCGCACCAAGATTTGCCCACTTTATCCTTCCGCCCTCTCTGCTAGGTGCCAGAGATCCCCCGACACTGCTGAATAGCGGATCTGTCCCCATGGCCAATGATTATCCCTCAAGCAACATCGTAAGCCAACAGCTTCTTGAACCAATATGGTTTTGCTGTTTGTGGGAGCTTGCTGTGCAGAATTTGGCTGCTACGGTCCTTTCAGATGCCACTCCTCAGACCAAGGTTGTGAAGTGTGTTGTTGTTCTATTCTTTCTATCCATACATTAAGAGTGCTGGTTTTCAAATCTTCCCACATTGGAACCCCTCTACGCAAGTATAACACCCTAGAAGGGTTTCTGTCTCAATTTCTAAACAAAAGCACCAGCTCCCCAAAAAAGAACAGTGCCAACATCTGCAGGAACCAAGTCTCTGTCAATGTAAAGAGCCAACTCATTGAGTCCCTACAGCACAGAAGGAGGCCATTTCACTTATCAAGCCTGCACCAACAAGCATCCTACCCCAGTTTCCCCGTAATTCCACAGTCTCACTGACACTAAAGGATAATTTATCCTGGCCCATTAATGTAACCCATATATCTTTCGACTGGGAGAGGAAACCAGAACACCCAGAGGAAACACACGCAGACACAAGGTAATGTAGGTAATGTTGATGTAGTATATATGGACTTTAGTAAGGCGTTTGATAAGGTGGCCCATGGAAGACTTCTGCAGAAAATGCAGATGTGTGGAATAGAGGGTGATTTAGCTAATTGGATTAGGAATTGGCTGGCAGATAGAAGACAGAGGGGGGTGGTTGATGGGAGATATTCATCGTGGAGTTCGGTGACGAGTGGTGTGCCTCAGGGGTCTGTTTTGGGGCCCCTGCTGTTTGTAATTTTTTATAAATGATCTGGATGAGGGTATTGAGGGATGGATCAGTAAATTTGCAGATGACACTAAAGTCGGTGGAGTGGTAGATAGTGAAAGAGGGGTGTTATACTTTACAGAGTGACTTGGACAAGTTGCAGAGCTGGGCCGAGAGGTGGCAAATGGAGTTTAATGTGGAAAAGTGTGATGTAATGCACTTTGGCAGGAACAATAAATGTGTAGAGTATAGGGCTAATGGTAGGGCTCTTAATAGTTTTGAGGAACAGAAGGATCTTGGTGTATGTGTCAATAGATCCCTGAAAGTAGGCAGTCAAGTGGATAAAGTTGTTAAGAAGGCTTATGGAGTCTTAGCTTTTATTGGTAGGAGGATTGAATTTAGGAGCCGCAGCATCATGTTGCAGCTGTACAAAACTCTAGGGCGGCCGCACTTGGAGTATTGTGTGCAGTTCTGGTCGCCACATTATAAGAAAGATGTGGAGGCATTGGAGAGGGTACAGAGGAGGTTTACCAGGATGTTGCCTGGTATGGAGGGCAGGTCCTATGAAGAGAAGTTGAAGGATTTGAGGTTGTTTTCGTTAGAAAGGAGGCGGCTAAGAGGGATCTTATTGAAGCATATAAGATGATTAGAGGTTTAGATAGGGTGGACAGTGATAGCCTTTTCCTAGGATGGAGAAAGCTAGCACGAGGGGACACAGCTTTAAATTAAGGGGTATGAGTTATAGGACGGATATCAGAGGTAGGTTCTTTACTCAAAAGAGTGATTAGGGAGTGGAATGCCCTGCCTGCAGCTGTTGTAGATGCGCCAAGTTTGGTGGCGTTTAAGAGGTTAATTGATAAATATATGGAAGAGAAGGGAATGGTTTAGTTAGGAGGGGCATTGCTTTTTATTTTGGTCGGCACAACATCGAAGGCCGAAGGGCCTGTTCTGTGCTGTAATGTTCTATGTTCTATGTTCTAAGGAGAACACGAAAACTCCACACAAACAGTTACCCGAGGTCTGAATCAAACCCAGGTCCCTGGCGCTGTGAGGCAGCAGTACTAACCACTTTGCCATCATGCCACCCAACTCATTCGAAATAGTTGGCGAAGTGAACCAGGGAAGACTTCAGAATGCTTGTAAGCCAACACACTGGTGGGTTTGCTGCCTAGTTTGAAAGCCAATGGTTTTACATATCGTCCCAGTAGCATTTTTTAAAATCCAAGTAGGATCCACTTCCCAAACCCATACCTCACTGAGGGGGCTGTGGAAGCTCAAGGGCATGATAATGAGTTGGCAGAAAAGGCATATGAGACACTTGCCTTTATCAATCGAGGAAAGAGACAACAAAAGCAGGGAGGTCATGATGGAGCTGGGTAGAACTTTGGTGAGACCACAGCTGGAGTAGTGTGTGCAGTTCTGGTCACTACATTATTGGAAGATGTGAACGCACTGGGCGGGGGTAGGGAGGGCAGGGGTGTGGGGGTTGGGGGGTGGAGGTCAGAGGAAATTCACCAGATGCTGCCCGGGATGGAACTTTTAAGTTATGAAGCGAGATTGCATAAGTTTGTTTTCATTGGAGCAGAGGAGACTGAGGGGTGACTAATTGAGGTGTTCAAGATTATGAGAAGCATGAACAGGGTGGTTAGTAAACAGCTGTTCCCCTAAGTTAAAGGGTCAGTTATGAGAGGAGTAAAAATGAAGGCTGGGAGGCTTGGGGGGATTTGAGGAAAAACATTTTTACTCAGAGGGTAGTGACAGTCTTTAAAAAGTATCTGGATGAGCACCTGACACGCCATAACATTTAATTCTCTGGGCCAAATGCTGGTAAATGGGATTAGATGGGAGGTCAGGTGTTTCAGACATGTCAGTACAGACTTGATGGGCCGAAGGGCCTCTTCAGCACTGTATGATTCTATGATTCTTTGTCCAAGGCAGAAATTGATCGGCTTCTGGACAGTAGTGGCATCATGGGATAGTACAGGAAAGTGGCATTGAGGTCAGCCATGTTTGAATAGTAACAGGTTTGACAGGCTGAGTGGCCTACTCAGGCCCTCATGTTCTTAATATCGAAACATTTCTCCCATTTTTTACTGGATCTTGTCTGAGAAGATCTGGAATCTTCGTGGAATCATAGAATCCCCATGGTATAGAAGGAGGCCATTTGGTCCATCAAGTTTGTACTGACCACAATCCCACCCAGGCCCTATTCTCGTCACCCCACACATTTACCCTGCCAATCCTCCCTGACACTAGGGTCAATTTAGCACGGCCTAACCTTTGGAGTATGGGTAGAAACCAGAGCAGACGGAGGAAACCCACGTAGACACGGGGAGAACGTGCAAACTCTACGCAGAGAGTGAGCCGAGGCCGGAACTGAACCCGGGCTCTCGTGAGGCAGCAGCGCTAACCACTGTGCAGCCCTTATTGAAATTCCACCTGGGGAGGGGGAGAGAGAAAAGGAAACACATGGAAAAAACGTTTCAATCGCAACTCGGAATTGTGTCTGAATGCCAGCACCACTTAATTCCATTGTAGTAATGAATAGGCGCAGCTATGGAAACAATCAGCTATTCCGAGTTATACATGCCAACTCTCACTCTAAGTAATTATACATAGTGCCGACACTCAAATTAATGAAGGTTGATTTCTTTGTGATTCTTCGGGCTGGTTACCTCCCCCCAGTCCCGCTCCAGCACAAGGGCATCACCCTGTATTGAAGATGACAGGGCTCCTCTCTCACCCTCAGTGACACGCACACAAACCTCTCCACCACACAGCAAATTAAGCCAGCGCAAAGGCGCGCGGCAATTGAATCATCCAATTTGCTTCCCGACGAGATTTCTGCTCCCAACCCAAAGCACGGGCAATTTGCAGAGTTCTTAACCTGCAATTATCTCCAATAATAATGTAAATAAACCAAAGTCGTTGTTTTAACTGCCTGCCTCAAAACATTGGCTGATTAAAAGGTTAAACGCAGCGACGGCGCAGATTACTTATGCTGAGCTGCCCGGGCTCCAAGCTGTGAAAGCTGCTGCCTTGTCCGCCACTCAACTTCCCTTTCCCGGAACGAGCAACAATCACTTTTAGATGTGGAAGAAAGATTGTGAGAGGAGGAATGGGGCCAGCAATGCAGCCGTAATAGTGACAATGTCACTCTGCATTCCATGCCACTGGTGATGGATGTCAGGACACATTAAAATGGAGAAAATAGGATCAGGAAGAAGCCATTCAGACCTCCTAGCCTGCTCCGCCATTCATTATGATCATGCCTGTTCATCCGACTCAATAGCCTGATTCTGCCTTCCCCCATACCCACAGTATCGTAGAATCACTGCAGCGCAGAAAGACACCATTCGGTTCATCGACTACGGCCCATCCTCAGTAAAGCTCTATCCGCGCAACCCCACGTATTTACCCTGCCAATCTCCCTGATACTTTCGCATGGCCAACCCGCACATCTTTGGACTGCTGGAGGAAACTGGAACACCCGGAGAAAACCCATGCAGCCATGGGGAGGACATGCAGATTCCCCAAAGACAGTCACCCGCAGCCGGAATTGAACCCGAGTCCCTGGAGCTGTCCTTTAGTTCCCTTCATCCTCTTTAACCTGGGGTAGAATACTGGTACGGGGTTAACAATGCTGCCTCACAGCGCCAGGGACCTGGGTTTGATTTCTGGCTCAGGTCACTGTCTGTGTGGAGTCTACATGTTCTCCCTAAGTCTGCATGTGTTTCCCCGGGTGCTCTGGTTTTCTCCCACAGTCTGAAAAATGTGCTGGTTAGGGGTTCATTGATCCGGACAACAGGTACAGGAGTGTGGCAAGTAGGGGAATTTCACAGTAACTTCATTGCAGGGTTAATATAAGCCTTACTTGCTAGAATCATAGAACCCTACAACGCAGAAAGAGGCTCTTCGGCCCATTGAGTTTGCACCGAACACAATCCCACCTATGCCTTACCCCTACATCCCCACATATTATACCCTCTAATTTACGCATCCCTGGCCACTAAGGGGCCATTTCTTAGCATGACCAATCAACTTAGCCCACACGTTTTTGAACTGTGGGAGGAAACCAGAGTACCTGCAGGAAACCCACACAGATATGAGGAGAACGGACAAACTCTACACAGACTGTGACCCGAGCCGGGAATCAAACACGAACTTGTGACTAATAAATAAACTTTAAACTTTTCACCTCAAGTGCTATATCGAACGAAAACCATTCAACATTTTGGCCTCAACTACTTTCCGTAAAAGCGAATTCCACAGTCTGATGACTCTCTGGGTGAAAAAATTGCTCCTTATCTCTGTCCTATATCGGTATAAATGTATTTCCTGTCACCACTTCTTCATTCTGAGCCTTGGAGTCTGGATTTTTGGGGAATAGACAGTAATATCAAGCTCTTTGACAATGCAGAAGGGATTGGTCATGGGTTTGTAAGGTACCGTCTAAGGAACTTTAGATGTAGTAAGATAGATGTAGATGTAGATGTAGTACATCTTTAGCACTTTACACTTTACACTTTAGATGTAGTACATCTTGCAGATGGTATACTGCCATTATGCATTGATGGTGGAGGGAGTGAATGTTTGCGGAAGGAGCAGCAAGCAAGTGAGCTGCTTTGTCCTAGTTGATGTTGAGCTTCTTGTGTGTTGTTGGAGCTGTACCCATCCAGGCAAGTAAGGACTTTTCCATTGCAGTCCTGAGTTGTGCCTTGTCGATGGTGGATAGACTTTGGGGAGTCAGAAGTTGAGTTACTCACTGCCGTATTCCCAGCCTCTGACCTGCTCTTATAGCCACTGTGTTTATATGGTGAGTCTAGTTGAGTTTCTGATCAATGGTAACCTTTAGGATGTAGATAATGGGAGATTCAACTATGATAATGTCACTGAATGTCAAGAAGCGATGATTAGATTCTCTTCTATCTAAGTCCCACCATGGCTGCACCCTGTCCTAATCTGATGTCCTCTTCATGCCAACTGTATGGCACTTTCCCCTGCCTCTGAGTCAGAAAGTTATGGTTCAGCCTCCACTCTGAAACTTTGAGCATAAAATCTAGACTTTTTACATTGCATTGCACCATTCGCGACTCTTCAGATACTAAAGCAGTCCATGTCCAAATGCAGCAAGACCTGGACAATATCCAGGCTTAGGCTGACAGGTGGCAAGTTGCCACATAAATGCCAGACATCTCCAATAGAAGAGAATCTAATCATCGTTTCTTGACATTCAGTGGCATTATCATAGTTGAATCTCCCATTATCTACATCCTAAAGGTTACCATTGATCAGAAACTCAACTAGACTCACCATATAAACACAGTGGCTATAAGAGCAGGTCAGAGGCTAGGAATACGGCAGTGAGTAACTCACCTTCTGACTCCCCAAAGTCTATCCACCATCGACAAGGCACAACTCAGGACTGCAATGGAAAAGTCCTTACTTGCCTGGATGGGTACAGCTCCAACAACACACAAGAAGCTCAACATCAACTAGGACAAAGCAGCTCACTTGCTTGCTGCTCCTTCCGCAAACATTCACTCCCTCCACCATCAATGCATAATGGCAGTATACCATCTGCAAGATGTACTACAGGAACTCACCAAAGTTCCTTAGACGGTACCTTACAAACCCATGACCAGTAACATCTGGAAAGACAAGAGCAGTAGATAACTGGGAATACCACCACCTGGTAGTTTCTCTCAAAGCCACATGTTGACTTGTTCTTATATTAAAGTCTATTTATTAGTCACAAGTAAGGCTTACATTAACACTGCAATGAAGTTACTGTGAAATTCCCCTAGTCGCCACACTCCGGTGCCTGTTTGGGACAATGCACCTAACCAGCATGTCTTTCAGACTGTGGGGGAAACCAGAGCATTCGGAGGAAACCCGCACAGATAGGGGGAGAACATGCAAACTCCATGCAGTCAGTGACCAAAGCTAAGAATCGAACTCAGGTCCCTGGCGCTATGAAACAGCAATGCTAACCACTGTGCTACCGTGCCACCCATATTACTGTTGCTTCACTGTCAGTGGGTCAAGATTCTGGAACCTCCTCCCTAACATTGCTGCGGGTATACCTACACCTCAAGAACTGCAGCTATTCAAGAAGGCAGCTCATCCCCACTTTTTGAAGGGGAGATAGGGATGGGCAATAAATGTTGGCTGAGCCAGTGACATCCCGTAAATGGATTTTGAAGAAGTATTGAAGGGGTGCTGCCTCTCCGGTGCAAAGTTTAACTGGGACCCTATCAGCCCCTCTGAGCAGGATGTAAAAGATCCAACCACACTTCTGTGAAGAAGAGCAAGGGACTTGGCCGGAGGCTAAGGGGAGACCTGATAGAGGTCTACAAATTTATGAGAGGCATTAACAGGGTGGATAGTCAGAGGCATTTTCCTTCAGTGGAAGTGTCAATTACAAGGGGGCACAGGTTGTAAATAAGAGCGGGAATGTTTAAGGGAGATGTGAGTGGGAAGTTTTTCACACACAGAGTGAGCGCTGCCAGAGAAGGTGGTGGAAGCAGGCATATTAGCCACATTTAAGAGGCATTTGGATGGATACATGAAAAGGGAGGGAATAGATGGATATGGACAAAGTTAGGGCAGAAGCTTTAATTTTTAGTTTAGTTAGGGTATCATGATCGGCACAGGCTTGGAGGGCCAAAGGACCTATCCCTCTGCTGTATGTTTTTTTGATCTCTGCTCTTTGTGAGGCTTTGCAGTTTGCAGATTGGCTGCCACATTCCCTTCTAGTTTCTACATTCATAAAATTGGCTCCAAAACACGTCACAGCCAACGGAGACTGTGAAAGGTGCTACACAAATGCAAATTATTCTTTCTTTTCCAGTGCTGGGAGAAGGCCAGGTGAGTTTGTGCACCATTATTTTTGCTCCAGTGTTTACTGACAGAGTGAGCGAGGAGAAAGGCAAAAAGAGATTTTGATAGCACAGAGATTGTGAAAAATAATGAAATTTAATATAATTCATGAGTTGAGTGCGCCAAAGGAAAGAGAAATGTTTCCACAGGAGTCAGTGAGTAGAACTGGAATGTGGAGACAAAGGCTTTGGCATGATGAAAAGTCGCCCTCAGTTCCAACTATTTATAGATCTTTTTTTCTTTCCCACTGAGTTCACAGAGAAGGACAAGAAACTCTTTCTTTCATCATACTGGAACTAAAGGCACAGAACCTTGTTAAATGACCTTCAAAATGACTGCACACATATATAAATATATATATATATTAAAGTATTTTGAAACACAGCAGTGTTTGTTCAGGAAACATCAAATACTAGGAATTTGGACAGATTTAGCACCAGAGGTTTTTTAACAAGAAATTATAGCAATCTTCCTCCTCATCAGCTCATGTTGCCTGGGGAACTGTGCCCCTGAAGGAATCTACAGGTAAAGGAACTGCCAGCAGTGGAAGGTATAGTCTGAAAGGTCTGGGTGGTTGACAATTGCTTCAGTGATTAGTTGAACTACAGAGATCATTAACGTCCCAAGTTTGGGATAGAGGAGCAGTGGCTGGCCATTCAGCCCCTCTTGTATGGTTCTCAACTCCTTCGATCCATCTTCAAATTATAAAAGTAGCGAACGTAGCCCGGTCCATCACGCAAATGGATGGGATAGCCTCCCATCCATTGACTCTGTCTACACTTCTTGCTGCCTCGGCAAAGCAGCCGGTATAATTAAGGACCCCACACACCCCGGATATTCTCTCTTCCAGCTTTTTCTATCGGGAGAAAGATATAAAAGTCTGAGGTCACTTATCAACCGACTCAAGAACACTCCTTTCCTGCTGCCGTCAGACTTTTGAATGGACCTACCTCGCACTAAGTTGATCTTTCTCTACACCCTAGCTCTGACTGTAACACGACATTCTGCGCTCTCTCCTTTCCTTCTTTATGAACAGTATGCTTTGAATGTATAGTCCACAAGAAACAATACTTTTCACTCTATACATGTGACAATAATAAATCAAATCGAATCACTATCCTGGGGAAATAGGGTCATAGGGATATACAGCATGGAAACGGGCCCTTCAGCCCAACTCGTCTATGCCAACAAGGTTTCCAAAACTGAATATGGCCCATATCCCTCTGAACCTTTTCTATCCAGGTACCCGTCCAAATGTTTTTTAAATGTTGCTACTGTACCCACCTCTATCACTCCCTCTGGCAGCTCATTCCATACACACACTACCATCTGTGTGAAAACATTGCTCCTGAGGTCCCTTTGAAATCTTTCCTCTCTCACCTTAAATCAATGTTCTCTAGTTCTAGACTCCCCCACTCTGGGGAAAAGACCTTGGCTATTCACCTTACCTAAGCTCTTCATGATTTTATCAACCTCTATACGGTCACCCCTCATCCTCCGATGCTCCAGGGAATAAAGTTCCAGCCTTCTTTTATAATTCAAACCTTCCAGTTCTGGTAACATCTTGTAATTTTCTTTTTGCACCCTTTAATAATGTCCTTTCTATTACTAATAGAGAAATCTCACCATTGCACCTTCACACACAGAAGAATGCACAGGGGGCTTATTGTAGGTGGATGCTGGCACAGTGGTAACCTCGCAGGATGAGAAACCCAGACAACCAGGTTAATGCATTAGGGACGTGAGCACAAATCTTACCAATTGCAGCTGGTAGAATCTAACTGCAATTAATTCATTTTTAAAAATCTGGAATCGGTAACAGTGACCATGGCACAGTGTGGCACAGTGGTTAGCGCTGCTGCCTCACAGCACCGGGGACCCGGGTTTGATTCCTGGTTGGGGTCACTGTCGCTGTGAAGTCTGCACATTCTCCCTGTGTCTTCGTAGGTTTCCTTTGGATGCTCCGGTTTCCTCCCATAGTCCAAAGATGTGCTGGTTAGGTGCACTGACCATGCTAAATTCTCCCTCAGAGTACCTGAGCAGACATCGGAGTGTGAGGACTAGGGGATTCTCTCAGTTACTTAATGACAGTGTGAATGTAAGCAGACTTGTGTCACTAATAAATAAACTTTACTTTAACTTTAAACATATTTTTGCATGGTCTATGTCCCAACTGTTATAATTCCCTTGGCAGGCAGGACAGTAGAATTTCACCCTAAGTTTTGTTTAATGATCTTTGGTTTTCTCAGATCTCTGTGGGCCTTTCACCCACAATATTTCAAGATAAAAACTCGACAATGGCAAAGGAAGAAGTTCGCAAGCAAACCAGAATCTCATTTGTATGAAACACGTTCCGACAATTATGCTACACCGAGGAAATCTTCTCCAATAATAAGTCTTGACTTTTTTTAAAAAAAAGTAAGCTTTTTTTCTGCCTCATTTACTCCAGGGTCTGGTCCTGTGGGGCCATCAGTTATTAAAGCTTGCAAATGAATTTTCATCAGCAGCTTTACAAACATCACAAAGCAAATCCCCAAAGCCGCGTCACTCCTGTTTGGCTTTAGATGTTCCAGGTGGTGTTAGCTTGATGTATCAGCATCAAGGAGGCAAGGATGTGTCTGATCATCCCCTTCACTGCAATCCTTTCGATTTTATAGACAATCGCAAAATCACGAGGAGTCTGGCCAAAATCGCGGAGATCTGTTCACACTCGTGGAAGGAGGTCAAGAACAAGAGGGCACGGGTTTAAAAAGGGGCGTAGTGACAATAGATCTTTTTAAATCAGCATATGGCTCATGTCCGGGAAGTTATAGAATCCCCACGGTGAAGGAAGGGGCCATTCGGCCCATCAAATCTGCACCGACACAATCCCACCCAGGCCCCACCCCTGTAACCCCATAGATTTATCCCCCTAATCCCTCCGGCACTAGGGTCAATTAAACATGGCCAATCAACCTAACCCGCATGTCTTTGGACTGTGGGAGAAAACCGGAGCACATGGCGGAAATCCATGCATACGGGAACAGAACGTGCCAACTCCATACAGGCAGTGACCCAAGACTAGAATTGAACCTGGGTCCCTGGCACTGGTAAGACAGTCATGCTAACTACTGTGCTACCTAAAGTGTATTTATTAATTTATTAGTATCGCAAGTCGGCTTACATTAACACTTCAATGAAGTTACTGTGAAAATCCCCGAGTCATCACACACTGGCACCTGTTCGGATACACTGAGGGAGAATTTAACATGGCCAATGCACCTAATCAGCACCTCTTTTGGACTGTGGAGGAAACCAGAGCACCTGGAGGAAACCCACCCAGACACGGGGAGAACATGCAGACTCCACACAGACAGTGACCCAAGCCAGGGATCAAACCTGGATCTCTGACACTGCGAGGTAGCAGTGCTAACCACCAAAAGAGGCGATATGAGAAAAATACTTTTTTACGCATCAAGTGGCTTATGTCTGGGATGCAATGCCACAGCCCAAAGGTGAGTGGGTAATGTTGATCTGCCAAACTAAGTTGCCCCTTAGTGTCAGGAGAGGGAGGGAGCCAGCAGAGTAAATGCGGGTTACAGGAACAAGGGGGAACTGGGTGGGATTGTGGTCGGGACAGATTAGATGGGTCAAATGATCTCCTTTTGTGCTATAGGGATTCTATGTCCACTTGTGACCCAAAATGTGAAGATATCACTTTAACCCCAACCTACCCAGCAGGAGCATGGTAGGTCTGGTTTGAGGGCTTGACCTCACTGAGGTCAATGCAGTGCAGAATTTGATGTTCAACACAACCCAAACCCCATCCGTTTCTTGGCCATGCTACTTGTGACGAAAGCCACTTCATAGAATCATAAAACCCTACGGTGCAGAAAGAGGCCATTTGGCCCATCGAGTCTGCACCAACCACAATCCCATCCAGGCCCTGCTCTCATATTTACCCACTAATCCCTCTAATCTATGCATCTCTGGACACTAAAGGGCAATTTTTAGCATGGCCAATCAACCTAACCTGCACATCTTTGGACTGTGGGAGGAAACACACGCAGGCACGAGGAGAATGTGTAAACTCCACACCGACAGTGACCCAAGCCGGGAATCGAACCCGGGTCCCTGGAGCTGTGAAGCTAACCACCGTGCTGCCCTCTTCATGCCCGGCCATCCTCTTTCTAACTCACCTTTCACATTTCTCTGCCAACATCCCTCCAGGGTGGCTCCCCCAGCCCCGATCTGACTGTGACAGTCCAATGCCAGGGTGGTCTGCAGCGCACAGCGTTCACTGACAGACACTCACTCCCTTGGAGGCCCGAGAGGTCTTTTAAATATTAAGTTATCAAATGCAAGCGGCAGTTAGGGTTTGCTTTCCTGTTCATTCTCTTGCAAAACGTGCTCTCTGCCTTTCATAACAGCAGGAACATGTCAGTACTTCACTGTTGATAAGCGTCGAAAGGAATCACAAAAACACACATTAAGTACATGACAAATCTACAAAGGCTGTAATGCTGGTTAGTTACTGGCGGAGATATGATTGTTCAGTAAGTACATTAGTTTTCATTTCTGATCCGGTCCACACCATCTGTTTGGGTGGAAAGGCATCAATTACATCGATGATCTACGGCTGCCCCAGGCATATTGGACGTATCCTGACTCCCCCAAACCTGTTACAACATCTGCAAGGCACAAATCAGGAAGTGTGATGGGATATTCTCCGCTTGTCTGGATGAGTGCAGCTCCAACAGTACTCAATAAGCCTGACACCATCCATGGGTGGCACAGCAGTTAGCACTGCTGCTTCACAGTGCCAGAGACCTGGGTTTGATTCCCGGCTCCGGTCACTGTCTGTGCACATTCTCTCTGTGTCTGCCTGGGTTTGCTCCGGTTTCCTTCAAAGCTAATTAAGTTCTTTATTTTTCAAAGGTAATCATTGTAATGTAGGAAACACGTCAACTAATCTGTGCACACAAGCAGCAACAGGGTAAATGGTCAGTGAAATGTTTTTGGTGATGTGTGGTCAAGGGATGAGTGTAGGCCAGGGCCTCTGCACCTTTTTGAAGTAGAACCATGAAATATTTATCTATTTCTGAGAAGGCCGAATGCATCTCTGCTTAACATCAGAACAGATGATGGCTCTAATCAGTTGACTGAAGTATGGAACCCAAGTGATTGTTCTTTACATGAACCTTGGTAATGTTGCCAAAAATAAAGTTTATTTATTATAAGTCACAAGTAACATTGGAATAAAGTTACTGTGAAAATCCCCGAGTCATCACACTCCGGTGCCTGTTTGCTTCCAAGATCAGCATGGTGGCACAGTGGTTAGCACAGTGGCTCACAGCGCCAGGGACCTAGGTTCGATTCCCAGTTTGGTTGCTGTCTGTGAGGAGTTTGTATGTTCGAAGAAGGATTTAGCATGGCCAATCCACCTAACCAGCATGTCTTTCTGACTGTGCGAGGAAACAGGAGGAAACCCACACAGGTACGGGGAGAACGTATGGACTTATGGACGTATGGACTTCAGCAAGGCATTTGACAAGGTCCCACATGCAAGACTTCTTGAGAAGGTGAGAGGCCATGGGATCCAAGGGGCTTTGGCCTTGTGGATCCAGAACTGGCTTGCCTGCAGAAGGCAGAGGGTGGTTGTGGATGGCTCTTTTTCTGCATGGAGGTCGGTCACCAGTGGAGTGCCCCAGGGATCTGTTCTAGGACCCTTGCTGTTTGTCATTTTCATAAATGACCTGGATGAGGAAGTGGAGGGATGGGTGAGTAAGTTCGCCGATGACACGAAGGTCGGTGGTGTTGTGGATGGTCTGGAGGGATGTCAGAAGTTGCAGCATGACATCGACAGGATGCAAGACTGGGCGGAGAAGTGGCAGATGGACTTCAACGCGGATAAATGTGTTGTGGTCCATTTTGGCAGATCCAACGGGATGAATGAGTACACTATCAAAGGTAGGAGTCTTAGCTGTGTGGAAGAGCAGAGGGATCTTGGGGTCCGGGTCCATAAGACTCTCAAATCGGCCTCCCAGGTGGAGGATGTGGTTAAGAAAGCTTACGGTGTACTGGCCTTCATTCATCGAGGGATTGAGTTCAGGAGTCAGGAGGTAATGCTGCAGCTTTATAGGACCCTTGTCAGACCACACTTGGAGTACTGTGCGCAGTTCTGGTCGCCTCACTATAGGAAGGACGTGGAAGCTATTGAAAGGGTGCAGAGGAGATTTACAAGGATGTTGCCTGGATTGGGAGGCATGCCTTATGAAGACAGGTTGAGGGAGCTGGGACTGTTCTCCCTGGAGAGACGAAGGTTGAGAGGCGACCTGATAGAGGTTTACAAGATGTTGAGAGGAATAGATAGGGTGGACTCTCAGAGACTATTTCCCAGGGCTGAAATGGTCGCGACGAGAGGGCACAGATTTAAGGTGCAGGGAAGCAAGTACAGAGGGGATGCTAGGGGAAAGTTTTTCACTCAGAGGGTGGTGAGTGAATGGAATCGGCTGCCGTCGGTGGTGGTCGAGGCGAACTCGCTGGGGTCTTTTAAAAGACTTCTGGATGAGTATATGGGATCCAATGGGATTGGGGGTTATAGATAGGTCTATGGCTGGGTAGGTTTTGATGTGTTCGGCACAACTTGTGGGCCGAAGGGCCTGTTTGTGCTGTAGTGTTCTATGTTCTATGTTCTAGCGTGCAAACTCCACACAGACAGTGACCCAAGCCTGGAACTGAACCTGGGTCCCTGGTGCTGGGAGCCAGCAGTGATCCACTCTGCCACCATTCAGGCATGGCAGGGTGGTACAGGGGAAGTGGCAGGCGGGGGGGGGGGGGGGGGGAGGTTAAAAAAAAATAGTTAATAGTCATTGGAAATCACACACTGTGCACTTCCAACAGATGTTACTGAATAATGCAGTGGTTGGTCGGCTCAGTTGGCTGAGTTGCTGGTAAGTAATGCAGAGAGATACCAACAGGGTGGATTCAATTCCCGTACCGGCTGAGGTTATTCATGAAGGTCCCACTTTCTCAATCTTGCCCCTTGCCTGAGGTGTGATGATCCTTAGGTTAAATCACTGCCAGTCAGTCTGGGATTGGGACGACTTTATTTTTACTGAATAGCATACAACAAAATAGCCCACAAAGACCGCGTTCTCCCTCTCAATTTAGAAAGTTTCCACCTCCGACTCCTGTCTCTGTTTCTTAACTGATTCTCCAGTCTTTGCCTTCACTTACCCTCCTCATATTCTGCTCCATTCCCTGTGTCCAGCTGGAATTATGGGGTGTTATTCCCATCTCCTTTGTGTCACTGCCAGCATTAAGCCATCGTCACAGGTCACGTGAAAATCTGCAACTTTATCCCATACCACCACATAAAAAGAAACCCACCGAGCCTCAGGAGCAATTGAAAATGTCTGCAACTGTCAAAATCGTAGAATGCCTACAGTGCAGAAGGAGCCATTCGGCCCATCAAGCCTGCACCAACAACAATCCCATCCTGGCCCTATCCCTGTAATCCCACATATTTAGCTTGCTAGTCCCTCTGACACGAAGGAACAATTTAGTGTGGCCAATACGCCTAACCTGAACATTTCTGGACTGGGGGAAGAAACCTAGACAGACACAGGGAAGACGTACAAACCCCACACAGACTTATCAAGGACTTGATGATTCATTTAAATATCCAATGTCAGAATCAAATTCGGATCCCGGCACTGTGAGGCAGTAATGCTAATCACAGTATCACCAGGCCACCCGTTAGAGGATAGTAAGCATCATGGAACCAAGGTGGGCAGCCGTGATCTTGATTTGATTTATTATTGTCACGTTAGTGTACAGTGAAAAGCTTTGTTTCTTGTGTGTTATACAGACAAAGCACACCGTTCATAGAGAAGGAAAGGAGAGAGTGCAGAATGTAGTCTAACTGTCATAACTAGGATATTGAGAAAGATTAATTTAACGCAAGGTAGGTCCATTCAAAAGTCTGACAGCAGCAGGGAAGAAGCTGTTCTTGAGTTGGTTGGGACATAATCCCAGACTCTTGTATCTTATTAAATGACAGAGCAGATCTGAGAGGTTGAATGGCCTCCTGGCTATCCCTATGTTCGCAACTCAGCACACATGATGGTAAAATCATCCAGCAGATTAAGATTAATTAATTGAGATTAAGGACAGAACTTTGTAAGAAAGTGAGAGAAAGAGCGGGAGTGTGAAAGGGAGTGCAAGAATCACGATGTTCTACAACTTTGCCTTTTCTTTTCTATGAACGCATAGCATGCATGAATAATAATTTCCACTGTATACTAATACATGACAATAATAAATCAAATCAAAACTAAATCACACACATATATATATATAGGAAGAGTGGATGAAACACATCTAAAAATATCCAAACAACAAAGTGAAGAGAGTTTTTCTCCTGACCCTGTCTGGTTACAGATCAATGCAACTGCATACATTATCACTGAGACAGTGAAAGACCTTCGCTACTATTGAGGCATTGATTACTGGATAGTGGCCAGGCAGCAAGAGCATATGGTATTTAAATGAGCCATCAAGTCCTTGATAAGTCTGCAGTGTCACAGTTAATAGACTGACCAACCAGCGTTAGAGTTGATGCATTGTTAACACAGCGGGGTTCCTTCACCCAAGACTGGGCAGCAGCCAAGCTCAAGATAGGCTCCCGAGCAATGATTTCTACAGATGTTACACCTTCTTCCGTCGGGAAAAGAATACAAAAGTCCGAGATCACACGCCAATCAACTCAAGGACAGCTTCTTCCCTGCTGCCATCAGACTTTTGAACAGACCTATCATATACTGAGCTGATCCTTCCCTAGCTATGACTGTAAAACTATATTCTGTACCCTCTCCCTTCTTTCTCTATGAGCAGTATGTTTTCTCTATATAGTGCGCAAGAAACAGTACTTTTCACTGTATACTAATACCTGTGACCATAATAAACCAAATCATGAAACAAGTCATAGAACAGAAGTCAAAGAATCCCTATAATCAAAAGGAGGTCATTCGGCCCATCAAGCTGTACCAACTACATTAACACCCACACCCTATCCTCACAATTCTACTTATTTAGCCTAGCTAGTCCTCCTGACACTAAGGGACAATTTAGTGTGGCCAATGCACCTAACCCGCACATCTTTGGATGTGGGAGGAAATGCACGGACACTGCGGATAAGGTGCAGACTCCACACAGATAGCGATCCAAGCCGGGAATTGAACCTGGGTCCCTGGGGTTGTGAGGCAACAGTGTCACCATACCTATTGGTCATTTGGCTCAACTGATGGGGGGACAATGACTTGGAATTATTGGGTGGGACTCTGCAACCTCACTCACCCTGAAACGGGAAAGTCCTGCCTGAGGTCGACAGACCATTCCGTGATGCGTTCCTCGCCCACTCCAATTCCCTTGGCAGGACGGTAAAATTCCAGCCATTGTCACTTGTCTAGTAACCTAGTGGCCAACTCTATGTACACAGATTAAAACCTGACCACGCTCTGGTAGAATTTAAATTCATTGACTGAAGCATGTTCAATTGTCATAAAAACCATCTGGTTCACTCATGTCCTTTAGGGAAGGAAATCTGCCGTCCTTACCTGGTCTGGCCTACATGTGATCACAGAGCCACAGCAATGTGGTTGATTCTTAGCTACCCTCTGAAATGGCTGAGCGAGCCAGCAAACTTGAAGGCAATTAGAGACGGACAACAAATGCCACCCTTGCCAATGAGGCCCACATCCTGGGCAAGAATGAATTTTGAAAAGGGTCAGTACTGGTGTTTGTTGCTCCACATCAGCTGTATGGCTGTAAGGTGTTTTGGAAAGGCACTAAACAAATGCAAGTTCTTTCTCCTTTTTCACCTGATGGCTGCTATACAAAGGAACTTGGATGCACAAGAATAGAAAAGGACCACCATGGTTTCTTTTTACTGAAGCATGTTTTGAGAGAAGTTGGAAATTAATTTTTCTGAAGAATGAGTTTCAAAATGCTGCAATATGTTAATTTGCAATATCATTATCAAAAAATAGAATTTGATATGAATTTTATTAATTGATTTGTGGGACATGGGCACCACTGGCTAACCAGCATTTATTGCCCATCTCTAGATGCCCTTGTTAGAGGGCAGTTGAGAGTCAACCACATTGCTAAGGCTCTGGAGTCATATGTAGGCCAGACTGGACAAGCATGGTAGATTTCCTTTCCCTAAAGATCCGAATCATTCTTTAAACAACTGGCAATGGTTTCATGGTCATCAGATTCTTAATTTCAGTATTTTTTTTATTGAATTCAAATTCCACCATCTGTCATGGTGGGATTTGAACCCAGGTCCCCAGAACATCAGCTGAGTTTCTGGATTAACAGTCTAGTGATAATACCACTTGGCCATCACCTTCCCTTTGCCAAAATAGACATTGTTTGATACTGTCCTCTGGCCTTATAGGTAAAGGCATGCCAGTTAAAGCATTGTAAGAAGTCTGACAACACCAGGTTTATAACACATAAACTCCAGTCCAATGCTGGCATCTCCCCTCATGGCAGTTAAAACACTGAGTAGACATCTGATTGAACCCATGATCCATAGCAAGCCAGCCTTAAATTTACCAGGGTTGCACTAAGATAGGCCCCAGCTCCCACGAACATGACAGGACAAGGCAAAAACAGAAGCCAAAACTGGCCAGTATTTCAGGTCTGAACTACTGTCTGTGACCTTGACTGGGGACATTGGCTAAATGTCTGTACTTTTAAGATTTGATTAGCTGTGATGACTCACATTTCAATCATTACTCTGTAAATTGACTTTGTATCTTTATACGCTCTGTTTGTGAGCAGGTCTCCCACTCACCTGATGAAGGAGCAGCGCTCTGAAAGTTTGTGGCATTTGCTACCAAATAAACTTGTTCGACTTTAACCTGGTGTTGTGAGACTTCTTACCACATTGGCTAAAGATAGGGCTGGTTTTGATGAACCTCAGGGTGTCCCTATATTTGCTGCCTAATCTGACACATGGGCAGCCATTTTAGACAAAGTGCAGTTGGGTAATAGGAGACTGGGGGAGTTATAGTCCAAGGGTCAGATATCATCTAGAGAGAAGCCTTGAACTGACAACAAGAGCCATGGACCAAACCTCAAGTAAAAAGGCAACAATTAAGTTGGAACTCAATGGATCTTGACCATTCACTTCCTGTCCCATGGCCTCTTGAGTGACGATTACAAATTATCACCAACAAATCCATTGATTAACTGTACGTCCCCCAGGCTTTCAGCCTGAATAAAATATAGGCCTTGAGGCCTCCTCGGCAAGCAAATGGTGGCCGGAAGGGAGCTCAAAGCCTCTTCTCTTTGCTCACTGGTTTTCAAGCCCCTCAGTGCAGGCTGCACTGTCAAATGCTTTATCATCGGCTGGCAACTGGGTCGACAAACGGATTAGGATGTTTACATCAGGCACTCATTTGAGAGATAAATCTTCCGAACGGCTGAAAGGACCAGGGGTCAGTCAGGACGAGGATGTCTGCCGGGCTTGTGCAAGAAAAATTAAATAGGGAGGAGAAAGAACCAGGACTGCCGGAAAGTGAAATCAAACGATGCAATTTAATGATGTCCTTCAGTGGTTAGCTATTCTATCTAAAGTTATCAGGTTATTAGCAAAGGGCAGATTGGGGTCAAGCTGACAGCATCCTCCGTAAACCATCCGGCATCACAAGAGGACACCTGTCGTCCCTGAGATGAGTCATATTTGGAACAATCAGATCATAGTTTCACTCTTGTTGTACGGTGTATGCACCAAGCTGTCCTGTCTAGTGTCCTGCTCCTACCATATCTGCATGTTGACAGGGAAAGGAAGCATACACTTTGCTTTGGGGTCTGAACGATGGGAATCAGTCCCTTGGCATTGCCAAACTCTGCTTTTCTCTCCCCCCGCAACTTTGCTTCCCCAACTAAACCCCCGTCCCTCCTGCGTGAACACACGTGTTTACCACAGCTCTCGAGTGTCAGCTGTGGCTCAGGTAGTAGTTCTCTTGCCTCTGAGATCGAAAGTGGGCGGTTTAAATCCCCCGACTCTCCGGAGGCTGGAACAGAAAACTCTCGTGCTGAGAGCGTCAGCTTCAAGGTGTTCTACGCTGTGCACCATCTTCAGCAAACAGCACGGCAGCAACTCACCATTACGCTTCGGGATGTGTCACTGAGCCGTATCGAGCCCGCACAGATATGTGCGAAAGCTCCCCTTTACACCTTATGAAGGCAAAGAGGAGCATTCTCTCTGATTCCCTGGCAAATATTTGTCCCTCAACCAACATCACGTAAAAGATTGCCAGGACACGATCACATAGTTGTTTGTGGGAGCTTGCTGTGCACAAATTGACTGCCATGTTTCCGACATCACAGTAGTGACTGCACTTCACAAATATTTCATTGGCAGCACAGCATTTGGGGATGACATCTAATCATGGAATCCATTCAGCCTTCAAGTTTGCACTGACAACAATCCCACTCAGGTCACATCCCCATGATATTTGTTTTATCTACTTGCAGATCATGGGTATTGCCGGCTGGCCAGTATTTATTGACTTTTCCCTAGTTGTCTGAGAGTCAACCACATTGCTATAGCTCCGGATTCACATATAGGCCAGACCAGGTAAAGACGGCAGATTTCCTTCCCTAAAGAACCAGACAATCCGACAATCGACAATGGTTGCATGATCATCAGTAGGTTTTTAATTGCAGATTTTTTTTATTGAATTCAAATTCCACCAGCTACCATGGCAGGATTTGAACCCGGGTCCCCAGGATATTAATGGAGTTTCTGGATTAATAGTCTAGCGATAAAAACCACTAAACCATCACTTCCCCACTAATCCCCATGACACTAAGGAGCATTTTAGCAAGGCCAACCAACCTAATCTGCATATCTTTGGAGCGTGGGAGGAAACCAAAGCATCCAGAGGAATCCCACGCAGATACAAGGAGAACATGCAGACTCCACACTGATAATCACCCAAGGTTGGATTTGTCCCTCGTGCTGTGAGGCAGCAGTGCTAACCAATGTGACACCAAGTTGCCCTCAGGTCACAAAAAGCACGGCATAAATGTGAATATTTCTTTACCTGTAGCCCTTGTCCAAATAACAAGTCATCAAGGCTTAAGCCCAGACAGTTTACGTTGGTAGGTTATTGAACTTTGGAAGGCATCATAGTTAAGGTCATCCTTAAGTGAACACCTTAAGATATCCACAGCAATAGAATCCAGAGAACTCAATTCACTATTGGAAGAATACACTGTTTTTAGATGGAGTGCCGTGCAGATTCACCAGAATGATACTTGGGCTAAGAGAGTTAAATTATGCAGGCAGTTTGCCCAAACCTGGCTTGTATTCCTGCAAGATTAGAAGATTAATGGGTGGACGAATCAAGGTGTTTAAAATGTTAATAGTTTCTTGCCCTCTTATCAAATCCTATCTCCTCCGGTAGGGGAAATCAAAAAATTAGAGGGGCAAAAATCTTAAAACAAAGCCCGGCTGTTTGGGAATGAAATCAGGAAACCCTTCGGCTCACACAGAGGGAAGTTTGACAGTGAGAATTCTCTGCCCCAGAACTGAATGGGAATCATTGGGACAATTTAAATGGGACCCTCTGCCCTCAGGGCTGGCAGGCACGGAGGTAGGATTACGCTGAGCCAAGATACCAAATGGCTTTCCTGCCCTTAGCCGCTTGTCTCCAAACCTCCAGGATGGACATTTGGGATGTAGGCACAGCAGAATCCCAGTGCCTTCCTGCCTCCACTAGAATGAAGCTGTGGACATTGAAGCTCACGGTTAATCTTCCCTGCTGTTTACTGAGGACTTTAAGTGACAATTAATGGCTATTTGACTGTTAGATGGGCAGCACGGTGGCACAGCAGTTAGCACTGCTGCTTCACAGCTCCAGGATCCTGGGTTCAATTCCTGGCTTGGGTCACTGTCTGTGTGGAGTTTGCACATTCTCTTCGTGTCTGCATGGGTTTCCTCCAGGTTCTCTGGTTTCCTCCCACATTCCAAAGACATGTGCATTGGTCATGCTGAATTGCCCCTAAGCGTCCTGGGATGTGTAGGTCTGAGGGATTAGCGGGTTGGATATGTGGGGTTGTGGGGATAGGACTTGAGATTGTTGTCGGTGCAGACTCGATGGACAAAATGGTCTCCTTCTGCACTGTAGGAATTCTAGGATTCTATGAAAAGTGCTATAAAATGGCATCTTTTACGGAAAAGCTTTAAGTCGCATCGCTGAGAAGGAGCCAATGCAATGTGGGCTTCACCAAGTTCCAGCTAAGAAAATGTTCGGACATGTGTGAGGTGGGTAATTTAACACCGGCAGCCTGAGCTGATTTCTCTCTCTCTCTCTCTATGTGCTGCCCTCCCCCACCACTCCCCTGAGGAACTCACTCAACTCGACTCATCCCCAAACAAAATGTGTGCAAGCAAGCGGGAGCAGGAATTAACCTCTGAAGCCAGACTCTGAAGTACCCTTGCCTTCAATTGCTAAAAATACAAGTTTAATTAACTTATTGCAACTAATTCCTGTCAGGGTTATTGTTAAAGGTCGCGGCGGGGTGAAAGACAACTTTAAACAATGAAACATTGATTACCTTGCCCGTGCTGAACAACTAACTCCGACAGGAATCATTGCCGTGTGGGATCACTCTTCGGGCCAGGGGTGACATTCCTTTTTAATTAATACCAGCAGCACTATTATCTCTGCGCCAGCGGTACTTTTTTTGTAAATCAGCAACCTTCTTCCCACTCCACCCCAACCCCGCCACTCACCCAAATACCCACTCCCGCCCCCGACATTAATCCTTACTCTCTTTCTCATTTACCTCTTCTAGTAATGCGCCTACAGTTGGTGCTTCAAGAATCATGGAATCTTTACAGTGCAGAACAAAGGGGAATACAGCACAGAAACAGGCCCTTCGGCCCTCCAAGCCTACGCTGATCACGATACCTGCCTAAACTAAAAGCGTACTCCCTTACAAAGTCCTTATGCTTTCATTCCCATCCTATTCATATATCCTCAGCAGGTCTGGCAGCATCTGTAAGGAGAGAAAAGAATTGGTGTTTCGAGTCCAGATGACCCTTCTCTTTTCTCTCCTTGCAGGTGCTGCCAGGCCTGCTGAGATTTTCCAGCAATTTTTCTCTTTTGGTGTCAGATTCCAGCATCCGCTGGAATTCCTTCTATTCATGTGTCATCTAGATGCCCCTTAAATGCAGCTATTGTGCCTCCTTCCACCACCTCCCTGGGCAGTATGTTGCTGATATTCACTATCCTCTGTGTAAAAACTTGCCCTCTACATCCTGTCTCAACTTTTCCCCACATATCTTAAACCTATGCTCCCTGGCACTTGACTTTTCTACCCTAGGAAAGAGCAACTGACTATCCGTTCTATCAATGCCACTCACAATCTTATAAACCTCTACCAGGTCACTCCTCAACCTCTGTCGTTCTAACGAGTACAAATTGAGTTTATCCAATCTGTACTCATAGCTGATCCTCTCCAGACAAAGCAACATCCCAGCCAACTAGCCCATTGAACTTGCGTCCACAATAATCCCACCAGGCCCTATCCAAGTAACCCCATGTATTTACCCTTCCAATCCCCTGACACTAATTTAACATGGCTAATCCACCTAACCCGCATATCTTTGGGGTATGGAAAGAAACCAGAGCACCTGAAGGAAACCCATGCAGACATGGGGAGAACTCTATAAATAGCAACCCGAGGCTGGAATCGAATCCAGGTCCCTGGCAATGTGAGGCAGCAGTGTTAACCACTATGCCACCATGATGCAGAGTGATGGAACTCATGCCAATGCTAAACTGTATATGGCACTGAAATTCCCCTGATAGTTTCACTGGTCGCCCACCATAACACTGGTGGGACATCCAGAGAAACAGCCGAGCAGGGGCATACTGAGAGTCAGCTGGACATCCAAGAAATTTCTGTCTATCAACACATATCTGAATGAATGTAGTATGTATGTATACATAGACAGATAAACCAATAAATGTAAGTACATTGATTAATAAAAGATACCTTTTTGAATCATACTGACACACACAGAGAAGCAGGCAAAATCATCAGAACACAGAAGCAAGAAAAGGCCATTCAGCCCCTTGAATCTGTTCTGACACTTAACTGGATCACAGCTGATCTTCTACCTCAATTTAATCTTCCTGCACTATCCACAAATCCCTTAATGTCATTAATACAGCATGGTGGCACAGTGGTTAGCACTGCTGCCTCACAGCTCCAGGGACCTGGGTTCGATTCCACTGTCTGTGTGGAGTTTGCACGTTCGCCCTATGTCTTCATGCGTTTCCTCTGGGTGCACTGATTTCTCCTCACAGTGCTCGGGTTAGGTTGGTTGACCGGAGGTGTCAAGAGATTAACAGGGTAAATATTGGGGTTAGGGAAATAGGGCCTGGATTTGACAGGCCGAATGGCCTCCATCTGCACTGTAGGGAATTCTATCACATCTAGAAATTTATAAAATTCATCGACCTCTGATTTGAACATGACTGAACCTTCACAGCACTCTGGAGTAGTGAATTCAAAAGATTCACCACCCCCTGACTGGAGAAACTCCTCCTCATGTAAGCCCTAATTGGCCTATCCCTTATTCTGAGACGCCACCTCCCCCGCCTCCCAACCTGGGAAAGAATCCCTGTAAGAATTTTGTTCACTTCAACGAGATCTATTTTAATTATTTTATTAATGTCACAAGTAGGCTCACATTAACACTGCAATGAAGTTACTGTCAAAATGTCTTTCCATCCATAGATCTATAAACGTAGGCATGGATTACGGGTAGAAGTGGGAACATTGAGGTGGCGATGCGGGCTCGTTGGGCCGAAAGGCTTGTTTCCCGTGCTGTTTTGTTCTTTGTATCTCACACTCCAGTGCCTGTTCGGATACACTGAGGGAGAATTTAGCACTTAACCAGCACGTCATTCAGACTATGGGAGGAAACAGGAGCACCTGGAGGAAACCCATGCAGATATGAGGAAAATGTGCACACTCCTCTCACCGTGACCCAAGCCGGGAATTGAACTCGGGTCCCTAGTGCTGTGAGGCAAATCACCTCTCAGTCTTGTAAACACCAGTGCATATAGGCCCAGCCTCCTCAATCTCACAATTCGAAGTATGGTGAATCTCCATTGCACTCTTTTATGGCAAATATATCCTTCCTTAGGTAAGGAGACCAAAACTGCACATAGTACTCCAGATGTGGTCTCCAAGACGCTACACAACTGCAGCAAGACTTCCACATTCCTATACTCAATATCTCTCGCAACAAAGGCTAACATACCATTTGGCTTCCTAACTAAGTGTCGCGCCTGAATGTTAAATCTCAGTAACTATGATCAAGGATTTCCAGATCCTTTTGGGCATCAACACTCACCAATCTGTCACCATTTAAGAAGTACTCTATATTTCTGTTTTTCTTATCAAAGTGGATAACTTCACATCTTTCCACATTATATTCCATCTGCCATGTCATAATAGGATCATAAGATATACTAGGCACAATTAGGCCATTCGGCCCATCGAGTCTGTTCTGCCAGTTGATTATGACTGAAATGTCGCTCAACCCCATTCCTTTTCCCCATAACCTTTGATCCCCTGACCAATCAAAAACTTACCTAACTCTGTCTTAAGTACATTCAATGATGTGGCTTTCACAGCCTTTTGTGGCAAGGAATTCCATAGATTCACCACCCTCTGATTCTAAAGAATCACCACTTTATTCTCGGGCTATGCCCTCAGGATTTATTCTCTCCTATTCATAGAAACATCTTCCCCATGTTCACTCTGTCCTGTCTTTGTCCACTCATTTAGTCGTAAAACAAATTATCTGGTCCATTGTGCCTGTGTCAGCTGTTTGAGAAAATGGCCTCATTCGACCCACTATCTTGCCATTCTCCGTGGCCCAGGGAATTATTTCCCTTTCCGAATTCACCTGATTCTTTTTGGAAAATTACGGCTAATTTTGTTTACGTCGGCACTTCAGATAGGCGCCTTCTAAGTCACACATCAGATCACATCTGGATATCCAGAAACGGACGGAGAATCAGAGGGAAAATGATCCCAAAGCCATTTGATAACATTTTCCGCAGCTGGAGATGCACAAGGCAGGATGAATATGTGTTAATGTCACTTTTCTGCAGCGTGTTTTCCCCAGGGGAGGCAGTACTCTACCCTGAAGCCAAAGGGCTACCGCTTGAGGAGCACCAAGCATGGCTGAACAAGATTCTCTCTCGCTCTTAATATCTGCCATAGGCACAGTGGACAGATATGCAGGTTCATAGTCAACCTGTTGAATTCAAATTCCTCAGCCACCAAATCCTGGAACGGGACTCAAACCCAGAGCTTCTGGTTTATAAATTACTCTCTGAGGTGCTCCAACCACCTGGAACCATTTTCCACCAACAGGGGAAGGGGAGATTGGAAACTAACACAGAGAAACATAGAAACTAAAAGCAGGAGAAGGCCATTCTGCCCTTAAAGCCTGTTCTGCCATTCATTTTGATCATGGCTGATCATCAAATTCTATATCCTAACCCCACCTTTTCCCATATCCCTTGATCCCTTTAGCCTCAAGAGCTGTGTCTAATTTCTTCTTGAAATCAGTCAACATTTCAACCTCCATCTTGTGGAAGTGAATTTCATACATTCATCACCCTCTGGGTGAAGAAATTTCTCCTCAGCTCACTTTTAAAAGGTTTTTCTTAAATTAGATCCCTGAGTTCTGGACTTCTCCATGATTGGGGACATTCTTTCTGAATCTACCCTGTCTTGCCTTGTTAGAATTCTATACATTTCTATTGGATCCCCTCTCACTCTTCTAACCTCCAGTGAATATAATTCGAACTGACTTAGTCTCTCCTCATATGACAGACCTGCCATCCCAAGAATTAGCCTGGTAAACCTTCTCTGTACTCCCTCTAATAGCAAGGACATCCTTCCTCAGATAAGAACACCACAACTACACACAATGTTAGAGGTGTGGCCTCACCAATGCTCTATACAATTGTAGTAAAATATCCCTATTCCTTTACTCAAATCCTTTCATTATGAAGGCCAATATACCTTTATTGCCTGCTGTACCCAAGAACTTGGGGAGTCAGGTTCCTAGGCTGGAGTAGTGGAGCAGCTGTTAGAATTATGTTCTCAATTATATTTATGTATGCAAATGAATTCACCGAGGTGTACCTTTGGTGCACTGGTCCCTTTTAGACCAAATGAGGAGTGTAATAATTGCTATAAATATACATTAATTAGCAGTCAATTGCTATTGATTGCGACATTGCATGATTTTATTACAATCCCTTAAAGTGAAGGAATCCCAAGTCATCTAGCACAGGAAGAGACCAGCGTTTGACTCATTACATGATGCAGGCCATTGAAGAGAGTCTGTGGTGTGGAGTCTCTCCGCAAGAATTCAACATTACTCGGTGGATTTTTAAAACTAATTAGCCAATAATGAACTCTGGGACATGGTTCTTCCCCCTTCTGACTGATCATTTTACCAACTGGTTTAATCTTTCGCTGAAACAGTAACTGCTATGGCCTTGGACAGACACCAAAGGACCATAAGGCATAGCTACAGAAGTAGGCCATTTGGCCCATCGAGTCTGCTCCACCTTTCAATGAGATCATGATTAATCTAATATGATAATCTTCAACTCCACTTTCCTGCCTTATCCCCATAACTCTTGATTCCCTTACTGATTAAAAATCTATCTATCAACATACTTAATGATCCGATCTCTAAGGTTCTCTCTGGTAAAGAACTCCAAAGATTCGTTACCTTCTGAGAGAAGGAATTCCTGTTAATCTCTGTCCTAAATGGGTGACCTCTTAGTCTGAGATTATGCCCTCTGGTCCTAGGCTCTCCCACAAGGGAAAACATCCTCTCAGCATCTACCCTGTCAAGCTCCCTGAGAACCCTATATGCCTCAATAACGTAATGTCTCAATCTTCGAAACTCCAGTGAATATAGACCCAATCTACTCAATGTCTCCTCATAAGAAAATCCTGCCATGCCCGGGGTCAACTCAGTGAATCTTCTCTGGGCTGCCTCCAATCTATCTTGCCAGTATATCTTTCCCTAGATAAGGGAATCAAATCTTTTCACAGTATTACAAGGATGATCGACATACTGCCTTGAAAAGTTTTAGCAAGATTTCCTTATTTTTATACTCCGTTCCCTTTGAAATTAAGGACATTTCATTTGTCTTCGGATTAGCTGCTGACTGTGCACATGAGCCTTCTGTGATTGATACACAAGGACCCCAAAAACCCCTCTGCACTGCAGCCATCTCCAGTCTTTCTCCATTTAAATATAGTTCAGCTTCTTTATTCTTCCTACCAAATTGCAAAATATCACATTTTCTTACGTTACATTTCATCTGCCAAGTTTTTGCCCATTCTCTTCACCTGTCTGTACCCTTCTTTGCGTCATCCTCACTGCTTGCCTTTCCTATTTTTGTATCATCTGCAAACTTGGCAAAAGTATATTTCTTCACTGTTATAATTAGGCCCGGCCTACAGTTGTCATGCCAACTGCTTTGACATCAGCCGTGGTGTTGTGGGCAGCAGTCAGAAGGGTATGGGTTTGAGTTCCACCCTACACACTTGAGCATAAAATTTTGGATGACGCTTCAGTGCAGCACTGAGGGAATGCTGCAATTGCAGAGATGGCATCTATTGGCAGGGGTGACATTCATTCATGGAACGTGAGCACTGCTGGCTGGTCAGCATTTGTTGTCCATCCCTAGTTGCATGAGGGCAGTTGAGAATCAACCACATTTCTCTGGCTTTGGAGTCACATGTAGGCCACACTGGGTAAAGGTGACAGATTTCCTTCCCAAAAGGACAGATGGGTTTTTCCGACAATCAACAATGGGGGTTTCATGGTCATCAGTAGATTCTTAATTCCAGATTTTACTTATTGAATTCAAATTCCACCATCTGCCGTGGTGGGATTCGAAACTGGGTCCCAGAAGCATGTTTCTAGATTGATAATCTAGTGATAATGCAACCAGGCCATTGCCTCCTCCGGGACTCCATCTGCCAGCACAGATGAACAGAACAGATCCCTTGATGCTACTTTGTAAAAATGAGCAGTAGAGCTCTCCACAGTGTCCTGGCAAGAACTTATTCCTCAACCAAGATAATTAAAACAGATGATCTGGCCATTATGTGGAATTTGTTTGTGGGATCTTGCTGTGCACAATCGGTTGCCAAAGTTTCCTCCATTACAACTGTGACTACACTTCAGAAAGCTCTTCGTTTGCTGCAGAATGCTTTGGGAACACTCTGAGGATGAGGACGTCACTAAAGTTTCTTGTGAACCAACGCTTTGTTAAGTTGCCCATCATACAGTTACAAAATCACCGGATACCTGCCCCTCTGCACTTCCCAATTATCAACACATCTCAAGCACAACCTCTTGCAGTAAAAAACTCAAAATCTAGACCTCTGCACAACATTATTGATATTTATCATCATCATAGTTTCTCAAAGGGTGAGATAAAAAAGCACAAGGCCATGATAGACTTCTGACCACAAATAAATTCAACAACAAATCCAAATAAGCATAGACTGGACATCCCCAATCCTCAAGGGGTTGCCTATTTTATATTATTTTGTTGCATGTCCGCAACTCATAACATAAATTCACCAAAGGGGCAATTTTCCACTCCACTCCTTGGCAGGGAGAATGAAGCTTATGTGCAATGTGCTTTTCTCAAGCTACAGACACAGCGATAAAGTCGATAATCATTCTCCACTACCCCACACATCACGCAGCAGGCTGCTGCTTTTCATCCTTGGCCAACGCCCAGTTCGCAGAAGACCATAAGACACAGGAGCAGAATTAGGCCACTCAGCCCATCAAGTCTGTTCCACCATTCAGTCATGGCTGATTTTTTTCTTCAGCCTTTTCCCCATAACCCCTTATTCCGTTATTAATCAAGAACCTATCTCTCTGTCTTAAAGACACTCAATGACTTGGATGCCACAGGCTTCTGTGGCAAAGAGTTCCACAGATTCACCACTCTCTGCTTAAAGAAATTCCTCTTCACCTCTGTTTTAAAGGATCGTCCCTTTAGCCTGAGGTTGTACCTCTGGTTCTAGTTTTTCCTACTGGTGCAATATCCTCTCCATGTCCACTCTATCCAGGCCTCATAGTATCTTGTAAGTTTCAATAAGATTCACCCTCATCCTTTGAAACTCCAACGAGTACAGACCAAAGTCCTCAAATATTCCTCATATAACAAGTTCTTCATTCCAGGAATCAGTCTTGTGAATCTCCTCTGGACCCTTTCCAAGGCCAGTATATCCTTCCTTTGACACGGTAGCCAAAACTGCTCACAGTACTCCCAGCGGTTCTGGGGGAAGGGCAGGGGGAGGAGTGAGGGGGCCCATACTCATTGCAGTGAGAGGAATCTTGTTGAACCATCAAAGATTCCGAGGACACTCGACAGGATCAGTCCCTCTCGTCACAGAGTCCAGAATTGGGAGGCACAATTTCCCATCCATTGACACTGTCTACACCGCCCGCTGCCTCAGAAAAGCAGCCAGCATAACTATGGCCCTCACACACCATGGACATTCTCTCTTCCACCTTGTTCCATCGGGAAAAAGATACAAAAGTCTGAGGTCACGTACCAACCGACTCAAGAACAGCTTCTTCCCTGCTGCTGTCAGACTTTTGAACAGACTTACCTTGCACTAAGTTGATCTTTCTCTAACTACGTTTGTAACACTGCAGTCTGCACTCTCTTCTTTCTTTTTCTATAAATGGTATGCTTTATATGTAGAGCATGCAAGAAACAATACTTTTCACTGCATACCACTACATGTGGCAATAATAAATCAAATCAAATCAAAACATTAAGGGGTTGCCTATTTAAGGTTGACTTAAGCAGGAACTTGTTCAAAGGATCATTAAGTATTCGGAATTTTCTTTCTCAGACAACAGTGGGTCATTTAATATATTAAAGACTGACTTAGATTGTCTCCTTGTTCACAGACAGCACCCTTTCTGGTTATATCACAGCTTGTTATGGCTCCTGCTTTGCCAAAGACCGCAAGTAGCTACAAAGGATTTGAACAAAGCCCAGGCCAGCACGCAAACCAGTCTCCCATCCATTCACTTAATCTACACTTCTCGTTGCTTTGGCAAAGCAGCCAACCTAATTAAGGATTCCATGCACCCCGGACACTCTCTCTTCCACTTTCACCCATTGGGGAAAAGATACAAAAGTCTGAGGTCACGTACCAACCGACTCAAGAACAGCTTCTTCCCTGCTGCTGTCAGACTTTTGAATGGATCTATCTATCTATCTATCTGCCTCTCCTGATCTTTCTCTACACCCTAGCTATGACTGTAACACTACATTCTGCACTTCCTTCTTTCCTTCTCAATGAATGGTATGTATAGTCTGTATACCATGCAAGAAACAATACTTTTCAATGTATACTAAGACATATGACAATGATAAATCAAATCAAATCAATGTTTTGAATTTTGCTTTTCTCTTTCTGGCTTTCAGTTGTCTCCAAGTCCTCATGCTAATGTCATCTACAACATGTTTCAGAGTTTTCACCTTCCAGGAACATTGCCTTCCATAATTTCTAGCTTCTGGTACATCCTCCACTCCCTTTGGTCCACCATCATCAGTCTTGCCTACGACTGCCAGGGTTCTGAGTTCCAGCAGCACCCCCCCACAAACACCAAAACCTCTTCCTTCTTCACTCCTTGTTTTTATTAGACTTTCCTCTTTGACCAAGCTTTGAGTCCCTTATTTTAATATCTCTTTATGTTGGCTACGAATCAATTCCTGTTTTTCAGATGTTATTTGGGGTGTTTACCTCGGGAAGAGGTCCTACATAGAATCATAGAATCCTACAGTGTAGAATGAGGCTATTCAGCCCATCAAGTCTGCAGCGACTACAATTCTACCCATGCCCTATGCCCATGACCACATATATTGACCCTAGCTAGTTCCACTGACATTAAGGAGCAATTTAGCATGGCCAATCCACCTAACCCGCACATCTTTGGACAATGGGAAGAAACCGGAGCATCTGGAGGAAACCCAAGCAGTCACATGCAAACTCCACACAGACAGTGACCCAAGCCAGGAATCGAACCCAGGTCCCTGCCATTGTGAAATAGCAGTGCCAACCACTGTGCCATTGTGTTGCCCACTGCACATTTTTGAGTGTGGTCTTGATTGCCAGCCATGGGCAGCAGTATGGGAGTGACAATCAGGACCCGAGGTCAGGAGAAGGGAAAAAGTACTGGGCGGTGGGGGTGACACACTTGATCACCCCTGCCCCTCTCTCTAGAGGCAGTGACCAGTACAGGCTGGGCGAGGGCTGGATAATGAAACAGAGGGGCGATACAGTGGCACAGTGATAAGCATTGCTAGCCAGAAACTCGGGTTCAATTCCAGCCTCTCGGGTCACTGTCTGTGTGGAGTTTGCATATTCTCTCCGTGGGTTTCCTGTAGGTACTCCTGGTTTCCTCCCATAGTCCAAAGATGTGTGAGTTAGGTGGATTGGCCATGCTAAATTGTCCCTTTGTGCCAGAGAGTGAATAGGATTATGAGGATGGAGGGGGGACAGGGGGGAGGCAGTATTAGGATAGAGCCTGGATAGGATTGTTGTCGGTGCAGACTTGATGGGCTGAATGGCCTCCTTCTGCACTGCAGGGATTCTATGAAGATTCTTCTATGAAGAAGCCAAGAATGAGAAGAAGGGAGCTTAACCTTGGCTGCTATGTTTCCACAGTCTAATGCTGATACTGAAATGAATATAAGTGTGGATCCACTGCAGTCAGTGGCAACTGTATAATAGTCAGATGAGTTGATGAGATGAAACACTTTTGCACAGGCAATTTGATTGTGGTATGAAAGCTTGACGCTCGCTGAATATTATCGCGGAAACCAACCGCTTAGATCTGGACAAGAGAATAACAGCACTTCATATGGCTGATAGTTAAAGAATTTTACCCCTGTCACCCAGCAAGCATAACAGGGAGACAAACTAGCTTCCAAATGGTTTTGAGAGGCTATCAGACTGGGGGGTCAGTGTCTGCAGGTTCATCCAAACATGTTTACCCGAGTCATCTATATTACGATGAAAGTGCACTAAACAAAGAGTCAGAGGCCACAAGATCAGGAGAATTACGAGTAGGATCAGGTTATTTGGCTCGGTGAGGCTGTACTGTCATTCAATAAGGTTGTGGCTAATCTAACTCCACTTTCCTGCCTCCCCCCACCATAACCTTCATGTAAATCGAAAACCTGCCGATCTTAGCTATAAATATATTCAATGACCCTGTCTCCAATACTGCCTGTGGATGATAATTCTGATAAAATCAAAAAGCAAAGCTTATTTATTAGTCACAAGTAGGTTTGCATTAACACTGCAATGAAATTACTGTATAAATCCCCTAGTCGCCACACTCCGGAGCCTGTTCGGGTACACTGAGGGAGAATTTAACATGCGCAATTCACCTTCAATCTTAAAGTGCAGAAGGAGGCCATTCAGCACACCGAACTTGCACTGGCCACCATCCCATAACCCCATGCATTTATCATAGCTCATCCCTCTATAATAAGAAGCAACTTAGCAAGGCCAGCTAACCCCACACATCTTTACATTGTGGGAGGAAACCGGAGCACCAGGACAAAACCCACAGGGAGAACATGCAGACTCCACACAGACAGTGACCCAAGCCGGGAATCGAACCCAGCTTCTTGGCGCTGTGACCCAGCAGTGCTAACTATTGTGCCACCGTGCCGCACCATGACCTTCTAAGAAAAGAAATTCTTCCTCATCTCCGTCTTAAATGGATACTCCCCCTCCCCTAATCTTATTTTTAAACTGTGACCCTAAGTCCGAGATATCCCCACAAGGGGGGGACATCCTCTCAGCATTGTCCACTTCAAGCCCCTCAGAAGTTTATACACTTAATATGGTCACCTCATTTTTGAGACAAGGTGACTGTTTTCTTTTTCTTGGTGACCCCAGTGTCAGGCTCATACTGAGATCCTGAGCTCACTGGTCCAACCTTCTGAGAGGCGGTCTCCACTCGCCATTTTTAGCGGGATTCACTCCAGTCGACGATCCTATAGCATTGACAAGCCAGCAACCCCACCAGAAGAGGATGTAACTTTATTGCAGTGGGCACAGTAAGAAGTCTTACACCACCAGGTCCAACACTGGCGTCTCCACAATATGCCTTCATGGGAGCCGCACAGTGGTGCAGTTGTTAGTCTTGCTGTTTCACGGCGCCAGAAACCCAGGTTCGATTCTCGCCTTGGGTCATTGTCTATGTGGAGTCTGCATGTTCTCCCCCTCTCTGCGTGGGTTTCCCCCAGGAGCTCCAGTTTCCTCCTACAGTCCGAAAGGCATACTAGCTTGCTAGTTAGGTGGCCATGCTAAATTCTCCTTCAGTGTACCCGAACAGGTGCCAGAGTGTAGTGACTAGGGGCTTTTCAGAGTACCATCATTGCAGTGTTAATGTAAGCCTGCTTATGACACTAATAAATAAACTTTAAACACTCACCCTTCAATACAAAACTCGACCTTTAATTGTTTAATAGTGTTTTTTTTTGTCTGATGAAGCACTTTGGAAAAAGTACAATATTACTGCGAAAATGGGAACAGGAGTTTGACAGTTAAAGTTTATTTATTAACGCCACAAGTAGGCTTATATTAACACTGCAATGAAGTTACTTTGAAAATCCGCTAGTTGCCACACTCCAGCGTCTGTTCATGGTACACTGAGGGAGAATTTAGCATGGCCAATGCACTTAACTGGCATATTTTTCAGGCTGTGGGAGGAAACCCATGCAGACAGGGGCAGAATATGCAGATTCTACACAGTCAGTGACCCAAGCAGGGAATCGAACCCAAGTTCCTGGCACTGTGAGGCAGCAGCACTAACCATTGTGCCACCGCGGTTTGTTAACCATATATTCAAATCAGATTGTTGTCACACTGCTGATCAGGGACAGTTTTTCTCTTTAAACGGGGTAAGAACTACGTGCGGGCCACTGAATTAAAAGACAGTGTCTGGATGATTGATGAACAAATGACCCCATTTTCCAATAAGCTTTCGGGAGTGTAAAACCGTCTCTTGCACTTTAGTCTCACTTCCACTGCTTACGCTTATTACTGGACTTATCTGAAGTCTGCAGCCAGACACAGAGTCTGGACAGTGCAGGCAGATTCATACAGAGGCTGTCTAAAGTGCCCACTTTTGGGACTGAGGGGCTTCACCTTGTCTTCATAGACAGGCCGTCCGTCTCCTCAGGACAGGTCCATCTCCGAACAATCCATCTAATCGAGAGATCGAAAATCAAGTGGTCTCTCTGGACAGGCTTGCCTGTGCATTATTCATTACGACGAGTGAAATCAACTGAGATCTGTGGTGGTTGCAGATGCACAACTGTAAATGGGGCTAATGATATTGGCAAGAGATAATTCGGTGCATCCATCACTGAGGGAGATTGATGTCTCTTCCACTGACTGCAGCTTGATTAATGGACTGCCATGCGTTACTGGTGAAGGGCAGAATGGTCGGGAAATCTCCAGCTGGACTGCTAGACAAACTGAAAATCTGCATAATGTTAATCAAGAGCTCAACCAGTCGACTAGATAATGTAAACTAACTAGTGTAGACAGTAGGACCCGAGGATACAACGTTCAAAACTAATCTACTAAAACATTATTATTGCAATGTGCGAGTAATCAATCTATAAAGGCAATCCCCCAGAGAGACTGACTTGGAGTTGTTGGTACTGAATTGTTCAAATGCATATTAGCTAGATTTGATTCAGAAAATAACATGTTGAGATGCAGTGCAGAGGAGTCATACAGTTATAGCCATTTACAACATGGAAACAGGACCTTCAGCCCCATGTGTACATGCTGCCCTTTTTTTAAACCCTAAAGCTAATCCCAATTGCCCACATTTGGTCCATATCCCTCTACACCCATCTTACACACGTAACTGTCTAAATGCTTTTTAAAAGACAATATTGTACCCACCCCTACTACCACCTCGGGCAGCTTGTTCCAGACACTCACCACCCTTTGTGTGAAAAAAAATTGCCCCCCTCTGGACACTTCTATATCTCTCCCCGCTCACACTAAACCTATATTCTCTGGTTTTAGACTCCCCTACCTTTGGGAAAAGATATTGATTATCTAGCCGATCTGAGCCTCTCATCATTTTCATAAAATCATGCCTCAGATTCCTACACTCCAGGGAAAAAAGTCCCAGTCAATCCAGCATTTCATTATAACTCAAACCAGCAAGTCCTGGTAAGTCCCTAGTAAACCTTTTGTGCACTCTTTCTAGGTTAATAATATCCTTTCTATAATAGGGTGACCAGAGCTGTACACAGTATTCCAAGTGTGGCCTTACCAATGCCTCGTATAACTTCAACAAGATGTCCCAACTCCTGTATTCAATGTTCTGACCAATGAAACCAAGCATGCTGAATGTCTTCTTCACCACTCTGTCCATCTGTGACTCCACTTTCAAGGAGCTCTGAACATGTATCCCTAGATCTCTTTGTTCTGTAACTCCCCCTAACACCCTACCATTAATTGAGTAAGTCCTGCCTTGGTTCAATCTACCAAAATGCATCATCTCTCATTTATCTTAATTAAACTCCATCTGCCATTTGTCAGTCCACTGGCCCAATTGATCAAAATCCCATTGCAATCTGAGGTAACTTCTTTACTGCCCTTAGCTAGGCCATTGCAGTGGGTCTGGACTCACACATAGGCTAGACCAAGTAAGGACAGCAGATTTCCTTCCCTAACGGACATTACTGAACTAGATGGGTTTTTACAACAATCAGCAGTGGTTTCATGATCATCAGTTTATAAAGTTTATTTGTCACAAGTAGGCTTACATTAACACTGCAATTAAGTTACTGTAAAAGTGCCATAGTTGCCACACCCCGGGTGCTTATTCAGGGACACTGAGGGAAAATTCAGCATGGCTAATTCAGCTAACCAGCACATCTTTCGCATTGTGAGAGGAAACTGGAGCACTGGAAGGAAACTCATGCAGACACAGGGAGAACGTGCACACTCCACGCAGACAGTGACCCAAGCCAGGAAACAAAACTGGGTCCCTGATTGTGTGGACAGCAGGGCTAACCACTATGCCACTGGATACTTATTAGAATTTTAATTGAAGATTTTTATTGGATTCAAATTTCAATATCTGCTCTAGTAGGATTCTAACCCGGTCACTGTATGATTAGTTCAGTGTCGATACTAATGCACCATTGCCTTTCCTACCCGTTTGCTTTCACAGTGCCATCCTTACCCTGAATGATTTATGAAATACCAAGTTGGCCACATCCAATAAATTATATTCCAACATCAGTCACCGATTTATAGTTAACTGCAACTTAGAACAAAGAACAAAACAGCACGGGAAACAGGCCTTTCAGCCCAACGAGCCCGCACCGCCACCCCGATGTTCCCACCTCTACCCGTGATCCCTGTCCATGTTTATAGATCTATGGATTAAAAAACCAAATTTGAGACAATTTAGGGAGAATTTGTTTTGCCAATTAGCCTAAGAGCACATTTTTGGGATGTGGGAGAAAACTGGAGCACCCAGAGAAAACCCACGCAAGCACGGGGAGAATGCGCAAACTCCCACAGACACAGGCCCAAATCCCTGTATCTGCACAGCACAGCGATAGTCACAGAGCTGTCGTGTTGTCCATCAAATGGTCCAGGTCAAGCATACACTAACAACGTGAAGCACTAGGATACTCTCGAAAAAAATCCAAGAGCAGCCCTCTCACGACCCATCGCATGTATGTCCCTTGTTAGACAACAAGGCGGACCAAAGCACCTGTAGGATAAAAACAAGTACATAAATATTATCGTCTATTTACACACTTCCGAGGGACTCCCAAGGCTCATGATCCTTATTTTAAATCAGTTTTCTATACCCCTCCATTCCCATTCTGTTCATGTGCCCATCTAAGTATTTCTTAAATAACTCGAGTATCTGCCTCCACCACTTTACTTGGCGGCGCACTCCATACCCCCACCACCCTCTGTGTGAAAAAACTCCCTCTCACATCGAAATTATATCTTACCTCCCTCATCCTAATCCCGGGACCCTCATGCTATTCGAGTCCATCCTAGGAAAAAGCTTAACCCTGTTTACTCTATCTATGCCCCTCATAATCTTGTACAACTCTATCAGATCTCCTCTAAGTCTACATCTTTCTAGGGAAAACAGTCCCAATTTCCCCAACCTCTCCTCGTAACTCAGGCCTTCCATATCAGGCAGCATCCTGGCAAACCTCTGCACTCCCTCCAGAGTCTCCACGTCCTTCCGGTAGTAAGGCGACCAGAACTGGACGCAGTATTCCAAATATGTCTGGTTCTACTCATTATCAGTTCAGCAAGACCAGATGTGATCTACCTAACAGAGTAAGCCCAGCCAAGAAATGTTTCTTGAACTTCCTGTGTTCTCCAGCTCCTACTGTCTGCAGAGACACTTACAATTCCTGGCATGGCGGGACTGACATGTGAGCAAAGGTTGAATTGGTTAGGATTATATTCGCCGGAGTTTAGAAGAATGAGGGGGGAGGGGGGATCTCATAGAAACCTCTAAATTTCTAACAGAACTGGATAGGGTAGATGCAAGAAGGATGTTTCCAATGGTGGGGGTGTTCAGAACCAGGGAGTCACAGTTTGAGGATACAGGGTAGACTGTATTGGAGGGAAATGAGAAATTTCTTTACCCAGAGAGTAAAAACTCTCTCAGGCCTTCTTCAGCCTCACTGTCTTTATCTCTTCTATATGGAAGAGAAGGGAATGGTTTAGTTTGGAGGGGCATTGCTTTTTATATTGGTCGGCGCAACATCGAAGGCCGAAGGGCCTGTTCTGTGCTGTAATGTTCTATGTTCTATGTTCTATGAGAGCGGTCAGCCTGTGTACAGTAGTTGAGATGATGTAAAGATGCCGGCGTTGGATTGGGGTGGTAAGAACTCAGTAAGAATTTAGCAACACCAATTTTTAATCCAACCGATAGTAGTTGAGGCCAAATCACTGTGGCTAAAGCATTAAAGCTGTTTGTGCCACTGTGATTTGCCCATCTCACTACAGTCAACGAAGACTTGTTTGGGTGTTAAATTCTCCAACTTTGCTGCAGCGGCAGCATGACATGAACTTGCCAGTAAGATGTATAAAGGCAGCAGTTAGATATGGCACTTGAGGCAAAAGGGAGGAAGGATTAGACTGTTGGATAATCAGCCATGATCATAATGAACAGCGGAACAGGCTCAAAGTGTCGAATGGACTACTCCTGCTCCTATTTTCTATGTTTCTATGATTGGAAACTACTCACAGAAGATGAATTCAGACTCAACTTCTATTCACTCCAAATGGCAGCATGGTGGCACAGTGCACTGCTGCCTCACAGCGCTAGGGACCTGGGTTCGATTCCCGGTTTGGGTCATTGTCTGTGTATAGTTTGCACATTCTCCCCGTGTCTGCTTGGGCTTTCTCCAGGTGTTCCAGTTTACTCCCAAAGGCTGAAAGACGTGCTGGTTAGGAGCATTGGCCATGCTAAATTCTCCCTCAGTGAACCCGCTGTGGCGACTGGGGGGTTTTCACAATGACTTCATTGCAGGGTTAATATTAGCCTTACTTGTGACTAATAGATATAACTTTAAAATAAAGGCTTAGGATGGCAATCCAAAAGCAGAGTGAACTAAGAAAGATTGTAGTGCCCTTTGAAAAGGCCGGTGTCTTTGGAACAACCCCTCACCCCAGGTGGTTGGCAAGCAGAAATAGAGGTTGCCCACATCCTTGTCCGTATCCAGAGAACAAATAGCGGGGGAAAAGGATTCGAGCATCTCCAGAGACAAGCTGACTATATGATCAATCAATCGGCTAGGCCTGCTACGTGATATTCTATTGAGCAGCAGAAGGATCACTAAATGCATAGTGCTTGCAGAGCTGGTCACGAGTGGTGATATTAGGAATAAATGCCTCCGAACTGCTCAGCCTTCTGGTTGAAAGGAAGGCTTAATAAAGAGGGAGTTTTTGACATGACAACCTGGGCGAGGCGGCACCAACTAAGCAACATCTTGTCACCCAACTTAGGTGGTTGCCATAACAACGGTGAGACTGCAAGGACAAACTCAGGCCTTCTTCAGCCTCACTGTCTTTATCATCAATACAACAGCAGTTCAGGATGGCAGAGTTGAACTGAAATAAAGAAAAACCACGACATTTAAAAAAAACGTTCTTGAGAGTGCTCCAGGTCATGTCATTGGGACTGAGAACCCAATGGATTTGAGCGCTATTGTATCTGAATTACTAGGGTACCGGCTGTTCCCGGGCCTACCACGGACAGGCTTCTCAGCGACATTGAAAGAGCCCGCGGGTCAGGAACCATCGTTGCAGGCTTCACCTCTCTGATTGCCAGTGCTTGCCTACTTGGCTAAAATACATTAAAAAAAAATTAATCCACCCTTCTGGGACCCAGCTCGATTCCCAGCTTGAGTCACTGCCTGGAGCTTGCATGTTTTCCCATTGTCTGCGTGGATTTCCTGCGGATGCTCCAGTTTTCTCCCACATTTCAAAGATGTGGGGGTTAGGTGAATTGCCTACACTAATTTGCTCCTTATTGTAAGGGTGGCTTGCATCTTAACTGTATGGATTAGAGCCTGGATGGGATTATTGTTGGTGCAGGCTTGATGGGCCAAATGGCCTCTTTCTGCATTGGAGGGATTCTATTTATTCTATTTGGTTCTGAGGCATTTCAACATGGAGGAACTCTCTCTCCTTCCCACAATCCCAGCAATGGCCACTTTATGGATGGCACTGTTGACGCTGTCGATGTTCTGGCTCTCTGATTGGGCCGGGAGATCTGAGAGAATGGCTGCCTCTCGCAAATGGCCTGTGAGCCCATTAGCAGCCTCTTAATTGACAACCACTGTGAAAATTGTCCTGCATTCCCCCAACACCAGCACCCCACTCCCACCAGTGGGAGCAGGACCATCTTTCAGTCTGGGTGACAGGAATTCCTCACTCAAGGTAAAATTTGGGTCATCAAATTTGTCTTTGAACTCTATCTGGGGTTCATGAGTCACCACCTCACATTAATGGTCCCTCATTTTGATGTTCCCAACTAGTGAAGAGGTCTTCACCATGTGTGCCATCCAAAACCCTTTCATAATCTTAAATATTCCCAACAGGTGGCACAATGGTTAGCACTGTTGCCTCACAATGCCAGCGACCCGGGTTCAATTTCTTGGGTCACTGTCTCCCACTATGTGCGTGGGTTTCCTCCGGGTGCTCCGGAGATTTCTTCCCACAGTGCAAAGATGTATGGGTTAGATTGATTGGCCATGATAAATTGCCCCTCATGTCAAGGAATTTGCAGGGTAAATATGTGGGAATGGGGCCTGGGTGGGATTGTGGTTGGTACAGATTCAATGGGCTGAATGGCCTCCTTCTGCACTATAGGGATTCCATGTAGGTCACCCTTTAGTCTTTCTTCCAGAGAAATTTCTTTCTTGGTAGGTTTAATCTCTTGGCATCATTCTGGTACATTTTTCTTACATTTTTTCCAATACACATTTAACAATATGGAAACCAGAACTATTTACAACACTGCAAAGGTGGTCTAATCAAATTTCATATAACATTTATGCCTTTGAATTCTATTTCTCTAGAATTTAACCTCTGTGGAGGTGTTTCCACTTGCTGGGGCAGATCCAACCTGGGGGCTACGAATGTGACATAGGGACTGGTGAGAATAGTTAAGGTGAATAGCTCAGATGCATGTAGAGAGTTCAACCCAATTTTTAAATTCTACTTTCCGTGATCTTATTAACCATAGAAGGGGGCCATTCTGTACAGCAAACATACACTAGCAACAATTCCACCCAGGGCCTATCGCTATAACCCCACATATTTATCCCACTAACCACCCTGACACTAAGGGCAATTTAGTCCAGCCAATCCACCTAACGTGCACATCTTTTGACTATGGGACAAAACCGCAGCACCCAGAGGAAACTCACGGAGACATCAAAACTAGAAGCAGGAGTCGGCCATTCAGTCCTTCGCGCCTGCTCCAACGTTCATTTTGATCATGGCTGATCATCCAATTCAATATCCTGATCCTTCCCCTTTCCCCCATATCCCGTTGAGCTCTGTATGAGATATATCACATTTGGTCTTGAAATCAGGCATGGGGAGAACATGTAGATTCTGCACAGTCCGGAATTGAACGCTGGGTCCCTGGCACTGTGAGGCAGCAGTGCCACGTGCAGCCTGTGTCGAGGCATTAGCCTCAATTCTAATATGTGGCGCCCGATTGAAAATTTCCTTTTAAAAATCCAAGTACTAATCCGATAATTGGATAATCAGAAGGGTGGAAGGGTCAATTTCTAGGGGGCACAGGTTTAAGGTGCGAGGGGCAAGATTTAAAGGAGATGCACAAGGCAAGTTTTACTTTACACAAAGAACAGTGGGTGCTGGAACTCGCTGCCGGGGGAGGTAGCGGAAGCAGAAACGGTACTGACTTTTAAGGGGGCATTTTGACAAATACATGAACAGGATGGGAATGGAGGGATATGGTCCCCGGAAGGGTAGGGGTTTTAGTTCAGTCATTGCAGGCTTGGAGGGACAAAGGGCCTGGTCCTGCAATGTAATTTTCTTTGTTCTTTGTAAATGCTGACCGATTTAACCCGTCCGCTCTTTCAACAAAGTTGGTCCAGTAACACTTTCCCTTTTTAAAATCTGTGTTGACAATTCTATTACACCTTCGAGTCAGGATTCCATCTTCTTTCATAATGCTGTTGTGAAGCCAATCGGACTTCTCTGGACTTGCAGTAACTCCCTTTTCATATATAGCAATCACATTAGCTGCCCAACAATCCTCTGGCACCGTTTACTTTTCACATATATCTGCCACTGCACCCTGTTCTGCAACTTCTTTAAATCTGTGTGGTTAAAAGCTTTGCAAAGTTTGATGGGTTTCTCAATTACTTCTCCCCTCCACCTCTTCCTTTGTTAAATGTCTTTATATTTTTTCTGATCACTCTCTCAGATGTCACATCCAGCACATTTGTCTTGCTATTTACCAGGGAGGTTTGATAATTATTTAATACATAAACAGTAAATATCCAGCAGGTGAGGCAGCATGAGACAGTGTTTCCCACTGATGAACTTTTTTTTAACCAGAATTTTAAAATGTCACAGGGCTGGTAGTTGACAATTGTCACCTTCCCACAAGATTGCCAGGTCTGCGGTTCCACAGGTACAAGCAACAAGGGCATAATAAGGATGGCACAGTGACACTGTGGTAGACACTGCTGCCTCACAGCGTCAGGGACCCAGGTTCAATTCCTGGCTTGGGTCACTGTCTCTGTGGAGTTTGCACGTTCTCCCCGTGTCTGCTTGGGTTTCTTTTGGGTGTTCCAGTTTCCTCCCGTAGTCGGAAAGACATGCTGGTTAGGTGCAAAAAGCAGAAAATGTTGGAAGATCTCAGCCGGTTTGACAGCATCTGTGGGCAGAGAATAGAGCCAACGTTTTGTCTCTAGATGACCCTTTACCAGACCTGTGAAGATTTTCCAGCATTTTCTGTTTTTTGTTTCCGATTCCAGCACCTGCAGTATTTTGCTTTTATCTTGTCAGTTGATTTATAGTGTTAGAAGTAGGCTTACATTAACACTGCAATGAAATTACTGTGAAAATCTCTGAGTCGTCATGCTCCGCTGCCTGTTCGGGTACACTGAGGGAAAATTTAATATGGCCAATGTACCTAACCAGCAGGAAACTAGAGCACCAGAGAAAACCCACGCAGACACAGGGAGAACATGCAACTCCACACAGACTGTGACCCAAGCTGGGAATCGAACCTAGATCCCTGGCACTGTGAGGCAGAATTACTAATCCCCATTGCGCCACCATGCTGCCCTCTTATGTGCTAACTGGCCCTTCTAAATTGTCCCTCAGTGTATCCAAACAGACACCAGAGTGTGGCAACTGTTGAGGGGGGGGGGGGCGGGTTTCACTGTAACTTCACTGCAATGTTAATGCAAGCCTACTTGTGAAGCTAATAAATAAACCAGAACTAAGCATCGATACAACGGGCACTTTTTAAAGAGGATGGTGAAGGAACAAAGGGTCCAGGCAAAAAGAAAGCATGAATATTTCTCAGAAGAAAGTAGAAATCAGAATCTGACACTTTCACCTGTTCAAAAAGGGACCCGGCCATTGATGCTGAGAAAACTCCTGCGTTTCCCTTTCCAACCGTCAACATCTATTACATGAACTGAAACATTCATCATCTGCAGTGTTTGCTGTTTTATTGTGCATGGTTTTCATCTCTGGCCCATTCTGCTGTCGCACATTTTCTTTCAATCAATAGTTTTTCATTTACCGAGCTTGCCAGCTGTAAGATACATGAGAACCTATTGTGTTTGAACACACACAGATACAGATATCATGCGAGGAGGTGGGCTGTAAATCAAAAGTTTCAGGACAAAAGAAAAATGAAAGAAAGAAAAGCAGCCCGAGAAATAAAATAAGAAAGACATGGGAAAACCAACGTGGAATCCACTGAGGACTTGCTGAATGAAAGTTTCAGCTACTGCCTCACCTGTGTTGCATGGGAATATACGTTTGGATTGATAAGTTCATAAGATATGGGAGCAGAATCAGACCATTCAGCCCATCGAGTCCACTCTGCCATTCCATCCCCATTTTCCTGCCTTCTCCCCATAACTCTTCAACCCATTACCAATTAAAAATTTGCCTGGGTCTTGCTTAAATTTACTCACTGTCCCAGCATCCGTGGCACTTTGGAGAAGCGATTCACGACTCTTTGGGAGAAGTTTTAAATTTGTTTTAAATTTAACTAAACTCTGTTTTAAATTTGCTACCCTTTATCCCAAGACTATAACCTCTCATCCTAGAATGCCCCACAAGAGGAGCATCTGCTCCACATCTAATTTAACCATACCTTTTATCATCTTGTATACCTCAATTTGATCTCCCCTTATTCTTTTAAATTCCAGAGAGTATAGGTCTAAACTCCCTTCATACAACAAACTCCTCATCTCTGGAATCCATCTAGTGAACCTCTTCTGAACTGCCTCCAATGCCACTACATCTTTCCCCAAATAAGGAGACCAAAACTGCACAATTTAAGTGTCAAGACGCTTTTAAGGAACATTATTTTGCCAGACAACATTCCTCGCTTGTTAACTGATGTGCCTTCAACCAGGAATTGAGCTAAAGAGCTCCACAACCAGATGGCTAAGCTGTGGCTCAGTTGTTGGTATCCAGCCAGAGTATGAGAATCGTGAGTTCAAATCCCACTTCCGACACGGAAGCAGGAAGATCAAGGCTTTACTCTCCAGCAATGTTCCCTTTCAGCTGTGTAGTCATGCAGCCGGAGGCATGGGAATGGAATGGGGTAAGCCTGAGGAGAAGTGTTTCATTCAGATTTGTGAAGCTTTGGAATTCTGTATCCGGGGCCTGTAGATGTTTATCGAATGTCTTCAAGACAATATCATAGTGTCGACTGGTGTCATAGGCAAAGAAGTTTCAAAAGAAAATGAATATTAACATTTTGGACACGTTTTGTGTGATTAATTGACCAGGTGACTTTGGCTGTGTTTACATTGCTTGCTTTGGATTATCTAATTTGTGGGTGGATATGGTTGGAGCTTGCTTAACAATAATTTTTGAAGATTACATAGAACTTATTGCTAAGGAATGATAGTTCAGCCCAATCCGGTTCTGCAGTATTGACGCTCTATACCAGCCTCCTCCCACCTTACATCATCTAACCCGAGCTGGCAGAATCCAGTATCAATTCAAAAGAATTAAATCAGATTGTATACATTTTTGATTTTATTTTCTCTGCAAGATGGTTGATGTAACTTTCAGCACTGCAGAAATCGGGCAGAAACCTCCATCCATCAGATAACAAACCTGTTGTTAGCTGACCTACAGTCACCAAGAGAGAGGAGACAACAGGGAAGGAAGGGCCATCGAGCACTTACATGGAGGGGAAGGAGTAAGTTAGCCACATCAAATCGAGGAGTTCTAAAAGAAAGTGACAGAGAGGGGAAGGGAAGTAAGAGGAGGCAGAGGGGAGAAGAGAGACAGAGGTGGGGACACAGAGGGGGGAGACGGAGATAGGGAGATGGAACAGAGGGGGAGATGGGGAAGACAGAGTAAGGAGACAGGGGGAGGCAAAGGAGGGGAGACAAAGTGAACGGAGATAGAGGGAAGGTAGAGAGAGGGAAGGGAGAAAGAGTAGGAAAACAGAGGGGGGAAAAAAGGGGGGAAACAGAGGGGAGAAGTCAGGGTAAACGGGGGAGACAGAGAAGGGAGACAGAGGGGTACGAGAGGTAGAGGGGAATCAGAGGGGGGAGGAGAGATGGAAGATGGGGAGACAGAGAGGAGGAGAAAGAGGCGGAACAGGGGGGGAACAGAGGGAGGAACAGAGAAGGGAACAGAGGTGGGGAGCAGAGGGAGGAACAGAGAGGGGAACAGAGGAAGCAAACAGAGGGGGGGAGAGAGGGAAGAGATAGAGGGGGGACAGAGAGATGGAAGGTGGGGAGACAGAGAGAGAGGCAAGGGAGACAGAGGGGGCAACAGAGTGGGAGAACAGATGGGGGAACAAAAGGAGGAGACAGAAGGGGAGACAGAGAGAGGAGAGAGATAAAGATAAAGGGGAAACAGGGAAGAGACAGAAGGGGAAACAGAGGGAAGAGGGGAGGTAGGGGGAGAATAAACGGAAGGTGGTGGGGGGAGACTGAAAAGGAGAAACAGAAGACAGAGGGGGAGGTGAGGGGGAGGGGGGAGATGGAGGGGGGGATGGGGAGACAAATGGGAGACGTGGGGGGGGAGGGAGACAGGCAGGGGGGGGCGGTGCGGAGGAGAGACAGAGAAAGACTAAAACATCACTGCTATTGACTGCTATTATAACTAGTCATTACCACATAGCTCTGATTTATATACATAACCTGCTTTTGGAGCTTTATCTGGAAGCAACTGACAATCCTGTTATCTATTGCTTACCCACGTCCTTACAAACAAGCAGTAAAAACAGATGATCTGGTCATGGTCACATTGCTGTGTGTGGGACCTCTCTGTACATGCGCAAACTGGCTACCGCATTTCCTGCATAACAATAGTGACTACACTTCAACAGCATTTAATTGGCTGTAAAGCACCTCGGGACATCCGAGGTCACGCATGGCATTGCATAAAGATGTGTACTTGCTTTTTAACTGGTTGCAGAGTTTATGAGCCACTACCTGATCCATTTTTACATGTTGGGTCCCTCTTAATGTCAAGATCTGCTGGATGCAAACGACATGAATCTTTCCTCATCCTATGGCATGACACTTGCAGGGATCTGACATTCTCATGCACCTTGACAATCTTAAACATATCTTGGATCAGTAAGAATGTGAATATAATATACATGTACTCACACACACACAAGCACACACATGCATGAACACACGTAAGCACACACACAAACATACACACACATACACAAAAGCACACACATGCACACGTGCACAAGTGCACGCACACATGCACACATGCACAAGTGCGCACACACACACATGCATAAATACACACACGTACACACGTGCATGCACACACATACAGATGTACACAGAAACAAGCACACATGTACAAGCAGACACATACATATGTACGCACACACACTCACACAGCCACATACACACAGACAGATGTACAAACACAAGCAGACACATACGAATGCAGAGACACACACACACACACACCATGTCTGCGTGGGTTTCCTTCGGGTGCACCGATTTTTTTCCCACGGTCCGAGAGATGTGCTAGTCAGGTGCGCTGGCCGTGCTAAATTCTCCCTCAGTGTAGCCGAACAGGTGCTGAAGTGTGGCGACTAGGGGATTTTCACATAAACCTCATTGCAGTGTTAATGTAAGCTGATTTGTGACACGAATAAATAAACTGCACACACACACTCACACATACACAAAAAATTTTGCAGAGGTACTGAGAAGGGTCCGGGTTAATCGAATGGCTCTTACTCAGTGACTGAGTACAGACGTGATGGACTGAATGTTGCCCCTGTGCCGTACCAGCCTGGTGATTCGATGGAAGCTTCTAACCGCTCGAAACGTGCACCAAAGCATCAGCAAAATGGAGAAGCCTGAACTACGACCCAGATTTGAAAAAACATTTAAGCAGCATGAGAGCCACTTTCCATATTCCCTTTGGATTTTCTTTTTAAGCAGTTTTGGTACAAAATGCCCAGAGTAATAGGATGCAATTCGACTGGCAGACAGCAGTTTCATGTTGTGTCATTAATTATCCTTCATTCAGACAGCAATTCCACCAGCACTAACAAGGCTGGGGAGCCACAGTGTAGTTAGTCATGAGCCAGAAATGAATATGAATAACCGACCTTTTCTGAATAAACAGAACTCTAAACAGTTATACCCCATTACTAAGGTAACCAATATTATACCTTCTACTGAGTGCACAGAATTCAAACACCCGGCTGTTTGCTCCGAAATTAAATCCAACATGTGCACCCGTTTGCTATTTACAGAGAATGAGCAGAAAAGAGTGAATAGAACTGGTTACCTTATTCAGACACTCAAAAGGAGAGCAGGTTGCCCTACAGTTTAATTTATTGTCATCTTTTGTTATTTTACGACATACAGAGCAAGCAAATAATAACCACCTTGTTTAAATATTCACTGTTCAGAGCAACACTAGTGGCCCAATCTGCTCAGAGAAGCACGTCGCTTACCCAATACGAAACTCAGGACAGGCTCCAACTGGAAGGAGAGAGAGAAACTGGGAGAGAAAAAGAGAGAGAGTGAAACTGGGATACAGAGAGAGAGAGAGGAGAGAGAAACTGGGATAGAGGGGGGGAGGGGAAAAGAGAGAGAGGGAGAGAATGAGTGAGAGAAACTGGGAGAGGAAAAGAGCCTGAAACTGGGATACAGACAGAGAGAGAGAGGAGAGAGAAACTGGGATAGAGGGGGAGAGGGGAAAAGAGAGAGAGGGAAAGAAAGAGAGAGAAACTGACAGAGGGAGGCGGAAAAGAGAAATAGGGAGAGAAAGAGAGAAACACTGGAATACAGGGAGAGGAAAAGAGGAGAAAGAGACAGAGAGATAGAAACAGGAGCAGAGAGAAAGAGAGGGAAGGGGAAACTGGGATAGAAAGAGAGGAAAAAGAGAGAGAGAGAGAGGAGAAGGAGAAAGATGAAAAGGAAGGCTTGCTTTTATGTAGTGCTTCTCCCAGTCTCAGGATACTTGGAAGCACTTTACAATCCAGGAAGTATTTTTTTAAATGAATTCACTGTCAGGAAAAGGGCAGCTAATTTGTACACAGCAAGCTCCCACAAACAGCAATGGCATTGAGGACTGATTCGAAAAAAAATTACTTCACTCAGCAGCTTGCAGATGTTCCATCGTTGACTATATTTAAGGCTGGGATAGACAGATTTTTTGGTGTTTCAGGGAATTCAAGGAAATAGGGAGCGGGCAGGAAACTGGAGTTTAAGTCCAAGAGCAGCATGATCGTGTCGATTGGCCGAGCAGGCTCGACGGGCTGAATAGTCTAAACTTGCTTCTAGTTTCGGGTTCTTTACAGGTTAGGCACTCTGACTATCCCTTGAAAGGCGCTATTGGGAGTCAGTAACTCCCAGTCCAGTCATTCACGGTAGCACAGTGGTGGGTGAGGGGGTGGTGGTGCGGCAGTGAACGATTACAGGTAAAATGCAGTTCCAAGAGTTCTCACAAGCAGAAGAAGACTATGCACCTCACGAGTGTGAAGGTAGAAGGGGGCTGCCAGGGCAAGGTAGTTCTGTCATCGTGGCTTGAACCATCACAGATCTGAGTGCTGCCCCCTCAAGATCCTGCGGACAATGTCAGTGTCCCAAGATTGCCACATTAAACAAAACCAAACACAGGCTTCCACCAGGGTCCAGTGCAAAGTCCTGTGCTGAAGAAGAATTGGAGATGGGGAACAGGGCTGTGACCATGGAAGATCCCAGTCAAGAATCTGCACTGAGGCAACAGATGTATGAAAGTTATTGGCTGGACAGAGGATGCAAAGTCTTACAACTGATGCCTTGGCTTAGTAACAGAAGAAAAGCGGTTTTGGTCTCTTTAGCTGAGGAAGGATTTGATTTGATTTATTATTGTCACATGTATCAGTGTACAGTGAAAAGTATTGTTTCTTGCATGCTGCACAGGTAAGACATACCATTCATAGAGAAGGAAGTGAGAGAGTGCAGAATGTAGTGTTATAATAATAGCTAGGGTGTAGAGAAAAATCAACTTAATACAAGGTAAGTCCATTCAAAAGTCTGACAGCAGCAGGGAAGAAGCTGTTCTTGTGTCAGTTGGTCTGTGACCTCAGACTTTTGTATCCTTTTTCCCGAAGGAAAAAGGTGGAGGAGAGAAATTCAGAGTGCATGGGGTCCTTGATTATGCTGGGTGCTTTGCCAAGGCAGCAGGGAGCGCAGACAGAGTCAATGGATGGGAGACCAATGTTTCCTCTGGCTGGGAGAATTGATAAAAAAGGGGTCAAGCTCTCAGAATATGGGGTCGGCCATTTAAGACTGAGATGAGGAAAAAATTATTCACACAGAGTGTGATGGACCAATGGAATTCCCTATCGCGGAGGGCTGTGGAGACCAAATTACTGAACATACTTAAGAAGGAAATAGAAAGATTTTTCAGATCTAAAGATACCAAGAGGAGAGAGCTGGAGAATGGTTTTGAGATGGACGATCAGCCATGATTATGTTGAATGACAGAGCGTGCTTGAAGGGCTGGATGGCCTACTGCTGCTCCTATTTTCCATAAGATAAAGGAGCAGAATTAGACCATTTGGCCCATCGAGTCTGCTCCGCCATTCAATCACGGCTGATATGATTCTCATCCCCATTCTCCTGCCTTCTCCCCATAACCCTTGATCATCTTATTGATGATCCTGTCTATCTCTGTCTTAAAGACATTCAATGACCTGGCCTCCAAAACCCTCTATGACAATCAGTTCCACAGAACTCCACCCTCTGGCCAAAGAAATTCCTCCTCATCTCTGTGTTAAAGGATTGTCCCTTCACTCTGAGGTTGTACCCTTGAGTTCTAGTCTCTCCCACTTGTGGAAACACCCTCTCACTCTAAGCAGGCCTCTCAGTATTCTGTAAGTTTCAATTAGAACCCCACTCATCCTTCTAAACTCCATCGAGTATATCCATGAACATCAAGCATGTTCTTATGTTTCTATGTAATTAGAGTTTCTTACTGATAAACCACATAGCCCCGGTGGAAAACATGCGTGCCTATACATTGGGTGAGGTTGGAACTGAACAAAGACTGAAGCCCAACTCCTCTCTCCAGCCCCCAACCTCCTTTCCCCCGCTCACCCAACTCCTCTTTCCCAGAGCCCCACCTCTTCTACCCCACCCCCTCCGACTCCTCTCACCCACCCCACCCCACCCCCCAACTCCCCTCACCCACCACTCCCCAACCTCGATTCTACATAATGAATAGAGGGCGATTCGGGATGAACGATAGGAAGACCACCCACGGAGACGCAAGGGGAGGTGAGACTTGCGGCAAACAAGGGAAGGGGAGGGGGGAGAAAACTGACAGCCAAAAAAAGAGGGAGACTGAGAAACTGAAAACAAAATTCTTGTGTGTTCTTTTAACTGCAAACTGATTAATGGTTTGGAATGATGGGGCTGCGTGTTCTCAATCTGTTGCAAAGCTCACTACGCAAGGCAGGCTTACCTCCTCCGGGTGAGTGACCTCAAGATTGTCTCAGCTCTTAGGCTGCAAACCAACAACACATGAGAGTGGTTAACTAGAAAAGCAAGCGAAAGGCTGCAAAAATAATTCCTCATTCAGCCTCTCCAAGCCAATCTGTTTCGGATTAGGACCCATCTCGGGTTAGCTCTGCTCCTCGTTTTGTGTCTTACATGCTCGCCGAAATGGTCCACTAACAGGGAGAGTAGGAAAGGCAATTTTGTGTGCTGGGGTACATCGTACCTCTGCAAAGATGCCAGCTCAAACAAACCAACCCCAGTTTGAATTGCAAATCAGTGTGTTGTATCGAAGGACTTTCTTTAACTCGTGCCAATCCAGCCACATCAACATCTCAGATTGGGCAGCACGATAGCACAATGGTTAGCACTGCTGCTTCACAGTTCCAGGGATCTGGGTTCGATTCCCGGCTCGGGTCACTGTCTGTGTGGAGTTTGCGCATTCCCCTCGTGCCTGCGTGGGTTTGCTCTGGTTTCCTCCCACAGTCCAAAGATGTGCAGGTTAAGTTGATTGGCCATGCTAAAATTGCCCCTTAGTGTTCTGAGATATATAGGTTAGAGGGATTAGTGGGTAAGTATGTAGGGATATGGGAGTAGGGCTTGGGTGGGATTGCGGTCGGTGCCAACCTGATGGGCCGAATGGCTTCTTTCTGTACTATAGGGATTCTAAATTCTAAGTTAATGGCTGCTAAATGATCTCTCATAGAAAGCTGCCACTGTCCGAGATGACATAGGCTGCTCTTCCCTTTAAGGGGTCTGGGGGGGCGGGGGGGAGGGGGGTGGGGTGGGGGGAGTGGCAGTCTGGGGAGGTAGTTGACTGATGGTAAGTGGGGATGGTACGGTGGCTGGCACTGCTGCCTCACAGCTCCAGGGAATCATAGGTTCAAATCCCAGCTCATGTCACTGTCCATGTAGAGTTTGTACATTCTCACCGTGTCTGCGTGGGTTTCCTCCCACAGCCCAAAGATGTGCAGATTAGGTGGATTGACTCTGCTAAATTCCCCTTTGCTTCAGGAGGACTAGCTAGAGTAAATGCATAGAGTTATGGAAATAAGGCCTGGGTGGGATTGCCGTCGGTGCAGCCTTGATGGGCTGAATGGCCCCTTATGCACTGTAGGGCTTCTATGCTTTAACCTGAGGGTCAGGCGAGGGGCAAGGTCGAGAAGGCGGCACCTTCATGAATAACCTGAGCCAGAATGAGAATTGCTCCTGCGCTGTTGGAGGCCCTCTGCATCGCGATTCTGTTGTCCAGCCAAATCGAACCCTCCCCACCTCACCCCACTCACAGAAAACAGTCTCTGTCGCCCCGCTGTGAAACTATCTTAGCCAAAGCTTAAAGAAAGATCTCCCCCTCTTGTGAATCTTACTGAGCTGACCCCGCGCCACCAACATTCTCATGCGGAATACCTGACATATATTAACAAACGGCCGGGCTAAGGCGTGCAGGATATATACTGTGAAATGAGGTTGTCTCACAAGACAGATGTTTCTAATGTTTTCCCGGAGCACTGCTGCCTAACTTATCCATTCAGTGCTGGCTGAATTCCACTCCTTCAATTCTCAACTGACATCTCAAATGTTGAGCAGAACATATTTACCTAACATCTTGTTTTTGTGCTTTACAGCAACTAATTTCAAAAGGTATAATCCACACCCACACAGTGTGAGTGAGAGGAGTGCTGCAGGGCATTGAATGTACAAACATAGATCCATAGACATTCCATAATTTATACTTGCAAACCAATGTGATTAATGCACATTCTAAGGCTTTTCAGTGTAGGTAATGCTCCCCCGCTGAACTCAACACAGATACGTCTGGTTTTCCTATTGAAAGAAAGGCCATCTCGTTCCCTGTGTTAACTTTTTCTCATTTGCTTCAGTGCTCCAACGTACTTTTTAAATGGACGTGGACGCTACTAGTTCGGCCAGCACTTTTAACCAATCCTAATTGCCCTCAGTTTGCAAGCTTCCTTCTTGAACTGCTGCAGTCCACGTGATGTAGATGCACCCACAGTGCAGTCAGCAAGAGAGTTCCAGAATTACAACCTAACAGCAATGAAGGAACAGCGATATGTTTCCAAGTTCATGATGGTGAATGTTTTGGAGGAGAACTTCCAGGTGGTGATATTCCCCTCTCTCTGCTGCCCCTAAGCTTCTGGCTCCTGTTCGGGTAAACTGAGGGAGAATGTAACACGGCCAATGCACCTAACCAGCGTTTCTTTCAGAATTGAGGGACAACAGCAGTAGAAACCTGGGATCACCACTGCCCAGAGGTTCCCCTTCAAATCACTCATCATCCTCCCTTGGAAATATATTGCCGTTCCTTCCTGGGTCAGAATCCAGGCTGCGGGAGTGCTGCTCTGTTGGAAGTGCTGTTCTTTGGAACAGACACTAAGCTAAGGTCTCAAGTGTCCTCAAGGTATGAGAAAAAGATGACACTATTTCGAAGGTATCCTTGGACAAGATTTACCCCTCAATCGAGGTGCTCAAAACAGTCCAAAGATGTGGTGGTTAGGTGCACTGGTCATGTTAAATTGTCCTTTAGTGTCAGGGGGACTAGCTAGGATAAATGCATGTGGTTATGTGGATAGACCCAGGGTGGGATTGTTGTCGATGCAGACTCAATGGGCTGAATGGCCTCCTTCTATCCCTGTAGGATTATATGGTTTAATTTTAGGGGCAGCACAGTTATTTTGCTCGAGACTTTCATTTTCACCAGCTCTAATCCAATTCCACTCCTTACTAGCAGATTCAATGGGCCGAATGGCCTCTTTCTGCTCTGTAAATATTCTATGATTCTAAGCGAGCTGCTCAGGGAGAGTATCGATCAGTTGTCAGTTTGACCAATGCTTCACAACAGGTTCTTTATGCTGCCTGAGTAGCAAATAATTCTCTTTTTAGGGAGAATCCAATAGGCCAATTAACAAGAAGTCCTTCCATGAATTCCCAGCCCAGACCCTCAGAGTCTGACCCATACTCGGAGCAAGCGACTGCACTTGAGAACTGGATAGCAACAGTGATTGCTGCAAAGTTTGCTGGTGATCAGCAATGAAATATTGATATTCTTCCAGGAACCAGAAAATACTGATGGAAAAAATATCAAGACCTACATTTCTATAACGCTTTTCATGACACTGGGTTTCGCAAAGTGTTTTACAGCCAAAGAAGTTCTTTTTGAAGTGCACTCGCTGCTGTGCCAGAGGAAATGTGGTCACCCACAAGCACAAGTTCCACAAACAGAGATGTTATAACAAACAGCTGATTTCTTCCTTGTGAGGTTCATTGCGGGATCGACCAGAACACCAGGAAGAAGCCATCTGCTCTTCACAGAATGCCTACCGTTCAGAATAAGTTATTCGATCCATCGAACCTGCACCAACCTTCTAACATAACAAAGAGCAAAGAACATAGCACAGGAACAGGCCCTTCAGCACCCCCAAACCTGTGCCTAATCTAAAACCACATGCACTTACAGAGTTTGTATCCTTCCATTTACATCCTATTCATGTATTGGTCTAGATGCCCCTTAAATGCCATTATCGTACCTACTCCTACCAGTTCCCCGGGCAGTGCACTCAGATATTCACCACCCAAAACTTTCCTCGCACATCTCCTCCAAACCTTTCCCACGCACCTTAAATCTATATCCCCCAGTACCTGACTTTTCTATCCTAGAAAAAAGCTTCTGACTATCCACTCTGTCCATGACACTCATAATCTTGTAAACAAGGAGAGGCAATGGCTTTGGTGTTATCACCAGATTATGAATCCAGAAACTCAGCTGATGTTTTGGGGCATCGGGTTCAAAACCTGCTACAGTATTTGGTAGAATTTGAATTCAATAAAAAAAAATTTGGAATTAAGAATATATTGATGACCGTGAAATCATTGTCGATTGTCAGGAAAAACCCAACTGGCTCACTCACTAATGTCCTTCATGGAAATGAAATCTGCTGTCCTCACCCAGTCTGACTGACATGTGGCTCCAGAGCCAGAGCAACCTGGTTGAATTTCAAATGCCCTCTGAACATGGGCAACTAGGGATGGGCAATAAATGTTGGCCAGTTAGTGATACCGATGTCCCAAGAATGAATAAACAAAAAGTCCAACGCATACCTGCTCCCCTACCCTGTAACCCCTCACATCCCCCACAGCTAATCCATCTAACCCACATATCTTGGGGGAAAGGACACTTTTGCAAACACTTACAATTTTTGACTGATGTAAAATCAAGCCCCGATTTTGTTACTCAGTCTTTCTAACTGTGATTCATCGCGCCAGTAAGACATTAAGGAATCTGTGCAAAACCTTTACAGTGGCTTTTTGTACTTTTCTGAAATTGAGAAGCCCAAAACCCAATGCAGTACATTCGCACACAGACTGTCCTAAGGTCCTTGTGGAAATTCAACATTATTTTCAAGGACCCGAGGAAGAAAGGCATGTCAGCCTTTTCTTTCCCTCACCTTCAGTGTCCCTGTCTGGAGGATCTTATTGTAAGTAAAATGGCTGCCACATTTTCCTTCAAAACAACAGTAATTACATTAGTAAAGTAATCGATTGGCTTTGAAGTGCTTTGGGATTTACTGAGGATGTGAACGATGCAACTTCATTATCTGTGTCTATTAAATATTTAATGTGGAGAAGAACCATAATGGACTGGTTCTCACTATCTTAGATACCCCCACAACTGATAATTTTAGTTGTAAAGGAAGGATGAAGGAAGCTTTTCACAGGAAGTGAAAAATAAACTTTGTATAATTTTTACATTGTGCGTTCATTCCAAGTGGACTTACCCATTCATAAAGGCATGCTACAAAACTGATCGCCGACTCGTATTTCAGACAGATGCCAATAAAAATACAAATGCATGTTTGATATGACTTAAAGAGGGCTGGCTTGGGTTTCACCACCGTGTGCATAACCCTCTGCCCTCTCTGTCCAGAAATGTGAGTGCAGAAACGTGAGTCAAAATGAGGATGTGACAGAGTATGGCTTGAATCTTTAGACAAGTAAAGAGTGACTTAGGAAGTTGTTGAAAGTGGCGGCTGGCCCCCATTTTGATTCCAGGATTCCTGGCCTGTTCCTGGGCTGTCCGGTTCACAGAAGTGTTCACCAGACAAGTGACTGACGGTGACAGTCCACACTCCTGACCTGCTCGGTTCTGCTGCAGAGCTGGCATTTCCTACTCATCTGCAATTTCGGCATATCAGCTCTGACCCTCACCAATTTTTACAGATACACCACAGGAAGCATTGTTTCTGGTTGTACCACAGCTTGGCATGGGCTCCTGCTCTGCCCAAGACCGCAAGAAACTACAAAGGGTCATGAATGTTGCCCAATCCATCGCGCAATCCAGCCTCCAATCCATTGACTCTGTCTACACTTCCCACTGCCTCGGGAAAGCAGCCGGTATAATTAAGGGCCGCATGCATCTCGGACAAAAAAAAATCTTCCATCAGAAAGAAGATACAAAAGTCTGAAATTACACACAAAACGACTCAAGAACAGCATCTTCCCTGCTATCATCAGACTTTTGAATGGACCCACCATATATTAAGCTGACCTTTCTCTGCACCCTAGCTATGATTGTAACACTACATTCTGCACCCTCGCCTTTTCTTCTCTCCTACGTATTCTGTGATATGGTTTGGAGCTTTTTGCAAGCCTATGTATAGCGTGCAAGAAACAATACGTTTTACTGTATCCCGATACATACGACAATAATAAATTAAATCAAATCAAACCAAGGCTTGCAAAAAGCTCCGACTCATATCAGCGATTGTGCCCAAGAGTGAAAGCTCTGAAGTTGGAATGACCTTGCTTATTAACAGCAGCCCAGGTGAAGAACTTGTTGAAGGGACATGACCGACAATAGAAATGCCATTTGGAGATTTGGCCTCCTCACTGGCACACAAATGACATGTTCTCCAACGGGTAACTTGGAAGTGCTTTGTGTCCAATAAATTGCCCTGATAAGGGATGATATCAGCGAGGCATACCATTATATTTTGCAAGGCCTGCAACTGAATGAAGGTCACGCTTCCTTTAATAGTACTTTCATCAACAAGGACTGCCTAATTAACCCTCCGCACTTAGGAGTGACTTATTGCTGCTTATCGCACATTCCACAGCAGGTAAAGACAGCTGTCCTGGGAAGCTGGCAATCTGATTTAGTAAATTCCAGTGAAAATTGCCACAGCCAGCATTAGTCTGGCCCCTGATGATAATTTATCCTGCAGGAGGTGTGGCCAATTATGCTGAAGATTGTGCAGTTTTATTAAAATTGCTCCGAGCAACACACTGCTGGGAAGTGCATAGCGACTGAGCTATCCAGGAGAACTGGTCAGCTCCATTAGCATTGCAGAGAGTTAAGAAATTAAGAAATTCAGCAACAGCAATCCCACGATGAGTGTGCCCCTAATAACACTGATGTTTGGGGCCTGATTTTACCATCACATTGCGCCCGTTTTTGGGCGCGGAAACTTGGTAAAATCAGGCATGAGGCGAGTAGGGCAATCTGAGCCCACCTCCATGCTAGTCCCAAGGCCTGAAACTAGCTGCGATTGGGACAGTGCCCGAAACAGGTGCAATGACCATTTTAAATGCATCTGCATGCACTTAAAATGACTTAATGGGACTGCCTGCCCAACCGTGATCCAACACTTCCCGTTTTACCACCGCGTTCGCATATCCAGAATCGGCGCAAAACAGACGTGCGCCATAAAAGTCCGATTCAGGCGCTCCAGTTAGTGAGGAGTTTAGTGCCAAGTGACCGACAGCTTTCTGCTTGAGATCGGTGGGGTGGTGGGAGGGGGAATGACTGCTGCCGCTCTGCCACAGATCGGTGGGGGCGGGGGGAGGGAAGGGAAAGAGGGGTAGGGTGCCTGCGATTGGCCTGGGTGGCAAGGAGGGGAGTGGAGGAAAATAAGGGGGTTAGTAATGTTGGGAGGGGGTGAGGCAATGTCTGTGGAGCCCAGGGGGAGGCGCTATCCAGCGCAGGAGGGGAACTACATCCTATCATTTTTTTCACTGCGCGTGTGCAGTTGGAGGCACCGATCACAGCTGCAGAGTTTTGGGCACAATAAGCCCCAATCCCCACAGGCTTTTGCAGCATACTTCGGAATCGCTGATATTTTTTCAGGCAGAGCGCGTATGGGGGTGCCTCAGAACGAGTCTAAAAGTCAGATCTGAAACACTCCCAGTTTCAGCACTTAAGAATCAAAATGGTAAAACAGGGCTTACAGATTGCAATCTGAGGATCTGTACAAATAGTGTTGAGTTGGTCAGTCAACTGAAGAAGGTAGTAACTTTTGGAATTAAAAGCATTCATATAGGCATGAGAGAAATGCTGTTTGTGTGTGTGAGTGGAAGTCAGTATGTGAGAGAAGGGAAGGTGAGTTTCAAAGTTTTTATTTATTAATCACGCGTAGGCCTATATTAACACTGCAATGAAGTTACTGTGAAAATCCCTACTCCGGTGCCTGTTGGGGTAACTGAGAGAGAATTTCGCCTGGTCAATGCAACTAACCAGCATGTCTTTCAGACTGTGGGGGAAACCGGAGCATCCGGACGTGGGGATGACGTGCAGATTCCACACAGACAGTGACACAAGCCAGAGTCAAACCTGGGTCCCTGGCGCTGTGAGGCATTAGTACTAACCCCTGTGCCACCATACCGCTCTGAGTGAATGTGTGACTTAAAGAGTGAGGTGAGTGACTGAGTGAGTGAGTGAATGAGTGAGTGCATGAGTTAGTGAATGAGTGATGTGAGTGAGTAAATCTGAGTGAGTGAGTGAAGTGGGTGAATGAGTGAGGCAAGTGAGTGAGCGAGGTGGGTGAGTGAGTGACTGAGGTGAGTGAGGTGGGTGAATGAGATGAGTGAGTGAAGTGAGTGAGGTGAATGAGTGACTGAGGTGAGTGAATGAGGTGACTGAGTGAGGTGAGTGAGTGAGGTAAGTGAGTGAGAGGTCAGTGAGTGAGTGAGGTGAGTGAGGTGAGTGTGTGTGAGGTGAGTGCGTGAGGTGAATGAGTGAGTGAGGTGAGTGAGTGAATGAGTGAGTGAGGTGAGTGAGTGTGAGGTGAATGAGTGACTGAGTGAGGTGAGTGAGTGAGTGTGTGAGGTGAGTGTGTGTAAGGTGAATGAGTGAGTGAGTGAGGTGAGTGAGTGAGTGAGGTGAGTGAGTGTGTGGAGTGAGTGAGATGAGTGAGTGAGTGAGGTGAGTGAGTGTGTGGAGTAGGAGATGAATGAGTGAGAGTGAGGTGAGTGAGGTGACTGAGTGACTGAGGTGAGTGCGTGAGGTGAGTGAGTGAGGTAAGTGAGTGAGTGTGTGAGGTGAGTGAGTGAGTGTGAGGTGAGTGAAGTGACTGAGTGACTGAGGTTTTTGAGTGAGTGAATGAGGTGAGTGAGTGAGATGAGTGAGTGAGTGAGTGAGGTGAGTGAAATGAGTGAATGAGGTGAGTGAGATGAGTGAGTGAGGGAGGTGAGTGAGTGTGTGAGGTGAGTGAGTGTGTGAGGTGAGTGAGTGAGGGAGGTGAGTGAATGAGTGAGGTGAGTGAGTGAATGAGTGAGTGAGGTGAGTGAGTGTGTGTGAGGTGAGTGAGTGAGGTGAGTGAGTGAGGCGAGTGAGTGAGTGAGGTGAGTGAGTGTGTGTGGGGTGAATGAATGAGTGAGTGAGGTGTGAGGTGAGTGAGTGAGGTGAGTGAGTGAGTGAGGTGAGTGAGTGAGGTGAGTGAGTGTGTGTGGGGTGAATGAATGAGTGAGTGAGGTGTGAGGTGAGTGAGTGAGGTGAGTGAGTGAGTGAGGTGAGTGAGTGAGGTGAGTGAGTGAGGTGAGTGAGTGTGTGTGAGGTGAGTGAGGTGAGTGTGTGTGAGGTGAATGAGGTGAGTGAGTGAGTGAGGTGAGTGAGTGAGTGTGTGAGGTGACATTGTTAACTTGTTGCTCTAACATTCACTGATCCAGTCAGAAAGATAAAGCATGAACCTGCTGTTCCCATTAGTTTGTATTTTTCCTTCCCCACTGGGAGATTGCCTGTCATTATTGGAAGACAACATTTCTAAAGAGAGAAAGAGAAATAATTCATTTTCATATGCTCTCCTCCTTTCTGGGTTAAAAATGTCCATATTTACTGCACATCTCTGAATACTGGAAAACATACCAAATAAAGCGACGAGCATCAACATTTTCTGGGGATGATATATCCAGGACCACCCACTGAAAATAAATCTTGTGCTGTCAATATTTGTAACCATCTCTATATTTTCACGTCTCAGTTGAATCTCAGCAGGTGACCGTCTTGTCTCGGAGCTGGAAACTCCATTCCATTTCAGAGTGTGGCATTTCAGTGAAGCATTGATCGAGAGCCACTATTCAGAGCAACATAGAGAATTATAGAGGCTACTTGGCCCATTGAGCCTTCACTCTCTTTGTCAGGATATCTTACCTAAGCCCACATCCTGCTCTATCCCTGCTATCCACGTATTTACCCTGCTATTCCATCAAATCTATATATGTTGGGACACCAAGGGGCAAATTAGCATGGCCAATGCACCTAACCGAGACATCGTTAACCAGAGCATCCAGAGGAAATGCACATAGGGACAAGGAGAATGTGCAAACTCCACACAGAAAGTCTGAAATTGAACCCAGATCTCAGGGGCTGCGAGGCAGCAGTGCTAGCCACTGGTAACTCGCAGTGCTAACTTGTCGGAAATTACATCCCTGGGGTGAGACACTAAGTGGAGTGAGTGAGTGAGGTATGTAAGTGAGTGAATCTGAGGAGTGAGTTCACTCACACATTCACTCACTCACTCAGTCACCCACTGACTCATTCACCCACCCACTCACTCACCCACTCACTCACCTATTCAATTCACTTACTTAACTCATGTAGGCACAGGATCTGCTCAGATGAGGAGGATTGCAGCAGACACGTCCATATGCTAAAAGATGCCCTCATAAGAACAGGATAATGGCGCTCGACTCATTGATTTACAGTTCTGATGCGCCACAGTGAAAACCCGCATCGACTCCCTCAGACGACAAACATGGGACATGGTGGACAGAGTACCCTTCGTTGTCCAGTACTTCCCCGCAGCAGGGAAGCTATGACATCTCTCCCGGAGCCTTCAACATGTCAGTGATGAAAATGGCCAAGACCATCCCCACACCCCAACATCTTGTCTTCAAATAACCTCAACCTTAACCTCAAACAGACCATTGTTCGCAGTAAACTACCCAGCCTTCAGGAGAACAGTGACCACAACACCACACAATCCTGCCACAGCAACCTCTGAAAGACATGGCAGATCATCAACACGGATGCCATCATTTCACATGAGACCACCATCCACCAGGTACACAGTACATACACTCGCAACTCGGCCAACGCTGTCTATCTGATACGCTGCAGGAAAGGTTGCCTCAAGGCAAAGTACATCAAGGAGACCGTGCAGACACTACGATAACGGATGAGTGGACACCGCTCAATAATCACCAGGCAAGAGTGTTCTCTTTCTGTTGAGGAACACTTCGGAGATCATGGGCATTTAGCCTCTGATCTTTAGGTAAGCGTTCTCCATGTGGCCTTCATGACACACAGCAACAATGCAGAGTCGGTGAGCAGAGACTGATAGCCAACTTCTGCCACATGAGGATGGCTTCAACCAGGATCTTGGGTTCATGTCACACAACTTACCTGGGCTCGCAAAATCTCACTAATTGTCCTATACACATCTCTTTAACCTGTACTTAATCCTCTCTCCACTCACATTGTCTGTACCTTTAAGACTTGATTATTTGTAAAGACTTGCATTCCAACCATTATTTTGTAAATTGATTTTGTGTCTTTATATGTCCTGTTTGTGATAGAACTCCCACTCACCTGGTGAAGGAGCAGGGCTCTGAAAGTAGTTTCTAGTGCGACCAAATAAACTTGTTGGAATTTAACCTGGTATTGTGAGACTTCTTACTGAGACATTAAACCAAGGCTCCCTCTGTTCTAAATTAAATCAGAAAATGCTGGAAAATCTCAGCAGTCTGGCAACATCCAAAGAGAAACAGAGTTAATGTTTCAAATCTCCTTCACAGCCCTCCCCCTCTCCCTCAAGTGGACACAGCATTATTCAAAGTAGGGTAGGGAGCCTTTCTCAGTACCCTAGTCAATATTTATCTCTTAGTCCACAGACACTCTATGTGATCATTTATTTAATTGTTGTTTGTGGGATATTGTTGTGCAGAAATTGACTGCCACTTTTCCTAGGCTGCCATCATGACCACACATATAAATTCACTGTGAGAAGTTTGCATATTTTCCCCATGTATGCATGGGTTTCCTCCAGTTCCCTTCCACAGACCAAAGATGCACAGGTTAGGTGGATTCGCTATGCTAAATTGCCCCTTAGTGTCCCAAGATGATGGTGTCCCGCAATGTTAAGGTCTAGGTAAGATCTTCTGTCAGAGATTAGTGCAAACTCAATGGGCCAAATGGCCTCCTTCTGCGTTGTAGGGATTCAATGAGAGATCCTGAGATGGCAAAATATATATTTGCTCATGCACATTAGGTGGACTGGCCATGCTAAATTGTCCCTTAATGTCAGGGTGACTAGCCAAAGTAAATGCATGGGGTTGCCAAGGTGGGGCCTGGGTGAGGTTGTGGTCAGTGCAGACTTAATGGGCTGAATGGCCTCCTTCTGCACTGTCAGATTCTATAATTCTGTAATCACCTGCAAAGAAATGCTCGCCCAGAGGACACGCGAAAGTTATACCATGCCGGAATTAACTCAAAACGTGTAGTCGCTTGAATTTAACAACAGTTTAAGATACAGGGCTCCTTCCTTTTGCACTTTGAATTTAATGAGCTGTTTTAAACTATCATCTGTATTGGGGTTTGCCAGCATTTTAAAGGAGCTTCATTCTAGATTTTTGTTGCAATGTGCCTTTACAGCATTACATCTTTGAAAGCAAAGTGTGTCATATGATCCAGCCTCAGTTTTACTTTTGCCTTGAGCAGAGCACACACACACAGCTCTGATACCTCCAAAGTTTTACACCCTATGTATAACTGTTCTCACGTGCCTAGTCTTAACAATTGAGCTCACAATGTGTTTACCAAATCCCACATGAGCAATTAGGTACCATATTTTTCAATATAACAGTTTACTATGTTGGTTTGGCTGTTGACCATTTGATGGGCAACACGACAGCTCAGTGACTATCGCTGTGCTGTGCAGATACATGGATTTGGACCTGTGTCTGTGGAAGTTTGCGCATTCTCCCCGTGCTTGCGTGGGTTTTCTCCGGGTGCTCCGGTTTCCTCCCACATCCCAAAGATATGCTCTTAGGCTAATTGACAAAACAAATTCTCCCTAAATTGTCTCAAATTTGGTTTTTAATCCATAGATCTATAAACATGGACAGGGATCGCGGGTAGAGGTGGGAACATCGGAGTGGCGACACGGGCTCGTTGGGCCGAAGGGCCTGTTTCCCGTGCTGTTTTGTTCTTTGTTCTATTGAAAGAAAAGAATTTTGTCCTACATTCAATAGACTCCTCTCTTCATTCAATCTAGCCTTCCAATGACATCCAGGACTTCAAAACCCTGGATTTGCTGTCACTAAACATCTATTTACTAATGCAGATAAACTTTTTTGTTCTGTTTTGCCTCGGTGAGGTCCTGTTTAAAGTTTAGTCTGAAAGATGGCACCTCTGACAATGAAGCACTCCCACTGGTGCTGATATTGACACAGTAAAGATAACAGCTAGGATTTTCTGGCTGTGCTGCAGTGGGATCCGATACAATGTAATGTGACGAGCCAGGCAGACACCCACTGACTATAGTGACACTTGTAAATCCTGCCCACCTAGGAGATCTCATCAAAAGTCTCCGGAGCTGGGGCCTGAAGGGTGGTTCTTTACCCAAAGGGTGGTTCGGGAGTGGAATGCCCTGCCTGCAGCAGTTGTAGATGCACCAAGTTTGGTGGCGTTTAAGAGCTTAGTTGATAAGTATATGGAAGAGAAGAGAATGGTTTAGTTTGGAGGGGCATTGCTTTTTATATTGGTCGGCACAACATCGAAGGCCGAAGGGCCTGTTCTGTGCTGTAATGTTCTATGTTCTATGTTCTATGAACTCAACATTTTCTGACTCAAGGCAAAAAATGGATTGGCCAGGCTAAATTGACTCTTTGTGTCAAGGGGTGTCAATAACATCAAGCACTATTCCCGAAACTCCAAATACATAGGGTCATGGCTTTGGCCTCGTGGATCCAGAACTGGCTTGCCGGCAGAAAGCAGAGAATGGTTGTGGATGGGTCTTGTTCTGCATGGATGTCGGTAACCAGTGGAGTGCCCCAGGGATCTGTTCTGGGACCCCTGCTGTTTGTCATTTTCATAAATGACCTGGATGAGGAAGTGGAGGAATGGGTTAGCAAGTTCGCCGACGATACAAAGATCGGTGGTGTTGTGGATGGTCTGGAGGGATGCCAAAAGTTGCAGCGGGACATAGACAGGATGCAAGACTGGGTGGAGAAGTGGCAGATGGACTTCAAAGCAGATAAATGTGTAGTGGTCCATTTTGGCAGGAATAATGGGATGAAGGAGTACAATATAAGGGGTAGGAGTCTTAGCTGTGTTGTAGAGCAAAAGGATCTCGGGGTCCGGGTCCATAGGACTCTTAAATCGGCTTCGCAGGTGGAGGAAGTGGTCAAGAAGGCGTACGGTGTACTGGCCTTCATTAATCGAGGAATAGAGTTTAGGAGTCAGGAGGTAATGATGCAGCTCTATAAGACTCTTGTCAGACCCCAGTTGGAGTATTGTGCGCAGTTCTGGTCGCCTCATTATAGGAAGGATGTAGAGGCTACTGAGAGGGTTCAGAGGAGATTTACAAGGATGCTGCCTGGATTGGGAGGCAGGCCTTATGAAGATAGGTTGAGAGAGCTGGGACTCTTTTCACTAGAGAGACGTAGGTTGAGAAGCGACCTGATAGAGGTTTATAAAATGTTGAGAGGAATAAATAGGGTGGACTCTCAGAGACTATTTCCCCGAGCTGAAATGGTTACTACGAGAGGACACAGATTTAAGGTGCAGGGAAGCAAATACAAAGGAGATGTCAGGGGTAGGTTTTTCACTCAGAGGCTATTTTCCCTCAGAGGGTGGTGAGTGAATGGAACCGACTGCCGTCAGAGATCGTTGAGGCAAACTCACTGAGGTCTTTTAAGAGACTTCTGGATGAGTATATGGAAAAGAATAGGATAGGGGGTTATAGAAAGATCTGTGGATTGGTAGATGCGATCGGCGCAACTCATGGGCCGAAGGGCCTGTTTGTGCTCTATTGTTCTATGTTTTATGGGAATACCATGGTGGGGTTGTTGTCGCTGCAGGCTCAATGGGCTGATTGGCCTCCTTTCTGCACTGTAGGAATTCAATGATTCTATGAAAAAAAAGTGCTATGAACTAATATTTTACTGCCAAATGTGATTCAAAGTCAAAAATAAATGTAAAACATCCTGAGAATCATCCCTAGAATTCTCTATAGTTGGGACAGAAAAGGCAAAGGATTCTATGATGAAATCTAGGATGATGTCAGTTGCTGCAAGTGGTTTCAGTGGAAGGATGAATGGGATGGGCCGAATGACCACTTCTCTTCTCTCTTTGCGATCCTTCTGAAGTTTGTGAATCATTCAAAACACTGCAGTGTTTTGCTTTAGTTTGGTTTATTTATGAGTGTCACAAGTAAGCTTACATTAACACTGTAATGAAGTTAATGTGAAAATCCCCTAGTCACTATGCTCTGGCGCCTGTTCGGGTACACTGAGGGAGAATTTAGCATGACCAATGCGCCCAATCAGTATGTCTTTTGAACTGTGGGAAGAAACTGGGGGAAACCCACGCAGACACGGGGACAACATGCAGACTCCGCACAAACAGTGACTCAAAACCGGGAATCAAACCTGGGTTCAAAGAACAAAGAACAAAACAGCATAGGAAACAGGCCCTTCGGCCCAACGAGCCCGCGCCGCCATCCCAATGCTCCCACCTCTACCCGTGATCCCTGTCCATTGTTCCTAGCACAGTCAGGCAGCAGTGCTAACCACTGTGTCGCCACGCTAATATTAAGCTATGACAGAGGGAGGAAACCAGAGCACGAGGAGAAAATCCACACAGTCATGAGGAGAATGTACAAACTCACTGGCGCTGTGAGGCAGCAGTGCTAACCATTGTGCCATCGCGCCAATAATAAGCTACAACAGAGCGACAAGCCAAATGTGAAAGCCAAATACGTTGTTTAATGAGTTTAAACAGGATGGGGAAAATGGAAGTACTCAAGGACAGAACCGCATCGATCACCGCAATGGCAAGAATAAGGAAATTTAGCTTTCTGCATCTCCGGGATCTCTCGGCTGCATATAAAATCTCACTCTCACCAACAACATGTCAAGTATCACCTTACAACAGAGCAAACTGGATAGATAATCCCCGTTGCATCTCAAACTTTGCAATTTCATGGTTTTGTCCTCCCCATTATGTAACTTACCCAGCCTAATAAGATATCCATTATGGACACATTGATCAAGGTTGGCGTATTCTCCTAATATTAATGCGTAGCCTTTTAGTTCTGCCCTGGTCAATCGCATAGATGGAAAGCCAATAATTCAAATTCCTCCCCTTTGTATCCAAAAACCACCACATTTACTGTCAGGAGGCAGTTTGTATATTGTGTTGCAAAATCCTGCTCAGATAATCCTGTATTCACATTGTCACACATGAATGTGCCCTTCCATCATTGCTTTGGACGAAGCCACTGAAGTGAAGAATAATTATCACCACTGCTGGAGATTATAAACCGATTTACATTTACTATATAACCATTCAAAGTTGTGCCCACCATGAATTGATGAGACAAGTGTAAAAATCTCCAAATGTTAAAGGGCAAGGATTATGAAAGACTGAGTCACTGTCAGTGCACACAGAGGATACTGTCACTCCTCAGCTCCTCAAAGCTCAAACAAGGCGGCTTTAAGATGAGAAACTGTGGCCACTCTGCCCCTCTTGGAAGGGGCAGTGGTGCTCCACACTGCCAGTGGGCAGAAGCAGGCACATCATGCAAAAGGCCAAGCTGAATCAGGCTTTGACAGGGGGGAGAGAACGAGAGAGAGGAAGTGAAGGAAAGTGCAAGAGAATGTGAGGACAAATGAAAGACAAGTGAGAGAAAGAGTAAGTGAGAGTGAGAGGGAGCACATGTGTAACATGTGCACGTGAGCATATGTGTATCTGAATGTATACGTCTGAGTATGTGAATGTGTCTGTATGAGAGTGTGCATCTATGTGTGTATGTCTTGAGCATGTGTGTCTGTGTGTGCGTGTCTGTGTGTATGAGTCTGTGTGATTGTGCGTGTGTGTGTGTGTGTGTGTGCATGTGCTGGTGTGATTGTGCATGTGTCTGTGTGTGTGTGTCTGTGAGCATGTGTGTCTGTGTGTGCACGTATGTGTGAATGTGTGTGTCTGTGTATGTATGTATGCGTGTGTGTGTATGTGTATGAGTGTGTGAGTCTGTGTTGGTGTGTGTGTCCATGTTGATTTTGTGTGTCTGTGAGAGTGTGCATATGCACGTGTTATTGTGCATATGTGTCTGTGTATGTGTGTGTCTGAGTGTATGCGCGCCCATGTGTGTGTTTGTCAGTGTGCATGATGTGTGTATGCTTGTGTGACTATGTGTCTCAGTGTGTCTGTGTATGTCCATGCTTGTGAGTGTGTGTGTGTGTGTTTGCATGTGTGTGTGCACGCGTGTAACTGTATGTCTGAGTGTGCATCTCTGTGCGTACTTGTGTGAGTGTGTGTCAGAGTGCGTGTCTGTGTGTGTGTGTGCATATGTGTGAATCAGAAAAACAAATACATGTGAATAAGTGAGAGAGAGAGAGAGAGACTGAGAGTTAGTGAGAATGAGGAATGTGAGTACGAGTGAGTGTGTGAGTAAGGGAGAGACAGAAAAAGAAAAAGACTGACTTTTATTTACTATTGAAATTGAGATTGTCTTTATAGATGACACATCCTAATTCAATGTATCCTAGCAACAATGGTTCTGAGTACAGCCACTGTGTCTTAAACTATCCCTGCTTACTGTGACACATGGCTAAAAAAACAATTAATAAACAAATGCGCATTTGGTGAAAAAAAGGACATGCTCTCGAAGCTTTTCATTTGGCACTCATCAGGACAGATTCAGAAGAGCAACAGAAGTAGAATCCCTACAGTGCAGAAAGAGACCATTCAGCCCACTGAGCCCTCACTGACAATAACTCTATGTCTGCAACGCACGTATTCAGCTGCTAATTCTCCTGACACTAATCAACCTAACTCGTGCATCTTTGGAGTGTGGGAGGAAACCAGAGCACCCAGAAAAAACCCATGCAGACACAGGGGGAACATACAAACTACACAATCAGAATCCAAAGCCGGAATTGAACCCTGGTCCCTTGCACTGTAAGGTAGCAGTGATGCCCACTGTGCTGCCCTAGGGGACAAATTTGCAGGGCTATAGGGGAAGGGCAAAAGGGAATGGGACTTATCGAAAAGCTCTTTCAAAAGACCTAACATGGATATGATGAATTGAATGGCCTCTTTTGAAAATGCACCTCTTGATGATTCTGAGATTAATCCCCTCAGTGAAACAGGGGATCAACACGGAACCTAAATTTAAAAATTATTAAAAGACAAGATGACTCACTGGAATAGAAAAATCTTTCTATTTTTGAAACAAATCAAATCAATATTCTATACATTTGCATGACGTTACTTGAGAACTTTTTTTTAAAGTTTGTTTATTAGTCACAAGTAAGACTTACATTAATACTGCAGTAAAGTGACTGTGAAATTTCCTTAATCATCTCAATCCGAGGCCTGTTCGGATCAATGCACCTAACCAGCACGTCTTTCAGAATGTGGGAGGAAATCAGAATATCCAGAGGAAACCCACACAGGCATGGGGAGAATGTGCAAACTCCACACTGACAGTGACTCTAGTCGGGAATCAAACCCAAGTCTGTGAAGCAGCAGTGCTAACCACTGTGTTACGGTGCCAAAAATTCTCCATAAATTGTTGCATTTTTCATATACTTATTGTATATGTGGAGGAGTCAAAATATTTCTGCAAGATCAAGTTTTTTTATTAATTCTTTAACACGGCAGGTTTTGGTTTACAAATCTTTGTTTTAACAGAGAACACTAGTGAGCAAATTAGATTTTCAGTTAGAGTATTGTATTCCTTTTTATCCCATTAACATAGTGGAATTTTAATTGATTATCCATTAATTCCTTGGAATGACAATTGGGCATTTTGTTTCAACCAACAGGCCTACCACCCACTGTTTGAAAATTACATCTATGAGTATATATTTCCCAAGAACATACAGAGTTGTAAAAGATCTGTATTGCATGCAGTTTTGGTATCCTTATCAGAGGAAGGATGTGCTTGCTATACAGCGAGCATAGCAAAGGTTTACCAGGCTGATTCCTGGTCTGTCAAACGAGCAGAGACTAAGTCAGTTAGGATTATATTCACTGGAGTTTAGAAGAGTGAGACGGGATCTCACAGAAACTTATAAAATTCTAACAGGGTTAGACAGGGTAGATTCAGAAAGAATGTCCCCAATGGTGAGGGATTCAAGAACTAGGGATCATAGTTTGAGGATAAGGGATAAACCTTTTAGAACTGAGGTGAGGAGAAATTTCTTCACCCAGAGGGTGGTGAATTGGTGGAATTCACTACCACAGAAAGTAGTTGAAGCCAAAATGTTGTCTGATTTCAAAAAGAAATTAGATATAGCTCTTGGGGCTAAAGGGATCAAGGGATATGGGGGAAGAGGGGATCAGGATATTGAATTCAATGATCAGCTATGATCAGCAATGAATGGTGGAGATGGCTCAAAGAGCCAGATGTCCTAATCTTGCGACTAGTTTCTCTGTTTCTATATTAAAATACTACGCTGCAATTCTGAACCAGTCTATTTTTAATTTCAGTAGATTGTCACCTTAATTCACATAAAGAAAATGAAGGCAGCTGCACGTAGGCATATTAACATGCCTAACACCAAAGGACTTCCGAGTCTGTGTTACACTAAAATGTGTGTGAAAACCCTCGTCAAAATAGCACAGCGAGTCCAGACCTGGGAAAAGATCAGTGGCGACCCTAACCCTCTCCGACCCCGGCAAGAACAGCATCTAAAAGAAAAAAAACTCTTCGTGAAAATTGTCAGATGCTGTCATAGAATCTCAAAAGCTGTGAAAATGTCACATAAAGAATGGAAGAAAGCAAGCAGCCCCACATGCAAATGTCATTGAAAAGCAAAGGGCCCCCACTTTCAAGCACACAGACAGTGTACCAATGTGCTTTTGTCCAATTGATTCAGTATATCATTTATCCATGCTATTTTGGGGCTGGAGTTTTGTTACTAAAATCTCCTTTTTCCATTCTTCTCTTAATTTTCCTTCCCGTTAGACAGGTTGCCGAGGGATTCATACACAAATGAGTTCCCATCACATTCAATAGCACTGGGGCACTGTCTGTCATTCCTTTTCTTTATTCGATTTCTTAGTACATGGGCACTGTTTGCAAGACCACATAGATTGGCTCCTATTAACCGCGCCCCCTCCACCCACGTCCTCAGCTGCCCTGAGAAGGTGCTAACCAGAACTCTTGTTTTTGCAACTGAACAGCTTTCTTAGAGTCCCGATGGTGCAGAAGGAGGCCATTTGGCCCATTGAGTTTGCACCAACAACAATCCCACCCATGCCCTATTTCCCACCAACACATATTTACCTTGCTAATTCTCCCTGTCACCAAGGGGCAATTTAGCACGGCCAATCGATCTAAGCTGCATACTTTTGGAGCGTGGGAGGAAACCGGAGCACCCGGAGAAAACCCAGGCAGAAACGGGGAGGACATTCAGATTCTGCACAGTGATCCAAGCTGAGAATCAAACCCAGGTCCCTGGCACTATGAGACAGCAGTGCCTTAAGAGTCAACGCTTATGGGAGGACTTGAAAGATTGGCTTTATCTTCTGAGGAGTAGCCTTGCACCAGTTGGGCTATTACCATCACTAACTAACTTGGCAGTGTGCGGGAGCTAGGACGTAACACTAGAAAATACCAACATGGGAAGAACATTGAGAGAGGCATAAGAAATAGAAAGATATTGGGTTCAGCACAAGATTGAACACAATAAAGTTACAACTTTACAATGTCACAATGCATGAACATGAATGTGTGAAGTGTGGGGAGAATGGTGAGAAGGGTGTGATCATGGGGAAAGATGATCCTCTCATGCCTTACAAATTGTTGTTCCTTTTACAACTGCTCTTCTTGCAAATCTATCCTGAGGAGTGCAAGACCAAAAGCTTGGAAAGAAGCTCTCTTTTATTCAGTAATACTCAAATACTGCATGTTCCCCCCGTGTCTGCGTGGGTTTCCTCCAGGTACTCCGGTTTCTTCCGATGGTCCAATAATGTGCGGGTTACGTTGACTGACCATGCTAAATTAGTGTCGGGGGATAATGCTGTGGCGATAATGGAAACCTGGCTCAAAGACCAGGACTTGATTTTAAATATTCCTGGATACAAGATGTTCATGAAAGAGGGAGAGTGGAATTATTGATGATGAACAGTGTTGCCGTGCTGGAGAAAGTGGAAGTCGTAGAGGGGGTAAACGGCAGAATCTAATTTGCTCGAGCTGAAAGAAAATATTTACAGAGCTAAAGGGAAGACTAGACATGAGGTGCAATGATCCATCTGACTGTGCTGTGATTTTAATTCACAATCCATTCTCTCCACTGAGTAAAATTTGGATGTGTTCTTAAAGAGCAGATTGTAGTCCCACAATCTCCTCTTGATGAAGAGCAGAGATTCCTTAAGTGCAGAAGGAGGCCATTCAGCCCATTGGGTGGCACAGTGATTAGCACTGCTGCTTCACAGCTTCAGGGTCCTGGGTTCGAATCTCGGCTTGGGTCACTGTCTGTGCGGAGGTTGTACATTCTCCTCGTGTCTGTGTGGGTTTCCTCTGGGTGCTCCGGTTTTCTCCACAGTCCAAAGATGTGCGGGTTAGGTTGATTGGCCATGCTAAGAAATTGCCCCTTGGTGTCCAGGGATGTGTAGCTTAGAGGGATTAATGGGTATAACGTATGGGGGTAAGGCCTGGGTAATTGTGTTCAGTGCAAATTCGATGGACCAAAGGCATCTTTCTGCACTGTAGCGTTCTATGATTCTATGGTTTGCACCAACTCTCTATCACAGCTACTTACCCAGGCTCTAGCCCTATAACTCCATGAATTTGCCACGCTAATCCCCCTAACTTAGACATCTTGGCCAACCAACCTAACCTGCATGTTTTTTGGGCTGTGGGAGGAAACCGAACATCCGAAGGAAACCCACACAGATACAGGGAGTACATGCAAATTCCACACAGGCAGTGACCCAAGTCAGGAATCAAACGTGGGTCCCTGGCACTGTGAGGTCAAATTGGTCAAAATATATATGTCAGTATCAGCGAATGATTTTGGATATCAACAGGTGAAGTTGTTGAGAATTGAGCCTTCCCCAACATTGTCCTATATTGGACTCATTGACCTTGGCCATTCTGATTTCATTGAACTAAACCAGATAGCAAGGAGCAAATTTACTCGTTCTGCCTGCCACAGGAATCGAAGGGGGCGAGGAATGGATCATGGCAATGTCCGTTGACTTCGGGCAGGGTTTTCCAATATTGAGGTGATGAAAGCCAGGAAGTCCCACCTCAAGTTTTAGTGTTAGTGACTTACTACTGAATAACCACGGTTTTCAAAATGAATTCCTGTGTTTCAAAGTCTGTTTCACAAATTTAACTCTCTGTTTGCACAGTGGCACAGTGGTCAGCACTGCTGCCTCACAGTGCCAGCGACCTGGGTTTGATTCCTGGCTTGGTCAACATCTCCGTGGAATTTGCACATTCTCTCTGTGTCTACCTGAGTTTCCTCTGGATGTTCCAGCTTCCTCCCATAATGTGAAAGACGTGCTGGTTAGGGTGCATTGACTTGATCCGACACCAGAGTGCGGCTACTAAGGGAATTTCACAGTAATTTCATTGCAGTGTTAATATAAGCCTTACTTGTGACTAATTAATGAATAAACTTTATTTTGATAGACTCAGGCTTTGAACACTGGATATTTTCCACAACTACAGCTACAAACAGGTTTTTTTAAATTCATTCATGGGACACAAGCGTCGCTGGCTGGCCAGCATTTGTTGCCCATCCCTAGTTGCCCGTAGCAATGAGAGTCAATCACATTGCTGTGGCTCTGGAATCACATATAGGCCAGATCAAGTAAGGATGGCAGATTTCCTTCCCTAAAGGACATTAGTCAACCAGATGGGTTTTTCCGATAATGGTTTCATGGTCATCACTAGATTTGTAATTCCAGGTTTCTTCTATTGAATTCAAATTCCACCACCTATTGTGGCGGGGTTCGAACCTGGGTCACCAGAACGTTAGCTGATTTGCTGGATTAAAAGTCAAGCAATAATACCATTAGGCCATTTCCTCCCCGTTTAACATACTGGATGCCAGTGATGCACAATGCAAGTATCTTGTGCTTTATTGTGTGAACTGTTGGAACCAACACCTGTCTTAACCTTGAAGAGCTAGAGGAGATGCACTTATACGCCACAATATTTTGTACCTAATATTTAGCTGTTGCCCTCAGTGTCAGAAGCATGAAGAAACATGAAAACTAGTTATTTCTGTTATATATTTTTTTTACATTGAAAATTGGCTTCTTCGTAAAGACAGGAACCAGAGACTTGCAGGGAGCTGCCAATCGTATTTGACAAGCAATGCAGAACACTCCCCCACACAGAGTAACCTGAGGAACAAACTTATGATATAAGAACATAAGGACTAGGAGCAGGAATAGGCCACCTGGCCCCTCAAGCCTGTTCTGCCATCCAATAAAATCATGGCTGATCTTTTCGTGGACTCAGCCCCATAATGGGTGGCACAGTATCGCAGTGGTTAGCACTGCCGCTTCACAGCGCCAGGGACCCGAGTTCATTTCCCGGGTCACTGTCTGTGTGGAGTTTTCAAATTTGATCTGTATCTGTGTGGGTTTCGTCTGGGTGCTCCGGTTTCTTCCCACAGTCCGAAAGGCATGCTCGTTAGCTGCACTGACCATGCTAAATACTCACTCAGTGTACCCGAATGGGCGCCGGAATGTGGCAACTGCAATTTTCACAGTCATTGTTGGGTTAATGTGAGCCTAGTTGTGAGAAATAAATAAACTTAGCCTTAAAAACTTACACGCCTGCTCACCATAACCCTTAATTCCTCTACAGTTCAAAAATCTATCTATCGTTGCTTTAAAAATATTCAACAAGGTAGCCTCAACTGCTTTACTTGGGAGGGAATTCCACAGATTCACAACACTTTGTGTCAAAAAGTTCTTTTTCAACTCAGTCCTAAATCTGCTCCACCTTATTTTGAGGTCATGCCCCCCCAGTTGTAGTTTCACCCACCACTGAAACAACCTCCCTGCTTCTATCTTATCTATTTCCTTCATAATCTTGTAGGTTTCTATAAGCTCTCTCTTCCTTCTTCTACCCCATTTTAACAGTTTATTATTGGCATGGATCCATATCCCTGGCTACAATCAACAACAGTAACTTACATTTACAGAGCGCTTTCAATGTAGACCAAGCTTTAGATCCTCTGCCCTCATCACTCATGGAGTCTTTGTTTTATAATGGCCCTGCGATTTGATTTATTTTTTGGCACACGTATTGGGATACAGTGAAAAGTATTATTTCTTTCACGTATACATAGAGTACATAGGCGAGAAAGAAAGGAGAGGGTAAAGAATGTAGTGGTACACTCATAGCTGGGATGTACAGGAAGATCAATTTAATATTGATCTTCCTCTACGGTCCATTCAAAAGCCTGATGGCAGCAGGGAAGAAGCTGTTCTTGAGTTGGTTGGTATGTGCCCTCAAACTTTTGTATCTTCTTCCCAAAGAAAGAAGGTGGAAGAGAGAATGTCCGGGGTGCGTGGGGTGCTTGATTATGCTGGCTGCTTTGCCGAGGCGTGAAGCATAGATGGAGTCAATGGATGGGAGGCTATTTATTGACTTGGGACATTTCATGACTTCAAAAGGTGCTCTTCGAACACAAGTTTTTGTTACAGTAAACACCTGAAAGTGTTTCACAGCAAAGATCCAATATTAGGATAGATGATCAAAAGCTTTGCCTAGGATCTAGGTTTTTAACAAAGCATTTTAAAGGAGAAATGAGAGAGATTTAGAAAGGGATTGCCAGAGCTTAGGAACTACACGCAGCTGAAGGAACAGCCGCCAATTGCGCAGCAATTAAATTGGGAATGTTTAATGAACCAGAGTTGGAGCAGTGCTGAGATGAGGGAGGGGTTGTAGGGCTGGAGGAGGAGCAGAGGTGGTGGAGTTTGGGGGGAGAATAAAGAGAAAGAAAAGCTGTGAAAGCTGGCACGGTGGCACGCTGGCACGGTGGGTAGCACTGCTGCCACACAATGCCCGGGACCTCGGTTCAATTCTAGCCTTGGGCGACCATCTGTGCAAATTCCACACATTCTGCATGGGTTTCCTTCAGGTGTCCGGTTTCCTCCTACTGTCCAAATCTGTGCGTATTGGGTGGATTGGCCATGCCAAAATTCCCCCTGAGTTTCAGGGGATTTAGTAGGTTCAAAACACGTTTGGTTATGGGAATACGGCTTGGGTAGAACTGTTGCCAGTGCAAGCTCAATGGGGCGAATGGCCTCCTTCTGCACTGTGGGGGTTCTTTTATGATTCTGCCAATTGAAACCCAGGATGGGAATTTCAAAAATCAGGGCAATGTTGGACCCAAAGATGACGTAGGTGAGTGAAGCGAGGCCGTGACGGGATTCTGTGCGAGGTAGAATACCAGCAAGAAGCTTTAAAATGAGTTCCCATCTACGGGAGATATGAACAGGGAGACTATCCCAGAGTGTGTTCGAACAGTGTTACGCGATAGTTTGCAAATTAATAAAAGCAAATGAGTCCCTGCTGGCAAAATGCTGCGTGATATTTGACTCCACTGGCTGCGCTAGCTCATCATGTGAAGACAGGCTCTTGTCCATCCCTTGTGAAGTATTGTCACGATAACACGCCTTTTCTTCCCCCCGCCCCTCCCCAATTCTGCCTGCCACCAGAACGTACACACACAGCCGTGGCAACAATCCTTCCCTCAACTCGTTTGAAAATTCCTGACACGAAAGGAGGTCAAACCTTATAACGCAAAAAAAAACTGCATCTCATAAAACAATCTGCTTACATACATTTGAGATCAAGAGCATTATCATAGGCAGCTGACCTCTTGATGCGACACAATGGAGCTTGCATGTGCACTGGGAGTGGAAAGGAGAAACCTTTGACAGGAAGAAGACATCTTCGGAGTGTGACAGCCAGCAGCCCTGACCAGATAAGCTTGATCTTTTGTTTGGCACCAGGAAAATTCGAGTCACAGCAAGTTGGGAAGGGAGGAAAAAAAAACTGCCACTCTTTGAGTCGCAGGACAGAATCATTGAATCCCGACTGTGCAGAAGAAGCCATTCAGCCCATTGGGTCTGCACTGATTCCCTGGCAGAGCATTTCACCCACCCAATTCCCACAATCCCACACATTTCCCATGGCCAATCCATTTAAGCGATAATTTAGAATGGACGATCCACCTCTGTGAGGCCTCTTGCTGTGAGGCAGCAAGAGGCACCATGAAAAAGAACTTTGAGAGCACACCGTGTTTGTGGTTTCAGCTCAGAGTGGGCGACAGTTCCATTCTGGGCCAGTGACAGGGTGAAACAGTGAGCTTGGGTCTTATCTAGTTCGAAGAGAGGCTATAGGAAATTATGCACGCATTGACAATGATTTTCTAACATGAGGAGAGCTTTGGCATGAACAATTCAGTTTTGAACTGGTCTAAAGGAAAAGAGATTGACTTCCCTTGAAATTGTGCCTTTCATGACCTCAGGACATCCATAATATTGCTGTTGGTGGGATCATGCTTTGTTGAAATTTCTGCTCCAACTCTTGCATTGGAGCGATGATGACTCTTCAAAAAATACCTCATTAACTGGTAAGTCGTTAGGGTCATTCTGAAATTTCTGAATGGCACTTCGCAAGATATTTCTTCCTTTACTATTCAGTGCCCTTTCAACCCCACCCCAATCCTTTCCACTTCTCTAAGGTGCCTGAGGTTCCTGTGCATGATGAGCAAGATTTTAACTCACTCAAATCCAACCCAACTCAGAGTTAAAATCGACCTCAGTGTGGACAGAAGTGATTGCTACGAGGGTGGAAAGCGCAGGACCCGCAGCACTCACTCTCACCAACCTTTACAGATGTACCATAGAAAGCATTTTTCCTGGTTGCACCACAGCTTGGTATGGCCCCTGCTCTGCCCAAGACCGCAAGAAGCTACAAAAGATTGTGAATGTAGCCCAGTCCATCACTCAAACTAGCCTCCCATCCATTAACTGTTTACATTTTCTGCTGCCTCGGAAAAGCTGCCAGCATAATTAAGGACTCCACGTACCCCGGACATTCTCTATTCCACCTTCTTCCATCAGGAAAATGACACAAAAGTCTGAAGTCACATACCAACCGACTCAAGAATAGCTGCCATCAGACTTTTGAATGGACCGACCTCTCACTAAGTTGATCCTTTCCTACACTCTGGCTACGACTATAACACTATATTCTGCTTTCCTTCTCCCCGATGTACTCTATGAATGGTATGCTTTGTCTGTACAGCACAGCAAGAAACAATACTTTTCACTGTTTACTAATACATGTGACAATAAATCAAATCAAATCAAATCCACCAGCTTAAACATTCACTCTCTCCACAACCAATACACAGTGGCAGCTTGTGTACAATCTAGAAGGTGCATTGCAAATGCTTAGCAAAGATCCTTAGGCAGCACCTTCCAAACCAACAACCTCTATCATCTAGAAGAGCATAAGGATTAGGAATAGGAGTCAGCCATCTGGTCCCTCGAGCCTGCTCCAGCATTCAATAAGATCATGGCTGATATTTTCATGGACTCAGCTTCATTTGCCTGTCTGCTCACCAATGTCTTTTATTCCTGTACTGTTCAAAAATTTATTTATCCTTATCTTAAAAACATTCAATGAGGGAGCCCCAACTGCTTCACTGGGCAGGGAATTCCACAGATTCACAACCCTTTGTGTGAGGAAGTTTCTCCTGAACTCAGTCTTAAATCTGCTTCCCCTTATTTTGAGGCCATGCCTACAAGTTCTAGTTTCACTTGCCAATGGAAACAACTTCCCTGTTTCTATCTTATCTATTTCCTTCATAATCTGATATGTTTCTATAAGATGTCCCCTAATTCTTCCGAATTCCAATAAGTATGGCCCCTATCTACTCAGTCTCTCCTCATAAGTCAACCCTCTCAGTTCCAGAATCAACCTAGTGAATCTCCTCTGTACCCCCTCCAGTGCCAGTATATCCTTTCTCAAGTAAGAAGACCAAAACTGTATACATTACTCCAGGTGTGGCCTCACCAGCACCTTATACAGTAGCAGCATATCCTTGCTGTTTTTAAACTCTATCCCTCTAGCAATGAAGGATAAAATTCCATTTGCCTTCTTAATTACCTGCTGCCCTTGCAAACCAACTTGTTGTAATTCATGCACAAGGACACCCAGGTCCCTCTGCACAGCAGCATGCTGCAATTTTTTACTGTTTAAATAATCGTCCATTTTGTTGTAATTTCTACCAAAATGGATGACTTCTCATTTACCCACATTGTCTTCCATCTGCCATACTCTTGCCCACTCACTTAGACCATCCCTTTGCAGACTTTCAAGATCTCCCACACACTTTGCTCTGTCACTCAGCTTAGTGCCATCTGCAGATTTTGACACACTACACTTGGTCCCCAACTCCAAATCATCTATGTAAGTCATAAAGAATTGCAGTCCCAAAGGCAAGAGCAGGAAGTATTTGGGAACACCACCACTTGGAAGTTGCCCTCCAAGTCATTCACCGTCCTGACTTGGAAATATATCACTGAAATATTCCTGTTCCTTCACTGCCACTGAGTTAAAATCCTCAAAGTCCCTCCCTAACAGCACAGTAGATGTACCTACATAGCATAGGCACCAGTGGTTCTCGGAGGCAGCTCATCACCACTTTCGAGGGCAAGTAGAGTTGGGCATTTAATGCTGCCCAAGTCAGCCACACCACAGCCCAGGACAGAATAATTGAAAAATTTTGGGAAGCAATTCTTGCTTTCTGTTGGAGGAATCCAGGGAATTCGTTCTTCTCATTTTGATGAAATATTGCCAGGAGAAAAATTCTAAATGCCACTGAAGTTGGTGAAGGACTGAGAGTAGTTGACTCACAATCGCTCTCCAAACAGTGTTCATTAATCTTGATATAGCTCCATAAAGTGTCGAGAGGAATTTTCCCAGCACTACAAGAGATGGCTCGCCTAACTTGCATTTCCACATTCCTTTGTACCATTTGAGCATGGTTGTATCGATGAAAGTCACGACAAATTAGCTCAAAATGAATCACACTTCTAACTCACAAAAGGGCAAAGCAAAGGTGAACTGTGAGGATGTGTGTTAAAGATCTATTTGAAGATGGAACAAAGCTAAGCGGCACCAGGTCTGAAGGAAATGCAACGTGCCAGCAAAGTCTTTCATAGAACATAGAACATTACAGCACAGAACAGGCCCTTCGGCCTTCGATGTTGCGCCGACCAATATAAAAAGCAATGCCCCTCCGAACTAAACCATTCCCTTCTCTTCCATATACTTATCAACTAACCTCTTAAACGCCACCAAACTTGGCGCATCTACAACTGCTGCAGGCAGGGCATTCCACTCCCGAACCACCCTTTGGGTCAAGAACCTACCTCTGATATCCGTCCTATAACTATCACCCCTTAATTTAAAGCTGTGGCCCCTTGTGCTAGCTTTCTCCATCCTAGGAAAAAGGCTATCACTGTCCACCCTATCTAAACCTCTAATCATCTTATATGTTTCGATTAGGTCCCCTCTTAGCCGCCTCCTTTCTAACGAAAACAACCTAAAATCCCTCAGCCTCTCTTCATAAGACCTGCCCTCCATACCAGGCAACATCCTGGTAAACCTCCTCTGTACCCTCTCCACAGCCTCCCCATCTTTCTTATAATGTGGGGACCAGAACTGCACACAATACTCCAAGTGCGGCCGCACTAGAGTTTTGTACAGTTGCAACATGACTTTGCGGCTCCGAAATTCAATCCCCCTACCAATAAAAGCTAAGACTCCATATGCCTTCTTAACAACCTTCTCGACTTGACTGCCTACTTTCAGGGATCTATGCACATACACACCAAGATCCCTCTGTTCATCTAGACTGCTAAGAATCCTACCATTTGCCCTATACTCTACACAGTTATTATTCCTGCCAAAGTGCATTACCTCACACTTTTCCACATTAAACTCCATTTGCCACCTCTCGGCCCAGCTCTGCAACTTGTCTAAGTCCCTCTGCAAACTATAACACCCCTCTTCACTATCTAAATTCACTATTTCCTTCAGGGACTTGCCACACAATGGACACAGCTTGCAAAGTCTCATGGAGAGGTGGCTACTCCTTCAGCTTCCTGTGACCCAAGCTCTGCCATTCTCTCCCTAAACCTCTCCACCATTCCTGCCTCCTTGGAGACAGTGCCCAACACTGTTCAGTGTGGCACAGTGTAACTTAGTGGTGTGCCGCAGGGCTCAATGCTGCAACCTCAACTATTCACAATCTATTTGAATTGAACACAACACACAGGTGGAGTTTTTGTTTAAATAAAGCCTTGATCACCGAAACCTCTTTGTTTTTGTACTCCAGACCCTTATTTATAAAGCCCAGGATTCTGCATGCCTTATTAACCGCTTTCTCGACTTTCCCTGCCACTTACTTTTAATGCTTTTACATTAAAAGGTCTCTCTGCTCCTGCACTTGTTTCATAATTATAGCTTTATTTATTATTGCCTCTCCTTGCTCTTCCAACCAGAATATATCATTACACAATTCTCTACTTTGAAATTTCATGTGCAACTTGTCTACTCATTTCATCAGCCAGTCTCCACTCTTTTGATTGTTCCTTTTTATCCCATTTAGAAGCTGAGCTACCTCTCAGCTGTTTCGTGACTGGCCTTCGCAGTCAAGATTGGTCAAGACAAATTTTCAAGTTTGCTGATGACGCCACTGGAGTGGGTCCCATCTCAAATGATGGTGAAACACAGTATAGGAATGAGATAGAGAATCTGGTGAACGGGTGCAATGATAATAATCTCTCTTTCTCAACGTCAATAAAAAAAAGATTACCATTAACTTCAGGAAACATAAAGGAGAACACACTCCTGTCGACATCAATGGGGATGAAGTACAAAAGGAATACAGCTTCAAGTTTTCAGGTGTCCAGATCACCAACAATCTGTCCTGGTCCCTCCCATACCGACACTATATAAAAAAAAGCCCACTGATGCCTCTACTTTCTCAGAAGACTAATACAATTTGGTATGTCAGGTACCATTCTCACCAACTTTTACAGATGCACCGTAGAAAGCATTCTTTCTGGTTCTATCACAGCTTGGTATGGCTCCTGCTCTGCCCAAGACCGCAAGAAACTACAAAAGGTCGTAATGAAAAAGCCCAATCCATTACGCAAACCAGCTCCCGCTATTTGACTCTGCCTACACTTCCCACTGCCTTGGCAAAACAGCCAGCATAATTAAGGAACCCACACACCCTAGACATTCTCTCTTCCACCTTCTTCTTTCAGGAGAAAGTCTGAGGTCATGTACCAACCAACTCAAGAACAGCTTCAGATGTTTGAATAGACTTACCTTGCATGAAGTTGATCTTCCTCTACACTCTAGCTTGACTGTAAATAGTACATTCTGCATTCTTTCATTTCATTTTCTATGAACAGTATGCACAGGAAACAATACTTTTCACTGTATGTTAGTACATATGAGAATAATAAATCAAATCAAATCAAATGTGAAATACTTGTTTACTATCTCAGCCACGTCCTTTGTCTCCATGGGTAGCACTCCCCAAGTGACTCCACCTTTCCTTTGACAATTTATACACCTATTGAATTCTTTAACTGGCAGTGAGAAGGATTTCACATTTACATTTATGGTTTGTCACAGAAGTTTACAGCATGGAAACAGGTCCTTTGGCCCAAGTTGTCCATGCAGCTTTTTTTTTGAGCCACTAAGCTAGTCTCAATTGCCCATTTTGGCCCAAATCTTTCTATACCCATCTTACCCATGTAACTGTCTAAATGCTTTTTAAAAGACAAAATTGTACCTACCTGTACCACTACCTCTGGCAGCTTGTTCCAAACATTCACCACCCTCGATGTGAAAAAATTAACCCCCTGGATTCTTTTGTATCTCTCTCCTCTCACCTTGAACCCATGCCCTTAGCTTTTGGCTCCCCTACCTTTGGGAAAAGGTATTAACTATCTAGCTGATTTATGCCCCTCATTATTTTATGGACCTCTATATGTTCACCCCTAAGTCTCCTATGCTCCAAAGAAAAAACAGCCAGTCTATCCAGCCTCTCCTTATAATTCAAACTATTAAATCCCAGTAGCATCCCTAGTAAATCTTTTTTGCACTCTTTCTATTTTAATAATGTCATTTCTATAATAGGGTGACCAGAACTATACACTGTATTCCAAGTGTGGTCTTACCAATGTCTTGTACAACTTCAACAAGATGTCCCAACTTCTGACCAATAAAACCAGGTGTGCCAAACGCCTTCTTCACCACTCTGTCCATTTGTGACTCCACTTTCAAGGAGCTATGAACTTGTACCCTAGATCTGTTTGATCTATAACTCTCCCAACACCCTACCATTAACTGAATCAGTACTGCCCTGGTTTGATCTACCAAAATGCATCACCTTACATTAATCATCTTAATTAAAATCCACTTGCCATTCATCAGTCCACTGGCCCAGTTATCAAGATCGTATTGCAATCTTCTTCAATTGTTTGTATCTCGTGCTCTAAATTCAACGGCAAAGTTTAAAGTTTATTTATTAATGTCACAAGTAGGCTTGCATTAACACTTCAATGAAGTTACTATGCAAAATCGAATGTTTATTGCAGCATTTGCCCCGGTTAGTGAGATTATTGGAGTTTTATAAGAATAATATCCAGGTATGAGCTGCCCTTTTAAGCAATCACAAAGTAATCTTGTGAAAAAATAAAGGCCGGAATTCTCTGCTGACATACGCCCTGCCTCCACTGCCAACGCTCAGCTGAACCTCCGGTCACAGCAATGGGACTGGAGAATCTCAGCCATGGGAAAGGGCTGAGAATGCCAGCCATAGATGTTGTCTTAATATATTACCTGCCATGACCTTTGATACAACAACTAATTTGCACTTTCCGATGATGCCCAAGGGATGAATGTTGGCCAGGACACTGGGCAGAACACCCCCTGCTCTTCTTCTTGTCTGACCTCTTTGATGAATATAAAAGAATCTGCGGCAACACTTGGAAGGGTGTGGGAGGCTCACCAGTATCCTTCAACCAGCACCACCAGAAACATACAAAGCGTCTGTAGAATATCAGGGTGCCACTTGTGCAGTCTTGCTGTCTATCTTATTTGTATGACAATAGTAAATTCCACTTTCAAAAAGCTCAATTGACTGGAATACATGTTGGGGCATCTTTAGGTTGTGTTAGGGGTTGTTTTATTTCCTGATAGAAATTTCTCTGCACTCCCGGCAAATTAATTCTGTTGACACAGCACCCGCGGGTGAATCCAAAGTGAGTTTGTGACAGCCTGTGTGGTTCAGTTCCACACTACCTTCACCAGAAAGGTTTTGATTTGATTTGATTTATTATTATCACATGTATAGTATACAGTGAGACATATTGTTTCTTGCACGCCACGCAGCCAAAGCATACTGTTCATAGAAAAGGAAAGGAGAGAGTGCAGAACGTAGTGATACAGTCATTGCTATTGTGTAGAGGAAGATCAACTTAGTGCGAGGTAGGTCCATTCAAAAACTTGATGGCTGCAAGGAAGGGGATGTTCTTGAGTCGGGTGGTATGTGTCCTCAGACTTTTGTATCTTTTTCCCGACAGAAGAATGTGGAAGAGAGCATGTCTGGGATGCGTAGGGTCCTTCATTATGCTGGCTGCTTTCCCGAGGCAGTGCAAGTGTAGACAGAGTCAATGGATGGGAGGCTGGTTTGTATGATGCACTAGGCTTCATTCATGACCTTTTGTAGCTTTTTGCGATCTTGGGCAGAGCAGGAGACATACTAAGTTGTGCTAAACCAGAAAGAATGCTTTCTATGGTGCATCTGTAAAAGTTGGTGAGAGTCGTAGAAAGTAGAGGCATTGGTGGGGCTTTCTTAACTATAGTGTCGGCATGGAGGGGACCAGGACAAGTTGTTGGTGATCTGGACACCTAAAGATCTGAAGCTCTCGATCATTTCCACTTCATCCCCATTGATGTAGACAGGGGCACGTTCTCTACTATGCTTCCTGAAGCCAATGACTATCTCTTTTGTTTTACTGATATTGAGGGAGAGATTACTGACGTCGCACTCGAAAGATCTAACATTTTTATTTTTTTCTGAGCCTCAAAGAGTGTGCAGAACGTTCCAGAAATCCACAATCTCGTTGATGAATCCATAAAGTCGGGAAATAATCAATCTGCTACGAAAGCCTTGCACCTGATTTGCAGGTTAATCAGTGTATTATTAATATTTGGAAAGCACCCCGGGTGTGTTCTGATCAGCGTGAAGTATCGGCATAAACTACTCCTTGTTTATGAAGCAAAACACGTATAATCTAGAGAAATTATTAATGTCACTGGTGTTAATTTGCCTCTCGTAAATACAGTTTAACAGTGTTGGCACAGCAATTACTCTCAACAGTTACAGCTCTTTACTGATTTGGTCAGATTGCACGGCAGAGAAAATAAAATCTTCCTCATGGCAAGATCTTGACAAAGCATCAAAAGACATGAAACCAGCTCTCTTTCCTCCTTTATTAAATCTTGCTGAAAGATGGAAACCAGACTGAATCCTTGCCAGGACCCTTGACCCAATTCTTTGTTGCCCTTGGGCAGAAGAAAGAGAGGGCAGAAGCCAGAGTTTAGGAAAACAAGGCCTGAGCACTGGGTGGATTAGATCTTGCCATTGATTTGATTTGATTTATTATTGTCACATGTATTGGTATATAGTGAAAAGTATTGTTTCTTGTGCCTTATACAGACAAAGACCATAAGACCATAAGGCAGATACTTACAAATGAAATCCTCAGTCATACACCCATTTTTTTTTCACCAATAAGCATTGGAAGATGTTACAAGCCAATTGATGTCACCAACAATACCAATGTCGACTGCTTCTGTGCTAGCTTGATACAAGATGCCACAGTCACTGCATTTCTGTGACATCTTAACCTCATCCCTGATCTTAACCAGCCTCCCGGTACCAAACTAACATCTGAAACTTGATAAAAGTAGATCAATATTCAACTTCACACTGGCAATGAGAACATATAGAAGGAAGAGTCATAAGTTTCACAACACTATGTTAAAGTCCAATAGGTTCATTTGGAATAACGATCTTTCAGAGTGCTGTTCTGTCATCAGGTGAGTGAAGGAGCAGTGCTCCATAAGCTCGTGATTCCAAATAAACCTGTTGGACTTTAACCTGGTGTTGTAAGGCTTCTTACTGTGTCCACCCCAACCCAACACCAGCATCTTCACATCATGTGGAATATAAATTGAGTATTGACCACATTGAACACGTCCAGTATTGTACCTGATTCTGATACAGTTTAGAAGCTACGTGATCATGTGTATGTATACATAATTAACCAGAGTCTCTTCACTCACTATTGCACTACAGCCTGTGCACGGATAGGACAATATATCAGTGTGCAGCAAATGCTGTGAACTGACAGATACAATGCCAGCAAGCTCCAGAATTTAAAACTAGCAGCACGAATATTTCAAATTGCTGGGAGCCATAAGACAGGAACAGTCAGCCATGAGACTGTCTCCTAAACCCACCCGTCATTGCCCGCGATCCCATGAAGATGCTTAAGAAATTTTACCCTGTAAATAAACGGAATGAAGAGCAGAGTGTGGGGTTTTCCAGCCCCTCCCACCAGCTGAACTGTCTGGCTCAACCCCTCACGGAGCGACACGGTGGCACAATGATTAGCACTGCTGCCTCACAGCACAAGGACCTGGGTTCAATTCCCAGCTTGGGTCAATGTCTTTGGTTTAATGTTATCACATGTATTAACATATAGTGAAAAATATTGCTCCTTGCACACTATACAGAAAAAGCATACTGTTAATAGAGAAAGAAAGGAGAGAGCGCAGAATGTAATGTTTCAGTTGTAGCTATGGTGTAGAAAAAAATCAACATCTTGCAAGGCAAGCCCATTCAGAAGTCTGATGTCAGCAGGAAAGAAGCTGCTCTTGAGTCAGTTGGTATGTGACCTCAGACTTTTGTTCTTTTTCCCAACAGAAGAAGATGGAAGAGAGAATGTCCGGGATATGTGGAGTCCTTAATTATGCTGGCTGTGCGGAATCTGCACGTTCTCCCTGTGCGGAATCTGCATGCGGGTTTCCTCCAGATGCTCCAGTTCCCTCCCAGAAATCCGGAAGATGTGCTGGTTAGGTGCACTGGCCATGCTAAATTCTCCCTCAGTGTACCCGAACATGCTCTGGAGTGTGGCAACAGGGAATTTCACAACAACTTCACTGCGGAGTTAATGTAAGCCGACTTGTGTCAGTAATAAGCAATCGTTAAAATTCATGTTCTCCAGTGGCAGAGAAGACGGGTCAAGCAAAAGCCCAAATATTAGGCAGGAGCAGACTGGAAACTAATGGCTCATCACATCCACCATGTGGGGGGATGGTGGGGGACGGGAATGAAGGAAGATCAGAATTGTGGAGAGATTGACTAACATTAAAGATATAAACAGCTTGTCAGGAGCCAGTATGCATCCTGGATACCCAAAATGCAGGCCCACCTATTTCCTTAAACCTTGTTGTGCGTCACTGGGATTATCTGGCTTTAACTTCATTTAAGACTTGCTGATTTGAAAAAAAAATCCAAGCCAACGGCCTCGAAACAAATTACATCTGACAAAGAAAGATCCTTCTCTTTGGTACAGACTGCACTTTGTTCTGGCTTCAGGCACAGATGCTTCTCAGTTGTCTACATGTTTGCTGCTGATGTCTGTCTATGTATCACCCATTGATCTAAATTAACTTCCCTGTCTAACACCTGCTTTTTGCTGTTTTAAGCAGGACAGATCACAACGGGGACAAAACTAATTTGGGTCGGCTTAATCTCAAATGGATTGAGTTTCCCCATGTTCGTGGCCTCATGGGCATTCTCACTGCATTAATCACACGCATGATACACTGCTCAAACATATAACCTTCAAGGAAAAGTGCTCCCGTCCGCAGTCCTTGACGGCTTTGTGAAGGGGCAGGTTAAACCAGAGTATTGCGTTCAATTCTGCTCGCCACATCACAGGAAGAATGTGGAGGCTTTGGAGAGGGTGCAGGAGAGGTTTCTCCAGGATGCTGCCTGGATTAGAGGGGACCAGCGAGAAGGAGAGGCTGGACTGACTAGGGTTGTTTTTCTCTGGAATGGTGGAGGCTAAGGGGGAGACCCCATATGTGTTTATAAAATTATGAGAGGCATAGATAGGGTTGGCAGTTGGAATCTTTTTCACAGAGTTGAAGCCGGAATTTTACCGGCACGCCCATCCCGATTCCGGTTGTGGGCCAGACTCGGAAAACAAAACACGGGCGAACCTTGGGCGGACATGTCGGTAAAATTCTGCCCAAAATGTCTGATATTGAACTTAAGGTCAGTGAGGAAAGTTCAATGGAGATGTAAGGGACAAGGTTTCTATACAGGGAATGGGAAGTATCTGGAGTGCACTGCCTGCCCTGTTTGTGAACCAAACTCTTTACTTACCAGGTGAAGGGGCAGTGCTCCAAAAGCTCGTGCTCCCAAATAACCTTGTTGGACTTTAACCTGGTGTTGTGAGACTCATTACTGTGTCAACACTGGCAACTCCACATCACGATAATGATCAGCGCTACTTAGTGGCCATTATTCATGAGGGGTGACCGGAGACCATTGGCGGAGGATGGCTGGAGACCACAATCACATGTCTTGGCACAATGGCACAGTGGTTAGCACTGCTGGCTCAAAGCACCAGGCACCCCGGTTCAATTGTCTGTATGGAGTCCGAATGTTCTCCGTGTGTCTGCGTGGGTTTCGTCCAGGTTCTCCGGTTTCCTCCCACACTACAAAGCTGTACGGGTTAGGTTGATTGGCCATGCTAAATTGTCCCTTGTCAGGGGATTAGCAGGGTAAATATGTGGGGTTAGGAGTATGGGACCTGGATGGGATTGTGGTTGGTACAGACTCAATGGGCCGAATGGCCTCCTACTGCACTGTTGGGATTCTATGAATCACAGAGAAGCTTTATTCCTTTTAACATGTGTGTTTAGCATTGTTTGGTTGCAATTTGGATGGGGAACCGAGGCTAACCCTCTTGCCATTCGCCCCCCCTTCAGTAGCAGGAACTTGATGAAAAGCCACAATGTCACTGATACAGAGAAAACTCAACACTTTGAACCTGCGTGGAGTGACATTGTGACAAATTCAGAGATCTCTGTTACTGGGATATACAGGGCCACAAATTAACATGGTCACCTGTCCCTTGACCATTGTAACATTGACAAAGTGGGCAGCACGGTAGCACAGTGAATAGCACTGCTGCTTCACAGCTCTGGGGACCTGGGTTCAATTCCCAGCTTGGATCACTGTCTGCGTGAAGTTTGCACATTCTCCTTATGTCTGCGTGGGTTTCCTCCAGGTGCTCTGGTTTCCTCCCACAGTCCAAAGATGTGTGGGTTAGGTTGATTGGCCATGCTAAAATTGCCCTTAGTGTCCTGAAATGCTTAGATTAGAGAGATTAGTGGGTAAACATGTAAGGATATGGGGGCAGGGCCTGGGTGTGATTGCAGTTTTGATGGGCTGAATGGCCTCTTCCTCTGCTGTAGGAATTCTAATTCTAAAAGGGGCCACAAACCCTGGAAAACGGCAAGGCCGCTGTGTGCAAGTTGCACTAATTTCAGATGTAACTAGCATTTACCCTAATGGACACACTTACATGAAACTCATCGCTGGACAACTGATTTCCTTGTCATTGATTTTCCCAGCTCAGTACCTTGTTTGGATTAATTTTCCTTCTTGTAGTACCAGGATTATTCTATTCAGCATGACAGCACACCCAGATTCCTCAGGAAGCAGCAAACCAGGATGGCAGGCTTCCCAATGTCCCAACAACAACAATTTGGGGAGGGAATTTCCAGCCACACTTGCCTCAAAATCGGAAAATTCCACTTGAGGTCAAGAGACCTTTGCATGGTCATTCCCCCCTCTGCCCCTCCTGCCCGCTGGTGGGTGGGCCAATAATATCCCCCCCCCCCCCCTCCCTTTATAGTCATAGTTACAAGCTGGAATGTTACATCCATTGTCTCTAGTGGGATTTTCTCATCCTGCTGCAGAGAATAGAGATTTGCCTTTAGAGCACGAAAGGAGATCCTCCGTGCTTCTGCCAGCCATCAAGCACTTATCTATTCTGATCCCATTTTCCAGCAATTGGTCCATAGCTGCCTATGCTCTGATGGTTTGAAAGCTCATTAAATATTATGAGGGTTCTTGCCTCTCCTACCCCTTCAGGCAGTGAGTTCCAGATTCCTATTCGGAGACACTCTTCCCCTTTTTTCTGTTGGGGAAAAAAGACACAAAACTTTGAGATCATGTACCAGCTGACTTAAGAACAGCTTCTTCCCTGCTGCTGTCAGATTTTAAACAAGTCTACTTTATATTAAGCTGATCTTTCTCTAGCTATAACTGTAACACTACATTCTACACTCTCTCCTTTACTTCTCCCCTACGTTTTCTATGAATTGTATGCTTTGTCCATATCGTGTGCAAGAAACAATAATTTTCACTGTATCCCAATTCACGAGACATAATAAACCAAATTTTAAAAAAAGAATTGCACACAGCACTCTAGCTATAGCCAAACAAGTGTTTTATACAGCTCCATCATAATCTCTCTGCTCTTATATGCTACACATTGCTAATAAAAGCAAGGATCACTACATTCTGCACTCCTTTCCTTGCCTATATACGGAATGTTTTGTGTAGCGAGCAAGAAATAATACTTTTCACTGTATACTAATAAATGTGACAATAATAAATCAAATCAAATCAAATCAAAAGTATCCTTTGCTAACCACCTGATCTACCTGAGTACATCTTTCATGCCAAAAGATGTTCCACAATGCTTCATAGAGGTAGAAACAAAAAGAGAGAGAAAAAAAAAATGAGATTAAATGCCAGTGGGCTCAGAAATAATTAGTGTTAACTGGCACTGATCATAACTGACACTCATGCATCGACCCCTTCTTGCCTCCAACATAATTGCACTAATTTCCTGCCACTGGGAGACTGAGACATGGCTCCAATTAAATGGTCCCAGTCACCATGTTTGCCGCTGTGGTAGGCTGGATTAATTTCCATCCGCTAAAGTCCCAACATGGCGCCCGGGCAGCCAAAGGCACGGCTGCCAATGCTGAAGCAATTGAGTGGGCTGACCGCATTTAGGCAACACTTTTCCAGGGCCTCCCCAAGGCACTTCCCAGTCAACGAAGTACATCTGAAGAGCAAACACATTTGCAGTGGAGGAAGAATTGTGAGGAGGTCTGGCCTAGCGGTCTGGATCACTCGACTATTAATGCAGAAACTCAGCTTATGTTCTGGGGTCCCAGGTTCAAGTCCTGATACGGCAGCGAATGGAATTTGAATTCAATTTTAAAAACCTGGAATTAAGAATCTAGAGATGACTGTGAAACCATTACTGATTGTTGGAAAAACCCATCTGGTTCTAATGTCCTTTAGGGAAGGAAATTTGCCATCCTTATCCGGTTTGACCTACATGTGACTCCAGAGCCACAGCAATGTGATTGACTCTCAATTGCCCTCAAGCAATTCAAGATGGGTATTAAATGCTGGCCAGCCAGCAATGCCCATTACCCACGAATGAATATAGAAGAATGTGCAAAACGGCCACTCGAGGACACTTAAGAAGGCTGAAGGGTGACTTGATGGAGGTGAGCAAAATTATGAGGAGAAGAGAGAAAAACTTAGGATAAAAGGATAAAAAGGATAAAATTGTTTCCCTTGCTGGAAAATTGTAGAACGGGCACTAGATTAATGATAAGTGGTAGAAGATGTAAAGCGGATATGAAGAAGAACTTCTTTACGCAGAGACCGGTGGGTGCCTGGAATCCGCTGCCCAAGTTGGTAGTGGAGGCAGAGACACTAAGCTGTCTTAAAAAGTACCTGGGAGACACGGGGCAGCACGATGGCACAGCCGTTAGCCCTGGTTAGCACTAGAGACCCAGAGTCAATTCCGGCTTTGGGTGACTGTGTGTGGAGTTTGCACATTCTCCCTGTATCTGCGTGGACTTCCTCTGAGAGCTCCAACTTCCTCCTACACCCCAAAGATATGCAGATTTAGGTAGACTGCTATACCCCTTTCTGCAGGGGGTTTATTTAGCACAGTAAATGCTTGGGGTTATGGGTCAGCAATGCAATCCCGCTGGTTTTCTTCTGCACCATAGAGATTCTATGATTTCTAAGTGCTATAAGCCTCAGAGCTCTGATCTGGGTGCAGGAAAATGGGATGAGACAGGGCACCTGGATATCCTCGGGTTGCCATGAACAAATGGGCCGAATGACCTCCTACAGTGCTGTACCTTCTCCATAATTTCATGAAGAAAAACCATTTTGAAGAGACATTGTGGTACAAAAAAAAATGAAATTGGGATGAGAGAGAAGGAGGAAGAAAAACAGGCAGAAAACAAAACAATGTGTGCATGCAGGTTAATTTAATGAGTAAACAAGATAAGAGGGCAAAAAAAACCCGAAGCCACTAATTAGACAACACTGATATCTTCATGTAATTGGCCCCATTGAAATCTGGCTCGCTAAAGGCTATTTCAAAGGTTCAGTCAATTAAATACAAATGATGGAATTAAATCAGAATATTAAAAAATGGAAATCAAAGGATTTAAATTATGTTAAAAAGTAATTAAAATCAAAACTGCAATCTCACTGCCGTTATCCTATGTAGTACTTGGGGATCTTGTCACTTGTCTGCAGGTTTACTTAAACCTTCAACAGCTAATTTCGAATCACTTGACTGAATGCACTCAGCAGGAAGATAGAAGCCTCCCTTATCTGTAGGGGTTATGCGACCGTGTACTGTTCAATATTGAATGAACTCCATATTACTCTACACCTGTCACCGTATTTTTCTGGTTGGATAATGAATTCCTTATCAAATACACAAGATCTTTCTGATGACATCCTCGCATATGCCTCAACCTTCCTCGCAATATGCACCAATGCTGCCTCATGATTCTTCATCTGACACAAGGAGCACCCACATCGTGCTTACTCTCCATAATGTGCCTTCCATCGACTACTCTCTGTGGGGCAGCGCGCTGCCACAGTGGTTAGCACTGCTTCCTCACAGCACCAGGGAGCTGGTGTTCCAATTCCCAGGTTGGGTCACTGTCTGTGTAGAGTCTGCACATTCTCCTCGTGTCTGCACAGGTTTCCTCCGGATACTCTGGTTTCCTCCCACAATCTGAAAGACGTGCTGGTTAGATGCATTGGCCGTGCTAAATTCTCCTTCAGTGTACCCAAACAGGCAGCAGGGTGTGGTAGCTAGGTAGATTTTCACAGTAACTTCATTGTTAATATAAGCCTACTTGTGACACTAATAAATAAACTTCAAACTTTGTTCAGATGGGTGATGCTATAATTCATTCCTCCACACGCATTTAGCAGGAAGATAGAAGACTCCCTTATCTGTAGGGGTTAGGTGACTGTGTATTGTTCAATAGTCACTGTGCCGCTATGGGTGGCCATAGTGACACAATGATTAGCACTGCTGCCTCACAGCACCCGGGAACAATATTCAATCCCAGCCTTGGGTCAATGTCTGCCTGGAGTTAGTACATTCTCCCTGTGTCTGTGTGGGTTTCTTCCGAGTGTTCCAATTTCCTCCCACAGTCCAAAGATGTGCAGTTAGGTGGACTGGCCATGCGAAATTGCCCCTCAGTGCCAGGAGGATTAGAAGGATAAATATTAGCATATATAATTATCATTGAATCTTTACAATACAGAAGGAGGCCATTCCACCCATCGTGAATGTACTGATCAATGTCACCCAGGCCCTATTCCCATAACCCCACATATTTACCTTGCTAATCCCCCGACACTAAGAGCAATTTAGCATGACCAATCAACCTAACCCGCACATCTTTGGAGTGTGGGAGGAAACCGGAGCACCCAGAGGAAACCCACGCAGACAAACTCCACATAGACAGTAGGTCGTTGGCACTGTGAGGCAACAGTGCTAACCACTGTGCCACCCGTTAGTTAGCTGTGTTATGGAGATAGGACCTGGGTGGGATTGTTGCCGGTGCAGACTCAATGGGCCAAATGGCCTCCTTCTGCACTGTAGGGATTCTATGATTCAGTGTGTTAACTTATGTACATACTCATTTCAGAAACAGGCCATTTGTTCTAACTACGCTAGTGTTTATGCTTTACATTTTGATTCAGAGACCTCTATCATATGAGTGACACAGATTCCAGCCCTCCATGATACAGTTTTAATGTGCCTTCCATCGACTACTTTTAATGCACAGGCACCCCATTAAGATTCTTTCCAGTAAGCCAGCGCGACGCAGAGATATCTGCAACATGCAAAGACGCTTGAGTCCCAAGGCAGCACAAAACCTTCGCCTGCCCCCACCTTCCAAAAGACTTCCACTTCTCAGGTCACTCAACCTGATGCAGTCGCTGTTCTGCTTCCTAACGATAGTGAGAACTCAGTAAGAATTTAGCAACACCAATTTTAAATCCAACCGATTTATTTGATAGTAAATTTGCGAGCTTTCGACACTCTGTGTCTTTGTCAGGCAAATGCAGTGTTCTGAACACTGCAGTGTTCAGTGTTCTGAACACTGCATTTGCCTGACAAAGACACAGAGTGTCGAAAGCTCGCAAATTTACTATCAAATAAATCGGTTGGATTTAAAATTGATGTTGCTAAATTCTTGCTGAGTTCTTACTACCCCAGTCCAACGCCGGCATCTCTACATCATAACGATAGTGATGCAGGTTTAATTGCAACCCCACCAAACATCCTCAACCCTACATAATGCGCTTCAAAGTGGTGCCCCTAAATCAGGTGCTGGAGAATTCATGAACCCACTGTGGCAAAGTGCTCCCCCCTTCCCCACTCCAGCCCCTTCCAAACTCCCCTGCTCTGCTGCAGGGCTCACACAACACATTGGAGCCTTCAGATCAAGGAAGGGAGAAAGAGAGAGATCAGCAATCAGTCCCTATACATATTCATAACATTTCAACCTCTGTTCCTATTAACACCACCCCCACCCCCGCTTCCTCACCACCTCAAAATAAAATCAATTTGCTGCCTTTTCAGATGTATCCAGGGTATGGTGTGGGAAATCAGAGCCATGCAGAACAAAAGCTTTCAAGTCGCCACAGAATAGGTGGCAACTAGGTGAATACGTACGATTAAACTGGCAAGACATCAGAACAATGACGAGGCCCTTTGGTGTTGACGGGAAACGTTATTAATGATTACTGCCATTTTCCCTCCGCATAAAGACAGCCAGAAGGAACCTCAGCATTTTGCAAATCAAGTCATAGCAATTGTTGCAGATCACTTCATCCCTGCATGCTTAGAGAAGTGGGGAGCAGGGGAGGGCAAAATATACACACACATTTTTAAAACATATTCCCAGCTGAACCATTTCTTTGCAAGTGATTTTACTGCTGCAATGAAAATTACAGCGGGTTATTATTATGTCTTTTTCTCCTGCCTTTCTTGACCACCTGCCACTCAGCAGCCCCCAGAATCAATAGCGGCCAACTCTGTGGGGACCGTGGCTTTAAAGCATCTTCCTGACCTCACCCCCATCTCAGGAGCTGGCAGTTCAAAGCCTCAAATGTCAACGCTCGCAATGAAAGAAACACCGGCTGAATAATTCTGCTCAAGTTATGTTCCCACAGTCTCAGTGAGATGGCCCTATTTTCTGGGGAGGGTGGGGGCTGGGGAGAGGGTGGACCCCGTGTTGGAGGTTAGGGGTTGTAGACCCCGATCGGACTAGCCTGGGTTTTCGCCTTGATCTCAACGGTTGCCTTTCATTGCATTTTCCCTGGGAATTTTAAATATAATCTCCCTTATTGGGAATATGCTAATGGCATCATTTGTAATGACTAACTTTCATTAAATCTTTATTTCGCGGCGTGGAAAGCAATCTGAGAGATTTAGCACTTATAACCCTCACAATCCATCTGCCTTTTGTACAATTTCTCTATTAGAAAAAAAAACTGGCAGCGGCTGAAGGATAAATGAGAGTCACTTTGAAGAGAGAGCAAAAGAGAAGAGGTGACAATTGACAAATACACAGCCATAAGATTTGCTCTCCTCCTGCCCCCGCACCCCACCTCCCCATTCCCATTTCTGAGTTGATTTTTATGTTTTAATGGACTGGTCATCACAAAACAGTCTCCTGAATTCAGGGATTCTGCCATCACACTGTAAATGGTAGAAATTATTTTGCTTCTAGAAACACGAGCAGAATTGTGGTGAAGACTATGACACATCTGTAGTTCTTCCGTAATTGTTAAATGAGTTTTCTTCTCCACCACCTCCCCACTTCACCCAGCCACCCCAAACCTACGCACCCAGCAGGTGCTCCACTCACCCAATGAGCTGTTCCACCCAGAGAGCCGGCAAAGATATGATGGGCCAAATGGCCTCCTTCTGCGCTCTGATGATTGGGGTTCTGGAATTCCGGGAAGGTGCTTTGTTTGGACAGGAGGATGGCAGTGAGTTGGCACAGTGGCATCAGAGATCCGGGCTCAATTCCAGCCTCGGGTCACCGTCTGTGGAAGCTTTGGCCCAATGGCTGCGGAGACCAGGTCATTGAGTGTCTTTAAGACAGAGATAAATTCTTGATTAGTTAGGGGGTCAGGAGTAATGGGGAAAAGACAGGAGAATGGTGATAAGAAAAGTATCTGCTATGATTGAATGGCGGAGCAGACTCGATGGGACGAATGGTCTAATTCTGCTCCAATGTCTTGTGGTCTGTGAAAAGTTTGCACATTCTCCTCAAGTCTGCGCAGTTTTCCTCTGGGTGCTTTAGTTTCCTCTCACAGTCCAAAGATGCGCAGGTTAGATTGATTGGCAGCTATCAGGGGAATTGGCAGGGTAAATATGTGGGGTTACGGTAGTAGGGGTTGGGTGGGATTGTGATCGATGCAGACTCAATGGGCCGGACGGGCTCCTTCTGCACTGTAGGGATTCTATAGAACATAGAACATAGAACATTACAGCACAGAACAGGCCCTTCGGCCTTCGATGTTGTGCCGACCAAAATAAAAAGCAATGCCCCTCCAAACTAAACCATTCCCTTCTCTTCCATATACTTATCAATTAACCTCTTAAACGCCACCAAACTTGGCGCATCTACAACAGCTGCAGGCAGGGCATTCCACTCCCTAATCACTCTTTGAGTAAAGAACCTACCTCTGATATCCGTCCTATAACTCATACCCCTTAATTTAAAGCTGTGTCCCCTCGTGCTAGCTTTCTCCATCCTAGGAAAAAGGCTATCACTGTCCACCCTATCTAAACCTCTAATCATCTTATATGCTTCAATAAGATCCCCTCTTAGCCGCCTCCTTTCTAACGAAAACAACCTCAAATCCTTCAACCTCTCTTCATAGGACCTGCCCTCCATACCAGGCAACATCCTGGTAAACCTCCTCTGTACCCTCTCCAATGCCTCCACATCTTTCTTATAATGTGGGGACCAGAACTGCACACAATACTCCAAGTGCGGCCGCACTAGAGTTTTGTACAGTTGCAACATGATGCTGCGGCTCCTAAATTCAATCCCCCTACCAATAAAAGCTAAGACTCCATATGCCTTCTTAACAACTTTATCCACTTGACTGCCTACTTTCAGGGATCTATTGACACATACACCAAGATCCTTCTGTTCCTCAACACTTTTAAGAGCCCTACCATTAGCCCTATACTCTACACATTTATTGTTCCTGCCAAAGTGCATTACCTCACACTTTTCCACATTAAACTCCATTTGCCACCTCTCGGCCCAGCTCTGCAACTTGTCCAAGTCACTCTGTAAACTATAACACCCCTCTTCACTATCTACCACTCCACCGACTTTAGTGTCATCTGCAAATTTACTGATCCATCCCTCAATACCCTCATCCAGATCATTTATAAAAATTACAAACAGCAGGGGCCCCAAAACAGACCCCTGAGGCACACCACTTGTCACCGAAGTATTGAGGAAGGATTGAGAGGAAGGATGTGATAGGAAAGAAGGAACAAATGAAGTTGCATTTATTTGTCTTTTTAATCCTTTGCGAAGGTGGGCATTATATTGGCTAGGTCAGCATTCGTTGTCCATCCCTAGTTGTCCCTTGCGACAGTGATGGTGAGCCGTCTACTTGAACTATTTGCTACAGCCTGAGGTGTAGGTGCACCCAAGGTGCTGTTAGGAAGAGAGTTCCAGGATTTTGACCTGATGACAATGAAGGAATGGCGATATATATCCAATTCGGGGTGGTAGTGACTTGACAGGTAGAATCATAGAATCCCTACAATGCAGAAGGACGCCATTTGGCCCATTGAGTCTGCACCGACCTCAACACTACATAGGCCCTATTCCCGCAACTCCACATATTTACCCTGCTAACTACTGTCATAAGTAGGCTTACATTTACACTGCAGTGAAGTTATTGTGAAAATGCCCTAGTCGCCACAGTCTGGCACCTGTTCAGGTACTCTGAGGGAAAATTTAGCATGGCCAATGCACCTACGTAACCTGCATGTCTTTCAGAATGTGGGAGAAAACCAGGGCACCCGGTGAAGACACACGCAGACATGCAGGGGAGAACTTACAAACTCCACACAGACAGTGACTCAAGCCGGGCACCGAACCCAGGTCCCTGGCACTGTGAGATAGCAGTGATAACCACTGTGCCACCCTGGGTATCCCTGTTAGCAATGCATGGCATTCCAAAAGGAGACAATTAAGGAAACTGATCCTCATGTCAAATTGAGTTGAACAATTTATGGTCTAACAAAAAACAGGTTTTATATTTGCAGCAGAATAATACATTGCATATTGTGTGGTGTTACGCGCTTGTCCTTATACAGCAGCAACCGCTGTCCAAACTTTGCACAAGCAATGCCACAGGTCGCAGTCTCTGGTTTCATAAAAAAAAACAGCTGCAATAACATAGTGGGAATTTATGGATAACCCACAATAGACAGGTTGGCTGCAAAAACCATGAGATTTATATAATGCAAACACTGGCACTAGTTTTATGGAAGTCAAGAGACTGCTATATCTTTACATTGACAAGAAAGAATGAGTCCAAAACAGCACCAGGTTCCGGCATGGAACGCAAGTAATTTTCTTCAGAGGACTATCTCGTTCTCTTTCACATGACAGGCACATCGATAGATCACATTATTGGAAAACATTGCTGATGGGAGAGAATATCACTCCCGGCAACCAACGATCCCACATGCTCGCAGTCCCAGAGGTAAACTTTTGTTCCCTTGAGTCCCAGTTGGCAACTGCTAGGAAGGGCTAATTTGCTTTGTTAATGTAGGACCCCTTGTCAATGACAAAGCCCAAATGTAGGAAGATAAGAATTAGGAGCAGAAGTAGAAAAATCCAGCCCTTCAAGTCTGCTCTGCCATTCATTCAGATCATGGCTGATCTCTCTCTGGTCTCAAATCCACCTCCCTACCTGTTCCCCATATCCCTTTAACCCGTATTTTATTAGAAATATATCTATCTCCTTCTTGAAATCATTCAAGGGGTATTATCGCTTAGTGGACTATTAATCCAGAAACTCAGCTAATGTTCGGGTTCAAATCCTGCCATGGCTGGTGGCGGAATTTGAATTCAATACAAAAAAAATCTAGAATTAAAAATCTACCAATGACCATGAAACCATTGTCGATTATCGGAAAAACCCGTCTGGTTAACTTATATCCTTAAGGGAAGGAAATCTGCATCCTTATCCAGTCTGGCCTATATGTGATTCCAGAGCCACAGCTCTGTAGCTGACTCTCAATTGCCTTTGGGCACTCAGGGATTGGGCAATTAATGTTGGCCATCCAGCAATGCCCATGTCTCATGAGTGAATAATAAAACAATTCAGACTCCACCGCACTGTGCGGCAGTGAATTCTACAAACTCACCATCCTCTGCGAAAGTAGCTTTAATAGCAATAATTGTGCCTGGACTGATTGGTTCAAAGAATCAGTCTTTGAAAATTCGCATGTGAAAATTCGCAGAAGTCATTATGATACCAATATTCAAGTTGGTCAATTTGATTAAAACACACACTTAACTGAATTACAGACAAGTAGATGGGTAAACACTTGGAAAGGGATTACACCAAAGTGCCGCAGAATGTTTCAGAATTGTCCACTTACCAGTCTAATTGTAACATGAGAATTAAAATTGCTCGCAATGCACAAGTCATTAATGCTCTTACTGTTACCAACACATCGGCTGAAATTTTACTGGTACATTTGCCCTGATTCTGGGGGCGGGCGAGGCTCGGAGGATGGTATTCTCCGTTGGTCTCAGGCGAGATCGTACGAATCTTGGTGAGATGTATCGGTAAAATTCCACCCATTGTACTTTCAGACAATAGTGACCTTCATTCTGCTATCGTCACCTGCTCTGGACCAGAGTGATACCACTCCTTGTGTTCCATGCCACCCTTGTCATTTAATCACCGCTGCTCTCCAACCCATCCCTGACTTTCTCTTTTGCATAAGTTGAATCCCACCCTCTTTCTCAGCAGCATAAATCCAGCATTCTCTGCTTTTATTTCTTAAGGATTATCATGGGCAGCACGGTGGCACAGTGGTTAGCACTGCTGCTTCACAGTGCCAGGGACCCAGTTTCGATTCCCAGTTTGGGTCACTGTATGTGGAGTTTGCATGTTCACTCTGTGTCTGTGTGAGCTTTCTCCCACATTCTGAAAGACATGCTGCTTAAGTGCATTGACTTGAACAGGTGCCAGAGTGTGGCGACTAAAGGAATTTCACACTAATTTCATTGCAGTGTTAATGTAAGCCTTGCCTGTGACTAATAAATAACTTTAACTTTTAAGGTTCATCACAGCTTCCAACAACAAATAAAATTGAAGGAAAATTTTCACCCAGACTACACTCAGTGGAGCAAAAGTCTAGACTGCCTCCCAATGCCACCTGATTTAACAGGGAAACGGTATTTGCATTAAATGACCGCCAAGATTTTTACCGCAGGGTCTGCTTGGAGGCAATGGAGATGACGGGGGGAGGTGGGATTCTCCGACCACGCTCTCCTCAAAACCGCTGGAGGTCAATAGATCTTTGCATGGTCTGCCCCCACCCGCTACAATTCTCGGAGCGGGCGGGATGGGAGAATTCTGGCTAGGAGCTATGACAATGTGAAAACTGACTGCACCTAATCTCTGAGGGTTATCATCACATACAGTTTCATGATAAACATCATCGGCTATAGAAAGGATCATACGTAGCCTCACTCATACTCTCCTTTGTACGTCACAGCAATGCAATGCTAGCAGAAGAGATTTTCCTTGCACTCAGAAAGAAATAATACTTAAGGATATAAAAAGACTTCTGAGAGGCAACTTTCATAGATGAACCATAGAAAGCATTCTTTCTGGTTGTACCACAGTTTGGTATGGCTCCTGCTCTGCCCAAGACCGCAAAAAATTATAAAGGATCATGAATGAAGCCCAATCCATCACTTAAACAAGCCTCCCATCCATTGACTCTGTCTACACTTCCTCAGGAAAGCAGCCAGCAAAATTAAGGACCCCACGCATCCCGGACATTCTCTCTTCCACCTTCTTCCATTGGGAAAAAGATACAAAAGTCTAAGGTCACTTACCAACCGACTCAAGAACAGCTTCTTCCCTGCTGCCATCAGACTTTGAACAGACCTATCTCAGACAAAATTGATCTTTCCCCAGACCCTAGACCCTCCTTTTCTTCTCTGTGCTTTGTCCATATAGCGTGCAAGAAGCCATACTTTTCACCGTGTTCTAATATACATGACAATAATAATCAAATCAAATCAAAAAGGCCTGGTCTTTCTAGCCCAACTTAGGTTTATTATAGAATCATCAAATCTTACAGTGCGGAAAGAGGCTAACCATCCCATCAAGTCTGTCGCAACCACAATCCCATCCAGGTCCTATCCACATAACCCCATGCATTTACCAAGCTAGCACCCCTGACACTAAGGGACAGTTTAGCCCGGCCAATCAACTAACTGTTCATCTGTGGACTGTGGGAGGAAACCAGAGCACCTGGAGGAAACCCATGCGGACATGGGGAGAAACTCCACACGGAGAGTGACCAAAGCTGGGAATCGAACCGAGGTCCTGATGCTGTGAGGTAGCAGTGCTAATCACTGTGCCATAAAAAGAAGACACTGGGTCTTATTCTCAAGTCGCTGCAGTCTATGACCACAAAACATATAAAATCCTGATGGAACTGGATAGGCAGATGTGGGAAGAATGTTCCCAATGTTGGGAAAGTGCAGAACTGGAGGGGTCACTATCGAAGAATAAGGGGTAAGGCATTCAGGACTGAGATGGGGAAGAACTTCTTCATTCAGAGAGTTGTGGAACTCTCTCCCACAGAAAGCTGTTGGGGCCGTTCATGAGATATGTTCAAGAGGAAGTTGGACATGGCCCCTGTGGCTAAAGGGATCAGGAGATCTGGAAAGAAAGCGGGAATGGGATAGAGGAAGTGCAGGATCAGCCATGCTCATATTGAATGCTGGTGCAGGCAGCAAAAGGGCTGATGAACAACCTTCACTATTCCTATCATTTGTGCTGAGCTCAAGTGTTGTTGCAGCTGTAAGCAAACAGTAAAGAAGGCAAATTATACGTTGGCCTTCATAGCGAGAGGATTTGTGTATAGGAATAGAGACTCCTATAGAGAGAATGGGGATAGCACAATGGTTAGCACTGCTGCCTCACAGTGCCAGGAGTTTGGGTTCAATTCCTGGCTTGGGTCACTGTCTGTGTGGAGTCTGCACATTCTCCCCATGACTACATGGGTTTTCTCCGGGTGCTCTGGTTTCTTCCCGTATTCTGAAAGACGTGCTCATTAGGTGCATTGACTCAAACTGAAGCCAGATTGTGGCGATTAGGAGCATTTCACAGTAATATAATTGCAGTGTTAATGTAAGCCTTACTTGTGACTAACAAATACACTTCACTTTTGATGTTTTACTGCAATCGTATAGGGCATCGATGAGACCACACCTGGAGTATTGTGCGCAGTTTTGGTGTTCTTATCTGAAGTAGGATGTCTTTGTTACAGAGGGAGTACAGTGAAGGTTTACCAGGCTGATTCCTGGGGTGGCGGGTCTGTCATATGAAGAGAAACTGAATCAGTTAGGATTATATTCACTGGAGTTCTGAAGAATGAGAGGGGATCTCATAGAAACTTATAAAATTCTAACAGAGTCAGACAGGGTAGATTCAGAAAGAATGTTCCCAATGGTGGGGAAGTCAAGAATTACAGATCATAATTTGAGGATAAGAAGCTAATCTTTTAGGACTGAGTTGAAGAAAAATGTCTTCACGCAAAGGGTGGCGAATGTGTAGAATTCACTACCACAGAATGTAGTTGGGGCCAAAACGTTGTCTGATTTCAAGAAATTAGATATAGCTCTTGGGGCTAAAGGGATCAAAAGATATGGGGGATCAAAATATTGAATTCAACGATCAGCCATGAACAAGACGAACGGTGGAGCAGGCTCAAAGGGCCGAATGGCCTACTCCTGCTTCTAGTTTCTATTTTGCACCACATCCCAGCCAAACAGAAACAGGAAATGCCGGAAAATCTCAACAGGTCTGAGAGCATCTGTGGAGAGTGAATGGAGCCAATGTTTTCAGGAAGGGATATGGTCCAAGTGCAAGTCAGTGGGACCAGGCAGAAAAATGGTTCGGTACAGCCAAACCATTGTTTCTGTGCTGTAATGTTCTATGTTTCTATGGTTCTATGGCAGGATAACCCTTCACCAGTGCTCTCATCCCCGGGTCATCCAGACCCCAAACCTTGGCTCTTTTCTCCCTCCACAGATGCTGTCAGGCCTGCTGAGGTTTTCCAGCATTTCTTTTGTTTTTGTTTCAGGTTCCCGCAGTATTTCGCTCCCACCATATCCCCAGCCACCGAGCAAGCTGAGCCGAGCCGAGGAGTGCAAAACAAAATGAGAAACTGTCCTTCAGCAAGCCAGTCTGCAGCGCTCCAAGAGTTAAATCGGATTACAGCGCACTGCATTGATTCCTACATAATGCACAACAAGCTGACCTTTGCGGCTTTTAGTCTATAAGATCATAAAATATTTAGCAGGGGTAATTTGAAAAAAAAAAGACATTTGCCAAAGCGGACCTTAAATCCTCTTGTAAAGAGGCAATGCAAATGTATTAAGCAGCTTTGGAATGGTCTTTTCATTAAAATTATTGTGTGTGCCGGGCACATGGAAATCAAAATACAGAATGCCATCGTGTTCTTGATAAGGCCAGAGTGCGTCTTCAGACATGACAAGCTTTTCGGTGCTTTCCTCTGTTCCTTGTGAGAAGCTGGGACTGCGAAGGATCTGTGGTAAAGCTTGCTATCAGTGCACCCAGCTTTCAAGGCAGTGTCTTTGAGAAGGGGAAGGGCTGTTTTTTTTTATTATTTGAAGTGAGAGAAGCAGCTGCACACAACACACAAAAGCATCTTGCAAAGATTCAAACCCCTCCCCACTCTCTCCCCTCAACAAGGAGAGAAAAGCCCCCTTGAAGGAGTAGCTGTCAGCTTCAGACAACCAGCTGCCCCCCCCCACCACCCCCCGACAAAAGACTTGATCAATTGAAGGTGCTAATTGCAAGTTGGTCGCTAGAATCTCACGTGTGCAAAATATATAAAAAGAAAGCTGCGCCAATCTGGTTTTGTGTCTTTGAGCCTTTTCCATTCTTATCTTCCAAAGCACATTTGGTTCCCGTCTACGGCTGGAGGTGGCAAATTTAAATCCCCCCCCCCTTTGTCACCTTTATCTCTGACCATATGTCCGTGTTTCCCTCTCTCTCACACACACACACACACTCAGCTTGGCTTCACCGTGAAGTTTAAAACTACACTTAATATTACAATATATTTATGTAAATATGAGACACGGAATTAAACCAATAAAAAAGAGAGGGATTTTTTTTGGCATCTTTCGAGTCAACTTTAGTTTCACAGCTTCTTGTACAAGATCACACGTTACAGATTCACTTAGTCAAACACTTCATTGGAATGCTGACTGCTGTGTCAAAATGTGCTCAACCTTGATGAGTTTTGAGTTTGATTTTCTTGAAAGGCGAGGTGGCATAGCGATGAAAAGCAACAACTGCGAATTGATGCAAATCGGAAATGGAAACTTCAAAAATAAACAAGCAGCGAAAAGAGAGAAAAGGCAGGTTTAACCACGTGTGTGTGCGAGTGTGAAAGTGTGTGATGTGTGTGTGTGTCTCTGTGTGACTGCATATTTATGTGTGCATGTGTATGTGCGTGTATGTGTCTGTGTTTGTGTGTGTGATTGTGTGTGTGTCTATGTGTTTTTGTCTGTATATGAGTGTGCGAGTATGTGTGTCTATGTGTGTTTTTGTCTGTATATGAGTGTGCGAGTATGTGTGTCTATGTGCGCGCTTGTGTGTATTTCTGTATACGAGTGTGTCTCTGTGTGAGTGTATATGTCTGTGTTTCTGTGTACATGAATGTGTGTGACTGTGTGTGTGTATGTGTCTGTGTGTGTGTTTGTCTGTGGGTATGTGTCTGTGTGAGAGTGTGTCTGTCTGTGTGTGTGTCTGTGTGTCTCTGTATGTGTGCATGTATGTGTCTGTATGTGTGTCTGTGTGAGAATGTGTATATATGTGAGTGTGTTGTGTCTGTGTGTGTCTATGAATGTGTCTGTGTGAGAGCATGCATGTCTGTGTGAATGTGTGTGTGTGTGCATATTTGTGTGCGTGTCAGTGTGAATGTGTGTGTCTGTGTAAGAGTATGCATGTCTAAGTGTGTGTGTATGTGTGTGTGTGTCTCAGTTGTCTGTCTGCGTGAGTGTGTCTGTGTGTCTATGTGAGAGTGTGCATGTCTGTATGTGTGTGTCTGTGTGTGTGTGTGTGCCTGTGTGAATGTGTGTGTGTGTGTGTGTGTCCATGTCAGTGATTGTGTCTGTGTGTGTGTCTGTGTGTGTGTCTGTCTGTGTGTCTGTGCATGTCTGTGCATGTGTGTGTGTGTGCGCAGATCTCCTGCATGGTCTGAAATACTAATCTGCCTTTCGTTTTAATGAGACACTTCAGGGGTGTTAGAGGTCCCTGATGCTGGGGTTGTTTTCCTTAGATCAGGGAAGGTTGAGATTTAATTTAAGATTTTTGCTGGAATACATAAACAAAAATAGCATGATAGTAAGCTTGTAATCCAGACACCTGAGCTAATGGAGGAATTCATATTTAATTAATTAATAACTGAAATAAAATGCTAATCTCAGGAATGGTGACAATGAAATTACTGGACTGTCAACAAAAGCAAAACTGGTTCACTAATGTTATTCAAAGGAAGGGAATCTGTCCTTCTTACTTGGTCTGGTTGGTATGTGACTCCAGAGCCACAGCAACGTGGTTAACTCTGAACTGCCCTCTGAAATGGTCGAGCACAGCACTCAATCCTATTAAATCGTTACAGAAAAGTTGAAGTATAACACAATGTGACCTGCCGCAGTTCAAGAAGGTGGCTCTCTACCACCTGCTGAAAGGCAGTTATAGAAGGACAACAGATAATAATCTTGCCAGCGATACGCAGACGGCCCCCAGCGAATAAAGTAAACCGGGAAAACTGATAGCAGTCGGTAAATTAGAGAATATGGGTTTCAGTACAATGGGCAAAAGAATGTAAGAGAGGGGAGAAGAGGGAAAATAAAATGCGTAGTGAGTTCTGGTCTGAAATAGCCAGATAAAAACAAATTACTGTGATGCTGGAATCTGACACCAAAAGAGAAAATGCTGGAAAATCTCAGCAGGTCTGGCAGCACCTGTAAGGACAGAAAAGATGTTTCGAATTCAGGTGACTCTTTGTCAAAGACAGGCAGATGACGGTTCAACAAAATCTTTCCAAAAGTAATTGGGTAGACACTTGCAAAGGAAAACATTGCAAGGACGTGAGGAAAGAGAGAGGCGTGGGACCAATTGGACAGCTCTTTCAAAGAGCCAACGCTGGTGCGATGGATTGAATGGCCCCATCCTGTGCTCTGTGGTTTCCATAGAAAAGTTACAGTGCAGGAAGAGGTCATTCAGCCCATCGTGTCAGTGTGGGCCAAATACAAACTAGCTGTGCTCATTTTTATCCCATTTTCAAGCACCTGGTCCATAGCTTTAAACAAAGAACATAGAACATCAAACATAGAACACTACTTTATTGGCTGTAAAGTGGTTTGAGTGGTCTCTGGTAGTCATGAAAGCGACCATATAAATGAGTACAACTCAAAAATAGTGCGTGAAATGCCCTCACAATGTGACAACTTGCTATGCAAATGCACATTTTTCTTCTGTGGCACTGCCCATTACAAGATTGCTCAGAAAGAAACATGGATGGAAACCGAGGTCAGCAAATGAAGAGGAACAATTGTGAAACAGTATCATTTTTGCATTACGTTTCCCCTGAAAAGCTAATAATTTAAGAAAGTACCTAGAATTCCAGATACTCCTGAGGCAACCTCACATTCCTGAAATCAAAGAGTGAATATAGCAAGGCCATTCAGCCCATTAAGTCAATATCAGTTCACCACATGAGCAACTCAGCTCTCCCCATTCCCTTGCTTCTTCCCCATAGTCCTGTGAATCTTTTCTGCTCAGAATGGTAACTTACAGTGTGGCAACTTACCTCAGCTGTACTTTTAGTATTTTCTCCCTCCTGGTTTGATCAGCCATCGTGTACATTAGAGTTTATCGATATCAAAGTGAGGAGAAACAGTTCAAAATTTACAATTGGGTTTCAAAAATGACGATACAAGATCACACTTCACACCAAGATGGGGAAGCAATGAATCTCAGCATTGTTATGATGCAGAAAAGAGGCCATTTGACCCATTGCGTCTGCACTGGCTCTCCAATTGAGCATCATGACTTAGTGCCATTCCCCTGCCTTTTCCCCGTACCTCTGCATGTTCAAATAATCATCTAAAACTGTCTTGAATGTCTCCTTTGAACCTGCTTCTGCCATAATTCCGGGCAGTGTGTTTCAGACCTGAAGCACCGTGTGAAAAAGTTTCATCCTCATTTTAAATCATAGAATCTGCACAGCGTAGAAGGAGGCTATTCAGCCCATCGAGTCTGCACCAGCAACAATCCCATCCAGACCCCACCCCTGCAAACCCATCAGTTCCCCTGATACTTAGGGTAATTTGGCATAGCCAATCAACCTAACCCCCACATCTTTGGACTGTGGGAGGAAACCAGAGCACCCAAAGGAAACCCACGCAGACACGGAGAGGACATTCAAACTCTAGACAGATCCAAGACCAAGAACGGGGTCCCTGCACTGTGAGGCTGTATTGTTGACCACTGTGCCACCGTGCTGCCCATTAATCTGTGCCCTCTCATTCTGGATCCTTTTATGAATGGAAACAGTTTCTCCTGATCTACCCTGTCCAGTTTCTCATGATTTTGAACATCTCTAACAATTGTCCTCTTAGCCTTCTTTTCTCCAAAGGGAACAGTCCGAATATTACCAATCTATCCTCATAACAGAAGGTTCTCATCTCTGGAACCATTCCTTCTCCACATCCTTTCAATATGGTTACTTCATCTGGCAGCACAGTGGTCAACACTGCTGCCTCACAGCGCCCGGGATCCGGGTTCAATTCCCAGCTTGCCTCACTGTCTGTGTGGAGTTTGCACATTCTCCCTGTGTCTGCGAGGGTTTCTTCTGGGTGCTCCGGTTTCCTCCCACAGTCCAAAGATGTGCGAGTTAGGTGGATTGGCCATTGCTAAGTTCTCCCTCAGTGTACCCGAACAGGCACCAAAGTGTGATGAAGTCTCAGTGAAAATCCCAGTCGCCACATTCCAGCACTTATTTGGGTACGCTGAGGGAGAATTTAGCATGGCCAATGCACTTAAGGCAGCAGGTCTTTCGGACTGTGGGAGGAAACTGGAGCAACTGGAGGAAACTCATGCAGACACGGGGAGAATGTGCAAACTCCACACCTTCCACACACCTGATGAAGGAACACCGTTTCCGAAAGCTTTTGGGATTACTATCAAATAAATTGGTTGGACTTAAACCTGGTGAGATTTCTTACTGTGTTTACCCCAGTCCAACACCAGCATCTCTACATCAAACTCCACACATACAGTGACCCAAGCCAGGAATCGAACCTGACATTGTGAGGCAGCACTGCTAACCACTGTATACCATATTGCCCTATTGTATGAAGAGAATTTTCCTTTAAAATTAAGTGTTTTTATTAAGTAATGCAGTGTTTCGACTGAAAGTGTGACATGTTTAGAGAGATCACACTGTACTAAATTAATGCAGGGCCATTTAAATCTATGCATACGAGAATCACATTGTCTATAACAGTATCAGGGGCTTTCACAAGTGTGAAGTAGCTGGTGTTCATTGGAAGCAGCATAATTTCTAGCCGAATATATTTGTCAGGTACTTTGCTTCTAATGAACCGAAACAAGAGCAGCATTTGCATTATACCTTTTGCGGATTCACAATGTTCCAGTGAAGCGCTTTTGAAAAGTATTAACTTCTTATAACTTAGGAAATGTGGCAGATAATTGATGCACAGCAAAATTCCACAGACAGCAAACATGATAAATAATGAGATGATGGTCAATGGGGCGGGGGGGGGGGGGGGGGGGGGGGGGGGGGCTGGGGTGTGGAATAGAACTCAAATATTGTTGAAAAGAGATGTGGTCAAACCTTTTCATCTTGCACTCATCAGGACAAAATGTTAAGAATGCCAAAGTTCAAAGGATCACAACATTAACTGATTTTTCCTCTGTGATTATTGTCTGAGGAAGGGTCATCCAGACTTGAAACATTTTGCCGGAATTCTACCGGCACGCCCTCCCCGACTCCAGGGCAAGCGAGGCTTGTAGAATGTCATTCTCTGTTGGTCTCAGGTGTATCTTACAAGCCTTGGCCGGGTGAGGTGGTACAACCCCAACAGTTGGCTCTGTTCTCTCTCCATAGATGTTGAGTTCCCCAGCATTTTCTGTGCTTGTTTCAGATTCCAGCATCCGTAGTATTTTGCCTTTATGTGTAAACTGCTGTAATTGTTTGAAATTTGGCATTCTTGTGTTTATCCTCATGAGTGCAAGATGAAAAACAGTAGCAAGACTTTTCACAATCTTTTTTTTCATTCATTCATAGGTGTCGCTGGCTGGCCAGCATCTATTGCCCATTCTAAGTTGCCCTTGGAGGGCAGTGGAGAATCAATCACATTGTTGTGGCTCTGGAGTCACATGTAGGCCAGACCAAGTAAGGGCGGCAGATTTCCTTCCCTAAAGGACATTAGTGAACCAGATGGGTTTTTCTGACAATCGACAATGGTTTCTTAATGACAGATTTTTAAAAATTGAATTCAAATTCCACCATCTGCCACAGTGGGATTTGAACCGGGGTCCCCAGAACATTAACTAAGTTTCTGGGGTCTAACGATAATACCACTCGGCCGTCACCTGCTCTGTTTAATTTGATCACTTCTATGTGTTCCAAAGAGTTATGTTAAATGAGGGATAAATGGTGGGTAGACAGTTGGATAGAACTCTTTCCCTCTTCTTTGAAATAATGTTGCAGGATTTTTGGCCCAGTCGCTTACACTGCTACCTTACAACACTAGGGGCCCAGGTTTGATTTCTGGCTTGGGTCACTGTCTATGTGGACTCTGCAAGTTCTCCCCATGTCTGTGTGGGTTTCCTCCGGGTATTCCAGTTTCCTCCCATAGTCCAAAGATGTGCTGGTTAGGTACAATGGCCACGCTAAATTCTCCCTCAGTGTACCCGAACAGTGCCGGAGTGTGGTAACTTTCATTGCAGTGTTAATTAAGCTACTTGTGACAAATAAATAAGCTATTTTTAACTGCACTCAAGAGGATGGAATGGAGTATTTTCAACTGTCATTCCTTAAAGCATTTGTCTTCTTCCACTTTATCACTTTTCCACAGCATCACCCTACTGGGAAAGGATTTTAGGAGAATTTGAGGAAGCAATGCTTCCTGTGAAAGAAATTGGATAAAAAGAAAGCTTCTGCACTCTCTTGGAGGCAGGACAAGTATCACAGTTACAGATCAGAATGAGGCAATGGTTCACTTTTACTCAGCGCAGTCTTGGGTCTTATTTTCAGTAAGCTACAGTCGATGTACTGATTTTACCACGTCACATGACTTGGGGGCTCGCCAAGTTGTGTGCGTTGCAGTGCAGTGACACAACAGCACAAATCGATCCATGTCCTGCTTACATTCCCTGGCAGGAAGCAAAATGCCTCCCAAGTCTGATGCCTTGCGGTCGCAGAGCGGTGGAAAACCAGCACAGTTGCTGGCATACCTCCCATCGCTTTGTGACCCAGGAGAACTCTCCTCGCTGCACATCTTTGGGTTTCAGCCATTCTAATACAAGGCCTACGTGGCACAAAGGAAGTTTCATTTCAGCCATCGTAGAACACCAGCTTGAGCTCCATCCTAGAGATGACAGGCGAAAGCCTAGTGGTATTAGTGCTAGACTATTAATCCAGAAACTCAGCTAATGTTCTGGGGACCCAGGGGTTCGAATCTTTCCATGGCAGATGGTGGAACTTGAATTCAATAAAACTAAAATCTGGAATTAAGAATCTACTGATAACCACGAAGCCATTGTCAGAAGAACCCATTTGGTTCACTAGTGCCCTTTAGAGAAAGAAATCTGCTATCCTTACCTGGTTTGACCTACATGTGACTCCAGAGTCACAGCAATGTGTTTGTAAAACGCTTACCAGGATGTTACCAGGTATGGAAGGCATTAGCCCCGAAAGCTTGTGAGTTTACTATCAAATAAATCGGTTGGACTTAAGCCTGGTGTTGTCAGACTTCTTACTAGGCATTAGCTAAGCAGAGAGGTTGGAAAACTTGATTTGCTCTCGCGAGAAAGACAAAGGTTGAGGGACGACCCGATAGAAGTGGATAGTCAGAAGCTATTTTCCCAGCGCGGAAGAGTCAATTATTAGAGGACATAGGTTTAAGGTGCAAGGGGCAAGATTTAAAGGAGGTGTACTAGGGAAGATTTTTACACGGAGGGTGGTGGGTGCCTGAAACTCGCTGCCGGGGAGGCAGTGGAAATGGATATTTTGAAGGATGTCTTGACAAATACATGAATAGGACAGGGATAGAAGGACATGGTCTCCGGAAGGGTAGCAGGTTTTAGTGCAGCATGGCCGGTGCAGGCTTGGAGGACCGAAGGGCCTGTTCTTATGCTGTAATTTTCTTTGTTCTTTGACTCTCAACTGCCTTCCAAGGGCAATGAGGGATGGGCAATATATGCCAGTGATACCAGTGTCCCACGAAGGAATAAAGAAAAACCTGAGCATAAAAATCTAGGTCAACACATTGGACGTGCAAAGGTCCTTGTGGCACCACTGGGGAAAAAGCAGGAAAATTCTACCAGGTATTCCTTTCCCAACATTTACAACTCAGTCAGTGTCACCAGGACAGATGATCTGAGCTCTGTCGCATTAGCTATTTCTGGGATTTTCTTTGCAGAAACAGGCTGCCAATTTTTCTCTGTTACACCAGTAACTGCACTTCATTGGCTGTAGAGACCTTGAAAGCCAAAAGGGGCTATAGAAATGCAAGTTTTTTTCCTTCGCACAAACTTCCAATGACAATCAACTCCTTCGAACCAGGCCATGAGAATTAACCAAAATTTGCAATGCCAAGCTGCGTATGAAAAGTCTTTTAAGGGCAAAAGGTGATAAATCAAAACAGGTTCGTTCGGGAATCAGAGAATCTTAGAATCCCTACACTGCAGAAAAAGACTATTCAGCCCATCAAGGCTACACCAAAAACAACCCCACTCAGGCCCCATTCTCGTAGTCCCACATATTTATCCTGCTAATTCTCGCATGAGCATGGCCAATCCACCTAACCCATACATCTTGGAAGGAAACTGGAGCATCTGGAGGAAACCCACGCAGACATGGGGAAAATGTGCAGGCTTCGTGCAGACAGTGACCAAAGGCCAGAATTGAACCTGGGTCCCTGGCGCTGTGAGGCAGCAGGGCTAATCACTGTGCTATCCATTGCCTCCCGTGAATCCGGGGCTTAATTTGAATTTCATATGATGATTGAGTGAAGCAGCAGACAGTCACTTTATGCCTCAACTCCATAATGTTTTTGCCAAGGTGCACTTGCTGTTTTAATGGCGGGATCACATTTTAAACATGTACAGTGAGATACAAACATGAAGTCAGCACTCATCAATAGCTCCCCATGCAAGCAGACAGGAATTGCAATTTGGCAGCTCCTATTCAGAACCAAGTTAGAAGTAATGAGTTTTGAAAGTGGTGAGAGGCAGGAGACAGCTTCCTGATGCAAGGCCAGGAGGCCACTGGAGGGAGAGACTCCATGTCCCAGTGACGGTGCCTCAGATATGAAAACCCTAAGCCCAAACAAGTCCTCTGGAAGTGAGCCCCCCTCCATTCTGAAGGCCCTACTGGTTGTCAACCTGCTCATTTTTGAAATTATATAAAATACACCCAAGACACCTCAGTTTTGATGCACTCCCGCATACACTGCTCTGCCCAGGCAGCACTCCCCTCTCTTTATGGTACTGCCAACCATCTATGGCTTTAGGCCGTCCAATAAGGCCTGCAGTCTCAGGAGGCTGCTCCTCACTTGGACCACCTTCTGGAAGATCATGCTGCAGGCCCAGATCCTGAAAATGGTCTCAATTCCTGAAAATATTCATTCAGGATTCCAGCAGAATGTACAGACTGGGAACTGGACCACAGAAACAGCTCAATAATTTTCTGCATGTAGCAAAGCAACCATCAGGAGTATTGTAATATGAGTTCTTCAGTGTGTCCATGATGAGATCTTAAGACTTTTATATTGAAATGTGAACCACTTATTGGCAGTCTTTAACTATTTTCAGTTCCCATGTTACTGGCATGCATGGAACTACTTCCATGTAGATAGGCTTCCAGAGTATTTTCTCTATGCTGTTCTCAGATTCTTATTATGTTACTCTATACATCATACCACAGGAAGCGCCATGCTCCAAACCCACATTAACCCTTGCTCAGCTGAGCACCTTTAAATGAGAACAGCATGCACACAATATCACAACATTCTCCTTTCTTCTCTGAAGAAAACTTTCCTCCCTTTCAATATCACAGAATACGACAGCACAGAAAAGGCTCTTCGGCCCTTTGAGTCTGCACTGACACATGAAAGGCCCTGACCTGCCCACCTCATCCCACTTGCTAGTACTTGGCCCGTAACCTTGAATGTTACAGCATGCCAAATACTCATCCAGGTACTTATTAAAGAATGTGAGGCATCCCATCTCTTTGCAAAGTATTACAATACAAATCGAGGTTTGCAAAAACGCTGCCAGAGTGAGAAAAGTGTAGCTACAAGGGGAGATTGGATTGTTATCCTTGGAACAAACAAGACTGAGAGGTGACAAAGTTATAAGAGGAAGAGATAGAGTGGACAGGATAAAATTGCTTCCCGTGGAGAAGAATTCTAGAACCAGAGGATTAGATTCAAGATAAGTGGCAGTAGGTGTAGAGAGTACATGAGGAAGAACTTACACACACAAAGGATGGTGGATGTCTGGAATTCACTGCCCAAGTTGGTGGTGAAGGCAGAGAGCCTAAACTCTTTTAAAAATCACCTGGATCTGTGCTGTCAACTACAGAGCTATGGGCAGAGTGCAAGAAGGTGGCATCCGCAAGGGAATCTGGGCGTCCATGGGCTGGCATGGACAAGACAGGTTGAATGGTCTCCTTCTGTGCTTTCAATGGTTCTTCAAATCCAGTCACAGCTTTGACAAAGGGTCACCTAGACTTGCAAAGTTGGCAGTACTCTCTCTCCACAGATGCTGTCAGACATAGATTGGCTGGGGCTGTTTCCCTTGGGGCAGTGAAGGTTGCGAGAGGGCCTGATCAAGGTATGTAAGATACGAGAGGCATAGACAGGGTGGATAAGAAGGTGCTCTTCCATTAGTGAAGGATCCAATAACCAGGGTTATTAAAGTTACGAGGTAGAGGAGTACGAGGAGAGTTGAAGAGAATCACCCAGACGGTGGCGGGAGTCTGGAATTCTGCCTGATAAAGACTGATTGTATCAGAAATTCTTGTAATATTTAAGAAATATTTAGGTATTGACTTGCACTGCTATAAATTCCAGGGCTATGGACCAAGCACTGGAACATGAGGCTAGTGTAGTCAGGTCTTTTTGACCAATGTGGACACAATGGGCTGAATGGCCTCCTTCTGTGTTGTAAACATCTATGGAACAAGAATTCCTATAGTATCCGAAGTTTTTTCAATAGGTTTTCCTTTGCTTTGCGAAATTCACTTGTTTCAGCTTCACTTCCCTGCAATTCAGTACAGGCTTTTCAGGACCCTTTTACTGTGCCTCTTTTCTGCTGTTCAAGAGTTTGCAATTCTTCACGTTGCTGAGTGCTCACACATTCGCTCATAAAAGGACTTGTTCTTTTCAACTATTGTTATTTACTTGTTGACCTCTTGCCAAACTCAGTTCTTAACACTGCTTTTTCCTGGAGAAATATTCCATTGTCCTTTTTAGCTCTGCGTGTTTTGCCATGGCTACATATTGATTCTTCAAGATGTCTTTCAGGGCCAACTCTTCTTTTCTGTCTGTCGTTCTGCCTGGCTCAGCTCCTGTGTTGATTTGCTAACTGTGGAATTGAGCATCATTATTTCCTCCTCATACCCCTACATCGTCTCCGAAATCTATTGTTCAGATCTTGACCAGCTAGATCCATTGATGACTTCAATTTATTGTGTTTTTGCAAAGATATATACTCAGCCTGAATCTTGTGCTTCAAATCTCTCAACTCTGTTCAACTCTGATGTAGACTTTTTCCTGCAGAGAACAGCTTTCTTTTCAAAAAGCTCGATCTTCAAACCTTTGAGCTGCTTCTCAGCCATTTCCTTCTTCGGCACGGAAACTCTTTGGCTCGCACATCTCATTACATTTGTATGGCCAACAGCTATCTTACGATTTACTTTGTGCCCTTGCTCTGGGGTCTTTTTGACACTGGATGTCCCATGTTGGAGCCCTTTTTTTCAAAAACCGAAAGCTGCAGCACTGCTTTGCTTGTGTGGTCGAACTACACTGAAGGGGATTTTGTTATACTCTGCGTGTTATACTCTGCAGTTTTTCCACTGCTCTACTTAGAGTCATAGAGGTTTACAGCATGGAAACAGGCCCATCAGCTCAACTTGTCCATGCCACCCTTTCTTTTATTCATTTGTGGGACATGGGTGTCACTGGCTGGCTAGCATATACTGCCCATCGCTGGTTGCCCTTGAGAAGGCGGTGGTGAGCTGCCTTCTTGGATCAGTGCAGTCCATGTGCTGTGGGATGAGCCACTATGCCACCAGAAGGGGGGAAATCCAGGATTTTAACTCAGTGACTGCGAAGGAAGGGCGATATATTCCCAAGTTCAGGATGCTGAGTGCTTGGGAGGGAACTTGCAGGTGGTGGTGTTCATATTTATCTGTTGACCTTGCCCTTCAAATGGAAGGAGTCTTGGTTTTGAAAAATGTTGTCTAAGGATCTTTGGTGAATTGCTGCAGTGCAATTGTAGATAGTACACACTGCTGCTACTGAGCGTTGGTGATAGAGGGATCAAATGTTTGCAGATGTAGTCAAGCAGGCTGCTTTGTCCTGGATGATGTCGAGCTTCTTGGGTGTTGCTGGAGCTGCACCCATCCAGGCGAGTGGGAAATATTCCACCACACTCCTGAATTGTGCCTTATAGATGGTGGATAGGCTTTGGGGAATCAGGAGGTGAGTTACTTGCCACAGTATTTCTAGCCTCTGCCCTGTTCATGTAGCCACTGTGTCTATGTGGTGAGTCCAGTTGCGTTTCTATTCAATGGATATTGACAGGGGGGGGGGATGCAGTGATGGCTATACCTTTGCATGTCAAGGGTGGGGGGGGTGGTTAGAATGTCTCTTATTAGTGATGGTCATTGCCTACTATTTGTGTGGCGCGAATGTTCTTTGCCACTCGTCAGCCCACTAAGCTAGTCCCAATTGTCCATGTTTGGCCCATATTCCTCCATCGCCATCTTACCCATGTAACTGTCTAAATGCTTTTTAAAAGACAAAATTATACCCACCTCTACTACTACGTCTGACAGCTCATTCCAGACACTCACCATCCTCTGCTTTTTAAAAAACAACTACAGCTGTCCTTTTACTGCAGCTATCTTTCAGTGTCTGACCCTGTGGCACTGCCACCTTATGTTTTAATGATGTAAAGATGCTGGCGTTGGATTGGGGTGGTAAGAACTCAGTAAGAATTTAGCAACACCAATTTTTAATCCAACCGATTTATTTGATAGTAAATCTGCGAGCTTTCAACACTCTGTGTCTTCCTCAGGCAAATGAGGGCATTTGCCTGAGGAAGACACAGAGTGTTGAAAGCTCGCGGATTTACTATCAAATAAATCGGTTGGATTAAAAATTGGTGTTGCTAAATTCTTACTGAGACCTTATGTTTTATTCATGGGAAGTGACACTGCTGGCTGGGCCCCTGAAATGAATGGTTTGCTAGGCCATTTCAGAGGGTAGTTGAGGGTCAACCACATTGAACATAAGAACATAAGAAATAGGAGCAGGAGTAGGCCATCCAGCCCCTCGAGCCTGCCCCGCCATTCAATAAGATCATGGCTGATCTGTGGTGGTTCAGTATCACTTTCCTGCTTTCTCCCCGTAACCCTTAATTCCCTTGTCAATCAAAAACTTATCCACTCTTGACTTGAACATATTCAGCAAGGAAGGTTCCACCACCTCACAGGCAGAGAATTCCAAAGATTCACCACCCTTTGCGTGAAGAAACTCCTCCGCAACTCTGATCTGAACTGTCCCCCCCCCCCTCCCGCAATCTTGAGGCTGTGCCCTGTAGTCCTGCTATCTTTGCTAAGCGGGAAGAGTCTCTCAACCTCTACCCTATCCATCCCCTTCATTATCTTATACATCTCTATAAGATCCCCAATCACATTGCTGTGATTCTGGAGGCACATGTAGGCCAGACCAGGTAAGGTTAGCAGATTTCCTTCCCCAAAGGACATTAGGGAACCAAATGGTTTTTTTTATGAGAATGGTTTCATGAACATCAGCAGATTCTTAATTCCAGATATTTTGTGTTGAATTCAAATTGAATTTGAATTCCACCAGCTGTTGTGGTGAGATTCAAAACACGGGTCCTCAAAACGTTAGCTGACTTTCTGGATTGTTAGTCTAGCGATAACTAGACTAACCAGGCTATCACCTCCCCTAAAATTTGCAAGATCAGTGGCTGAAATGGAATGAAGCTAGTAAGGAGTCACGCAGCTGTCAATGTGAAGAGATGGAGGGCGCGAACCTTTGTGAAGGGGTGGTCGGCTGCTCTGTCCTGGATGGTGTCAAGCTTCCAGGGTATTGTTGTAGCTGCACTTGTTCAGGCAAGTGGGGAGTATTCCATCCCACTCCTGACTTGTGCCTTTGTAGATGGGGAACAGGCTTTGGGGAGTCAGGAGGTGAGTTGCTCGCCGCAGTATTCCTGGCACAATGGGAATGGAGGGGTATAGAAAACTGATTTAAAATAGGGATCATGAGCCTTGGGAGTCCCTGGGAAGTGTGTAGATAGATGATGATATTGATGTACTTGTTTTTATTCTACAGGTGCTTTGCTCCGCCTTGTTGTCTAACAAGGGGCATACACGCGATGGGTCGTGAGAGGGCTGCTCTTGGATTTTTTTCGAGAGTATCCTAGTGCTTCACGTCTTTGGTGTATGCTTGACCTGGACCATTTGATGGGCAACACAACAGCTCAGTGACTGTCACTGTGCTGTGCAGATACATGGATTTGGGCCTGTGTCTGTGGGAGTTTGCGCATTCTCCCCGTGCTTGCGTGGGTTTTCTCCGGGCGCTCCGGTTTCCTCCCACATCCCAAAGATGTGCTCTTAGGCTAATTGGCAAAACAAATTCTCCCTAAATTGTCTCAAATTTGTTTTTTTAATCCATAGATCTATAAACATAGACAGGGATCACGGGTAGAGGTGGGAACATCGGGGTGGCGGCGCGGGCTCGTTGGGCCGAAGGGCCTGTTTCCCATGCTGTTTTGTTCTTTGTTCTTTGGCCTCTGACCTGCTCTTGTCATCAAAGGCGTTACTGGCTAGTCCAGTGCTGTTTCTGGTCAATGATAACCCGCCCCGCCCAAGGATGCTGACATCTTAGAGAAGTGACCACCAGCTGTGGGTCTCAACAAGTACACTTGCATGTAGTGGGGATTTTTTTGATTGAGTCTGTAAAACAGTTGCTTAGAAGCACCAACTCAGATTGGCCTATATTCCTGGAGATTTCATCAAATGCCTATCACCCTTTCAAATACACTGCCCCATAAAACAGCCAAATTCCCACCTCCAGCGTTTTGCCTTCATAATTAATTCATCGAAGTGCTCAAGTAAAGTGAAACTCTGTTTATACTGCCCTCGTGATATTTCTCCTTGGGATAGTCACAGCAATATCCAGGAAATTAATCTTCTATTCTTGGAGACTCCAGGGCAACTCTAACCCTACTGCAAAGCAAAATACTCTGATTGTTCCAAACTTTGAAGCCTCATCTCAAAATCAAATGGCTTAATATCAATGGGGAACTTTAAAAGCTTGAGTGATAAGGGGTGAAGTTAGAAGAGGATAAGCTTCTGCAACATTGTAAGATCTCCCAGGATAATTCAGGTAAATGTGCATTTGCACAATTTTTCAGCATGGAATTGTTATCGCATAGGAGGCCATTTGGCCCATCCCAGCTGTATTGAATCTCTGAATGAGCAATCTACCATTCCCCTGCCTTCACCTTGTATTCTTGTATATTTGTTTTCACAACCCTATCCTGTTAGCTTTTTCTGCCCCAGTTGAATCTATCTCCAACAGATACACCACAGAAAGCATCCTTTCCAGGTGTATCGCAGCTTGGTATGGCTCCTCCTCTGCCCAAGACTGAAAGAAACTACCAAGAGTCATGAACGTAGCCCAGTCCATCACGCAAACCGGCCTCCCATGCACTGAATCTGTCTACACTTCCCGCTGCTTTGGAAAAGCTGTTAGTGTAATCAAGGATCCCACGCACCACAGACATACTCTATCCACTTTCTTCTGTTGGGAAAAAGTTACCAAAGTCTTGCGATAATGTACCAACCAACTCAAGAACAGCTTCTTCCTTGCTGCCATCAGACCTTTGAATGGACTATCTTATATTGAGTTGATCTTTCTCTATGTCCTAGCTATGACTGTAACACCACTTTCTGCTTTCTGCTTCTCCCCCTATGTACTCTATGAACAGTATGCTTTGTCTCTATGGTGCACAAGAAACAATACTTCTCACTGTATTTAATACATGTTAATACTTTTCACTGTATGTTAATACATGCAAATACTTTTCATTATATGTCAATAAATACATTCACCTATGCCAATAAATCAATTCAAAAGCACTTAGGCAGCGCAACCCAGACTTTTAACCACTCAAGATGTGAAAAAGTGCCCACCGTCCCCATCTTCCCCAGCAGTTTTTCCAGGATGGAAGTAGTTTGTCATTGGCTACTGGCGGGATGTTAAAGTCAACTGTAATTTGCTTGGCTCACCCATTCCGTCACCAGAAGACCACAATGGGACGGGAGGTGGGGAGGATTTTATTGGCGCTGGAAAATCCTACTGGCAGGAAGGACTGGAAAATTCTGCTCCAGGTTTCATTTCGCGTGAATTTCAGATGCTTGTTGCATTTGCTTTTGCTAAAGTCACCAAAAACCAGGATATCCTGGAAACAACTGCAATCAACAAAGAAAATAAAAGGTTTGAAAGTCATGAGATGTTTAATTGCGGGATGCGTGTATATCATAGACAATTGGAATTTCGAGAAGGCCATTGGCCGATCGCTAAATGCATGAAATCCCTTCTCCCAGAAATAGTGCAGAAATGGGAAAAAAATGGAAAATCAGCAGACGACGGCATTCCATGTCCAGCTGATGAGAATGGAACACAATTAACCGCAAACCACCCAGCAACCCACAGCAACCACAAGGCACACAACCAACGGAAACACCCTCAGCCAAAGAATAATGGACATGCATAACAGTCATCACAATTTTCAAATTGAGAGAAAGTCCCAAGGGTGATCAGCTACCAAGCAGCGGTTTGGAGAAGGGTTTGGGGCGAGTCCAAGAGACAGGGAAAACGTGAATTCATCCAGTTTGGCAAGAAAAGCAGTGCACTATTTAAAATGGAGGCATTCTGCAGAATTCAGAGATACAGAGGAACTAGAAGGTCCCAGTGCATGAGCCACACAAAGTTAGCATGCAGGTACAGCGAGTAATTAGGAAGGTTAAAGGAATTCCATTGTTTATTGCCAGGGAAATGGAATATAAAACTAGGGAAGTTTCACTGCAGCTGTACAGGGTCTTGGTGACAAGGTATTTGGAGTACTTGTGTGTGGTTTTGTTTAAAGTTAAAGTTTATTTAGTAGTATTACAAATAAGCTTACATTAACACTGCAATGAAGTTACTGTGAAACTTCACAGCACAGTGGAGGCTGGGTCTTGGGATACATTCAAGGCCGAGTTCAACAGATTATTGGAGAGACAAGGAGGTCAAGGGTTATGTAGTACAAACAGAAAAGTGAATTGAGACCACAACCCCCAGTCTTCATCTTATGGGTGGCATAGTGACACAATGGTTAGCACTGCTGCCTCGCAGCTCCAGGCAGCTGGGTTTGATTCCCAGCTTGGGTCACTGTCTGTGCATTTTCCCCATGTCTGTGTGGGTTTCCTCTGGATACTCCGCTTTCCTCCCACAGTCCAAAGATGCATTGAGTTAGATTGCATTGGCCATCCTAAGTTGTCTCTTATTGTCTTGGTATGCGTAGGTTAGAGGGATTCATAGGTAAATATGTAGGGTTGCGGGGGAAGGCCTGGCTGGCTTTATTATCGGTGCAAACTTGATGGGCCAAATGACCCCTTTCTGCATTGTAGAGTTTCTATGATTTATCAAATGATGGCACAGGCTTGAAGGGCTGAATGGTCTACTCCTGCTTCTAAGTCCTGTGTTCCTACATTCTTAAGTTTGGAATGGGGAGAGAGAATGCAAGCATATCATTGTTCACGGGCACACTTGGTAATGGCTCCATCAGTTTAGCTGGCAGGGAAGGATGCATGTTGCACCAAGCCAGTGAAGTGCAGTTTGATAGAAGAAGGAGGTTGCTGGAGTGTAGATTAACGTCTCAAGTGGTAATAAGTGGAGGTAATATTTTGGTACTGGAAATCAAATCTTGACTGAGAATCAAGAACGACATTGAAGACTAGCACAAGGGTCCAATGAGACACACTCAGTTCAATATGAGCACCTAGCTAATAGAGGAAAAAGAACTTGAACTGGCTGGGGGCTCTTGTACACATTTTCCACCCTGACCAGAACAGGGTTAAGGTTTAAAGCTTATTTATTTGTGTCACAAGTAGGCTTACGTTAACACTGCAATGAAAATCTCCTAGTCACCACACTCCAGCACCTGTTCGGGTGCACTGAGGGAGAATTTAGTATGGCCAATGCACCTAACCAGCACATCTTTCAGACTGTAGGGGGAAACCGCAGCACCCGGAAGGAATACATGCAGGGAGAATGTGCAAATTCCACACAGACAGTGACCCAAGCCGGGAACTGAACCTATGTTCACTGGTGTTATGAGGCAGCAGTGCTAACCACTGTGCCACCATGATTACTTCAGTCTTGCTAAAGAGGAGAGAAAAACACAGAGAGATTTGCATTTATGGAGAACCTTTGGGGACCACCAGATCTCATAAAAGCATTTTTATAGCCAATAAAGTAGCTGGTGAAGTGTAGTCACTTCTGTAATGTGAAATACACAGCAGCCAATTTGGACTCAGCCAGCACCCGCTAGCAGCAAAGTGATACCCAACAGATGACCTGTTTTTTGTGATGTTGCACAAGGAAGAAATATTGGCCAGGACACCAGGGATATCTGTTCTTCAAAACAGTGCCATGGGATCTCGTGCCTACCTGAGTAGACAGAGGGGCCTTCGTTAAAAGGCACCAACAGAGCAACACTCTCTCTGTACTACACCAATGTAGGCCTTCATGAGATTATAAGTCCATAAGATACAGGCAGCACAGTATCAAGACTATAACAGCAGCACAGTGGCACAGTGGTTAGCACTGCTGCCTCACAACGCTAGGGACCTGGCTGCAATTCCCAGCTTGGGTCACTGTCTGTGTGGAGTCTGTACGTTTCCCTGTGTCTATGTGAGTTTCCTTCTGGTGCTTCGGTTTCCTCCCACAGTCCAAAGGTGTGCGGGTCAGTTGGATTGACCATGCTAAGTTGCTCCTTAGTGTCAGGGGTACTAATTATGATAAATGCATGGGTTTATGGGCTTGGTGGAATTGTGGTTGGTGCAAATTCGATGGGTCAATTCTTCAGCAGTGTACAATTCTATGATTCTATACAGGAACATAATTAGGCCATTCAGCCCATCGAGTTTGCTCTGCCATTTAATCATGGTTGATATGATTCTCATCCCCATTCTCTTGCCTTCTCCCTGTAACCCCAACCCATTATTGATCAAGAACCTCTCTATCTCTGTCTTAAAGTCACTCAGTGGCCTGGCCTCCACTGCTTTCTACGGCAATGAGTTCACCAGAGTCACCACTCTCAGTTTGGCATTCAAGACATAAGTTAACCCCTGAACCTGGTGGGTCAAAGGCAAGAGTGTGACTGTTTTACATTTAGAAACACCCAAATTAAAGTGTTACCAAGAAATTAATCTACAGTTTTTCAGACATTGAACAATCACTTTTCGCTCCATTGGACACTTATTGTCGAGTCTCCAACGCTGGTAGTTTTGTTATTTTCTCATCACACCAACTTCCACATATCATACTCCACCAGAGAGCTGCTTGGGGAATTGGTCACCTCTATCTCTTATGACCATAAAGTCATAGAGGTTTACAGCATGGAAACAGGCCTTTCAGCCCCCAACTTGTCCATGCTGCCTTTTTTTTAATCATTAAGTCAGTCCCAATCGCCTGTTTTTGCTCACATCTCTCTACACCCATTGTACCCATATAACTGCCTAAATGCTTTTTTCAAAGACAAAATTGTACTCATCTCTACTACTATCTCTGGCAGCTTGTTCCAGACACTCACCATCCTCTGAGTGAGAAAACTAATCCTCTGGACCCTTTTGTACCTCTCCCCTCTCACTTTAAACCATACCTTCTAGTTTAGACTCCTCTACCTTGGGAAAAGATATTGACTATCTAGCTGATCTGTGCCCCTCATTGTTTTATAGACCTCCATAAGATCACCCCCCAGCCTCCTACGCTGCAAGGAAAAAAAGATCCCATCTATCCATCCTCTTCTTATAATTCAAACTATCAAGTCTCAGTAGCATCCTAGTAAATCTTTCCTGCACTCTTTTCAGTTTAATATTACTCTCATCTCTCCACACCTGCCAACCTCCAACCAGAGGTCATTATGCAAGAGGTACAGAATGACCCAACCTGGGGCTATGGTCAAGCCTGGTCAAAAAGTAGGCCTACCCGTGTCACGACCCCGGACAAACTGAATGTTGTCTCAAAGATCTGGCACAAGAGGGGACGAACGGCCTTCAGCTGAGCTGCAGGGTTCGACGCAAGGTGGACCGCCTTGGCTCCAGCACCAGGACAGAGGTCAGCCCGATCACAAATTACTGGCACCATTCTTTGCTGAAAAAGCAGGCTGGATCACGAGTCTGCAACAAAGAATGTTTGCTAAATATAGCAGCGCAGTGGAATGTCTTGAGAGACACATTTCCCAAAGCAATAGTATCGGGTATCTTGAACTGGGAGCCTGAGCCCGACACACAGCAGCAGTATTTCATTATCAAGTCCATTATGACAAGCACTTGTCTTAGACAAAAGGCAAAACAGAAAGGAATTGAAACTGACAAATTAGTCTTGAAATCAGTTTCATTTACATAACGGTTGGAAGTTCATTAATAACAGGCTTTTAATTATTCATCATCTTGTTTCACTTGATGCAGCAGTTTTTTTTGTATGTTTCCAGCCCTGCTGGATGTCTGCTTATTCTCAGAAAGCCGAGTGTATTAGCCCCATCCCGTTGTGTCTCAGTGACGTCCCCGTCAGAGCTCTTAAGGGCGGAGCTTGCATTGATTTAGCCTCTTTCGTGGCCGAAGGATATACTTTCCACCCAATAAAATAGGCAAACACATCCAAAGCTTGGGTGGGTTAGGTTGATTGGCCAGGTTAAGTTGACCCTTGTGGCAGGAGGATTAGCAAGGTAAATGTGTGGGGTTATAGGGATAAGTGGGATGTGGTTGGTACAGATGCGATGGGTCAAATGGCCTTCTTCTATATTAAAGGTATTCTGGTGCAGCAACAATAATGTCTCCCTCAATGTCAACAAAATGAAGGAGATTGTCATCAACTTCAGGAAGCATAAAGGAGAACATGTCTCTGTCTACATCAACGGCAATGAAGGGGAAATGATTGAGAGCTTGAGGTCTTTAGATCCAGATCACCAATAACCTGCCCTGGTTTCCCCCGCATGCCAACACTAAAGTTAAGAAAGTCCACCAATGCCTGTACTTTCTCAGAAGACTAAGGAAATTTGGCATGTCAGCTATGATTCTCACCAACTTTTACTGATGCACCACAGAAAGCATCCTTTCTGATTGTATCACAGCTTGGTATGGCTCCTGCTCTGCTAAAGCCACAAGGAACCACAAAAAGTCGTAAAAGTAGCCCAATCCATCACACAAACCAAACTCCCATTCATTGACTTTGTCTACACTTCCCACAGCCTCGGCAAAGCAACCAATATAATTAAGGACCCCACACATCCAGGACATTCTTTCTTCCATCTTCTTCCGTCAGAAAAAAAATACAAAAGTCTGAAGTCACGTACCAACTGACTCAAGCACTGCTTCTTCTTGCTGCTGTTAGACTTTTGAATGGACCTACTTTGCATCTTTCTCTACACCTTAGCTATGACTGTAACACTATATTCTGCACTCTCTCGTTTCCTTCTCGATGAACGTTTGTTTTGTCTGTATAGCGTGCAAGAAACAATACTTTTCACTGTATGTTAATACATGTGACAATAGTAAATCAAGTCAAATCAAAATGATTCTAAAGTGCTTTTGTTGGAAAGGCAGCAGCTAACTGATGCACAGCAAGCTCCCAAGAACGGCAATGTAATGATGACCAGGTCACCTGTTTTTCTTTCTCCCACCCAGTGATGTTGGAAGAACTGGTCAGGGCTCGGTGAGAACATTCCAGTCATCCTTGAGAGTGAGGATACAGACCTTCTACATACACCCAAGGGACCTGATTTAACCCATCATCCAACAGCACAGGATTCCCTCAGCAGTGGCATCCAATAGTTACGCCTCCCAGGACATAAAAAAAACACGTGGGTTTTTGTACTCTCCCTTTCTCACATTCCCTGTGAGACAGAATTATTCTCAAGGATTTCAGGAAAGGGTAGCTGTGTCATTCCGTTGTCGGAATGAGGTTGCTGGTTCGAGTCAAGCAGCCATGCTCATGACTCTTGTCCAATTCAGCCACATCATAGAATCTCTACAGTGCAGAAGGTGGCTATTCAGCCCATCGATTGTGTACCGACCACATCCCACCCAAGCTCTATTCCTGTAACATCACACATGTAGTCAGAAGGTTTTCTCCTGGGGTGCAAGAGTCAATTACTAGGGGGCATAGGTTGAAGATGTGAAGGGCAAGGTTTAAAGGAGATATACGAGGCAAGTTTTTTACACAGAGGGTGGTGGGTGCCTCATTAGGAGGTAATGGAAGAAGGTACGATAATGAGTTTTAAGAGGTCTCTCGACAAACACACTATTGCAGGCTGAGAACAGAGGGATACGATCCCCAGAAGGATAAGGGGTTTTAGTTCAGATGGGTAGCATGGTTGGTGTAAGCATGGAGGGCCGAAGGGCCTGTTCCTGTGTTGTAATTTTCTTTGTTCGTTGTACCCTGTTAATCCCCCAACACAAAGGGACAATTTAGCACTGCCAATCAATCTAACCCACACATCTTTAGATTTGGGAAGCGAAAAAGACTTACAGCCTTTTGAGCCTGTTCTATCATTTGATTTGATCTTGACTGATCTGGATCCTGACTGCAGTTGCTCAGCTTTGTTCTATATCCCTTAACGCCCTTATCCAACTGTAGAAAAAAAAACTAACATCTCAATGCTGGAATATTGATTTCCCCTAAACATGACAGTTTGTTAGGAGGGAGAAAAAGTGCCCGGATTTCCACAATCGAGTGACTGTTTTGTGAAACACCTCCATTAAACTCGTGAGCAACCCCGAGCTTTCAGCCATTTGAATTCTCTACCTTAACCTCACACTGACCTCTCTGTCTTTGACCTCCAGATGATGCTCAGAACAAGCTTCAGGAAATTGCATCTCATCTCTTGACTCTGCACTTGACAATCTATCAGGTTCAAAATGGAGTACAACAATTTCAGACTGTCATCTCTGCCCCTATTTTGTGTCTTGTTTGTTCGTACAGGTTTCAGTTTTACATTTTTGATCTCGGGCAGTAGATTTGCATCATTCTGCCATTCCCACCTCCTCGAGATATATCTTTAGATCTGGCTCTGAGAGCCAAAAGGGATTAAAGGATATGGTGGAGGGGGCAAGTGTGAGGGAGATGTAGAGGCCAGGTTATTCAATCAGATGATCATCCACGATCATAATGAATACTGCATTGGGCTCAAAGGGCCAAATGGCCTTCTCCTGCTCCTATTTTCTACGTTAGGGTAACATCAGGAGTCAAAAGGCAAAGAGAGCTGAAATGGCCATCGCAAAGGAACAAAACATTGATCCAGACCAGGTGTCGATAGGAGAATAAAGGTCAGCACTGTCTGAAAACAAAGCAGAAGAATAAGATACAGACTGGCCACCATACAATCAGGCCTTATGAAGATAGGTTGAGGGAGCTGGGACTCTTCTCACTGGAGAGACGTAGGTTGAGAGGCGACCTGATAGAGGTTTATAAAATGTTGAGAGGGATAGTTAGGGTGGACTCTCAGAGACTATTTCCCCGAGCTGAAATGGTCAGTACGAGAGGACACAGATTTAAGGTGCAGGGAAGCAAATACAAAGGAGATGTCAGGGGTAGGTTTTTCACTCAGAGGGTGGTGCGTGAATGGAACCGACTGCCGTCGGAGGTTGTTGAGGGAAACTCAGACTTCTGGATGAATATATGGAAAAGAATAGGATAGGGGGTTATAGATAGGTCTGTGGATTGGTAGATGTGATCGGCGCAACTAGTGGGCCGAACAGCCTGTTTGTGCTGTATTGTTCTATGTTCTATGTTCTATATGATTGATAAAACAATAATGTGGGTTCTCTATTTGACAATAATGGTCACCACACTGTGTAAACACATTTGATCAGTAGGGCTACTGCTGTGTTCTATCTATAGAGTAATGGGATTATACATCACCTCTAATCCCATGATGGATAAGGGGAGGTGATGGTCTAGTGGGATAATTGCTAGACTATTAATCCAGAAACTCAGCAAGTGTCCTGGGGACCCGGGTTCGAATCTCGCCCCAAATTTAGTAAGAATTTCTGGAAATAAGAATCCACCATGAAATGATTGTCGGTAAAAAAAACCCATCTGGTTTAGTGATGTCCTTCAGGGAAGGAAATCTGCTGCCTCTTCCTGGTCTGGCCTGCACATGACTACAGAGCTACAGCAATGTGGTGATTCTTAACAATCCCCTGGAATGGCCTAGCAGTGACTCAGTTCAAATGCCAATAAATGGTGGCCTAGCCAGCGACGCCCATATCCCATGAACGAAGGAATAAATCAATTTAAGTTTGGCAAAGGTACGTGTCCATCACATCACAACAGGATATAAAGAGTCCAAAAATGTGTGGGTTAGGTTGATTGGCCATGCTAAATTGACTCTAGCGTCAGGGGGATTAGCAGGGAAAATATATGGGATTACGGGAATAGGGCCTGAGTGGGATTGTGGTTGGTGCAGACTCGATGGGCCAAATGGCCTCCCTCTGCACTGTAAGGATCGTATGACAACCAGCCCTTCCCCTCCCATTTCTGAATGGACTCACCAGAGCCAGGCTGCCAACTCTGGCTGGACATTTCCTGGAGGTTCCATCACAAGACCATAAAACATAGGAGCAGAATTTGGCCCATCGAGACTGCTCTGCCGTTCAATCATGGCTGATTTTTTTTTCTCATCCCCATTTTCCTAATTTTTCCCCATAATCCCTGATCCCCTTATTAATCAAGATCAAATGACTTCCCCTGTGTTGCTAACCATCTCCAATATTTTCACAAGTAACAAAGAGAAGTGTTCAAAGAATATTTAGGAATATTTTAAAAAACTCCTCACGATTATTCACTCAAACTAACGTCAAGAAATTAAATTTTCATTTCTCGAAGATTGCAGGACAAAGGTTGTCACCCTAGGCCAGGGTTTTCTATGTTAGACCTGCCATAGCATTGATGTTTCTCAGTAGATTTAAGTCTACCTGCCCGGGGGAGATTAAAAAAAATGTAATTTGAATGTTCCAGTCCAATTAGCCGTACAGTGTTTCTGTAAGTGTTGAATTCATGATGTGATCACTGACAAGGCAGAGAGACAGAATGGGTATGGAGATATAAAAATCAATACAAAAGTGATACTGTCAAACCTCCTTTTTGGAGGATGTTGCATGTTTGCCTTTGCCACAGTTCTGAAGCAGAAAGCGGAGAAGCTTCAGGGAAAAGAAACCAACTCAAAATCAAAACACCACAGAGAGGGAAACGGATTGGAAATTAGGCCAACCGCTTTAATTCCAGCTGAATACAGCACAAGGCAAACAACGTTAATAAAGTACATGTGCCACGCATTTGCGCAACATGATGTGAAGTGTAAACAGTCAATGGGATCAGTAACACGGGCAGCATGGTGGCAAGGTGGTTAGCACAGCGCCAGGGACCCGGGTTCAATTCCCGGCTTGGGTTACTGTCTGCACGTTCTCCCCGTGTCTGCGTGGCTTTCCTCCGGGTGCTCCGGTTTCCTCCCACAGTCTAAAGATGTGCGGCTTAGGTGGATTAACCATGCTAAATTGTTCCTCGGTATTTCAAGATGGGCAGTTAGGTAAATTAGCCATGTTAAATTGCCCCTTCGTGTTCCAAGATGTGCAGGTTAGGTAGATTAGCCATGCTAAATTGTCCCTCACTGTCCCAAGATGTGCACATTAGATGGATTGGCCATGCTAAATTGCTCCTTAGTGTCTTCCTTTGTCACCCCAATGTTTTGCCAGGTTACTGAACCTGAATCATTTCAAAGCCTGTGTTAGACTGTTCTTTCAAAAAAAAAATGAAGGTACAGAGACACAGATAGTAAAATCATTTCCTTGTCAGCATGATGATCATGCACCAAATGATGGGTTGTCAAATAGAACAAAACCTTGTCTTAAAACCCCATCCTTGGCAATGGGATTCCAGATTCCATGAAAAGAAAAAAAAAACTTTTATGCAGTGCTTTTCACAGCATGAGTGCATCCCAAAATAATCCACACTCAATTAAGTGTGGTCGCTGTCATAATGTAGGAAAGTTGGCAGGAAACTTGTGCACAGCAACTCCCCAAAAACAGCAATGTGAGGGTGCTTAGATCATCTGTTTCACTGACGCTGGTTGAGGGACACATGTTGCTCAGAGTCCCAGTAAGAGTTGGCTTGCTTTTCTTCCAAACAGTGTCATGGGATCTTTTAGTAGCCACCTGAGGAAGCACACACTGGGCCATGATTGAACATCTCATTCGAAAGCACAGCCCTTCCTCAGCGATTGCCTGCAGCTTCAGCTACGACTCCTGTGCTCAAGCCTCTGGGGTGGGAGTGGAACCCACAACCTTCCAACTTGGCGTTGGCAGTGAACCATGCTGGTTGGCTAATTAGCACCAGTGACCGAAGATAGGTTGCCAAGGTTGCCACTAAGGAGGAATCTGGCTCGAACATGCCCTTGGCAGAAACATCCTCTGACTTCAAAGACACTCAAAGGGGATAGTCGCTACTGGATCATTACACGCATAGATAGAAACTAGAATCAGGAGTAGGCCATTCGGCCCTTCAAGTCTACTCTACCGTTCATCTTGATCATGGCTGATTACCAAATTCAACACCCTGATCTGACCTTTCACCCCATCTTCCTTGCGCCCTTTAGCCTCAAGAACTATATATCATTCTTTTCTGAAATGACTCAATATTTTGGCCTCAACTACTTTCTGTAGTCATGAACTCCACACATTCACCGTTGTTTAGATGAAGAAACTTCTCCTCACCTCAATACAAAATGGTTTACCCTTTATCCTCAAACTATGACCCCTCATTCTGAACTCTCCCACCATCAGGAACATTCCTTCTGAATCTACCCTTTCTAATCCTGTTAGAATTTTATAAGTTTCGACAAGATCTCCTTTCGCTCTTCTAAATTCCAGCGAAGGTAATCCGAACCAACTTAGTCTCTCCTCAGGTGACAGTCCTGCCACCCAGGAATCAGCCTGGTAAAGCTTCGCTGTACTCCCTCTATAGTAAGAACATCCTTCCTCCAATAAGGACACCGAAACTGCACACAATACTCACTAACGCTCTATACAATTACAGCAAGACATCTCTATTCCTACAATCAAATCCTCTCGCTATGGAGGCCAATACACCATTTGCCTTCTTTACTGCCTGTTGTACTTATGAGCTTACTTTCAGCAATTAGTGCACAAGGACTCCAAGGTTTCGCTGAGTATCCAACTCTCTCAATTTACACCCATTTAAATAATAATCTGCCTTCCTACTTTTGCTACTGAAATGGGTAAGCTCACACTTACCCACAATCCTGCATCTGCCATGCATATGCCCACTCAGTTATCCTGTCCGTGTCATGCTGAAGCACCTCCCCTCGCAGCTCACTCTCCCACCCAACTTTGTATGTAGTCTGCAAATTTGGAGATAACACATTTAGTTCCCTTGTCCAAATCATTAATATACAATGTATACAGCTGGGGTCCTAATACAGATCTCTGCGGTTCCTCACTATTACTGCTTGCCAATCGGAAAAAAGAACAACTTTTTCCAACTCTCCGCTTCCTATCTACTAACCAGCTTTCTACCCATCTCAAGACATTACGGCAATCCCATGCGTTTTATTTAACTTTACACTGAAATCTGATACGTGAGGCCTTGTTGAAAGCCTTCTGGAATTTTAAATAAACCACATCCATCGGTTCTCCCTGCTACAGAGATTTGGATTACTGCACTATCGTTAAGAGTAAATGAATACAAGCTCCTGTGTGGTACCAATACAGTGAAGAAGCCAATTCACTGATAAACCATACAGAGGGAAGAAAAAGAAATATTCTGAGCCAATAAGCACTGAAGAGCTTAAATAAAACCACAGTAACACCCAAGTTAGAGTAACACGTAAACTCCACGCCGGGAAAAAGATATTGGAGCTTATAAAATGACAGGATGCATATTCACTTGGATCCTATCTGTTAGAATGAAATACAAACCTGAAAAGAAGACCTTACACAGCGGATAATATAAAACTGTTTAGAATGATAAAAACGATGAGATGGAGTAGATATATGCAGACTGTCTGCAATGTTCAAGAGCAAGCAGGTATCACTTAAATCTAAAATGATTTGGAACAGATTTTCTTACATGGAATTGCAACAGGGTGGCACAGTAGTTAGCTCGATTCTGGCCTTGGATTTCTGCCTGTGTGGAGTTTGCACGTTCTCCCTGTGTCTGCATGGGTTTCCACTGGGTACTCCTGTTTCCCCCCACAGCCCAAAGATGTGCGGATTAGGTGGACTGGACATAATAAATTGTCCCTTAGTGTCAGGGAGATTAGCAGGGTAAATACGTGGGGTTTCAGGGATGGAGCCTTGGTGGGATTGTTGCCGGTACAAGCTTTGATGGGCCAAATGGTCTCCTTCTGCACTGTAGAGATTCAATGACTAGCAGGGTAAAACATGGAGTTACAGGGATGGGGTCTCAATGGGATTGTGGTCAGTACAGGCTCAATGACTCTTCTTCCGCACTGTCGGGATTCAATGATTAGCAGGGTAAATATGGGTAAGGGGCCTGGGTAGGATTGTTGTCTGTGGAGGATCAATGGGCTGAATGGCCTCTGCCAGCACTGTAGGGATTCTGTGATTCTATGAATACACTTCCAGGGTTCTGGTTGAGGAGGGATGTTTCCATTAGTGGGAGAGACTAGGATCTGAGGGCACGGCCTCAGAGAAAAGGGACAACCCTTTGAAAGTGAGATGAGAAGGAATTTCTTCAGCCAGAAGTTGGTGAATTCATTGCCGCAGAAGGCTATGGAGATCAGGTTATTGAGTGTATTTAAGACAGAGATAGATGTTCTTGATAGATAAGGAGATCAATAAGACCATAAGATATAGGAGCAGAAGTAGGCCATTTGGCCCATCGAGTCTGCTCCACTATCCATTCATGGCTGGTATGATTCTCATCCCCATTCCCCTGCTTCCCTCCCATTTCCCTTGATCTCCGTATTGATCAAGAACCTATCTATCTCTGTCTTAAAAACACTCAATGGCCTGATCTCCACAGACCTCTGTGGCAGTGAATTCCACAGATTCATCACCCTCGGGCTGAAGAAATTCTTCCTTATCTCAGGTTTAAAGTTGTGTCCCTTCATTCTGAGGTTGTGCCCTCAAGTTCTAATCTCTCCCATTAGTGGAAACATCCTCTCCATGTCCACTCTATCTAGGACTCTCAGTATTCTGTAAGTTTGACATTACAGAATGTCAAATTCCACTCAGGCCCTATACCCATAACTCCATGTTTTGCCCTGCCAGTTGAATCCCTGCAATGCAGAAGATGACCATTCAACCCACTTAACCTGTACTGACCCCCTCACCCTTCTAATTTCCATCGAATATAGGCCCCTTACCGCTCCTCAGATGACAAACCCTTCATTCCTGGGATCATTCTTGTGAACCCCCTTCTGGACTCCCTCCACAGCCAGTACATCCTTCCTTCGTTTATGGGGAAGAGGCAGGAGAACAGGATTGAGAAACTTATCAGCCTTGATTGAACGGCGGAGCAGACTTGATGGGCCAAATGGCCTAATTCTGTTCCTACGTCTTCTGGTCTAACATTGTATCAAAAAGAAAGAAGAAGCAGAAAACGCTGGAAATATTCAGCCGATCTGGCAGCATCCAAGGAGAGAGAAACAGTTAATGTTTCAAGTCGAGTTCCTGAGGACAGGTGAGCTCACTAACTCTGTTCCTCCCTCCACAGGCGCATGCTAGATCCGATGTTTTTCCAGTATTTTCTATCTTTGTTTCAGATTCCCAGATTCGGAACTTGGCACTTAAGTGGCCACAACTTGATGAAAATGAGCTCCTTGCTAGACTGACTTCTGCTGGAAGAATAATGATAGAAAGGTTACAGGACTCGCTAATTGCCTCTGGCAATCTTATTCTAAGAATTTGTAATTAATTAACTTTACTTTTAAAATTGTTCCATGCTTCACCAACTATTCCCAGCTCACCCAGTCTTTGGAAGAGAAGTTTCCAGACAGCACATATCATCAATTGCTGAACAGAAGATATTTGGTTAATTCTCATTTTAATCCCTCCCACTTCAGCCCAAATATTTGACCTTGCAGGAGAAGACTCTGCGTAAGACTGCACTGAGAGTTTGGCAGATGGCTTAATGAGGGAAGGACATGGTGCAAATCTGGTGTGGAGGAAAATCTTCCAGGCTTGAATCATACAGGCAGTTTCTCAGTAGATTCACAGAGCCCAGTGCAGATTGCAGACCCACCTTCACCACATGTTAAACTCCAGGGAATGCAGGTGAGAAATGAAATGCCCATTTCACCCCTCCTTCTGCCCCCAACGCCACAAAAATTAGGTAATCCATCACCTCTACAATCCAATTAAGTTTATTTCTTGTATCTACATTAACACTGCAATGAAGTTATTGTGAAAATCCCCAAGTCACCATACTCTGGTGCCTCTTTGGGTACACTGAGAGAGAATTTAGCATGGCCAATGCACCTTACCAGCGGGTCTTTCAGACTGTGGGAGGAAACTGGAGCACCCGGAGGAAACCCATGCAGACACGGGGAGAATGTGCAAGCTCCATGCAGACAACGACGCAGGGCCGGAATCAAACTGGCGCTTTGAAATAACAATGCGAACCACTGTGTCACCGTTCGTACTTCAAAAAGATCTCTCACTTTCAGAAAAGACCTAACCAGCATGTCTTTTCAGATTGTGGGAGGAGACCGGAGGCCCGGAGGAAACCAACGCAGACACCGGGCAGGATTTTACGGTCTCACTCGGGCGAGGCCAGAAACTCCCGCCCGAGGTCAATGGAGATTTCCACCGTCGGAGCCTCACCCGCACCGATTCTGTGGCAGGCAAGGTGGTGGAGATCTAGCCACTATTTCAGGGAGTTGGTGCCGGCTCCATGGGCCAAATGGCCTCTTCTGCAACGTGAGGATTCTGTGATTCTAAACTCTTGTGATGTCGCAAATCCTGACCTTTCACTCAACATCCTGGAATGAAACTTGCCTTGACTGCCTCCAATATTTAATTTACACTATCTTTTCATAATGGTTGAAGTAACATCACTGACTTATCCCTTGTGACTAAATTACAGCTCTTAAGATTTTCCAATTAGTCCTAATGCAGCTCAGCACGGTTAACAATAAATACTGAATTCTTACAGTTTCTTAAGCAAAAGGTACAATGGTGCTTCGAGTAGCTGCATCAAACGCATTGTAGAAAGCAGTTGGTGATTAATGGCAACATTACTCGACTTTAATCGGCCTACAAACAACGCACATTTCAGAGGAGATAGATGGTAGATTCCATTTTATTTTTTGCATGTGAGGAGGTTTGCTCACATTCACCGATGAATCTGTTCTAAGGCAATTTTTTACAAAGAGGATCGCAAACTGATGGGGAAAAGAAAATCTCAGGTCATGCATTTGAGATTAACCAAAATGGTTTCCAATGAACACTGCAATTGACATTTACGTGACATGGAAATTAAAATTCAGAAGTATGTCATTCTGATCACCATGCTCGTGTGGGTATTCATCTCAATCCAGCAACTAGAGTTCCACTTCCCTAGATTTTCCTGGTGTTCCTTTGTCCATTTTTCCTTTTCAAACCCTTATCCCCTTCGTTGAGATGCTGGTCCAATAGGTACTTGAGATGAAGCATGCCTTAGAACACGAGCACAGACATGACAGGCAGAATGGCCTCCTTCTGTGCTGTAACCATTCTATGACTTTTATGTTCTCAGAACTCTTTCACTGCCATCTTTTAAGATTCCCTGGGCAGCAAGGTGGCACAGTAGTTAGCACTGCTGCCTCACAGTGCCAGGGACCTGGGTTCGATTCCCAGCTTGGGTTATTGCAGAGTTTGTACATTCTCCCTGTGCCTGCATGAGTTTCTTCCGTGTTTCAGTTTCCTTCCACAGCCCAAAAGATGTCTGCACTGAACCCAATCCCACCCAGGCCCTCCCCCCATATACCCTACATATTATACCCACTAATCCCACTAACCTACGTATCCCTGGACACTAAGGGGCAATTTCTTAGCATGGCCAATCAACCTAACCTGCACATCTTTGGATTGTGGGAGGAATCCGGAGTATCTGGAGGAAACCCATGTAGACATGAGGAGAATGTGCAAACTCGACACAGACAGATTCTGGAGCTGTAGAAGCAGCATTGCTAACCACTGTGCTACCGTGCCATCCATACTTGTGACGCTAATAAATAAACCAAAAAAAAACTGTTAGCCCTTGAGCAAGTATAGGAGACGATTATTGATTGGAATCCTTTCTAAATCTTTTCTTCTTTGAATAATCATTTGATCTCCCTCTCCTTAACCTCCATTCCAGTTAAAAAAAGCCCAATTTTTTTCCAGCCTTTCTTGATAGCAATGACCCATTCATTACGGAATGACAAATCTAACATCCAGATTATTCTACGTTTTGTCTGAGAGCCAACATTTAAGGATTCTAATATGGTGACATGAATAATTGATGTTATAAAAATGACAAAAGCCTACATTTTCTCCAGATCCCTGTCTGTTTTATACATTTAAATAAAAAAAGATCCTTTCAACATGTCGGAGATAGGAAGCTACATGTTCATGCTTTGTGTTTGTTCCTTCCTAGCTGATTCTTCCCTGCGGCAGGGGAGAAGTTTGTGGAAGTGGTTGGCACAATATTACATCCATTTGCCTTCTGTGGCCCAGGCTGCTGGGTCAGTGTTTTATGCTCTCAACAATGCAGTGAACAATGCGGCCAACTGCAAACATTAGAAGACTTCAGGCTCAACCTCTACCTGAATCAATGTAGGAATCTGCATAGGCCATTCAGCCCCTCGAACATGTTCCAATGACGGCAGATTATATTCACTGGAGTTTAGAACAGTGAGAGAGGATCTCACTGAAACTTATAAAATGCTAACAGAGTCAGACAGGGTAGATTCAGAAAGAATGTTCTCAATGGTGGGGGGGAGTCCAGAACTAGGGGTCATAGTTTGAGGATAAGGGGTAAACCTTTTAGGACTGAGGTGAGGAAAAATTTCTTCACCCAGAGGATGGTGAATGAGTGGAATTCACTACCACAGAATGGAGTTGAGGCCAAAATGTCTGATCTCAAGAAGAAATTAGATATAGCTCCTGGGGTTAAAAGGATCAAGAGATATGCAAGGGGGAGAGGGATCAAGTTATTGAATTTGATGATCAGCCATGATCAAAATGAATGGCGGAGCAGATTCAAAGGGCCAAATAGCCTATTTCTGATTTCGTTTCAATGTTTCTTTGTGCCTTTACCACCTGAACCCAATTGTCAATCAAATGGGAACGTGATTTCACCTCAGGAATTGAATAGTCATGTTCCATTGCAGGAAGTGTGCACAATTCAAGTTGATTTAGGAACAGGAACAGACCATTCAGCTCGTCAAATTGGGCTACTGTCTTTAATCTACATCTCAAGTGAACATTTCCTGTTTTCAAGTTCCACTTTTTAAAAATAATCCTGAAAAGCCTCTGGGTTAGTGTCCTTCGGGAAGCATCTCACAGGGCATGAAACTGACTGCAACTCAAATTCATAATCCAACACCTTGGTAATGTGGCCAGTTAAACATTTTGAGAGATGCAAATTAGAAATGAAAAAAAAAACTCTCATAGTCTGTGTTTTCCTTATTTCAAGGCCTCGTCCTCCAGGCAACCATCTTTCCCAAAGATGGACAAATGATCGATTTCTGGTTTTTTAAGTTTATTTATTCTAGTCACAAGTAAGCTTACATTAATACTGCAATGAAGTTACTATGAAAATTCTCTAGCCACCACACTCCGGCACCTGTTTGGGTACACTGAGATGAGAATTTTGCATGGCCAATGCAACTAACCAGCACGTCTTGTGAAGAGGTGATCGTGTCTCACTAACTTGCTCAGTTTAATTCATCATCTGTATTTCCAACAGCACAGCACTTTATAAGTATTGCAGAGGAAAATCAGCCATGGATCTGTACATTTCTTGCTCTGGAGTGAGACTTGAACCCACAACCTTCTGAATTAAGAGTGTTACCAATCTCAGCGGAGTTTAAAAGCAGGCAGGGAACCATGGGAAGACACCCACTGTTGCCTGGCACAATAAAGTTGACGTAGTGACGCTCTGGGCAATGAGTAAACTTTCAGCAAAACAGGCAACAAAACACTTTCACTTGGTGTCAAACAGATTGGTGAGGCAGAGTGTATAAAAGTACGAGATGTTCTGCGAATGTGAAACTTGAGATCTTTAGCAACCCAGTTGTACAATTCACAAATCACAAGCATATTTATTCAGAGAGAAAGAGAAATAAAACTCCTTCCCAAGTTCAAGACTCTGTCCTCCATGTTATTTTGGGAGGTTTGATGTGATTATTCTGCTGCAAATGCTGCACAGTTCCTGAGGCACAATCCACCCCAACCTCTAAGTGAATAGGTGAATCTTGGCAAGGTCGGTATTGACTGCATACCTCCAACTGGGCGGCACAGTGGCACAACGGTTAGCACTGCTGCCTCACAGCGCCGGAGACCCAGGTTCAATTCCCAGCTTGGGTCAATGGAATTTGCACATTCTCCCTGTGTCTGTGTGGGCAGTCCAAAGATATGCAGGTTAGGTTGACTGGTCATGCTAAATTGCCCCTTAGTGATCCGGGATGTGTATGTTACAAGGATTAGCAAGGCAAATATGTGGGGTTTCAGGGAGAGGGCCTGGGTGGCATTGTGGTTGGTGCAGACTCGATGGGCTGAATGACCTCCCTCTGCGCCATAGAGATTCTATAATTCCATGAATTGCCCTGGAGAAGGTGATGATGAGTTGTCTTCTCAAAACACTGAAGCTTATGCGGTGTGGGCACACTCACAGTTCTGTTAGGAAGGAAATTCCAGGACTTTGACCCAGTGACGCCAGCAATATATTTCCAAGTCAGCAATGGTGATGGTTAAAAGGAGACCTTGGGGATGGTAACATCTCCCTGTGTCCACTACCCTTGCCCATCTGATGGAGGTTGTGTGTTCAAATTCACATCATAGGATCATATCCCTGTTAAATTTTGTGGCGTTAACATAAAGGTTCTGATTCAAAATTCTATTTCCTTCCTTCCTCCCCCTATCCTCAAACAACCTGGGCAAGAAATCCATGAGGAATAGAATGGAACATTGGCTTTGCTTCATTCAACCTCCACTAAACTCAAGGAAGTATAACACAATGACAGGATCCTCCTGATCCCACGGTGTTCCCTTCGACTGATTGAGTTAAAATTGGTCCTATGTTACATACAGCAATTGTTGAAAAGTGTGTTGAGGAGGACGTTTTGAAAAATGTCAAAACTTTAAGAAGGCAAAACAAGCAACAGAGCTTCAATAGAATTTGGTGGCAGGGTATGGCAACTCCTTGAGAGATTCAATACACCCTCTAATTCTCTTACTCTCGTTCTTTGCTTTTAAAGCTGTACCCTCACACTCTTAAATAATGTCCTCTGCCTCTGCCACTAACTTGGGCAATAAATTCCGGACATCCACACCCTCAATCTATGGACTGTGTGGAGTCTGCACATTCTCCTTGTGTCTGCATGGGTTTCCTCTGGGTGCTCCCCATAATCTGAAAGACACGCCGGTTAGGTGCATTGACCCAAACAGGCTCTGAAGTGTGGCATCTAGGGGAATTTCAGAGTAACTTCACTGCAATGTTAATGTAAGCCTTACTTGTGACTAATAAACTAACTTTAAATAATACCATCTCTCTACATAGCTACACTTCTTTAATTCTGGCAACATTCTTGTAAACTTAATCTGCACTTTCTCCCACAGCAATTACATCTTTCCTGTATTTAGCAGAGTACGTAGTGTGGTAATGGGCAAACACAGTAAGAAGTCTCACAACACCAGGTTAAAGTCCAACCAGTTTATTTGATAGTAAACGCACAAGCGTTCGGGGTTTGCCACTTCGTCAGGTGAGTGGAGAGTCAGGTGAGTGGACAGAACTCTGATGAAGAAACAAACCCCGAAAGCGTGTGGTGTTTACTATCAAATAAACCTGTTGGACTTTAACCCGGTGTTGTGAGACTTCTTACTGTGTTTACCCCAGTCCGACGCCAGCATCTTCACACTGTGATTTGGGAGCCAGAGCTTGGACTGCTAAATTGTAAGATGGTCCCAATTTTCCAGCTACTCAAATCAATGGCTGGCAATGGGGGACACTACTAGGCAGGGATAGCGGCCTCTCAGCCAAGCTATTGTATCAGAGTTCCACAGGAAACCGGGGGTCCAACTCGAAGCCACACCTCCCAACTGACCTTAAATGCATCCCTTACTCTGATGGAGAGGTGAATGCTGCAGTGCGTTCTGTCAGCGTTAAGTACAGGGTAATTGGTTTGTTTTCTGCATGCTTCACCGAGTTTCTTTAGGAATATCCGCTTATTGATTTAACTTGTTTTCTGTGGGGACTCCATTTAAAACCAGTTCAGTTAGAGTACACATTCCAACGACCGGAGTGCATTTGTCTGTGTGCACTGGACTTTGTGATTCAACCTTCTTGGGTTCGAAAACTGCAAATACCTGAAATTGTGTAGTGATACATTAGTGGAGGAAGCATTAACCTCTTTGTAGCAGATTCCTTTTGGTTCTTAGACGTAGACGGCTGCGAAGGAGAGAGCAAGAGCGAACATACAAGAGCAGGGCACGGGAATTAAGTCTTAAAGGTCTCTATTTGATTTGATTTGATTTGATTTATTGTCACATGTATTGGTATACAGTGAAAAGTATTGTTTCTTGCGCACTGTACAGACAAAGCATACTGTTCATAGGGAAAGAAAGGAGAGGGCAGAATGTAGTGTTACAGTCACAGCCAGGGTGTACCGAAAGATCAACTTAATATAGGTTAGGTCTATTCAAAAATCTGATGGCAGCAGAGAAGAAGCTGTTTTTGACTCAACTGGGATGTGATCTCAGACTTTTGTATCTTTTTTTCCCATTGGAAAAAGGTGGAAAAGACTATGTCTGGGGTGCATGGGGTCCTTGATGATGCTGGTTACTTTTCCAAGGCAGCAGGAAGTGTAGGCAGAGTCAATGGATGGGAGCTGGTTTGTGTGATGGACTGGGCTTCGTTCACAACCTTTGTAGTGTCTTGCGGTCTTGGGCAGAGCAGGAGCCGTACCAAGCTGTGATACAACCAGAAAGAATGCTTTCTAGTTGTATCAGAAGCACCTGTAAAAGCTGCTGAGAGTTATAGCAGACATACCAAATTTGCTTAGTCTCCTGAGAAAGAAGCAAAGGGCCAGCAGGGGTGATTGGCAAAAGTGCTTCATTCTGAATTGTAACACTTCTTGTCTTTTTGAAAATCAGACCTTTAGTGAAGTATGACCCAACTAACTTTCATTGACACCCTAACTGTACAAATTAGTTCTAATCATCCCTGCTTGCGTTGAATGGACTAAGCAGCTCAATGCACTTAGAAATCCTTATCTATCCTCAGAAGAGATATTCGCCTGAATTCTATTGCAGTGCTCACCTCAGGAACTAGAGCTGGCAATGGGTGGATAAGGGGAAGCTCTGTTGACCTCAGGCGGGATTTTCCGGTCTCAGATCAGGGCAAGGCTGTAAAATCCCGCCCATGAAATTCAAACATAAATATTAAATTTTACTTTAGTCAGGGCTCGGTTGTTGAAGAGCAGAGATCTTGTGATGAGGTGGTATCACCTCCGCGTTTAACTTGATGCTCCATCCCACACCAACACTGGCTAACCCAGGAAGGTGCATTCATAATGTGGCCAAATAGGTTGATTATCTGTAAATCCTGTAAGTCAATAAAACGGCGGAGGACTGGAGGGGATTCCTGGTCAGCCACGTGATGGAAATAAAATTGGAGGCTCTATCATCACTATCCATAGCTCTTGGACTATGACATGCGTATAAAGATGCATGTTGCTGCATGGGGGTGGTGGGGTCACGGGGTGGTGGGACAGTTGTTTGCTTGGGTCAAGTTAGTGCCTAAGAAGGCTTTAGGATCTGCTGTTTTGCCCATCCCGTGGTCTCTAAGGGTTATCTGATACCATATATGTCGAGGGTTTTGGTACAGACCTCAAGCAATCTGTCCCTACGCTGAGCAAGATATTCAGAATGAGGATGGTTCTGGTTGAACACAATTCAATACCAACAATGACTAATACAACTCTACACAGGCCTTAGATCCTAACGATTACATAGATTAATTACCCTATTCTCGATTCATAACATATATATAGATATTACTGACAAATTCACAGAAAATCACAATAAGGATCATCTGAAGTGAACATTTAACGTGTAGACTGCATCTTCTATCCTCCAGCCATACACACAGTGATGCAATTTTGTTTTAATTCATTCATGGGACATGGGCATCCACGTTGGAAAGTTCACCCACTAATAGCAACGTGAGCTGGTGTTAGACTGTCGTGAGACAGGTTAGACTTACAGATGATAAAAAGTGTTGTTGCAATCGTAATGCTGCTCAGCACTTGAGGAACCACAGGTTCAGACATTTGGTGAAATGCCTGGCTGAGGAGCCAATGGTGCGAAGCTCCCATCTGTGGGGTTATGACTTAATGCCTCTAAATCAGAATCCCACTGAAAAATAAATACTGACTGGCCAGCATTTATTGCCTGTTCCTAGTTGCTCTTGGGGAGGTATTGAGAGTCAACCACATTGCTGTGGCTCTGGAGTCAAATTAGATAAGGATGATAGACTTCCTTCCCTAAATGCTGTTAGTGAACCAGATTTTTTTTTGACGATCAGCAATGGTTTCACGGTCATCAGTAAATTTTTAATTCCAGATATTTTTAATGAATTCAAATTCCTCCATCTGCTGTGATAGGATTCGAACCCAGGTCCCCAGAACGTTAGATGGGCTCTGGGATTAATTGTGTAGCAATAATACCAGTCAGCCACAGTGTCCTCATGTAATGTAAGCCTTCCTGTAACACTAATAAATAAACTTTAATTTTACTTCCAATCATAAAATCATGTCGGGCAGTACAGAGGCAGAGTGGTTAGCATTGCTGCCTCATAGCTCCAAGGAACCGGGATCAATTCTTGCCTTGGGTCACTATTTCACGCTACAATCTGAAAGACACGCTGGTTAGGTGCATTGACCTGAACAGACATCAGATTGTAATGACTAGGCGAAGTTCATAGTAACATCATTGTAGTGTTAATATAAGCCTTACTATTAAATAAACTTTAAGACTTTATGTTGAGAGTGTACTGCTACCTCTTGTTTGCTCATATCAATCAAACAATATACGATACAAGAAGGATTAAGAGAAAGTTGAAGTTCTACTTCACTATTCTCAAGAATGCATCTTGTACTCAAACCTTCACAAGGTCCCCACACAACCAGCACCGCACTTGCTGCCTTAATGACCTCTTGAAACAAAACCATCGATTTAATGTAGACAGTTCCATGTTGCAAACACATGCCCACGTGTGTAAGGAAGGAGAATTCTCTCTCATCAAAACTGCTTTGGATTCGACCTGAAATTTCCCAAGGTAAAAGAACTCAGCTCTCCGAACTTTGAAAATTATCCCAAGCACACAAAAAAAGTTCAAGTAATCAGACTTGATTTGTTTAAAGACAATGAGATTCCAGAGTTCAAATGGGGCACAAAAAGAAATTTGAACTAAGCGCACCACATGACACTCAGAAACAAGAATTTCCTGTTTCACTTGTTGCGCACTCAGTGAGCTGGTTCACAGTCACTTGACCATATCTTCACTTCAAGAAAAATGGAGCCAGGAAGATATAGCGGCTTTTTTTTTGAAGTTTCCCAACCAGTTGCCAATTGGCTAAAGCTGAATTCATTCTGTCTCTCTCTCTCTCAGTAAGAAGTTAACCCACAGAATTGCTTAGCCCAATTGCGCTTTCTCCCACCTCTCTGCTTTGCCAACTCCAGCTTGGCATATTCTTAGTCGGTGTTACCCATGGCTTTTAAACTCAAACTGACCACCAACACGTCCAACCTTACAGTGCACAGTTGGAAAGAAAGTGCTTATAGTCCACCCAAGCTGCCCAAGTTGCTCAGGCATTCTGATATTCAGGTTGTAGTCTGAAGCTTTTTTTTTAAAATATGTTAATGGGATGTGGGCGGGAACAGTATTTATTGCCCATTCCTAAGGGCGTTTAAAAGTTAACCAGGTTGCGATGGACCTGGAATCACATGTAGTCCAGGCAAGGTAAGAACATCAAATTTCTTTCCCTAAAGGACGTCAGTGAACCAGATGGGTTTTAGTGACAATTGACAATGGTTTCATAGTCATTATAGAATCATCAAATTCCTGCAGCGCAAAAGCAGGTCACCTCTCCCATCGAACCTGCACAGACCACAATCCCATCCGGTCCCTATCCTCATAATCTCACATACCTACCCTGCTACTGCCCCTGACACTAAGGGGCAATTTACTATGTCCAACCAACCTAACCTGCACATCTTTGGAGTAAGGGACATGGAGAGGAACTCTACACAGACAGTCACCCAAGCTGGATTTGAGCCTGGGTCCCTGGCTCTCTGTGAGGCAGCAGTGCTAACCACTGTAGCAGATTTTTAATTCCAGATTTTTTTTTATTGAATTCAAATTTCGCATCTGCTATAGTGGCATTTGAGCCCACGTCCCCGGAGCGTTATCCAGGGTCTCTGGATCATTAGTCCAATGCAGTATAAAACAAAAGGAGAAAATCTAAAGGCAGTGCAGGGACAAAGGGATCTCGGAGTAAAATGTGGAGATGCCAGCGTTAGATTGGGATGGGCACAGCAGGAAATTTCACAACACCAGGTTAAAATCCCACAAGTTTACATGGAATCACGAGCTTTTGGAGCACTACCTGTTCAGGTGCATTAAGCAGTAGTGCTCCGAAAGTTCGTGATTTCAAATAAACCTGTTGGACTTTATCCTGGTGTTGTGAGACTTTGTTCTGTATGGGCAAAAGTCACAGAAGATGTCAGGGTAGGGCAGTTAATAAGGCACAAGGTATTGAATTAATCGGGGCATCAAGTGCAAGAGTGAGGAGGTCATATTGAACTTGTATAAGATACCAATTAGACCTCACCTGGAGTATAGCTTCCAGTTCTGGGCACTGTACTTGAGGAAGGATACGAAGATATTGGAGAGAGCATAAAGAAGATTCAGAAGAATAACTCCAGGGATAAGCAACTGTAGCTATGAGGATAGATTAGAAGGTTTAAGATTATTTTCCCTAGAGAACAGAAGGTTGGGAGGAGATTTGACAGAGGTATTCTAAATCGAGAAGAGTATGGACAGGGTTAATAATCACAAACTGCTCCCATTCAAGAGAGTGTCAAGAATTAGAGGGATTCAGAATCATTTGCAAAATGAGCATAAATGATGAGGATTTTTTTTTCACCCAGATCTTAGAATCATAGAATCCTACAGTGCAGAAGGAGGCCATTTGGCCCATCAAGTCTGCACTGACTGCAATCCCATCCTGGCCCTATCCCCACAATTCCATGTATTTACCTGAGCTAGTCCTCCTGACACTAAGGTGCAATTTAGCATGGCCAACCCAACTATCTGCACATCTTTGCACTGTGGGAGGACACCAGAGCACCCAGAAGGGATTATACAGGCATGGAGAGAATGTGTAGACTCTGCACAAACAGTGGCCAAAGCCAGGATTCAAACCTGGGATCCTGGCGCTGTGAGCCAGCAGTATTCACCACTGTGCCACCTTGAGTGGTTGGGATGAATTTCCTGATAGAATGTTGAGGCAGGTCCAATTGAGATTTGAAAAGTGAACTGGCTTGCTGTCTGAAAAGAAACATATGTAAGGTTATGGGGATGAGGCAGAAGAGTGGGACTAGACAGAATGCTCCTTCAGTGAGCCAGTACAGACCTGATGGGCTGAATGGCCTCCTTGGGCACTGCGAAAGATTCTGTGATTTTGTAAATGGAAAATTAATCTTTGGAGATATCAGTGAAATACGGAGGGGTTGGCAACCCCATTAAAACTTTCCATTGTACTGACTTAGAACAAGTACTCACATCGCTGGATGAATACAAGAGCTGGCACATTGTATTGATTTACTGCCCAACCTAAACATGCACTTGCTCAATGTCAAATAATAACTGGCTTGCATCTCAAATGTCTTTTCCGTCTCCAGGATTTGACCTTGCCTATTCTGGGACAGAGATCAGGAACAGCAATCACTGTCAGAGTTTTGACAGACTTACTAATTCAGGACAGTAATTTTAATGACAAAAAAAAAGCAAAGGTTATAGAAAAGGAAATGGCAAAATTAATAGTTCGTCAACAAATCTTGTTCAATGCATCAAACAACATCTTGCCCTGGGAGTTACAGAGTTGGAGAATGAAGCCTTGTTCCAGAGCTCGCGCACAAGCACAGATACTGGCCCAATCCACCACAGAGGGAGTTCCTTAAGGCTAATACTGCACTTCTTCAGACTGTCTACCTGCTCTGGTGGGTGTTAAAGACCCCAAGGATCTAGTGTAATCAGGGATTGCTAGATGACCCTGTCTTTTCAAACTTAAATCATGCCTGAAATTTTCCAGACATGCAAGTGAGAATGGACAGTGGTGACACAGCGGTTAGCACTGCTACTCCACAGTGACAGGGGGCCAGGTTTGATTCCCGGCTTGGGTCACGGTCTGTACGGAGTCTGCAGGTTCTCCACATGTCTGCGTGGGTTTCCTCCGGGAGCTCCAATTTCCTCCCATAGTTCAAAAGACGTGTTGGTTGCATTGGTCATGCTAAATTCTCCCTTAGTGTACCCGAACAGGCGTTCGAGTGTGGCATCTAGCAGATTTTCACAGTAACTTCATTGCAGTGTTAATGCAAGTCTACTTGTGACACTAATAAATAAATTTGAAAACTCCATTCACTGCACTGGGTGCAGAAAATCCTGCCAGTGAGAACAGGTGGAAAATTTCACCCCAAGGTTTTGCATTCACATTGACCTCCTTATTTCGTTCCAACATATTAGACTTGTATCAGGAATCACCCTGCACAAATGGATGTTTTGCGTACGGTATAACCAAGCATTAGGAATCAAGCAGGCGATTGAGGAGTGCAAAGATGTACAGGTTAGGTGGATTGGCCATGCTCAATTGTCCCTTAGTGTTAGGGGATTAGAAGGGTAAATAGGGCTGCAGGGAAAGGGCCTGGGTGGGATTGTGGTTGGTGCAAACTCAATGGGCTGAACAACCTCCTTCTGCACTGTAAGAATTCTGTGATTCTATGGTTCTGTGAGCCTTGTTATGCAGACACGGGGGGGAGTTCAAGAAAGTCCCACAAAGCAAACATCCTGAGTGGGATACGACAAAGATAGCAAGAGATGGACAGTTCACTTTTATACTGTGTACAAGTTGATCTCATATTTTGAGGAGTTTGTTGAAGTTTTGAATGTTGACCCATCTACTAATACCTCGGGTATATCAAAGATGTGGAGTAGCCAGCGTTGGACTAGGGTGCGCATAGTAAGTAGTCTCACAACACCAGGTTAAAGTCCAGCAGGTTTATTTGGTAACATGAGCTGCTCCTTCATCAGGTGAGTACTCCGAAAGCTCATGCTAGCAAATAAACCTGCTGGACCTTAACCAGGTATCTCAAAGAAGAATAGGAAAGTCCACTCGTTGTCTAAGCCATGAGTCTTCCTTTGACCACTGCGACCAAATTATTGCGAAACCAATTTCATTGCGATTTGGAGCAACTTGCAAGTTACATAATACAATCATCAACTCATATAGTGCTATTCGCCCCATTGAACCTGCACCGACAACAATCCCACCCAAGGATTGTGTGGGAGGAAACCACAACATTCAGAGAGAGCCCACACAAACACAGAGGAAACGTGCAAACTCCACACGGGCAATCACCCAAGGCCAGAATAGAACCCAGGACCCCAGCGTTGTGAGGCAGCAGTGCTAACCACTGTGCCACCCACAATGGTTGCATTGTCAGCTGTTCAAGAGTCACTGTAGCTTCAAGGAATTAATTGCATGGGTAACACCTACATATGCATCACACAATGCATGCTTTTAACAAAAAGGAATACATTATTGGCAAGACTTCATAGAATCCCTACAATGCAGAAGGAGGCCATTCGGCCCATTGGGTGTACACTGATCACAACCCTACCCAACTCTATCCCCCACTGCCCCACATATTTATCCTGACACTAAAGGTAAATTTAGCATGGCCAATCAACCTATCTTTGGACTGAGGGAAGAAACCAGAGCACCCAAGGGAAACCCATGCAGATACGAGGAGAACGTGCAAACTATATACAGAGAGTGACCTGAGCCAGGAATCGAACTTGGGTTTCTCATGCAATGAGGCAGCAGTGCCACTGTGCTACTCCAGATTAGATTTAGATTTGATTCGATGTCATTAGAAACACAAAGAGTATTTATTAATAGGAAAAGCTATAATGAGAGCAGCAGTCCATCTGGCTGTCCCAGACTTGACATGTCTGCTGTCCAAGAGAGGAGTCCAGCTTATCCACTAAGATTATCCACTCAGTCACAATTGGTTATCTGGAGCCAGTTGACTCCCTTTCTGCTGTGTTGGTCTGAAAGGGACAATCACCACAAATTGCCACAACAGGTTTGTTGCTAGCATTTTCTGGGCAGTATTGTTCGAAATGTGCTAACGCAGGCGGGAATGTCGGAATCCTGCTCGGAGAGTTGCACATGTCAGACAACTTGTCATTGAGAGAAGTCAGGTTGTCCTCACGGACAAAGAGGAGCACAGGCAGGAAGTGGAATTCTGCCAATGCCACACAAAGCAAGCATCATCTCCACAATCAAAAAAAAAATGAACCAACCAAACAAACAACAGACAAAGCATCTGCTCCCTTTACAAAAGCACTTTCCCCGTTGTCAACCCTGGGATGTTGGTAATACTAACAATCAGCTGTGGCATAGGATTCCCTCGGCTAAAAATCATAATAGAATCAAATTTCTGCATTCAGCTTCAAAACAAAGGCTTAAGTTTGGTCACGGTGCTTAGAAAGGTTGTAAAAGTGCCGCACACTCAACTAAACTAGTGTACTGACTGGAAGTAGACAAGCAAGGCAGCCATTTTGCACGGATAAAACTTGTAAATCAAGGCTGAGAGAATTGAACAGCATTTATCACCATTGACCACCCGCTGCTGCTGTGATCAGGGTTGGAGCTCAATTTTGAGGCTGGGTGGAGACTTGTTTCCCTGGATAGTATCATGAGATTTGTCATACCCTTCTCAAAGGTCAACCTTTTTAATTTGATCTGATTTAAAAGATTATTTATTTGTCACAAGTAAGACTTACATCAGCACTGCAATGAAGTTACTGTGAAATGCCCCTAGTCACCACAGTCTGGTACCTGTTGGGCCAATGCACCTAACCAGCACGTCTTTCAGACTGTGGGAGGAAACCGGAGCATCCAAAGGAAATCGACACAGACGCAGGGAGAACATGCAGACTCCACACAGACAATGATCCAGCCAGAAATTGAACCTGGGTCTCTGACACTGTGAGGCAACAGTGCTAACCCCTCTGCTACTGTGCTACCCCAATTACTATTGTCACATGTATTAGTATGCATTGAAAAGAATTCTTTCTTGCATGCTGTACAAAAAAAGCATACCATACATGAAAAAGGAAATGAGAGAGTGCAGAATGTCATGTTGCAGTCATAGCTAGGGTGCAGAGAAAGATCAATTTAGTGCAAGGCAGGTCCATTCAAAAATCTGACAGCAGCAGGGAAAAAGCTGTTTTTGAGTCAGTTGCTATGTGATCTCAGACTTTTGTATCTTTTTCCTGATAGAAGGAGGTGGAAGAGAGAATGGCCGGGGTGATTGACTGCTTTTCCAAAGCAGCAGAACGTAGAGACGGTGTCAATGGATGGGAGGCTGGTTTGTGTGATGGATTGGGCTACATTCACTACTTTTTGTGGCTCCTTGCGGTCTTGGGCAGAGCAGGTGTATCTGTAAAAGTTAGTGAGAATCGTAGTGGACATGCCAAATTTCCTTAATCTTCTGAGAAAGTAGAGGCGTTGACCTCTGAGATTCGTTGAGTGGTCCATTATACATGGCACTTCTTCAATCTCCGCTGGAGTGTTAGCTGGGCTCTCACAGCTCTGTAAAGATGGGGGGCTGGGTTGGGGTTGGGCAGGGAGTGGTGGTGGACAGAAAAATAGGGAGCAGCCATAATTAGGAGGCCTCCCAAATGCTTGCATCCACAGGCTTATGATTCCCGTATGGCACAACATCAGATCTTGGAACCAGTTGGGAAATCCAGCTTTATCTGCTCAATACAATTGTAGATAGCACATCAGATCAAAGGATCTTAGAAGTGAAAATCTCTTCCCCCCCACCCCCTCAAACAAAACTAGTGAGGGTGATGGGGAAGAAGTCAATTGAAAAAAACAGATGATAGGTTTTCATTCAGCGAAGATATTGAGAATTATGATACTAAATCAGGTAATTGGGGATACAGATTCCCATCAGCCATCGTAGAATCCCAACAGTGCAGAAGAAGCCATTCAGTCCATTGAGTCTGCACCGACTCTCTGACACAGGGCCCTCTCCCCTCATCTATCTATCATAACCCCACCCATTTCCCATGGTTAATCCATCTGATCTGCACATCTGGGGACAATAAGGGATAATTTTGCATGGCCAATCCACATAAGCTGCTCATTTTTAGATTCTACAAGAAACTAGGACAACCGGAGAGAGATTCATGCAGACACAGGGAGAACGTGCAAACTCCACACATTCATCCAGGATTGAACCTGGATCCCTAGCGCTTTGAGACTAACCACTGTGCCACCATGCCACGATTTAACTGAATAGCCAACATCTGTCCCCAAGTTCTAAACCCATTGAGTGAGGTTTTGAACACGCAAGCCTTCTGGTCCTTAAGCGCGAGCGGGACTACCAGCAATCCAGAGGCCCAGGCTCTGGGGGACACGGGTTCAAATCCCATTATGGCAGCGAGGGAAATTGAAATCCAATTACTAGATCTGGAATATAAAGCTAGTCTCAGACATGGTAATCATGAAACTAGTAACAATTGTCAAAAAAAAAACCCACGTGATTCACTGGGCGTCACCTTACCGCTGTTACGCCACACTCCTGCCGCAGTGAAGTCGGAGAATTTGGCGCCCGGCCAAATCTTCATTCACCGCGACAGGATAAACCAAAGAAGAACAAAGAAAATTACAGCACAGGAACAAGCCCTTCGGTCCTCCAAGCCTGCACTGAGCATCATGCCAACCTAAACTAAAGCCGTATGCGCTTACTGAACCCTTATCCTTCCAGAGACATCTTATTCATGTCTTTGTCAAGGTGCCCCTTTAATGCCGCTATCGCACCCGCTCCCACCACCTCCCCGGATAGCGCGTTCACCACCCTCTGTGTAAAGAAAAGCTTGCCTCGCACATCTCCTCTAAACTTTTTCCCGATGCACCTCGAACCTACATCCTTGGCTTTTCTACCCGAGGAAAGAACATCTGACTATCTGACAGGAAAATCCTGCCGGCTGCGGACGGTGGTAAGGTTCTGGTCACTGTGCCCTTTTAACAAATGAAATCAGTCACCCTGACCTGGTCTGCCCGACACACAACAGAAGATCCATGCACTCAAGGGCAAATCACGGCTTGACACAAGTGCTGGCATTGCACCAGCAGCACCATTTTTTAAAAAATCTGCAAAGAGGGAGTTGCAAAAGGAAAGGAAAGGCCTTCAATTCCAGATAATGATTTAATGAGGAGAGGGGGGAAAAAAAGCTTGCGTGGTAAATTACGACACAGAAATGCAGAGAGACAATTTCTATAATGAACATACAGGAGGTTCACCCAAGTTGAACTGCAAGTATCAATTACATTAAATCAACCCACAAACAGTTCGAAAATCATTAGTGTGCAATTAAAGTCAGTGCGCTGTAGGTGAATTGGATTTTCTTTGGCTTGGAGCATCTTTTATTGTGAGTTCCGTAATGAATGTCCTCGCCAACACTGGTCAGGAACAGCAGCTGTCCGGCAGCATCAATAGATGCCAGCTGTTTTGTCAAGATGATGCCCATTTTTTGTTTTGCTTGTTGTTGTTGTTTGGGACATCGCGTCTTCGCAGGGGCTTGTTCCAGATTTTAAACAAAAACAGAAAGGGCGAGGAGTCGTGGGCTCTGGTTTGCTTTTCTCCTTTGGCAACCGTTCCTCCCTGCTACCAAAGGGGGTTTTAACTGGCCATCCGCTGGACTCAAAAGAGGTAGATCCAAAGCTCTGTGTTTACTTGTCAAGACAGATGCTGCGGATTAGGCCAAGATATGCGCTCGCGGTAGTTTCTTCAGATCACAGTTTACACTTCTAACATTTAACAGTTGATTTTTTTTTAAGAACTGAGCTACGCATGTTGGATGGGAGCCAAGCGATTAGATGTTGCTTTGCTGAAAGCTTTCTTGCCTTTTGTGAAGGTTTTCTTTAAACTGCATCCCATCCACGCACAAAAAAAAACATACAAACCCATGGAGCGCATTACAACAGACGCATCCTCACTTCTTCACTCAGGGATCAAACACTTCCTATTTTTTTTTGATCCACTAATGTTAGCTCACTTCAAGCGCATAAAATCTACAATCCTAAACTGTCTGCAATTGCAAACATTTTCACCGCAATCATGCCCAAGGCTCAACCGGGGAAGGGAGTTGATGAAGAATTTGCATTTACGCAAGAGTCGGAACACATCCTCGGGACTTGCCAGATCGTTTTGACTGTCAGCTTTTAACCATTACACTGACAGTGGTTTACCGGGCAGCAAGTTGTGGCTTCAACACTCACTCCAGAGACTTGAGCATAAAATTCAGACTGAGATCTGAGGGAGGGTGTCCTCTGCACTATCTGAGGTACCATCTTTCGGAGGAGGCACAGTGCCAGCAATGGTGACACAGTGGTTAGCACTGCTGTCTCACAGCGCCAGGAGCTTGCGTTCGATTCCCGGCTTGGGTTCACAGTCTGTGTGCCGATTGCACATTCTCCCCGCATCTGTGTGGGTTTCCTTTGGGAAATTCCGATTTCCTTCCACTGTCAAAAGTTAAGTGGATTGGCCATGCTAAATTGCCCCTTCGTGTTCCAGGATGTTTCGGGTAGGGGGATTGGAGGGTAAATCTATTGGATGCAGGGATAGGGCTTGGATAAGGTTTCAGAGTCAGTGCAGGCTCGATGGGCTGAGTGGCCTCTTTCTGCACTGCAGGGATTCTATGAGCTCCTGGTCTGACCTCACCAATTGCCATAAAAGATCCCATGGTGCTATTTTGAAGAACCAGGAACTTTTCCCCGGTATCCTCACCAAATATTTCCCCTTTGGCCAACATCTCTAAAACACACTGTGGGACGTTGCTGTTTTGTGGGACCTCGATGAACAGCCAGAAAGCTCTCCTGGCCAACGTTCGCTTAATGTTGTCAATTATTGTTATGTCTGCAGAGCAACAGCACTTCAGATGTAAACTGTTAAGGAAATAAAGACCTCGGGACATCCCAAAGCACTTTACAACCAATAAATTACAACAATGACTGCGAACAGTAATGTGGGAAACACAGCAGCCAATTCATGCATGGCAGTGAGATAATAGCCGCACTGTTATTATTACTGCAAAATCTAGGCTATCCGCAACAACATTATCGCAAGGTAAATTGACAGTAACTTCAGCCACTACACATGCGCAGTCAGACTCAAAAATCCATATAGTCAGAGATCCCTGCACAGGATGCGTTAGAGTTTGTCAGCAAATTCAGGAAGCATAGTGAAGAATATGCCCCTGTCTATATCAATGGGACGCAGTAGAAAGAGTCAAGAGCTTCAAATTTTTAAGTGTCCTGATCCCCCCATGTCGATACTATTGTTAAGAAAGCCTACCAATGCCTCTACTTTCTCAAAGACTAAGGAAATTTGGCATGTCGGCTACGACTCTCACCAACTTTTACAGATGCACCGTAGAAAGCATTCTTTCTGGTTGTATCACAGCTTGGTATGAATCCTGCTCTGTCCAAGACCGCAAGGGACTACAGAAGGTCGAGAATGTAGCCCAACCCATCAGGCAAACCAGCCTCCCATCCAGTGACTCTGTCTGCACCTCCCGCTGCCTCAGCAAAGCAGCCAGCATAATTAAGGATTTCATACATCCCCGAAATTCTCTCTTCCACCTTCTTCCATCAGGAAAAAGATACAAAAGTCTGAAGTCATGTACCCACCGACCATAAAGCAGCTTCTTCCCTGCTGCCATCAGACTTTTGAATGGACCTATCTTGCAATAAGTCAATCTTTCTCTACATCCTGGCTGTGATTACAACACTACATTCTGCACTCTCTCATTTCCTTCTCTATGAATGGTATTCTTTGTCTGTATAGCGTGCAAGAAACAATACTTTTCACTGTGTACGTAATTCAGCGTTAGACTGGAGTTGGCACCGTAAGAAGTCTCACAGCACCAGGTTGAAGTCCAACAGGTTGATTTGGGAGCACTAGTTTTCAGAGTGACTCACCTGATGAAGGGACAGCACTCCGAAGGCTCGTACCAGCAAATAAAGCTTGTTGAGTTTTAACCTGATGCTGTGAGATTTCTTACTTTTCATTGCATATGAATACATGCGGCAATAATAAATCAAATAAAAATCAAATTAAATTAAATTGATGTCACAGGCATTGCTGATAGACCTGGCACTAAACTTAGAGAATGGTTACAGCACGGTGGGGGGAAGTCATTCGGTCAGTTGAGCTCATGCTGGTGCACTGCAGGAGCAATTTGACTAGTCCCAATCTTATGCCCTCTCCGAGAAACCCCATAATGGTTCCCCTTCAGATGCTGCTCTAATTCCATTTTTAAAGACCCAATTAAACCTTTCTCCTGTCACACTCTCAAGTAATACATTCCAAATTGGAACCATACACGGCATAAAGGAAAAAAAACAGTTTGCCAGGCATTGCCTTTAGCTTTTTTTGCAACTCACATTATACTTAAACTGATGTATTTACCCACTAATAAAATAGCTGAGTGCAAGTTCGAACTGCCGCATTTATCATGCAGGCTTTTAAATTGCAAAATAAATTATGATTACCACTGAACAACTTCTCAGGCCCTGAAAAAAAATAATCTTGTAATTGTGGTCTCTCAGTTTTTTTTTGTCTTATTTTTCTGTGTTTTATATCTCTATCCTGAAACCCATCAGGGTTTTCCTTCCTGCAAATGGTCCAAATTTATACTCTCTGTTGTGCGGTTTTGTGATGATTGCTCAATCTGATTGTTAGAGTTCCACACAGTTGATATCTACCTTCCCTTACTTGAGGAAGGGTACACTGGCACTAGAAAGAGTGCAGAGGAGGTTTACTAAGTTGATTCCGGAGTTGAGAGGGTTGGCTATGAGGAGAGACTGAGTAGATTGGAACACTACCCATTAGAATTCAGAAGAATGAGGGGAGATCTTGTAGAAACATATAAGATTACGAAGGGAATAGCTAAGATAGAAACAGGGAAGTTGTTTCCACTGGCGGTTAAAACTAGAACTAGTAGGCATGGCCTCAAAATAAGGGGAAGCAGATTTAGCATTGAATTGAGGAAGAACTTCTTCACACAAAGAGTTGTGAATCTGTGGAATTCCCTGCCCAGTGAAGCAGTTGAGGCTACTTCATTGAATGTTTTTAAGGCAAGGATAGATACGTTTTTGAACAGAAAAAGGAATTAAGAGTTACAGTGAGCGAGCAGGTAAGTGGAGCTGAGTCCACAAAAAGATCAGCCATGATCTTATTGAATGGCGGAGAGGCTCAAGGGACCAAATGACCTACTCTTGCTCCTAGTTCTTATGTTCTTCCTGAAAGGGCCGACTTTTTAATGGAAATTTCTACCCACAAGTCAGTCTCTGGACTGTTGAACACGAAGATGACTTGATTTGATTTATTATTATCACATCGGAACAAAAGAACAGAGAACAGTGCAGCATAGAAACAGGCTCTTTGGTCCTCCAAGCCTGCACTGATCACATTTACCTAGCTAGACCACCACTTATATCCTTATCTGTTCACGTATCCATCCAGATAAGTCTTAAATACCGTTGACATATTTGCCTCAACCACCTCACTTGGCTGTGCATTCCAGGCACCCCACCCGTCATCACCCTCTGTGTAAAAAACTTCCCCCACATACCTCCACTGAACCTTATCTTGAACTTGTGCTCCCTTGTAATAGTCATTTCCACCCTGGGAAAAAGTGTCCAACTATTCGACCTATCTATACCTCTCAATTTTATGAACTTCTGTCAAGTGACATTCATAATTTTAGAAACTTTTACCAGGATATGTATTAGTTTACGGTGAAAAGTATTCCAAAAGAGAAAACGCTGGAAAATCTCATCAGTTCTGGCAGCATCTTACGGAAAGAAAAGAGCTGATGTTTCTGGGCCAGATGACCCTTTATTTTTACCCACTTTTTGCAAGTTGCGCCCAGCACACCTTCTAATTCTATCTTTCAGTCTCGTTCTTTGCTTCTAAAATTTTATTCTAACTCTTTTCTGTGGCTGTAACACTACATTCTGCACTCTCTCCTTAGCAAATGCCATTCCTTCAATGCAGAGACCAAATCTGGGTCAAATTACTAAATTATTGATTTTGGTGATGCTGGTTGATGCATAAGTATTAGACAAGACAGCAGGAAGAACTCCTATTCTCTAAGGTCGTGCCAAGCGATCTTTTACATCCACCCGTGAAGGCAGAGGTTCAAATCCCCTCCCAAAGGCGGTACTTCTGACGGTTCTGCATTCCTCTGCGTGTGCCAATCGAGATTTTGCGCTCAATTCTCTGGAAGAGGGACTATGAACCCACAACCTTCTGCCTTAAAGCCGACAGTGCCTCTATTGAGCCAAGGTCAACAATCATCCATCTGGCAATGTTTCTTCAATAATTCCCTCATCATGAAGCTTAGAAGGAAACACTCAGACAGACGGAGGAGAGAGAGTTGTTTCTGCAGTTCTTAATTTAAAGAGGGAACTGCCCCCTCCAATTTCCTACACAAAGTGTGCGCCATTTCTCTGGGTTACTGTGAAGCCTTGATTTCGTGCTTCTTTTTCCAAAATAGAATCTGTTAAAATTGCCAGAAATCTCAGAAATTGATTCTTCAGCTTCTGAAACTGGTGGGTATCAGAACTGAGAGCCACGGACAGAGGACGTCTAACACAATAGAACAAAGAAAAGTACAGCATAGGAACAGGCCCTCCGAGCCTGTACCAATCATGATGCCTAAGCTAAACTAAACAAAAATACTCTGCCCTCACTCAGTCCCTATCCCTTTATTCTCTCCCTATTCATGTGCCCGTCCTGATGCCTCTTCTGTGTTGCTAATATGTCTGCTTTCATCACCTCCTTTGGCAGCTCATTCCAAGCACCCACCATTCTCTTTTGGAGAGGGGAAAGATTTACCAGGATGTTGCCTGGTACAGAAGGCATTAGCTATAAGCACAGGTTGGAGAAAGTTGGTTTGTTCTCACTTGAACGACGGAGGCTGAGGGGTGACATGATGGAAGTGAGGGACATGGACAGAACGGATAGTCAAAAGCTCTTCCTCAGGATGGAAAAACCAGTTACGAGGGTTTAAGGTGCGAGGAGCAAAGTTTAAAGGAGATGTATGAGGCAAGTGTTTTTACACAGAGGGTGGTGGATGCCTGCAACTCACCGCTGAGGGAGGTAGTGAAAGCAGATACAATAATGCCTTTTAAGGGGAGTCTGGACAAATACACAAATTGGATGGGAATAGAGGGGTATGGGCCTCGGAAAGGTAGGGAGTTTTTGTTCAATCAGGCAGCATCATTGGTGCAGGCTTAGAAGGCCGAAGGGCCTGTTCTGTGCTATCATTTTCTTTGTTCTAGGGTAAAAAACTTTCCCCACACATTCTCCCTTAAACATTCCTCCTGTCACCTTGAGCCTTTGCTCCTTGCCATTTTTCATGCTGGAACAAACCCCTCTGACTATTGATGTTACAATGACAGTACTTGTACAGAAATACAGTTTAGAAGCAGCAGGCCATTCGGCCTTTCGAGTTGATACTGGCTCTTTGAAAAACTATCCGATTGCCCGCCCCCCCACCCTTCCTTGCTCTTTTCTTGTAATCCAGCATTGTGGAGCATTATTACTGAATCTGCTTTCACCATCCTCTGAAGCAATGCTTTCCAGTTCATGGATACTTGCTTCATGAAAGAAGACATCAATTCGCCTCATTCCACCCTTTGGTTCTCTTGCCAACTCTCTTAAAATCAGTGTGCTTAATGCTTCAGCTTTGTGAAAACTTTTTGCCCTCCTGGCATGAAGGCGTGCCACATGCCATGTGGAGCCCCAGAAGGGATGACTTGCGCCAGCATTGGTTAGTCCAAGTCAGCAGGCATCAGTGGGTCATCCCTTGTATCACCATGATCAACATTGTGTGGGTTGTCCAGTTGAGGTCACCGCAAGTGTAAACCGTGACTGACTGCCAAATGGCTTACGGGTGGCTCTCTCATTAACCAACATGCATTTTTGGTCTCCCCACCCAAGAAGGGATATATTTGCCAGAGAGGGAGTGCAGCAAAGATTCTCTAGGCTGATACCAGGGTTGGTGGGACTGTCCTATGTAGAAACGTAGAAGATAGGAGCAGGAGGAAGCCATTCAGCCCTTCGAGGCTGTCCCACCATTCATCACAACCATGGCTGATCATCCAACTCAATAGTTAATTCTGCTTTCTCCCAATAATCTTTGATCCTATTCACCCCAAGTGCTCTATCCAGCCGCCTTTTTAATACATTCAATGGTTTGGCATCAACTACTTCCTACTGTAATGAATTCCACAGGCTCACCACTCTTTGGGTGAAGAAATGTCTTCTCATCTCCATCCTAAATGGTCTACACCGGATCCTCAGATTGGGGCCCCTGATCTGGACTCCCCCACCAGTGGGAACATCCTTCCTACATCTCTTCAATCCTGTTAGAATTTTACAAGTCTCTATGAGATCCCCCTTTCATTCATCTGAACTCCAGTGAAAATAATCCAAACTTAGTCAATGTCTCCTCACACATCAGTCCCACCATCCCTGGAATTAGCCTGGCAAACCTGTGAGGAGTTATGCATTCAATTGGCGCTATTCACTAGCGCTTAGAAGGATGCCAGGAGATCTGAGTGAAAAGTGTAAACTTCGAACAGAGCTGGACAGACTAGATGCAGGAAGGAAGTTTCCTCTGGCTGGGGAATCTAGAACCAGGAGACACCATCTCAGGATACAGGGTAGATTATGTAGGACTGGGATTAGGAAAGGTGACTTGACTATTAACCCAGAAACTCAACTAATGTTCTGAGGGCCCCGGGTTCAAATCCCGCCATTGCAGATGGTAGAATTTGAATTCAATAAAATTATCTGGAATTAAAAATCTACTGATGACTATATACCATTGTCGCTTGTCGGAAACACCCATCTGGTTCACTGATGTCCTTTAAGGAAGGAAATCTGCCGCCTTTATGTGGTCTGACCTACCTGTGATTCCAGACCCCCAGCAATGTGGTTGACTTACAACTGCCCTCCAAGGGCAACTAAGGATGAGCAATAAATGCTGGCCAATCAGCAACGCCCATGAACCATGAATGAGTAAAAAAGAATTCAAAGTGTAGTGAACCTATGGAATTCTCTACCACTGAAAGTAGTGGAGACCAAGTCACAGAATGTGTTAAGGAAAGAATAGATAATCTTTTAACAGCATCAAGCGGTATGGGGAAAAAGTGGGAATATGGAAATGAGATAGAGAATCAGCTGTGATCATATTGAATGGTGGAGCAGAGGCAAAAGGCCTGTTCCGAGTTTTTAATATTTAAGATCAGCTGACATGGCATTGTTCAAGCGTGGAAAGAAAGACTTGCATTTATTATCGCCTTTCATCTCCTCAGCATGTCTCAATGCACTTCAGAGGCAAAGAAGTAGTTCTTATGTTCAGTCACTGTTGGACTAGTGGAAATACAGGAGCGACTGTGCACAAAGCAAGCTCCCATAGGCAGCAACGTGCTCGGGGCCAAATCATCCGATTTTCTTTTTGAGAAGATATATTGTTTGGCCAAGGAAATATTTTTGTAGCTGGAAGTCCGGATGCCAATTCACACACACACACACACACACACACAGCAAAGAGCTAATCTGTTTTCATGGGATACATGTTTGGCCACAACGCCAGGAAAAAAAAGGCCCTGGTCTTCCTTGAAGTTCTGCCACCAGAGAAGCCTGCGAGGCTCAACGGCTGATTCGAAAGATGGGGCGGCACGATGGCACAGGGGTTAGCTCTGCAGCACCAGGGATCCAGTTTCGATTCCTGGCTTAGGTCATTGTCAGTGTGGAGTTTACCCATTTTCCCCATATCTGGTTTCCTCCCACTGTCCAAAGATATGCAACTGAGGTGAACTGGCCATGCTAAATTGTCCCTTAGACCCCGATATTACTGCTGTCCGAGGTTTGTAAGATCGCACTCACAGTCAACGGGGAATGCCACTCTGCGAGCCTCAACTTCGGGGCAGTTCTGCCAGTAAAAACAGCACCTTAGTGTCCAAGGATGTGTAGGTTTGGTGAATTGGCCATGGAAAATGAGTGGGGTTACGGGGATGGAGAGGGGGAGAGGATCTGGCTAAGATACTCTGTCAGAGAGTCAGTGCAGACTCGATGGGTCGAATGGCCTACACTGCAATACAATGCCTACCTCCGGTTCCATTCTCCCATCTTCTCCCCTGCAAATTCTTTCTTTTTTCAGAGAGCAGGCCAAATCCCTTTTAAATGCTTCAATAAAATCTGCCTCCACCAGTCTCAGGCAGCGCATTCCACATTCCCACCACTCGCTGTGTGAAAAAGTTTTTCTCCTCTTGCTTTTGCTTCTTTTGCCAACAACTTTAAATCTGTACCCCCTCATCCTCGATCCTCTCACCTGTGGGGACAGTTCCTGTTCAATATATATCTCGTACTGGACTCAAAATGTTAATTATGTTTCTCTCTCTCCACGGGTGCTGCCAGATCTGCTGAGTTTTTCCAGCACTCTCTGTTTTCATTTCCCTCTTTGCTCCTCTTGTTTGTTTTCTCAATTCCTCCCTGAGCCTTTGATATTCAGCTTGGTTCTCAATTGTATTTTCTGCCTGACATCTGTCATAAGCACACTTTTTCTTCCTTAACTTACCTTTCAATTTACCTCTCCCTTCAGGAATGTAGAAACTACAAGCAGGAGTAGGCCATTCGACCCTTCAAGCCTGCTCCGCCATTCACCTTGACCATAGCTAGTCATCAAATTCAATATCCTGATCCTCCCCCCTTCACCCTTATATCCCTTGATCCCTTTAACTCTAAGAGCTCTATCTAATTTCTTCTTGAAATCAGACAACCTTTGCAGTAAAATATCCCTATCCCCAAACTCAAATCCTCTCACTGTCAAAGCCAACATATCTTTAAAAAATATTCCTTGATTGTGCCCAAACTCTTTTTTGAAGATTTGCTGACTCTGTCTCTTGCCAACATTTGATTCCAATTTATTCAACCCAGATCCACTCTTACCTCAGTTAATTATTTTTACTCTGGGTTGTTATTTGGCATTTTCCACTGTCAGTCTAAACTTGGATCATACAATGATCACATTCCCTGAAAATGTTCTTCTACTGATCCAACCGGCTCAACTCATTTTCAAGAGCCAGGACTATCAACATTGCCTTTCTCATTGGCTGGAAATGTACCTCTGCAGAAAATTCTCCTGAACACTCTTGCCACTCATGATCCCAGTCCATTTTCAGATAATTAAAGATCCCTCATTGTAACTGCTTGACAAGTTTTGCACCTCTCTGTAATATCTCTGCAAACTTAATCCTCGACATCTTTCCCACAGTTGCTGGCCTAAAGACTACACTGAACTGTGTAATTACACCTTTTTTGTGTTCCTTAGATCTAGCCAAATCAATTCTGTCTTTGATCTCTCTGGGACATCCTCTTACTCCAACACAGTAATGCTCTCTTCAATCAATACAGCCACCCCTCTTCCTTTTCTTCCTTTCCCACCTTTCCGGAATTCTCTAGCTGTTCAACACCTCCCACGCCCACCTCCCTCCCACTGTCATTGCAAGCGAGGACAGAGGATGTGACACCTTGCCAAATTTTTCTTCACCGCAGTGGGACTGGAGAATCCCGCTGGCATGAATGACCAGAAAATTGCGGCCCTTCCATCCAGGAATGCGAAGATGTACGTGTTCGGTGGACTGACCGTGGTAAATTTCCCTTAGTATCAGGGGGTTTAGCAGGGTAAATGCATGGTGTTACAGGGGTAGGTCCTGGGTCGGATTGTGGTTGGTATAGGCTTGAAGGGCTGAATGGCCTCCTACTGCACTTAGTGAATCTATGATTCTGAGATTCTGTGAATATTTAACATCCCATGCACTTGCTTCAGCAAGGCCTCACAACAATCTGCACCCTCTCTTTTTCTTCTCTATGAGTGGTATGCTTTGTCTATATAGTGCGCAAGAAGCAATACTTTTCACTGTATACTAATACATGTGACAATAATAAATCAAACCAAATCGCCACATTATAATTTCACACGGTAATCAGCACTTGCAAATCACACTGTTCTGATTTCGACCTTATTGCTTTCTTTCTCTGCCTCGACCAATTAACTGACTATTTTTAAGTTAATTTATTATTGTCATAAGTTGGTTTACGTCAGCATTGCAATGAAGTTGCTGTGAAAAACACCCAATTGCCACATCCCAGTGCCTGATCAGGTACACTGAGGGAGAATTTAGCATGGCCAATGCATCCAATCAGCATGTCTTTTAGATTGTGCGGGAAAGCCCACACAAACACGAGGAGAATGTATAAACTCCACACAGCCAACGGAACCATAGAACCTGGGACCGTGACGCTGTAAGGTAGCAGTGCTATTTGCCCTATTCTGACTATTCTTTGTTGCAGTGCCACTCATCTCTTTCTGTATTCTGTGCACTTTGGTGTTGCTATCTGATATGATCTCTTGGGTTCCCATATCCCTTGCCTAGTTCAAGAATAGACATTGCCTGACTTCCTGAGCATCACCAGCACTTTGTTTTCATATCAGCCTACACTATAGTTAAGAAAGTCCACCAACTCCTCTACTTTCTCAGTAGACTAAAGAAATTTAGCATGTCAGCTACAACTCTCACCAATTTTTAAAGATGCACCATAAAAAGCATTTTTTTCTGGTTGTATCACAGTTTGGTATGACTCCTGCTCTGCCCAAGACCACAAGGAACTGCAAAAGGTCGTGAATGTAGCCCAATCCATCACGCAAACCAGCTTCCCATCCATTGACACTGTCTACACTTCCCGTTGCCTCGGCAAAGCACCCAGCATAATTAAGGAGCGCACGCACCCTGGACATTCTCTCTTCCACCTTCTTCCTTTAGGAAAAAGTTAGAAAAGTCTGAAATCACATACCAAGAACAGCTTCTTCCCTGCTGCCATCAGACTTCTGAATGGACCTAGAACATAGAACATAGAACATAGAACAATACAGCACAGAACAGGCCCTTCGGCCTTCGATGTTGTGCCGACCAAAATAAAAAAAGCAATGCCCCTCCTAACTAAACCATTCCCTTCTCATCCATATACTTATCAACTAACCTCTTTAACGCCACCAAACTTGGCGCATCTACAACAGCTGCAGGCAGGGCATTCCACTCCCTAATCACTCTTTGAGTAAAGAACCTACCTCTGAGATCCGTCCTATAACTCATACCCCTTAATTTAAAGCTGTGTCCCCTCGTGCTAGCTTTCTCCATCCTAGGAAAAAGGGCTATCACTGTCCACCCTATCTAAACCTCTAATCATCTTATATGTTTCGATTAGGTCCCCTCTTAGCCGCCTCCTTTCTAACGAAAACAACCTCAAATCCTTCAACCTCTCTTCATAGGACCTGCCCTCCATACCAGGCAACATCCTGGTAAACCTCCTCTGTACCCTCTCCAATGCCGCCACATCTTTCTTATAATGTGGCGACCAGAACTGCACACAATACTCCAAGTGCGGCCGCACTAGAGTTTTGTACAGCAGCAACATGATGCTGCGGCTCCTAAATTCAATCCCCCTACCAATAAAAGCTAAGACTCCATAAGCCTTCTTAACAACTTTATCCACTTGAAGACCTATCTTGCATTAAGTTGATCTTTCTCTACATCCTAGCTACGAGTGTAATACTACATTCTGCACTCTCCCCTTTCCTTCTGTATGAACTGTATGCTTTGTCTGTATAGCATGGTAGAAACAATACTTTTTACTGTGTACTAAAACACATGACAATAATAAATCAAATCAAATCAAAAGTCGCTGGAATGGGACTGAAGTTTGCCAGCTCTAAGAGGTGAGAAATGGCTAGTGTGGCACGTACTAACATTGCTATCTTTGCTTACCAAGCAAGGTTTGGACATTTTGGAAGTTAGCTGTTCGTGGGTGATCCAAGAAATTTGAAAATACAAATGGTTTGACCTGAAGAGTGCTGACCCTCACCATTAACTGTGCAACAAAAATGAAAAGTACGTGGTTCCTCAAACACAGGGACATAATTAAATTGTTGTTCTAGTTCCAGTCTGTTAAACCTGATCATGGAAGAATTAGCCTCTGGAATCTACTGCTGCGTAAAGCGTTTCTGGCAACAAGGAGGGTTCAGCATGTTGCAAAAGCTTATATTTATACAGCATCTTTAATGTGGAACACAAAAAGGGCCAGGAGGACTCCACTGGAGTAGAATCCACCGGGACTGCACTGGGGTAGAATCCACTGGGACTCCACTGGAGTAGAATCCACCGGGACTGCACTGGGGTAGAATCCACTGGGACTCCACTGGAGTAGAATCCACCGGGACTGCACTGGGGTAGAATCCATTAGGATTTCATTGGAGTGGAATCCACCGGGCCTGCACTGGGGTGGAATCCACTGGGACTCCACTGGGGTGGAATCCACTGGGACTCCACTGGAGTGGAATCCACTGGAACTGCACTGGGGTAGAATCCATTAGGATTTCACTGGAGTGGAATCCACTGGAACTGCACTGGGGTAGAATCCATTAGGATTTCACTGGAGTGGAATCCACTGGGACTGCACTGGGGTAGAATCCATTAGGATTTCACTGGAGTGGAATCCACCGGGACTGCACTGGGGTAGAATCCATTAGGATTTCACTGGAGTGGAATCCACCGGGACTGCACTGGGGTAGAATCCATTAGGATTTCACTGGAGTGGAATCCACCGGGACTGCACTGGGGTAGAATCCATTAGGATTTCACTGGAGTGGAATCCACCGGGACTGCACTGGGGTAGAATCCATTAGGATTTCACTGGGGTGGAATCCACCGGGCCTGCACTGGGGTGGAATCCACTGGGACTCCACTGGAGTGGAATCCACTGGGACTCCACTGGGGTGGAATCCACTGGGACTCCACTGGAGTGGAATCCACTGGAACTGCACTGGGGTGGATAGAGAAACAAAAAAGTTGCCCGGCTAAAGGGAAGGATGTCTGGAGGGGTTGTCAAAACCATGGGTGCAGCTTAAATGGAGAGTGGAGGGGTGGAGGGAGTGTTTAAAATGGAGGGTGGAGAGGTTCAGGGAGTGTTTAAAATGGTGAGTGGAAAGGTGGAAGGAGTGTTTAAAATGGTGAGTGGAAAGGTGGAAGGAGTGTTTAAAAGGTGGAAGGAGGGGTAAAGGGAGTGGAGGGAGTGATTGAATGGAGGGCAGAGAGGTTGAGGGAGTTATTTTAACTCATAAAGTGAACGGATTTTGTGCGAGTATTCAAAAAATGATCACTAATTCAGTCAGCACTTCTTGGAGAGTTGTGAGGTCAAAATGATCGACCAACAGAATAAAAACCAAAAGGAAACCTCAAGAGAAAGTCAAATCAGCAAACTCGCCTGCTGTGTGAAGAAGTTGTGTAAATTGAAGCATTCCTGAGGGAATTGGATGATTATCTGCACAGAAACAATATGCAGAGGTACGGGGAAAAGAGCAGAGAGAGGATGCTCATTCGGAGAGCCAATGCAGACAACAATGGGCCGAACAGCCTCCTTCTGACCCGTAGCAATGCTGTACAGCAGGAAGGGGCAGCTTTACTTTATTTGCTGGCATGTGGATCTTTAGCTGAATTGCCAAGCAATTTTCACACATTCTAGGCAAATGTAGCAATCAAAGCAACCTGTGAAAAGGGATCTGTTAATATGGAAAATTCCACAGTGCGTAGTAAACCTTTCAAACGACAACAATAGCTCTTGTTCAAATCTTATCTTGTGATAAACAAGTAAGTGCTCTGCACTATGAACAAAGATCTGCATCAGTCAGTCACCAGTGAAGCTATTTCTGCAATGCACTCATTTGTATGTACAGTAATAGACTCATTCTCTCGGCAACTGTATTCCCTGGACATGAAGCGTTGGCATATCTTCAGCTTGCATGTATGGAACATTTAATACTATAATGCACCCAGACAGTGGAACAACTGCTTATTAAAAAGATAGGATCTCACTTTTTTTAACCATACACAGTTCCATTTTAAGAGCCAAATTATTGGACTGTGCCGTCTTGCTGCATTATTTCATTTAAACAATGCTCAAAGCCTTTTAGACTTCGACTGCAAAGAGAATATGTGGCTACTCAAGAACAGAAAAAAGACGCGGCTGCTTGCTTTGGGCAGTGAGTGGAGGTCGTTCCAAGCTCTCCTGGGTTGCATCCCAACTCTGCCGTGGTCAGAATTCATTCCTTGTATTCTCCCTGAGCCGAACGGCCTTTTCTTTCGGAATTGATCCGGCCCTGGGACAACGTTACATCTGAAGCAAGGATCAGGTTTAAATGAGGTGATTTGAGAGAGATTGCTGGTTGTTGGCTCAGAGAAAGGTCACCGAGTACCTCAGAACCGTGCTCAGAGCGTTCGGCATCCTCCCTCTTCCAGTGAAAATGTCAAAGGGGGGACGCTGCCTTCATAAAGAACGGGCTTGTGCGCCCTCCCCATCCGACTCTGTGCTCACGCACCCTATCGATTACTTCTGCAGGCCATTACGGATTGCGCGTGCAAAGGCAGTCAGCCAACAGCAAGATCCCACAAACAGCCAAGTGGCCAGCTATTCTGGATAAAAGCTTTGCTCTGCACCTTCGGTCTGTGAGCAACCAGGACCCTGACCTTCCCATCGCTCGCCGTTTTAACACACAATCCTGCTCCCGTGCCCACATGTCTGTCCTTGGCCTGCTGCAATGTTCCAGTGAAGCTCAACTCAAACTGGAGGAACAGCATCTCTTCTTCCAGCTCAGCACTTTACAACCTTCCGGATTCAACATCAAATTCAACAACTTCAGATGATCAACTCTACCCCACCTCAATCCCTTTGTTTTCATTGTATTTAATTTTTAACTATTCTCTACCTTTCGTTTCTTTGTCTTTCTTCTCTCCCCAGCGCTGTGTCCTGCTATTTTATCTCTCCTTTTACCTTTTCTCCATTTTTGCTTCCCTTTTCCCCCCCTTTCTCAATTTAACCTCGCTCCCACCCATCTCTCCCCTGCCGCCCACGTCTTTATCTGTCACAGTTTATCCTCTGATTTCAGTTTCTCTGCCTTTTGGCCATTCACACCCTCTATTCTCTCTATGGGCTGCCATTAGCAGCCTTTTTCCTGGTTTCTATGGCTGTGACTCATCTTTCATTCCCTCACCCTGCAGTATAAATATCTCCCAATTTCCATGCCTTTTAGCTTTAACAGTGGGTCACCTGGATTCGAAGCAACAGTTCTTTCCTCCTATTTGAGATGCTATCAGCTCAACAGATTTCCCGGCAGTTTCTCTTTTAGACCAGATATTCTGTCGTCTGGTAGCATTGACAAAGGCATAAATATTATGCATCTTTGCATTAGGACTTTAAGATCTACCATTTTAGAATCATAGAACCCTATAGTGCAGAGGAGGCCATTCAGCCCATTGAGTCTGTACTGACCATAATCCCACCCAAGCCCTATCCATGTCATCCTGTGCACTTACCTTGCTCATCCCCTTGGCCAAATTGACTAAGAGCCAACTTATCATAGCTAATCTGCCTAACCGGCATGCTTTGGAGTGTGGGAGGAAACTGGAGCACCCAGAGGAAACACACGCAGACATGGGTAGGATGGGCAAATTCCTATTAACATCACCCAGCACAGTGGTTAGCACTGCTGCCCCACAGTAACAGGACCTGGGTTTAATTCGCAGCTTTCGTCACTATCTTTGTGGAGTTTGCACATTCTTCCCATGTCTGTGTGCATATCCTCCTGGGTGACTGGAAACTGGGTGCACCAGTTTCCTCCCACACGCCAAAAATGTGCAGATTATCTAATCCAATTATGTTCAGGTTATGTGGATTGGCCTTGGTAAATTACTCCTTCCTGTCGGGGGGATTAGCAGGGTAAATACGCGGGGTTACGGAGATAGAACCTGGGTGGGATTGTTGTTGGTGCAGACACGATGGACCAAATGGATCCAATTATCTCAGATCAATGGTTATTTCTCTAAGAATTGCTCATTCTGTAAACTGGAGAGGTGAACTTTGGACTAAGAATCCAGAGACCCAGGATAAGACTCTGGCATCTTGAATTCAAATCCCACCATGGCAAATGATGAAATTTGAATTCAATAAAAATTTGGAATTAAAAGTCTAATGATGAACATGAAACCATTGCCAACTGTTGTAAAAACCTAATTGGTTCGCTGATGCAAGAAGGAAATCTGCCATCCTTACCTGGTCTGGCCTACACATTGACAGTTAACGGCCCTCAGGGATGGCAATAAATACTGGCCCAGACAAAAACAAGCAAACTCACACCATGTACAACCACTCCAAATTCCCCTCAAATTTACAGTTTACAATGTCAAATTGGAAGCCTTCCTGTACAATCTAACTGCCTGTCTACACAAAAAAGTCCAGGAATAAATAACAAATAAAAAAAATCATTGTTGAGGAGTTGAACCGGGATCCTTTCTGATCTGTGTTGAGAATTATCTTGTAAATATGTGTGGGACAAGCTGATCCCCCTGCGTTTGCACCTATCTATTCTTGTTTTTTGATGGAGCAATTTACCTCAACAATTTTTTCAACAAAGAAGCAATTCTTTGAAGAACATAATAAAAACAGAACAAGAGACAGAAGTAGGCCGTACAGCCTCTTGAACCCACTTCACCAATCAATAAACATTGAGTGGAATTTTCCGACCATCCACACCAGCGGGTCTCTCCCATCCCACTGCAGTGAACAGAGATTGACCGGCTTCTGTGGCAGGAGCGGTAGGGCGCGAACAGCCGGAGAATTCTGGCCATGGTCCAAAGCCAATGTAGACAGTCAATGAAGATGGCCACTCATCTCACACACACATACACACACTCACGTATACACATACATGCAAACTCACATATACACATACACACATACACACAAACGCACACATACACACAAACTCACATACATACACACACACAAAGTCACACATACACACACAAACTCACACATACACAAACATGAACACATACATACACATATAACTCACAAACTCACACATACCCACACAAACACACTCATATACACACACAAATTCACACATATACAGACACACACACACACACAGGAGACTTGAGGAAAGACTCGAGGGCAGAATCTAAACTGACACTGAACTGAGGGAATGGTGCACTGTCAAAAGTGTCATATTTCAGTGAAATGTTAAAACCAAGTCCCTGTCTTTCCTTTTGAAATGGATGTAATAGATCCCATGGCACTAGTTCAAAGGAAGGAAAGAGTGTACTCTCGAAATCTTGGCCAATATTCAACATCTCAAACAAAATTGCCAAAACACTGTCTGGTATTTTCACATCTCTGGTGGTGGAATCTTGCTGTGCGCAAGATGTATGCTGCACTTCCCTCCAGTTCAAAAAGGAAACCAGAAGTGGATTGGATACCCCAGCATTAGAAATGGGCAGTATAAATATTGGTTTGTTTTGCACGTCACTGGCAAAGGCAACATTTATTGCCCATCCCTAATTGTCCCAGATAATAGATCATTAAACCCTACAGTGCAGAAAGAGGCCCTTCGGCCCACCAAGTCTGCACCAAAAACAATCCCACCCAGGCCCTACTCATTATACCCACTAATCCCTGGGTACTAAGGGGCAATTTCTTAGCATGGCCAATCAACAAAACCCGCACATCTTTGGACTGTGGGAGGAAACCGGGGTATCCACAGGGAACCCATGCAGACACGAGGACAATGTGCAAACTCCACACAGACAGCGACCTGAGCCGGGAATCGAACCCAGGACCCTGGGGCTGTGAAGTAGCAGTGCTAACCATTGTGCTATCATGCCGCCCTCAGCACCTGAGTTGTGATATTTTTAACAACCTATTCTCCTCATATTAACATGGATGACACAGTGGTTAGCACTGCTACCTCCCTGCGCCAGGGACCTGGGCTCGATTCCTGGCTTGGGTCACTGTCTGTGCGGAGTCTGCACATTCTCCCTGTGTCTGCGTGGGTTTCCTTCGGGTGCTTCAATTTCTTCCCACAGTCTAAAAAACATTAGGTGAATTAGCCATGCTAAACTTTCCCTCAGCGTATCCGAAGAGGTGCTGGAGTATGGCGACTAGGTGATTTTCACAGTAACTTCATTGCAGTGTTAATGCAAGGCCTGCTTATGACACTAATAAATAATCTTTTGAACTTAATCCTAAATGCGTCATTTAGACTATAAGACAAAAAAGCAGAATTAGGCCATTCAGCCCATTGAGTCTGCTCCTCATTCAATCATGGCTGATTTTTCTTCTCATCCCCATTCTCCTGCCTTTTCCCCATAACTCCTGATCCCCTTATTAATCAAGAACCTATCTATCTCTGTCTCAAAGACACTCAATGAGCCAGCCCCCACAGCCTTCTGCGGCAAAGAGTTCCACAGATTCATCACTCTCTGGCTGAAGAAATTCCTGTTTTAACGCACCATCCCTTTAGCCTGAGGTTGTGCTCTCTGGTTCTAGTTCTTCCCACTTGTGGAAACATCCTCTCCACCTCCACTCTTTCCGGCCTCGAGGTCTAAACTGCCCTCAATGTCCCACCCCGCTTTGCTTGGTCCTCCACAGGCTGTGCAGTCCCTTTTGCTAATTCACCAGCAGCGAGAAGGGTTTTGAGAAAAACCTCTCCCTTCCCTAAAACCAGCCACCCCTGGGGTCAGGTGTCCGAATCCAAGTCAGATTAACCCTGCATAGCATGGGCACGTTAATTTGCGATCCCTTGTGCCTTCAGAGTTCAGGTACAGTGGGAGTTTCCAGTGGAGTCATTGAGGGAGCCCAGAATAGAGTGATTTTATCTCAGCTGACCCCCAAGATCCAAAAGACATACACTTATAATTATTTTGAATGCTTTATTTTGCGGCCTTCCATGATGAACAGCTTTGAATAAATAATTCAGCAGCGCTAATCATTAGTCTATTTTTCAAAACTCTTATTTGTCTTTCTCTCAAGCAGAACACATTAGCTTTGTGTGCAGTGAATGTATTAAAATAAGACTCAAATATTTTTTAAAGTCCTTTCAAGGAAATGCATTATATTATTTATCCGAATTATAATTTTCATAAATTAAATTTTCTACTTTAGCAGATTTAAACTTGTTTAAATGTAAATTAGATTCATGTTTAAAAGCAAAATTAATTACCGCTTTCCAACGTTAGAGCTTCTTTCGTGCAACTTTGAATAACACTAGAGAGCAAATTAACTCTTGGGACACAGGGAATATGTCAGGTAAACTGGCATGACCAGGGCCGACTGCGGTATACCAACTCGCGATGGTGAAATGGCCTCCCGATGCCCGTTGGCCAGCTCAACGCACAACAGTGAATTTTCACATGAACAGGTTCCAAATGGAGCCCCATTGCCAGCAGAGTCCAGGAAAGAACATTGATGAACCGTAGGTAGGCGATGGCCTGGTGGTGTTATCGCGAGACTATTATCCCAGAAACTCAGCTAATCAGACAATCCCTACAGTGCACAAGGAGGCCATTCGGCCCATCGCATCTGTACCGACGACCACAATCCCACCCAGACCCTAATCCCGTAACCCCACGTATTTACCCTGTAACCCCCTGAAACTAAGGATCAATTCAGCATGGCCAATCAACCTAACCCATACATTTTTAGACTGTGGGGGGAAACCGGAGCACCTGGAGGAAATCCACGTAGACATGGGGGGAATGTGGAAACTCCACGCAGACAGTGACCCGAGGCTGGAATTGAACCCGGGTGAGGCAGCAGTACTAACCATTATGCCACATGCCACCCAATTGTGCTCCTGTGCTGCACGATTTTCTAGGGACCCGAGTTCATACACAGCAGATGGTGGAATCTGACTTCAATAAAAGAAATCTGGAATTACGAATCTATTGATGATCATAAAACCACTGACGATTGTCAGAAAAATCCATCTGGTTCACTGATGTCCTTCAGGAAAGGAGATTTTCCATCCTTAACTGGTTTGGTCTACATCGAACTCCAAAGCCACAGCAATGTGGTTGACAGCCGTTTCTGTGGCCCCGATCGAGACTCAAGGATGGCGCATTGCCTCCCTGATGCCAGGGTCAAGGACTTCTCCGAGCAGTTGCAGGACATTCTGAAGGGGGAAGGTGATCAGACAGCATAAATTTAAGGTGAGAGGGGAGAGATACAAAAGGAACCGGGGGACAATTGTTTCACTCAGAGGGTGGTGAGTGTCTGGAACAAGTTGTCAGAGGTAGTTGTAGAGATGGGTACAATTTTGTCTTTTAAAAAGCCAAAAATTTTGTCTTTTAAAAAGACACTTACATGGGAACAGATGAGTACAGAGGGATATGGCCAAAGATGGGCAATTGGGACAAGTGTAACAGTAAAAACTGGGCAGCATGGACAAGTTGGGCTGAAGAACCTTTTTCCATGCTATAAACCTCTATGACTCAACTAACTTCCACGGGCAACTAGGAGTGGCAATAAATGCTGGCCTGCCAAACATGCCCATGTCCCACAGATCAATAAACAAAAGTGATGTTCTCTCCCTTTAAAGAGCTTGGCTTAATTAGCATTGGGCCATCAACAGTCACAATTACTCAATCATCATTGTAGAACAAGGCGATTCTTTTAAAGTTTATTAATTTGTGCCAAAGTAGGCTTACATTAACACTATAATGAAGTTACAGTGAAAATCCCGTAGTCGCCACACTCCAGCATTCAGTTCAGGGACACTGAAGAGAATTTAGTCAATCCATCTACCCTGACATCGTTAGACTGTGGGAGGAAACCAGAGCACCCAAAGGAAAACTACGCAGACACGGGAAAACATGTACACTCTGCACAGACAGTGACCTGAGCTGGGAATCAAACGCGTGAGCCTTTATGGAATTTGCACATTTTCGTTGTGTCTGCGTGGGTTTCTTCCAGATGCTCCAGTTACCTCCCACAGTCTGAAAAACATGTTGGCTGGGTGCACTAGCCACGCTAAATTCTCCTTCAGTGTCAGATCAGGCGCTGGAGTGTGGCAACTTGGGCAACTTCACAGTAACTTCATTGCAACGTTAATGTAAGTTTTACTTGCAGCTAATAAATAAACTTTAACTTTGTCATTTTCAGTGATTACATTGGTCATATTCTGATCTGGGTTTCAAAATTGTGCCAAGGACTTTATTAGCTCGGAGTTTAAACAATTCGCTTATGCCTCATTGAACCCTGTGTGTTCATTGGGTGAGCTTTCCACTTCATTAAGAATGCTTCGATTTGATTAGAGGCCACCTTGGAGACAGACTGGAGAGGCTACCAATACACGTGGGCCACAATGTGATCAAACACCAACACTCAGTCGCAACCAGATCTTTGAAAACCAAAAGATTTCTACCCTAAAAGCACGCACGCACAGCAAGTTATTAAACAGCAGTAACACATGGGGTCATGTATGCTATTGTGAAACAAAGATTAGGTAAGTACACAAGGGGCTTGATCTGGCTGTCTTGTCTTCAGTCAGTCTACCTTTGCCCTTGAAGCACGCGCATCAGCAGAGCTCTTGCTTAAGTAACAGCTATGTATATAAAAACACGGCACAGAGAATAACACAGGCATCTCCTTCACAGGTACTTCCCCAATGACATTTCATGCTTTTCCCGTGTTGTGCCCTTGGGCTTTTTGCTCAACTGCCTTGTTGAATTCACAACACATGGGGCTCAGTCCCATCTGGCGCCGTACGTCATCTCAAGGTGTGGCTTTGCAAGCTGCACCCCACTGCTTTCCAATTTATTTCCCCCGAGGTGCTGGAGGTTGTTGAGCGAGTGAGGAGGACGTGGCCACTTCAGCCTCAGATAAAAGCAAAATACTGCAGGTGCTGGAATCTGAAACAAGAAAACGCTGGAAAAGTCTCACCAGGTCTTATAGCATCCGTGGAGAGGGAATAGATCCAATGTTTCAAGTCCTTCATCAGAACCAAAGGTTCATCCAGATTCGAAATGTTGGCTCTATTCTCTCCCCACAGATGCTATTGAGATTTTCCAACATTTCTTTGTTTCTGCTACTTCAGCCTATCCTGCTACTTGCCTTGAAATTTAAAACTGTGCACTTTCCAGGGAAAAGATACTGAAAATGGCGGGTTGACGCTCCCCCCTTTCTAGTTAAGTCGCACTGAAGACATGTGAGACAACTCACAGGATCAAACCACAGCCCCTGAACTCACATAGTGGGGAAGGAAACATGAAAGGCATCATTCATAAAGGATAGTGTAAACGTGCTGTCGTTCATTTACTGAGAACTAGGCATATAATATCACCCTCAAAGGATAGAAAGCTTAAAGAACATCAGCAGCAGAGCTGTGTGCGCTGTGTTCTGCTCGTAGGCCAAAATGAGACCAAGACTGTGTCATATGATAGTTTCTTTCAAGGGATAGCGTGCCGTTTCCTCTTAAATATGCAGGAGCAGTGCGATGGTACAGTGGTTAGCACTGTTGCCTCACAGCGCCACGGACCTGGGTTCAATTCCAACCTTAGATGACTTACTGTGTGGAGTCTGCATGTTCTCCCCATGTCTGCAAGGATTTGCTCCTGGTGCTCCAGTTTCCTTCCACAGTAGAAAAACATGCTGGTAAGGTGCATTGGCCATGCTAAATTCTCCCACAGTGTACCCAAACAAGCACCCGAATATGGTGACCAGGAGATTTCCACAATAACTTCATTGCAGCGTTAATGTAAGCCCACTTGTAACACTGATAAATAAATTTTAACTGTACAATTGGTGTTTTCAGCTGTTGAAAGGGAGGAAAGGGTTTTACATGTTTAAGTAACTGTTCTGAGGGGTGCTGGATCTTTCTTGTGGGCTCAATTTATCGCACTCTTGCCTTTGAGTCAAAAGGTTAGAATCTACAGAACTCCTACAGTGCAGAAGGAGGCCACTCAGCCCATCAACCACAATCCCACCCAGCTCCTATCCTCATAACCCCACAGATTTACTCCGTTAGTCCCCCTAACGCTAAGGGTCAATTTAGCACAGCCAATCAACCTAACCCACACATCTTTGAACTGTGAGAGGAAACCTGAGCACCCAAAGGAAACCCATGCAGACATGGGGAGAATGTGTAAACTCCACACAAACAGCGATCCAGGGTGGGAAGAGAGCCTGGGTCTTTGGTGCTGCGAATCAGCAGTGCTAACCACTGTTTGCCTTGGCATAGCACCTTTTATAACCACAGAAATTCCAAGGTGTTTTACAGGCAATTAACTAATTTTTCTGAAGTTTAGTCATGGCATTATTCTGCCACTTTGAGCATAATCCCACTCAGGCCCTGTACCTATAACCCTAGCTAGTCCCTTTGACACTAACAGGCAATTTAGCATTGTCAATGCACCTAATCCTTTGGACTGCAGGAGGAAACTGGAGCACCCGGAGGAAACACATGCAGACATGGGGAGAACATGCAAATTCCATACAGATGGTGACCCAAGCTGGGAATCGAACCCTGGCGCTGTGAGGGAGTAGTGCTAATCACTGTGCCATCGTGCTGCCCCAAGGTTGTGGATTCAAATTCCACGACCGGATTGGGGTGCAAAGATGAGGGCTGGCACTCGAGCACAATGCTGCATTGTCGAAGATGCCACCTTTCAGAAGAGACATTAAACCAAAGTCCGGCATGCCCTCTCAGAGGAGGTAAAATATCCCATGGCTTTATTTCAAATAAATCAAAATTGGCTGTGAGAAATTGAAGCATCTTTGTATTTTCAGAATGGAGGGACTGGTTAACTATTCTACTAACATGGCCAGTGTGTAAGAATTTGTAAATTGACTTCTGATCCATGTTGTGTAAGAAGTCATGGAAAGGGAAGGAGTGAGAGTGGCCCTGACAGCGGGAGGGAAGGAAATAAATCGGGCAAATTCTGTACCTGATTGCTATTCAGCATCGGTATCCGGAACATGAGGGCAGGATTGGATTGGCTGTGACACCTACAGAAATACAGTCTAGTACCAATCACTTTTTGGCTTTGAATAAAATGTGAGGTTGGCCAGAACGCTGCTACAGGCAGGGGAATTGTGCCCTGAAAACAGGAGAGTAAAGGTGTGTAGGTTAGATTAATTGGCCATTCTAAATTAACCCTGGTGTCAGGGGGATTAGCAGGGGAAATAAGAGAGGGGTTACATGAATAGGTCTGGGTGAGATTGTGATCAGCGCAGACTTGATGGACCAAATGGCCTCCTTCTGCACTGTATGATAAGCAGAGGAGTGTTTATCCCTGGTGTCCTGGCCAATATTTATCCCTCAATCCACACCATTAAAAGAAAGGTTCCCTCATCATTATTGCTTGGGGCAGCGCGGTGGCACAGCAATTAATCCCCCACATCTTGGGGCACTGAGGGTAAGTTAACATGATAAATCTGCTTAACTAGCATACCTTTGAACTTTTGTACCGGGCAGCACAGTGGCACAGAGGTTAGCACTGTTGCCTCATAACACCAAGGCATTTGAGTGCAATTCCCAGTTTGGGTCACTGTCTGTGGAGAGGCTGCACGTTCCCCCTGCGTCTGCGTGGGTTTCCTCCCACAGTCCGAAGGTTAGGTGCATTGGCCGGGCCAAATTCTCCCTCAGTGTATCCGAACAGGTGCCTGAGTGCGGCGACTGGCGGATTTTCACAGTAACTTCATTGCAGTGTTAATGTCAGCCTACTTGTGACACTAATAAATAAACATTAAAAACTTTTAACTTCCATTATTTGTGGGAGTTTCCTGTGCAAAGATTGGCTGCTGCAATTCCGACATGAAAACAGTGAGTACGTGCAAGAGAGACATCAATATCTGGAGATCCTTTGCTCAGAAGAGGTCAACTTGAAGGAACATCCTGATTAAAGGGCCACAATTCTTTGAGGACACCCAATGGCAAGAGGAGGTCTGGAAAAGGAGCTTGAGAATGGAAATGACCATCCCAATCCCGTGTCCAAGGACCTAATCCGCCTCCTGGAAACATCTAAATGTGCAGTCAAAGATAGGGTCAGGCTTATCAGCCATGCAAGACCCACAGAACCTATGACCAGTAACATGGAGTTTCTGAAATGGACAATCATACTCATTAGTGAGTGATCATCTCTGCACCCCAGCTATGACTGTAACACTACATTCCACACTGTCTCATTTTGCCCCATGGAAGGCTTCTGCAGAAAATGCAGATGTATGGGATTGAGGGTGATTTAGCTAATTCGATTAGGAATTGGCTAGCAGATAGAAGACAGAGGGTGGTGGTTGAGGGAAATTTTCCATCCTGGAGTTCGGTTACAAGTGGTGTACCTCAGCGATCTGTTTTGGGGCCCCTGCTGTTTGTAATTTTTATAAATGATCTGGATGAGGGTATTGAAGGATGGATTAGTAAATTTGCGGATGACACCAAAGTCGGAGGAGTGGTAGATAGTGAAGAGGGGTGTATAGTTTGCAGAGAGACTTGGACAAGTTGCAGAGCTGGGCCGAGAGGTGGCAAATGGAGTTTAATGTGGAAAAGTGTGAGGTAATGCACTTTGGCAGGAATAATAAATGTGTAGAGTATAGGGCTAATGGTAGGATTCTTAATAGTGTTGATGAACAGAGGGATCTTGGTGTATTTGTGCATAGATCCCTGAAAGTAGGCAGTCAAGTCGATAAGGTTGTTAAGAAGGCATATGGAGTCTTAGCTTTTATTGGTAGGGGGATTGAATTTCGGAGCCGCAACGTCATGTTGCAACTGTACAAAACTCTAGTGCGGCCGCACTTGGAGTATTGTGTGCAGTTCTGGTCCCCACATTATAAGAAAGATGTGGAGGCATTGGAGAGGGTACAGAGGAGGTTTACCAGGATGTTGCCTGGTGTGGAGGGCAGGTCTTATGAAGAGAGGCTGAGGGATTTGAGGTTGTTTTCTTTGGAAAGAATGCGACTAAGAATGTTTCCTTATTGAAACATGTAAGATGATTAGAGGTTTAGATAGGGTGGACAGTGATAGCCTTTTTCCTAGGATGGAGAAAGCTAGCACGAGGTGGACAGTGATAGCCTTTTTCCTAGGATGGAGAAAGCTAGCTTTAAATTAAGGGTGGTAGTTATAGGACGGATGTCAGAAGTAGGTTCTTTACCCAGAGGGTGGTAAGGATATGGAATGCCCTGCCTGCTGCAGTTGTAGATGCGCCAAGTTTGGTGGCGTTTAAGAGGTTAGTAGATAAGTTTATGGATGAAAAGGGAATGGTTTAGGTTAGAGGGTCATTGCTTTTTCCTCATTGGTCGGCGCAACATCGAAGGCCGAACGGCCTGTTCTGCACTGTAATGTTCTATGTTCTATGTTCTCTATGAACAGCATGCTTTGTCTGTGTAGTGTTGATACATTTGACAAGAATAAATCAAATCAAATCAAATCAAATGTGCCTTGGAACATTTAGTGGTCATGAAAGGTGCTACATAAATGCAATTGTTTCAAAGTGCACTATTTTGAGTTAGCCACACAGCACAACAAAGAGTTAATCATACCCGTCTAAAGTGTGCTGGCACTCCAGCTTTGCAATGAAGTGCTAATTTTAGTTTTGCAATGGAGTGGCTAATTTTGGTGGACGGGTCTTCTTCACAAAGGGATCACACACAAACGTCCATTGATCCTGATTTATGTAAACTCAAGCCAAGGCTGCATTGAAGAGGTTCCAATAAATCTTGCGTTGGGGATTGGAGAACGTACTCACTATGGCTACCATCAGCTTAAAGTGCTGAAGTTCAGACATGGGCAGTGAATGTGCGTGGGCGAATAGTCTGCCAAAAGACACTGAGGAGGCCCACAAGTGAGTAACAGTGACTGAGAGGAGACAACAGAGGGTGATTGCAGAGCCAGGCCTTCTGAAGGGCAAAAAGCTGTCAAAATAACAGAGAAGCAGGGAGGATATTAGCAGGCAAGGACATCAAAAATCGTTGTTAGTGTGCACATTGTACAACAAGGAAAACAGCAATCATAGACACTATGCTGCTTGTTCTAGTGCCGTGCATCATCAATCAAATGAAAGCAAAAAAGATCAAGCATTGATTGCAGTTTTAAAAAAGAATTACGTTCATATTGCTGGAAAGGGAGACGTATTGTCAATTTTGGGAATACGTTTTAGGCTTGTGTTTTTGTTGAATTATCCAGGAGTAAAGGGGGCTATTGGCAAGATTCTCTATCCTCCCATTAGCGGTTTTCTGATGGTAGGAGAAGACATAGTATCTGCTGGCAGTGGGATTTTCCAATCAATGGGAATTCCCATCGAAATTGCCCCAAGTAGCCGGGAAACCCATGACAGAAAGTGCATCGAGAGAACCCTTCGGCGTGAATGGCCAAAAAATAGTTCCTGGTTGCTTTCCCCATGGAAAAGCTGTTCAGAATTGAGTGGCCAGCTGATCAGCACACTTTTCTCCTTGCTGTGATTGCTTAAAATTTGGTATTCTTGCATTTGTTCTAACGGCTGCAGGCAGAGAAGCTTCAGCAACATACAGCTCATTAGGAATATTCAAGCTCAGAATTATATTCACACAGCACCTCTCAAGGCATTCCAAAGTCAGTCCAGTTCTTTCGAAAGATACTCACTGATGTAATGAGAATGAAACCACTGCATTGAAACACAAACATTGTTTCTCTCCATAGATGCAGCCTGATCTGCTGAGTATCACTTGCTTTCCCGACAGCTGGCCATACCATTCTGTGATAATAACACATTAGAGCAGATATAGGACATTCCTGTTAGACAGTGACAGTGACAATATCCATGTGGAGTCTGCACATTATCTCCGTGTCTGCACAGGTTTCATCCGGGTCTCTGGTTTCTTCCCACAGTCCAAAGATGTGCACCTTAGGTGGACTGGCCATGCTAAATTGCCCCTTTGTGTTAGGGGGACTAGCTTGGTAAATGCTTGGGATTATGGAAATGGGGTCTGGGAGGGATTGTAGTCAGTGTAGACTCGATGGGCCAAATGGTCTCTTTTTGCACTGGAGGCATTCAATGATTCTATTTTAACTTAAAACAAATGCATCAAAAATCTCTCATTAAAAACATAGCTGAAAGGATGTCACACAAAATATATTTAATGGCTGCAACAGAAAATGCTGCAAAATGTCAGCAGGTGTGACAGCATCTGTGGAGAAGGAACAGAGCCAATGTTCCGAGTCTGGATGACCCTTTGTCAGAGCTTCTGTGATATTGTGAAAAGTTCTGCGCTCTGACAAAGGGTCATCCAGACTCAAAATGTTGGTTCTATCCGTTCTCAATAAGAAGTCTCACAACACCAGCTTAAAGTCCAACACGTTTATTTGGTAGCACGAGCCATTCTCTCTCGCCGCAGATGCTGTCAGACCTGCTGAGGTTTTTCAGCATTTGTTTTCCTTTCAGATTCCAGCAGCCACAGTACTTTTATACTTAACGACCGACCTATCAGACCATCAGTGCCAATTCCTCACCAAGTGTTTTCACATCAGGTTGAGTGTGGGATTTGAAGACGTTCCCTCAACAATTAATATCTGACAACACTGCAATTAGGCGCCCAGTTTGATTTCAACCAGAAGTCTATAAAATCGTGTTTGTGAAGAGACTCCAGACTGCTGATTAAAAACAAAAAAATATCCTTTATCCCTTGACTAAAGTTATTCCCCACAGACCCCGGACATTCTCTCTTCCACCTTCTGTCGGGAGAAAGATACAAAAGTCTAAGATCGCATACCAGCCACCTCAAGAACAGCTTCTGTCCTGCTGCCATCAGACTTTTGAATGAACCTATTTTGTATTAATTGATCTTTCTCTACAGCCTAGCTATGACTGTAACACTATATTCTGCACCCTCTCCTTTCCTTCTTCCCCTATGCACTCAATGAATGGTATGCGTTGTCTGTATAGCATGCAAGAAACAATACATAACCCAATACATATGACAATAATAAATCAAATCCTTTCTCAATATATGTGGGTTACTTTGAACCCCCACTAAGAAAAACCTGACATTAAAGCTTTTAAAGATAAAATGAGGCAATGCAGATCACAACTTTGCAAAGCGTTCAATTATTGTACAGAAAATGATGGTAATATTTGGCCAATTAGGCAGCCTCTGGACAGAAAGAGAGAGAAAGGAGAAGCACAATAAATGCTTCAGTTAAATGACCTTTCCTAAGAATGTCACTAATTGTCAATGATTGTTTTCCTCTGCAGATTCTGTCAGATCTGCTGAGTGTTTCCGTAATCTTCCGTTTTCATTTTGGATTTTCAGCACTCATTGTATTCACCATTTTTCACAACATATTCAATTTGTACACAAATAAGTACAAAGTTTTCATTCATGTTCACAGAATCTTACAGACCAAAAGGAGACCGTTTGGCCTATCAATTCCACCATGGTGACATGAGATAGCATGCTGGCACAGTGGTTGTGGAGAAGGATCTACTCCCTCACAGCACCAGGAAACCACGTTCAATTCCAGCTTCGGGCGACTGTCTGTGTGGAGTTTGCACATTCTCCCCATTTCTGCGTGGGGTTCCTCCAGGTGCAATGTTTTCCTCCCACACTGCAAAGACATGCAGGGTAGGTGGAATGGAGCCATGCTATACTGCCCCTTAATGTCCCAAGATGTGTAGGTTAGATGGAATAGCTATGATAAACGTGTGGGTTCAAGGAGTTAAGGCTGGGAGAGAGGGCCTAGTAAGATACTGGTAGAGTGTTGGTGCAGACTTGATGGGCCAAATTTTGCACTGTAAGGTCACCGTGTCAGTGTTTTGAAAGAACTATCCAATTAGTCCATCAGGTTCTCTGTCCAAAGACAGTGCCACAATCAGCACCATAGCTCAGTGCAAGATTGCAAGGAACTACAAAAGGTTGTGGACATAGCCCAGTCCATCATGTAAACCAGCCTCCCATCCACTGACTCTGCCTACACTTCCCGCTGCCTCGGAAAGCAACCAGCATAATTAAAGACTCCACACACCCCGGAGATTCTCTTTTCCACCTTCCTCCTTCGGGGAAAAGTTACAGAAGTCTGAAGTCGAGTACCAACCGACTCAAGAACAGTTGCTGCTGCTGTCAGACTTTTGAATGGACCTCCCTCACATTAAGTTGATCTTTCTCTACACTCCAGCTATGACTATAACACTACATTCTGCAAAGTCTCTTTTCCTTCTCCATGAATGGTGTGCTTTGTCTACATAGTGTGCAAGAAACAATACTCTTTACTGTATCCCAATACATGTGATTGCAATAAATCAAATCAAAGCAAGAAGGGAGATCCCAAATGCGTCCAGCTGCAACAAGGAAATGAAAACCTGTGCCCCTGGCACCAACTTGATGATGATGTTGGACTTTGGATACTGGTGTTGGATTGGGGTAAGCTCGATAAGAATTCTCACAGCACCAGGTGAAAATCCAACTAGTTTATTTGATAGCACAAGCTTTCAGAATCTTTGTGCTACCAAATAAATCTGTTGGACTTTAATCTGGTGCTGTGAGACATAGAACATAGAACATAGAACATTACAGCGCAGAACAGGCCCTTCGCCCCTCGATGTTGCGCCGACCAATTAAGAAAAAGCAACGACCCTCTAACTTAAACCATTCCCTTTTCATCCATAAACTTATCCACTAACCTCTTAAACGCCACCAAACTTGGCGCATCTACAACTGCATCAGGCAGGGCATTCCATACCCTTACCACTCTCTGGGTAAAGAGCCTACCTCTGACATCCGTCCTATAACTACCACCCCTTAATTTAAAGCTGTGTCCCCTCGTGCTAGCTTTCTCCATCCTAGGAAAAAGGCTATCACTGTCCACCCTATCTAAACCTCTAATCATCTTATATGTTTCAATTAGGTCCCCTCTTAGCCGCCTCCTTTCTAACGAAAACAACCTCAAATCCCTCAGCCTCTCTTCATAAGACCTGCCCTCCATACCAGGCAACATCCTGGTAAACCTCCTCTGTACCCTCTCCAATGCCTCCACATCTTTCTTATAATGTGGGGACCAGAACTGCACACAATACTCCAAGTGCGGCCGCACTAGAGTTTTGTACAGTTGCAACATGACGTTGCGGCTCCGAAATTCAATCCCCTACCAATAAAAGCTAAGACTCCATATGCCTTCTTAACAACCTTCTCGACTTGACTGCCTACTTTCAGGGATCTATGCACATATACACCAAGATCCCTCTGTTCATCAACACTATTAAGAATCCTACCATTAGCCCTATACTCTACACATTTATTATTCCTGCCAAAGTTCATTACCTCACACTTTTCCACATTAAACTCCATTTGCCACCTCTCGGCCCAGCTCTGCAACTTGTCCAAGTCCCTCTGCAAACTATAACACCCCTCTTCACTATCTACCACTCCACCGACTTTAGTGTCATCTGCAAATTTACTAATCCATCCTTCAATACCCTCATCCAGATCATTTATAAAAATTACAAACAGCAGGGGCCCCAAAACAGACCCCTGAGGTACACCACTTGTCACCGAACTCCACGATGAATATCTCCCATCAACCACCACCCTCTGTCTTCTATCTGCTAGCCAATTCCTAACCCAATTAGCTAAATCACCCTCTATCCCATACATCTGCCTTTTCTGCAGAAGTCTTCCATGGGCCACCTTATCAAACGCCTTACTAAAGTCCATATATACCACATCAACCGCCTTACCCCCATCCACCTCTTTGGTCACTTTTTCAAAAAACTCAATGAGGTTAGTAAGGCACGACCTACCCTTCACAAAACCATGCTGACTATCCCCAATCAATTCATTTCTCTCTAAATAACTATAAATCCTATCCCTAATAATTCTCTCCAATACTTTGCCCAAATCTTCCACGGCCATCAAGTTCTGAGGTGGGACCCGAACCCAGGCCTTCTGGCTCAGAGACTGGGGGCCCCAACCCACTGTGCCACAAAACTCCTTCTCTTTACCCTTATGGCCCACAAGCATGTTTTCCTTCTCAACTGCGACTTATTTTCAATTCCCCTTTAACAGTTTGAAAACAAACTAGCAAGTTGTCCCAGACAAAATGATTCACCAGAGATGCTATGCGATAATTGGAGAAATCATTTGCTGGGTGAAGCTGAGATGTTGATAATAATTAGGTTAAACATGCCCTCAGCTAGGGGAGCAACAAGAGCAGAAGTTACGTACAGATGAGTGAAGGTCATTTAGCCCGGTTACCATTTCCTCTTCGCTCAGCCTACGTTGTATTAACAACTGTTTCGGAAATAATCTGAGGGTTTTCACCTCAAATACGCTGAAGATTTATCTCAATGTTCCACACAGTCTAGTATCAGTCCCACTTTTACCTGCTATTCTCCTTCTGCCTTGGGGATATTCCAAGTTGACTTTAACTAAACCAGCCACGTTAAGATTGCAGAACCTGAAAAGCCCAAATTCATTTCCCAGACCCTCCCTTTGGACTTGTCATTCTTTTCTCCACTTATCACCAGAGGTCAGATGAATTCAACTGGGTGGGGGGGTATGGTGGCACAAGTGGTTAGCACTGCTGCCTCACAATGCCAGGGACTAGGGTTCGGTTCCCAGCTGGGGTCACTGTCTGCACAGAGCTTGCATGTTCTGTTTGTGTTTCCTTCGGTTTCTTCCCACAGTCCAAAAGACGTGCTGGTCAGGTGGATTGGCCACGCTAAATTCTCCATTAGATGTGTTGGCTCTGAAGGGAAATGCCTCCACATTTATCATTTGGAGGTGTGGCTATTCTTGGCTGTGCCCCTGCCTTTAATGGCTCCTTCATCTGCCACAGATAGCTCTTGCACATGTCCAAGGGCCATTGCACCATAAGCAAAAGCAGGCAGATATGCAATCAGACCCAATTTAGTCTGTAGCTTCCTTCGTTAGAATCATAGAATCCCTACAGTGCAGAAGGAGATCATTTGGCCCATCACATTTACATCAACTTTCCGGCAGATCATTCTACCCAGGAATGATCCCCATAGCCCCACTTATTTGCCCAACAAATCCCCCTCCCTAGCCCTCTCCCTCAACCTGTCCCTGTAACCCCATTCATATACCATGCATAATCCATCTAACCTTTTCATCTTGGGACACAAGGGAGAATTTTAGCATGGCCAATGCACCTAACCAGCACGTCTTTGAGTCTGTGGGAGGAAAACAGAGAGAGCACCCGGAGGAAACCCATGCAGACACAGTGGGAATGTGCAAACTCCACACAGATAGTGACCCAAGATCGGAATTGAACCCAGGTCCCTGGAGTTGTGAGACAGCAGTGCCACTTTTGGCTGTGTTATTTAATGATGGGAGCAACCAGTTCAGGATCCATTCCATCCCAGCCCCTTTGAGAAACTTCCCCAGCAGTAAGGAAGAATCCATTCCACCCCAATGCTGCTCCCTCTGATTTCCCAACCCCCATCTTGGCATTGTGTGGGGGTCTAGGAATATTCAATCCCATTATACTTCCCTTAACTCAATGTCCCTCCTTAACCACTGCTCAAAAATCAATCAAAACCTCCTCACCCAAATGGTACGGGCCACGTATGAAGGCATATCGATGGTTTCAACGGAGGAAACATGAGCTTACAGCTTCAAACCTTCAGAACGGGATTGCTTTTGTAAAATGGTTCATGTTCCCACAGTGCGATTTTTATTAAGAAGGAGGTCACATATGGTCCCACACAACAGTTGATGCACGTGACAGTTTCTGTGTAAAATAAGCATCTCTCATTAAATAAATTCATAACTCAACCAAGCATTAAACGCTATCACTGACTGCTCAGATGACTGAGCTATGTTTATTCTAGATGAGTAACACATTGGCACAGGAAGCACTCTGCTTTGCCTGCGTCTCAACTTTCCAATTATGTTTTCATAACATTTGCCTCCTTTAAAAGGTGATTTCCCTCAACTGGATCCGCATACAGCACAGGAGGTGGCCACCCAGCCCATCACATCTCATTAATCCCGCTCCCCCCCACCTCATAGCCTTGTAAATTTCTCCCGTCAAAAAATATTTACCCAGTTCTCTTCTGAATATTGTTACTCAATCCATTCCTGCCAGATCGCAACAACTCTCAGTGTCTCCCAGAATGGTCACAGCACGAACTGGGGACCTTCAGCCCCCATTCATCGTGTCAATGCTGGCTTTCCATTGTGTGGGAACGCTTCAGCAGCCAAGGGTATTCAGTCATAGAATAGAATCACAGGATCCCTACAGTACAGGAAGAGACCATTCAGCCCATCAAGTCTGCACCAACCACAATCCCACCAGGCCCTATCCCCATATCCCTACATATTTGCCCACTAAACTAAGCATGTAGGCACTCAGGTGCAATTTTTAGCATGGTCAATCAATCTAACCTGCAAATCTTTAAACTGTGGGAGGAAACCAGAGCATCCAGAGGAAACCCACGCAGACACGAGGAGAATGTGCAAACTCCACACAGACAGTGACCCAAACCGGGAATTGAACCCAGATTCCTGGTGCTGTGAAGCAGCAATGCTAAGCACTGTGCTATCATGTTAGTCTCTCATCTTCAAATCAGCATTCTCCAAGACAGCCTTCACAAAACACAACAGCTCACAGTCGCCGAGCAGAGACTGATAGCCAAGTCCCGCACACATGAGGACGGCCTCATCCGGGATCTTGGATTCGTGTCACACTATCTGTAACCCTCATAACTTGCCTGGGCTTGCAAAATCTCACTAACTGTCCGAGCTGGAGATAATACACGTCTCTTTAACCTGTGCTTAACCCTCTTTCCTCTCATGCTTTTTGCACCTGTAAAGACTTGATTACCTGTTAAGACTCACATTCCAACCATTATCTTGTAATTAAGTTTGTGTCAGTATATTGCCCTGTTTGTGAATCAAATCCTGTACTCACTTAATGAAGGAGCAGCACTCCAAAAGCTGGTACTACCAAATAAATCTGTTGGACTTTAATCTGATGTTGTGAGACTACTTACTGGGTTTTCCATTGGAGCAATTGTGTCTCAAGATGTGTCAGTTTGGGGGATTAGTAGGATAAATATCTGGGCTTATGGGGATAGGGTCTGGGTGGGATTGTACAGGGTTGATGGGCCGAATGGCCTCTTTCTGCACTGCAGGGATTCTGTGAATTCTATGACACTAAGGGCCAATTTAGCATGGCCAATCCACCTAACTCGCATATCTTTGGAGGAAACCGGAGCACGCAGAAGGAACTCACACAGACACGGGCAGAACTCCACACAGATGCCCAAGGCCAGTATTGAACTCAGGTCCCCGGTGCTCTGAGGAAGTATTATCACCACTGTTCCACCCTGCTGCCCTCTCTCCACAGATACTGCCAGCCCTGCTGAATTTCGTCAGCACTCCGGATCTCCATCAGTCTTGTCACTGCTGTGATGTAGGAGATGAAAGTCTGGCAAAGAACAGATCCTAACCGCACGCTGCGTGAAAAAACTTCACTTCCTGTTGCCGCTGTGGCTTTCGTTAATTATCCAAAATCTATACCCTCTGCTCTTGATTCTTCCAACAATGGGAACAATTTTGTCCCGTCTGCGCTCTCAAATCTCCTCTCAAATTTCTCTTTTCCAAGGAAAACAGTCCTAACTTCTCCAATCTTTGCCAGCAGCTGAAGTTCCTCATCCCTGGGAGCTTTCTAGTGAATGTTTTCTACACCATCCAAATGCCTTCAACATATTTTCTAAAGTATGGGGTCTAGAACTGAAAACAGTATGGAAGGTACAGTGGAGTTTTTTGTGTAAAAACAGTATCATGCTTTCTTATTTATTTACTGGGCATGGCCATCGCTGGCTGGCCAGCATTTATTGCCCATCCTTGTTGCCCTTGCTTGGAGGGCAGTTGAGAGTCAACCACATTACTGTGGCTCTGGAGTCACATGTAGGTCAGACCAGGTAAGGATGGCAGATATCCTTTCCTAAAGGCCATTAGCAAACCAGGCAGGTTTTTCCAACAATCAACAATGGTTTCATGGTCATCAGTAGATTCTTAACTCCAAATTTTTTTATTGAATTCGAATTCCACCATCTGCTGTGGTGGGATTCGAACCTGGGCCTCCAGAACATCAGCTGAGTTTCTGGATTAATAGTCTAACGATAATATTACTCAGCCATCGCCTTCCCTTAAAATTATAAAATATATTTCCCAGACCTCTTGGCCCTTTGGCTAAGTGTCAGATCAAGCCCAGAATGGGGTGCAATGCCTCATATTGTCAGCTTGGATCATGTCTGTCTCTATTGAAGAGACTACAAATTGGATTGAATTGTATTTTGAATTTGGTTTTTGGAGCAAACAAGGAATGGATTTTGAGTTTCCCCAGTCCATTCTGGGTATTGCCTTTGTAACTTTGAGGGTGGAGTACAAAAATTAAACAAAATGGTATCTCCCAGAACTTGGACATGTCAGTTATCACTCTGCAAAAACAAACATTGATTTCTTTATTTTCACAATCACAGAATGTTCCCAAAAGCACTTTTCGGTCAATGCAGCAGGTTTTAAAGCAAAATGTCAACACTGCTGTAACTCAGGGAATATGGCAGCCAATCTTCACATAACAAGCTCCCACAAAATGGAAATGAAGAGATAATGAGCAGTGGTGGGGAGGCGGGGGTCTAGTGGTATTATTGCTAGACTATCATTGCAGAACTCAGCTAATGTTCTGGGTTCAACGTTTATATACATTGCAAGAAAGGATGTCCCGAAGCATGGTACATTGGGGAGACCATGCAGACACTACAACAGCGGATGAATGAACATCGCTCGACAATCACCAGGCAAAAATGTTCCCTTCCTGTTGGCGAACACTTCAGCGGTCACGGGCATTCGGCCTCCGACCTTTGGGTAAATGTTCTTCAAGGGGGCCTTCACGAAACACAACAGCGCAGAGCCACTGAGCAGAGACGATAGCCAAGTTCCACACACATGAGGACAGTCTTAACAGGGATCTTGGCTTCATGTCACACTATCTGTAACCCCCATGACTTGCCTGGGTTAGCAAAAAAACTCACTTACTGTGCTGTCTGGAGACAATACACATCTCTTTAACTTGTGCTCAGTGCTCCTTCCACTCACATTGTTAGCCACTTTAAGACTTGAATAGCAGGTTAGGTGTAAAGATTCGCATTCTAATCAGTAATCTGTAAACAGCCTGTGCTGGTATGTGTGCTATTGGAGACCAGAACACCTCATTCACCTGACGAAGGCCATAGGTTGAAAGCTTGTGAGTTCACTGTCAAATAAATCGGTTGGATTTAAAATTGGTGTTGCCAGATTCTTACTGGGAAAATCCCACCAGCTTTGAACGGTGGTAAGATTTTGGCCACTATTTGAAGGATAAATGCTGAAAGGGGTGACGGAGCCTTGATATACGATCTCATCCTAAAGACAGCAGCGCAGACGATTTAGCACTCCCTCAACAACACACCGGCCTTCAATCAACCTCCGTTTTCAGTTCAAGCATCAAGCGAGAGATGAATCTGACACCTTCTAACTCCAGAGACCACAACAAAAAAGAACGTACAGGCACGACAAATGAAATACATTCTTACTGCAATGCTCAGAAATTTCATATGTTAATAATCAGCTTTTACAGGTTTAATAGTACAATTAGGTCCAGAGTAATAATGAAAATTAAGCATGATGGAAGTAGATGAACAGAGAGAGTGGCTGCAAAGTGTACTCTTCACACAAAGCTTTCCAGATCCCTCAGGGCCACAATGTCAGCCAAACACCATGCTAATTATCCCTGATTAATACAATTAACACTGTATCATTTACTCATGTATATTGATAAAATAGTTCATTGCTGAGCGATAAATTTAAGAAAAGATGCATTTGTTTTTCTGTGTGCTGGATGAACTCAAAAGCTCTCACTGCTTCAATTCTCTAAGGTGCCAATGGTGCCTCGGTGGGTTGCAGTCTTGTCTCGCATCAGAAGGTCATGGGCTCCACTCCAGGACCTGGGCTAACATTCCTCATGCCTCCCATCCACTGACTCCGTCTACACTTCCCACTGCCTCAGAAAAACAGCCAGCATAATCAAGGATCCCATGCACCCGGACATATTCTCTTCTGCCTTTTGATTTAATTTGTTACTGCCACATGTTTTGGTCTACACAGTCAGAAATATTGTCCCTTGCGCACTCAATGGACAAAGCATACCATTCATAGAATACATAGGGGAGAAAGAAATGAGAGGGTGCAGAATGTAGTATTTCTGTCGGGAAAAAGATACAGAAGTCTGAGGCCACATGCCAACCGACTCAAGAACAGCTTCTTTCCCATTGCCATCAGCCTTTTGAATGGATCTTCCTTGCATTGTTGATCTTTCTCTACTCCCCAGCTATGGTAGGGCTCTTAATAGTGTTGAGGAACAGAAGGATCTTGGTGTATGTGTCAATAGATCCCTGAAAGTAGGCAGTCAAGTGGATAAAGTTGTTAAGAAGGCATATGGAGTCTTAGCTTTTATTGGTAGGGGGATTGAATTTAGGAGCCGCAGCATCATGTTGCAACTGTACAAAACTCTAGTGCGGCCGCACTTGGAGTATTGTGTGCAGTTCTGGTCGCCACATTATAAGAAAGATGTGGAGGCATTGGAGAGGGTACAGAGGAGGTTTACCAGGATATTGCCTGGTATGGAGGGCAGGTCCTATGAAGAGAGGTTGAAGGATTTGAGGTTGTTTTCGTTAGAAAGGAGGCGGCTAAGAGGGGATCTTATTGAAGCATATAAGATGATTAGAGGTTTAGATAGGGTGGACAGTGATAGCCTTTTTCCTAGGATGGAGAAAGCTACCACGAGGGGACACAGCTTTAAATTAAGGGGTATGAGTTATAGGACGGATATCAGAGGTAGGTTCTTTACTCAAAGAGTGATTAGGGAGTGGAATGCCCTGCCTGCAGCTGTTGTAGATGCGCCAAGTTTGGTGGCGTTTAAGAGGTTAGTTGATAAGTATATGGATGAGAAGGGAATGGTTTAGTTTGGAGGGGCATTGCTTTTTATTTCGGTCGGCACAACATCGAAGGCCGAAGGGCCTGTTCTGTGCTGTATTGTTCTATGTTCTATGACAGTAACACTACATTTTGTACTCTCTGCTTTCCTTCTGTATGAACGGTATGCTTTGTCTGTGTAGCACGCAAGAAACAGTATTTTTCACTGTATACCATGTGACAATAAGAAAATCAAATCAAATCAAAATGGCTGAAAGAGCCATTGATGGAAAACCTATCTGTCCTTTCAGAATGGATGTAAATAAGATCCAATCACAATTCTGAGGAAGGGTGTCCCCTCAAATGATTTCTTCTCGGATCCAAACGAGGAAGGATGTAAGGATGCTGCCAGACATGCTGAGACTTTCCTGCATTTTCTATTTTGGTTTCAGATTCCAGCAGTCGCAGTAATTTGCTTTTATCCAAAATTCCACTTGCCAAGTTCAGACAAACAACTTTTTTGTATCGTTTCTTCCGAACCTCTCTCATTTTGTACATTTTGCTTCTTCCTTATTCTCAAACAATATCCCCCTCCTCTGCTGAATGGCCCAACTTAGCCCACAAAGCAATTTCAGCAAACTTAGCAATCATCAAATATTTTGCCAAGAATCATTTTTTTTTAAATTTCTTTGTTCATGAGATGTGGCCATCACCAGCTAGGCCAGCATTTATTGTGCATCCTTAATGGCCCTTGAGAAGGTGGTAAGCTTTCTTCTTGAACTGCTGCATCCATGAAGTGTAGGTGCACCCACAGTGCTGTGAAGGAGTGAGTTCCAGGATTTTAACCCAGTGACAGGGAAGGAACGGCCGATATATGTCCAAGTCCAAGTGGCGTGTGGCATGGCTGATATATTTCCAAGTAGGTGAAGGTATTCCCATGTACCTGCTGTCTTTGTCTGATAGATGATAGAGATTACAGGTTTGCTGCTGTAGGAGATTTGGCAAGTTGTTGATATGCATCTTGTAGATGGTACACATTGTTGCCCCTGTGATGGTGGTGGAAGGAGTGAATGCTGAATGGAAAGATGATTTGTCCGGGATAGCGTCGAGTTTCTTGAGTGTTGTTGGAGCTGCAACCATCCAGGCAAGTGGGGAGTATTCCATCACACTCCTGATTTGAGGCTTATAAATGGTGGATGGGCTTTGGAGGGTCAAGAGGTGAGTTACTCGCTGCAGTATTCCTAGCCTTTGAGCTGCTCTTGCAGCCACAGTATTTACATGGCAGTTCCAGTTCAGTTTCTGATCAATGGTAATCCTCCAGATGTTGATAAGTGAGGATTCAGTGATGATATGAATATCAATGGATGATTGGTTAGATTCTTTCTTCTTTGCGATGGTCATTATTGGGACTTGTGCGCATGAATGTCATTTATCTTAAACATTCACTCCCTCCATCATTGGCGCACAGTGGTAGCAATGTATATCATTTACAACTTGGACTGCAGTAACCCCCCAAAAGCCTCTTCAACAGCACCTCCCAAACCCATGAGCTTTAACACTGAGAAGGACGGGGCAACTGATGGGAATATTCCAATATTAAGTCATACACCATCCCAACTTGCTATTATACTACCAATCCTTCATCTTTGCTTGGTTTGCTTCATTGAATTTCCTCCCTAACAACACTGTAGGTGTACTTACACCACATGGACTGCAACAGTGACAATTACATTCTGAAGGACAATTGATATTGCCAATAAACACTGGCAATATCAATGACATCCAGATCGTGTGAATGAATAAGTCAAAGAACATGCTTAACATCTGACCTATCCATGACCACTTCCAGCTAGAAGAACAAGGGCAGCAGCTACATGGGAACACCACCATCTGCAAGTTCCCCTTTAAGCCTCTCACCATCCTAACTTGGAAATATATCATTGTTTCTTTGCAGTCGCTGGGTCAAAATCTTGGAATTCCCTCCCCAATGGCACTGTGGGTCAACCCACAGCAAATGGACTCAAGAAGGCAGCTCATCACCACCTTCTCAAGGGCAACTAAGAATGGGCAATAAATGCTGGCCAACCAGCGTGCTCATGTCACACAAATGAACTTTTTCTAAAAAAATTCTTTCATGGGATGTGAACATCACTGGCAAGGTCAACATTGATTGCCCATCCCTATTTGTCCTTGAACTGAATTGCAGAGGACAATATTGCCATGGGTCTGGAGTAGGCCAATGATGGATGTTTTAAGAATCCATTCATAGGATGTAGGTGTCTCTGGCTAGATCAGCATTAATTGCCCATCCCTAGTAGTCCTTAAGAAGATGGTGGTGAGCTGTCTTCTTGAACAACTGCAGCCCCTGTGGTGTACGTGAATGAAAGATCTCCATTCGTAAAGGAAATTAGTGGACCAGTTAGGTGTTTTTATTCCACTAGTGATAAGTGTTCATGGTCATGCCTCCTGAGACTAGTTTGCAATTCCAGATTTTATTAATTGAATTTGAATTTCACCAACTGCTGTGGTGGGATTTGAACCTGGGGTCCCTGGATTATTGACATGAGGCCTCTGGATTTCGAAGTCAGTGACAATGCCACTGCACCACCTACTCCCCAAACTCACACAGCTCATTTTTAGACTGGATTTTTGTTGCACAGAGCTTTGCTTTGCTCAACTAAATTAGCCAGATGGGAAAATTGCGTGCCCAATCTGGTTGCTGTTGCATTGTTTCTTTTTGTGGAAGCTTGCTGTGCACAAACTGGCAGCCACACTTCCTCCATTACAACAGTGACAACACCTTGAAAGTGCTTCACTAATTATCAAGCTCTTTGGGATATTTCTGAGGTTCTGAAAGATGTATTTGAAATGCAAGGACTTTTTTCCTTGCTGTGCAAAATGTGCATCCTGTGCATCCTGTTTGTGGAAGACAAAAATTAAACTCCAATCTGGTACCGTTATTGCAGTCGAACAGCTTGCCAGCTATCACAGAGCAGAATGGGCATGGAGCATACCTATTGCCAAACTCTTTAAGAATGGAGTCAGTGCCTTCAGAAGAGGAAGAACATTAGCAGATATTTTTTTAAAGAAAAGCAACTCAAGGGAATGCAAAAGATAAATGTGTGAACTCGTGAAAAATTGTTTTTAGACTAATTATACCGCGCACTTCACCACCAGTGGAGAAACGCTTTGGATCAATGACTGGAATTTAATCGCTGGCTGCAAACAGTCTTAAGTTCTTCATGTTTGGTGTGAAGCAGCATTCTGGAGCAATCTGCCAAGGCTGGAGCACCAGGTTATCCGTACTGATCTATAAATGGACTCTGCCTGCCAACATTCAGGCTGTGGGACTGGGAGAAGGGGGAGGGAGGGCGGTGGGGAGAGGAGTCAGTGGGGGGAGCCGCAGGCAGGGATTAGGACAGAAAAAGCTTCTCTCTACTGTACTGTCACTTTCCCTATCCAGACATCTCAAAGGTACAGACCCAGCAATTCGCAAAAGCACCTTCACGCTAAATGAAGCAATGCAACACATTATTGACAATACTTGAGACAGTGGCCCTGATTTCACCAGCACGCCCACCTCTGAAGCTCATAGAATGGCATTCTCTGTTGGAGTCGGGCGCGATCTTACGAGCCTGGGTCGGGTGTGTCGGCAGCATTTCCGGCCGATTGTCAGCGACACCCCACACTTCCCGCTGCCTTGGAAAAGCAGCCAGCATAATCAAGGACCCCCAAGCACCCCGGACATTCTCTTTTGCATCTCCTTCCATCAGAAAAAAGATACAAAAGTTTGAGGTCACGTACCAGTTGACCTAAGAACAGCTTCTTCCCTGCTGCTGTCAGGCTTTTGAACAGACTTGCACTAAGTTAATCTTTCTCTACATCCCAGCTATGACTGTAACACTGCATTCTGCACTCTCTCCTTTCCTTCTCTATGAACGGTATGCTGTGTTTTTTTTTACTTTCATTTGATTTATTATTGCCACACTTATTAACATGCTGTGAAAAATCTTGCACGCTACGCAGACAGAACATATCATTCATAGAGAAGTTCTGTCTGCGTAGCGTGCAAGATTTTTCACAGCATGTTAATAAGTGTGGCAATAATAAATCAAATCAAAGTAAAAAAAAACACAGCACACCGTTCATAGAGAAGGAAAGGAGAGAGTGCAAAATGTAACAAGAGTAAAAGATTGAATTAGAAGGTCTGCTGGGCACAGTTTGCAAGAAAGTCGCCTCACCCAGGGGGAACCCGCACAGACATGGGGAGAACTTGCAGACTCCAGACAGTCATTTCTTTACACCTTAGCTATGAATGTAACACTACATTCTGCAATTTCGCTCATTTTCTTCTCTATGAACGGTATGCTTTGTCTGTATAGGGCACAAGAAAGAGTACTTTTCACAGTACGTTAATACACATGACAATAATAAATCAGATCAAATCAAATCAAAAATCCACATCTGGTATACAGCCCAAGAGGTTCTACACAATTTCCAGCCCCTTGATATACTCCTCCACATCCACATCTGATAGGTGAACCATAAATACACCTCCCCCCCCCCACCCCCTTGGCCAGCCAAGGAATAATTAAAGCAAGCAGCTCCAAATATGCAACAAACCCCAAATCCGATTATCATATTGATTTCCTGCATGTCTAAATATTTCTCAATCTCAGAGATACGGTCACTCAACTCAAAATTGTGAATGCAACGTCCTACAACAAGGTGGCACGGTGGTTAGCACTGCTGCCTCACACCACCACGGACCTGAGTTTCATTGTCGGCTTGGGTGACTGTTTGCATGGAGTTTGCACATTCTCCCCATATCTACTTGGGTTTCCTCCAGGTGCTCTGGTTTCCTTCCTACACTCCAAAAATGTGTAGTTTAGTTGGATTAGCCATGGTAAATGCATGGGTTTACAGGAATAGTGTAGAAGAGAGACCCTGGGTGGGTTGCTCTTTCTGCACTGTGGGGATTCTATTAAATGTCCATTATGCTTGACTAAAAACTAAAACCAGACCAACATGAAGCAATTCATAGCACGATTTGGTGAACAGTCTTGTTGTCTCCATCATGCCCCCAGGGAAATGCACATGTCTCCATTCTAACAAGCAAAATTGATAGTAAAACACTTGTTTACTTAAAACAAAACCTAACAGTATTCATTTCCAGCATTTGCTGTTATCCATAAAAATCAGGACTACATCTCACAATATTTTATACATGCTTTGCCTATGCGGTGACGTACAAAGCCTGGGAATTAATTCTCGCTTGTTAAAGTTCACGAGGAACAGTCCATTAACATCCGCGACCTTTGACAAGCGACAACACTTGTGTTGAGTTACAGAATGTATCAAACAGACAGAGACACAATATTATCATCATCTGTACAAGCTGATTAATCAGGTCGAGCCCTGAAGTTTAGCACAGCATACAGACTGATTACGGATAAAGAGTTCAGCGGGGAAATGCAGCGACTAGCCAGGAACAGCAGCAATATTAACATGTGTCAGACAAACAAAAATTTATATACTGCCACCTTGCAGTGATTGTTTCAATTCAAAGGAACACAAACGCTATCTATCTACAAAGATTGAGAATCTATTGCAAGATCCTTTCAATCAAATAAAATTGCCAGCTTACAGTTAAGAAAGTCCACCAACAACTCAATTTGTACCTGAACAGGCGTTGGAGTGTGGCAATCAGGAGATTTTCACAGTAAGTTCATTTCAGTGTTAATGTAAGCCCACTTATGACACTAATAATAAACAATCAGCTTTCTCAGAAGGCTAAGGAAATTTAGCACTTCCGCTACGACTCTCACCAATTTTCACAGATGCACCTTAGAAAGGATCTGTCACATCTTGGTGTGACTCCTGCTCTGACCAAGATCGCAAGAAACCACAAAAGGGCTGTAAATGTAGCCTAGTCATCACGCAAACCAACCTCCCATCCATTGATTCTGTCTACATTTCCCATTGCCTCGGAAAAGTAGCCAGCATAATCAAGGACCCAACGCACCCCGGACATTCTCTCTTCCACCTTCTTCCATCAGGAAAAAGATACAAAAATCTAAGGCCATGTACCAACTCACTCAAGAGCAGTTTCTTCCCTGCTGCTGTCAGGCTTATGAACAGACCTACCTCATATTAACTTGATCTTTCTATGACTGTAACATTATACTTTCCTTCTCCCCAGGCATTCTATGAATGGTATGCTTTGTCTGTATAGAACATTGAACGTATAGAACATTGAACACTACAGCACAAACAGGCCCTTCAACCTACAAATTGCGCCGATCATACCCATACCTACTAGGCCATAGAACTATCTGTAACTCCAAATCCCATTAAATCTCATGTACTCATCCAGAAGTTTTTTAAAAGATCTCAGCGAATTCACCTCCACCACTACCGATGGCAACCGATTCCATTCACTCACCACCTTCTGAGTGAAAAACTTAACCCTAACACCTCCTCTGTACTTGCTGCCCAGCATCTTAAACCTGTGTCCTCTCGTAGTGACCATTTCAACTCTGGGAAATAGCCTTCAAGATAGCCTATCTATTCCTCTCAACATTTTATAAACCTCTATCAGGTTGCCTCTCAACCTTTGTCTCTTCAGGGAGAAGAGCCCTAGCTCCCTCAACCTATCTTCATAGGGCATGCCTCCCAATCCAGGCAACATCCTTGTAAATCTCCTCTGCTCAATAGCTTCCACATTCTTCCTGTAGTGAGGTGACCAGAACTGCACATAGTACTTCAAGTGGGGTCTGACAAGGGTCTTATAAAGTTGCAGCATTATCTCCCGACTCCTAAACTCAATCCTTTGATTAATGAAGGCCAGTACACCATATACCTTCTATGCGGTATAGTACAAAACAATACTTTTCATTGTATCCCAATATGTGGGGTTATGGGGGTAGAGCGGGATTGTTGTCATTGCAAACTTGATAGGCCAACTGGCCTCCTTCTGTACTGCAGGGATTCTATGATGCGACAATAAATCAATTCAAATCAAAAATCAAATCTCAAATGTGCACAGTTTGACTGATTTCATCAAACGATGGACACTCCAGTTGCATCTGTAGCCAGCACTAGACATAACAGCTGTGATCATCAATTTGCTCAACTGATTTCCATCTCATGCCTCTCAGACAAAAGGTTGCAGGTTCAATCCCCACTCCAGAATGTTCAACCCCGCACTCCGAAATGTTCAATCCCCCACTCCGAAATATTACCCCCTACCCCACCTGAGTAGTGATGTGAGTGTCACTGAGATATATCAGTATTTATTATCTTTCTCTATCTGTCTGTGAGAAGGTGGTGCTGAGTTGCTTTAATGAATGAAACTGAGCGGTAAAGAGAAGTGATGGTGCTGGGAGCTGGGGAAGCTCTCGGATTTTGACCCCGTGACAAAAGCAGGAATGGTGGTATATTTCGCAGTCAGGTTAGCTGTGATTTGGAAGGGAACTCGGGAGTGGGCGTTGCTGTGCATCAGTTCCCCCTGTCCCTCTGGAAGGTCAAAGGGATGAGCAGCAACAAAAAGCCAGGATTTACGCAGGAACCCGCGTCCAATTCCAGTTTTGGGTCACTGTCTGTGTGGAGTTTACACATTCTCCCCGTGTCTGCATGGAGTTTGCACATTCTCCCCATGTCTGCGTGTTTCTCCTCTGGGTGCTCTGGTTTCCTCCCACACTCCAAAGATATGCGGGTTAGGTGGATTGGCTAAATTGCCCCTTAGTGTCCAAGGATGTGCAGGATATGGATTAGCCGTGAATGCAAGTGTACGTGTTTTCTTGTATATGCAAGCCCATGCACGGCTGCTCTGAGCTGATCACACTGTCGAAAGATTGCTGCAGAGATGTGATAAAGTGCGATAAAAATGATCAAGAGCTTGTACTAAAGGTGTCAAGTTTACCTCAGTAGTTACCGGCTGGCCTCAGAGAGTCAGTTCGGCATCGATTTCCAGAGATTTGAGCACATAGTTTAGCCTGAGACTTCAGCACAGCACTAAAGTAAGACTGCACTGTTGGCAGGACCATTTTTCAGTCGAAGCAATAAACCGTGGCCCCATCCGTCCACTTGGATTAATGTAAACTTACCTGGGGCACTATTGGAAGAACAACAGAGAAGTTCTTCTCTTATAGAACTACAGAATCTCCACAGTGCAGAAAGAGGCCATTTGACACATTTGTTTTATTCATTCCTGGGACATAGGCATCGCTGACTGGCCAGCATTTATTGCCCTACCCTCGTAGCCTGAGTACAGTTGAGAGTCAACCAGATTGCTATGGCTCTGGAGTCACATGGAGGCCAGACCAGGTAAGGACGGCAAATTTCCTTTGCAAAAGAACATGAGTAAAACTGATGGGTTTTTCCAACAATCGACAATTGGTTCATTGGTAAATTCTAAATTCTAGATATTTTTTATTGAATTCAAATTCCACGATCCGCTGTGGCGTGAGAAACTAGAAGCAGGAGTAGGCCATTCGGCCCGTCGAGCCTGCTTCGCCGTTCATTTTGATCATGGCTGATTAGCTAATTCAACGTCCTGATTTCTCCTCCCCTTCCTCCCATATCCTTTAATCTCTTTAGCTCCAAGAGCTTGGAGCTATAGTTCCAACATTCCCACTTTGTGCCATGGACAATGTCTGTAAATGAAACACAGATGATATTTTATTATTTGGGGCTATCTTGAGAGGAAACTTGCATTTTCATGGCTTCCTGGGACATCCCAAGTGCTTTGCAGCCGACTAGTATGTTTGAAATGAGATGTAGGAAAATGTTAAGTCATCCATGGAAAGTTTCCACATATGGCATTGAGAATAAATGACCAGATCAGCTACTTTTAAGTGTTGTTACCCTATGGGATAAAACAATTACTCAGATATGCCCAAAGATGGGCAGGTTAGGTGGTTTGGCCATGGTAAATGTGCAGGGTTACGGGAACAGGATGGAAGAGAGGGCTTGGGTGGAATGCTTTCTCAGAGAGTTAGTGCAGATTTAATGGCAAGATTCAGACCCTAATCCCCAGAACATTACCTGAGTTTTTTTGGAATAACGGTCTTGCAATAATATCACTAGGCCATTGCTTTCCCATTAAGTCTGCACTAACTCTCCAAGAAAGCATCCCATTCAAGCCCTGCTTTCCATCCTATTCCCATAACCTGTACATTTGCCATGGTCAATCCACTTAACTTCCACACCTTTGGGCATATTCTGGTAATTATTTTATCCCACAGGGTAACAACACTTAAAAGTAGCTGAACTGGTCATTTATTCTCAATGCCATATGTGGAAACTTTCCATGGATGACTTAACATTTTCCTCCATCTCATTTCAAACATACTAGTCGGCTGCAAAGTGCTTGGGATGTCTCAGGAAGCCATGAAAATGCAAGTTTCCTCTCAAGCAAGCCCCAATTAATAAAATATCGTTTGTGTTTCATTTACAAACATTGTCCATGGCACAAAGTGGGAATGTTGGAACCACTGTTCTGAGATCTTGGAGCTAAAGAGATTAAAGGATATGGGAGGAAGGGAAGGGGAATCAGAATAGTTGATCAGCCATGATCAAAATGAATAGCAGAGCAGACTCGAAGGGCCGTATGGCCTACTCCTGCTTCTAGTTTCTCTTCTCTGGTCCTGAAAAGGTGCAATGCATTTGTCGCAGGTGGGGAGGGTACCAAGATTAAATAGTAATTGATGGGCTGTCATCTCGCAATCTGCCCTGAAGAACTCTCCATAGGCGCTATTCCCTGTCAGAAGTGTGATGCCACTGAGTCAGCACTTGCTTGTACCAGTTTCCAAGGATGTGCAAAAACGTTCAGTTCTGGCATCTGCCAGAAGTTGTCACCTCTTTCTATCAGGCAACCCTGTACTGGCAGCTCCATTAGTCACCGCACTGCCTGTTCATTCGTGGCTCTGGAGGGTGACAGACCTCGTGTGCACCCTGGGGAGATGAAGGATCATTAATCATCTCAGTGTCAAGTCACTCAACACAGATTGAAAATGCAACCTAGTATCTGGTCTGTAAGGCTTACTACCTTCACCATACAAGTTACTGGCACACAACGGCATACTTGCCTTCATTGGTCAGGACATTGAATTTAAAAATTGGCAAGTCATGTTACAGTTTTATAGAACTTAGCTCGGCTGCACTTGGAATATATGTTCAATTCTGGTCGCTACACTACCAGAAGGATGTGGAGGCTTTTGAAAGGGTTCAGAAAAGAGTTACCTGGAATGTTGCCTGGTATGAAGGGCATTAGCTATTTGGAGAGCTGGAGAAACTCACAAGAATGACAGAGGTTAAGGGGGCGGCCTGATAGAAAGCTACACGATTATAATGGGTATGGACAGAGTGGATAATCAATTACGAGAGGGCATGGGTTCAAGGTGAGAGGGGCAAGATTTAGAGGAGATATACGAGGTAAATGTTTTTTTACACAGAGCGTGGTGGGTACCTGGAAGTCGCTGCCAGGAGAAGTAGGGGAAACAGATACGATATTGACTTTTAGGGGGCATTTTGACAAATATATGTATGGGATGGGAATGGAGAGATATGGTCCTGGGTAGGGCAGGGGGTTTTAGCTCAGATGGGCAGCATGGTTGGTGCAAGTTTGAAGAACTGAAGGGCCAGTTCCCACGATGTAAATTTCTTTGTTCTTAATTGGGAGCTCAAGAAAGGATGTGAGAAAGTATTTCCCTCACCCATGAAATATCCTTGAGTTTTTTTTAATCAGACAATTGCCTTCTTTTCAAAAAGCAGTGTCTATTGACGCAAATAAATGCAGCAAGCAATATACAGGGAATGAGATCTCCAAAGTAAGTGACCAATGTATCCATTATTGACAATTTTGGCTGGAGGATAGAACATTGGACACTATGCAGGAAAGAATGTTCCTGCTCTTCCAACATTACCATGGGATTTTTAAACGTCCACCTGAGGACAACCATGATGCTGGCGTTGGACTGGGGTGGGCACAGTAAGAAGTCTCACAACACCAGGTTAAAGTCCAACAGGTTTATTTGGTAGCACAAGCCACAAGCTTTCGCAGTGTTGCTCCTTCATCAGGTGAGTGAAGAGTTGGGTTCACAAACAGGGCACAAACTCAATTTACAAACTAATGGTTGGAATGTAGTTTGTGTCTTTATATGCCCTGTTTGTGAACAGAACTCCCACTCATCCGATGAAGGAGCAGCGCTCTACAAACTTGTGGCTTGTGTTACCAAATAAACCTGTTGGACTTTAACCTGGTGTTGTGAGACTTCTTACTGTGCCCACCCCAGTCCCACATCGGCATTTCCACTCTATGAGGATAAGACGGGGAGAGGAGGAAGATAATCTCTCAGAGAATTGGTGCAGCCTCGATGGGCCAAATAGCCTCTTCTGCTCTTTAGGGATTCTATGAGGGAGCAGATGTGACACTGGTTTAACATCTCACTTGAAAGATGGCACCTCTGATGGTAGTCAGATGGTTCTGTCAGTAGCACACTGGACTGCCAGCCTGGATTATACATGCTGGTTGGCATGGTGACACAGTAGTTAGCAGTGTTATCACAGCAATTGATTCTGGCCTTAGGTTACTGTCTGCGTGGGTCCTCCCCGTCTCTGTGTGGGTTTCCTTTGGGTGCTCCAGTTTATTCACTGGAATTCAGAAGAATGAGGGGAGATCTTAGAGAAACATGTAAGATTAAGAAAGCAATAAATAAGACAGAGGCAGAGAAGTTGTTTCCACTGGCGAGTGAAACTAGAACTAGGGCATATGGCCTCAAAATAAGGGGAAGAAGATTTAGAATTGAGTTGAGGAGGAACTTCTTCACACAAAGGACAATGAATCTGTGAATTCCCTGCTCAGTGAAACAGTTCAGGCTACCTCATCAAATGTTTTTAAGACAAAGACACGTACATTTTTGAAGGTAAAGGAATTAAGGATTATGGTGAGCCAGCAGTGGGTTGAGCTGAGTCCAAAAAACATCAGCCGTGATCTTATTGAATGGCGGAGCAGGCTCGAGGGGTCAGATGGCCAACTCCTGCTGCTTGTTCTTAAGTCCTCCCATAATCCAAAGATTGTAAGGATTCTACAATTGCACAACGCAGAAGAAAGCCATTTGGCCCATCAAGTCTGCACCAACCACAATCCCACCCAGGCCCAATTCCGGTAATCCCCACACATTCACCCTGCTGATCCCTTTACACTATGGTCAATTTAGCAATTAACCTCATCTACAGGCACACCCTTGGCTTGTGGGTTAGGTTGACTGGCCATGATAAATTGCCCCTCAGTGTCAGGGGGACTAAGGGGGTAAATATGTGGGGTTACAGGGAGAGGATCTGGGTGGGATTGTTGTCGGTGGAGGCCTGATAGGCTCCTTTTGCACTGTCGGTGCTGTGATGAAACTACAGTCCTGGAGCTAGGGGTTTCAATCCACTCTTTTTGACTGCTACCAACAGAGTCAGAGACAAGAGAAGCAAGCGTGCTTTGAGCTCCTGAAATTTAATGTTAGTTTATAAAAGGGGTTATGACGGAGCTGAGCAGTTTTCACATGTATTATTCAGACGGACAGGGAATCTGATAAGAGGAAGCTGCTCATCATGGATGATAACAAAACAGCAATGCACTTTAATGCCAGGTTGGGGGTTTGAAATGCACAGGGAGATTGACAAACACATCGCAGCATGGCCCCTTTTGCAACAGGCAAGCGCAGTCACTTATTAACTTTGGCAAAACCTGCTGAAGTTTTTTTCCCCCCCACCCCTGCGTTACTGAGGTGACAAATTAGTGTTCCCAAACAGACAGCAACATAAATCTCCCCCTCGTCAGCACTCAAGAAATAGAGCAAGGTTACCTTTCTTGTTTCGTTGGAGTGCGGCGCTAATGAAAAGAGCTCACAGTTCACCACACGCCAGCGAGGGTGGAAGAAGTTCTAAAATATCAATCACCCACTGTATGGAAAATGGAAGTGAAGCAGGTTATGGAGGGAGACAGGATGTCCCGAGATCTCACACCTCCCTCCCACAATCCCCCTTCACGTTCATCAGTGCCCCTTTTGAAAGGCTCCTGGTTTTACCGTGGTGGGAGAGGTGGTGGGAATGCCACTGTGGTGGGTTCATGCTCAGGGGTCATGGGTTCCAATCCCACCATAGCAATTGGACGAAATTTAAATTCAATCCATAAAATCTGGAATTGGAAAGTGAGTCTTAGTTAAAAACATTTCTTTTTCCCAACTCATTCATGGGACATTGGCATCACCAACATTTGCTGGCAGCACAGTGGTACAGTGGTTAGCACTGTTGTTTCACACTGCCAGGGGCACAGGTTCGATTTTCCAACCTCCAAGCACTGTCTGTGTGGAGTTTGCACTTTCTTCCTGTGGGTTTCCTCCAGGTGCTGTGGTTCTTCCACAGTCTAAAGATGTATAGATATGATCGGCACAACTTGTGGGCCGAAGAGCCTGTTTGTGCTGTAGTGTTCTATGTTCTATGTGCGGGTTAGGCTGATGGCCCATGCTAAATTAACCATAGTGTCAGGAGGGATTGGCAGGGTAAGTATTTGGATGATAGATTGGGATTGTTGCTGGTGCAGGCTTAATGGTCCGAATAGTCTTCTTATGCACTGTAATGATTCTATGATCCTGAACTGTCCTTCAACTACGTGGCTTACAATGCCATTGCAAAGGGTATTTTATGAGTCAACCACATTATTCTGAGTCCAGAAACGCATAAGATAGACTAGATAAGGATGGCAGATATCCTTCCCTGAAGGGAATGAGTGAACCAGATGGGTTAAAGTATCACAATTATGAAAACCCATCTAGTTCACTCATGTCTTTTAAGGAAGGAAATCTGCTGTCCTTATCTGGACTGGCCTACATGTGATTCCAGATCCACCCCAAAGTGACTGATTCTTAACTGCCCTCTGAACTGGCCTCAGGCCACTCATTTCAAGGGCAATTAAAGATTGACATCGAATGTGTACACTGCCAACAACGTCCATGTCCCAGGAAAAAAAACCGTTACATCATTTACTGAGCACTGTGCAGTTCAGTCTCAGCTACATTATCTCACCAGGGAGCCAGAAGGCCAAGCAAGTCAAGTCATACTTCATAGGGTTAGGCACAACCGACACTTCTGCTACAGTGCTGAGGGAGTGCTGCAAGGTCAAAAGTATATTCTTTACAATGAGCACCTTAAACCAAAGCCCATAAGCAAACAAAAAGGATTCAATAACGGAAATGCAAGGGAGTTACGTCCAGTGCTGTGGTCAATATTTCTCTCTCAATCAACATCACGACAACAGATATTATGGTCGCTATCACATTGATATTTGTGGGAGAATTGCTGTGCAAAAACTGTTGCGGCCTTTCCTACAGAAGAATTGTTGTTACACGTCATTGCCCCTTTCGTGACTTCAACCAACGTATAAGCAAACGGTTTTTCTTTTTAATTGGTTCTGTGTCAGCTGGCTTGTCCCTTTTAAGATCAGGGTGCCCAGGGCCAGTCTGTGTTGCAAAAGGCTATGCTGCTGGGTTAGTTGGACTAGTTAATGCACATTAGGGTTTCAAAATATTGTGCCAAAGTTGCGGGAAGCACTAGCTGAAAACATAGAACGTAGAAGAACATAGAACATTACAACACAGTACAGGCCCTTCGGCCCTCGATGTTGCACCGACCAGTGGAACCAATATAGTGACCCTCTAACCTGAACTATCCCAATGTTATCCATATGCCTATCCACTGACCATTTGAACGCCCTTGAAGTTGGCGAGTCACAACTGCTGCAGGCAGGGCATTCCACACTCTTACTACCCTCTAAGTAAAGAGCCTACCTCTGACATCCGTCCTATATTTATCACCCTTCAATTTAAAGCTAAGTCCCCTTGTGTTAGCCATCACCATCCGAGGAAAAAGGCTCTCACTGTCCACCCTATCTAACCCTCTGATCATGTTGTATGCCTCAATTAAGTCACCTCTTAACTTTTAATGAAAACAACCTCAAATCCCTCAGCCTTTCCTCATAAGACCTTCCCAGGCAACATCCTGGTAAATCTCCTCTGCACCTTTTCCAATGCTTCCATATCTTTCTTATAATGCGGCGACCAGAACTGTACGCAATACTCCAAGTGCGGCCTCACAACTGCTCACGTACACATTCTGTCCTTGTCTGCATGGGTTTCTTCCAGAGCTCCGGTTTCCTCCCACAGCCCAAAAGACGTGCTGGTTAGGCGCAATGGCCATGGTAAATTCTCCCTCAGTGTACCCGAACAGGCGCCGGGGTATGGCGATTTTCACAGTAACTTCATTGCAGTGTTAATGTAAGCCTCCTTGTGACATTAAAATAAATGAACATTTAACTTTAATGAGGGCAACTGGGACCGTGGCAAAACCAAAACAAGATAATCAGAATATCACCTTCACCAATGTGACCAAGGAGAAAAGGGTGAAGGGAGAGGGTGGATTAGAATGAATCAATTCGAGCAAAGGAAGAGAACAGGAGAGAGGGAAAAGAAAACTGATCGAGAAAGAAGGAAGGCTTAAGTTTGCATAGTGCCTTTCAAAACCTCACCATGTACTAAAGCGCTTTACAACCAATGAAGTACTTTTGATATGCAGTCACAGTTGTGTGCTAGGAAGCTCAATAATCAATTTGAACACAGCATGATCTCAGTAACAATATTAAGTTTATGACCAAACCATCTCTTTTTAAAATGATATTGGTTAAGGGGAAAATATTGATTAGGACACAAGGGAGAATATTTCTGGTATAAAAGCAAAATGTACAGATGTTGGAGGTCTGAAATAAAGTTTATTTCAGGATAAAGGCAAAAGAGTAACAAGGGAGAAAGTAGAGCCCATTAAGGATTAACAAGGTCATCTATGTGCAGATCCACACAAGATGGATGAGATCCTAAATGAATATTTCTCATCAATATTTACCATTGAGAAAAGCATGGATGTTAGGAAACTTGGGGAAATAAACAATGATGTTTTGAGGAGTGTATATGTTCCAGAGAAGGTGGTGCTGGAAGTCTCAAAGTGCATCAAGATCAATAAATCCCCAGGACCTGATGAAGTGTATCGCAGGATATTGAGGCAGGTTAAGGAGGAAATCACAGGTTCCCGAGCAGAGATATTTGAATCATCGATAGTCACACATGAGGTGCTTGAAGATTGGAGGGCGACAAATGTTGTGCCTTTGTTTAAAAAGAGTTGCAGGGAGAAGTCTGGGAACTACAGGCCAGTGAGCCTCACATCTGTGGTGGGTAAGTTGTTGGAAAGTATTTTGAGAGACAGGATCTGCAGACATTTAGATACGCAAGTACTGGCATTTTGAGTGGAAAATCATGTCTCACAAATTTGATTGAGTTTTTTGGTGAGGTAACCAAGAAGGTAGATGAGGACAGTGCAGTTCATGTTGTCTACATGGACTTTAGCAAGGCTTTTGACAAGGTACCACATGGTAGGTTGTTGCATAAGATTACATTTCACGGAATCCAGAGTGAGATAGCAAAATGGCTACAAAATTGGCTTGATGACAGAAACCAGAGGGTGGTTATAGAAGATTGTTTTTCAAACTGGAGGCCTGTGACAGCATTGTGCCTCAGGGATCAGTGCTGCGTCCACTATTATTTATCATTTACATCAATGATTTGGATGAGAATATAGGGGGCATGGTTAGTATGTTTGCAAATGACACCAAGATTGGTGGCATAGTGGACAGTGAAGAAGGTTATCTCAGATTTCAACAGGATCTTGATCAATTGGGCCAGTAGGCTGACAAATGGCAGATGGAATTTAATTTAGATAAATGTGAGGCAATGCATTTGGTAGATTGAACCAGGGCAGGACTTATTCAGTTAATGGTAGGGCACAGGGGAGAGTTACAGAACAAAGAGATCTGGGGGTATACGTTCATAGCTCCTTGAAAGTTGAGTCACAAGTGAACAGAGTGGTAAAGAAGTCATTCAGCATGCTTGGTTTCATTGGTCAGAATATTGAATACAGGAGTAGGGATGTCTTGTTGAAGTTGTACAAGATATTGTTAAGGCCACACTTGGAATACTATGTACAGTTCCGGTCATCCTATTATAGAAAGGATACTATTAAACTAGAAAGAGAACAGAAAAGATTTATGAGAATGCCACTGGGATTTGATGGTTTGAGTTCCAAGGAGAGACTGGATAGACTGGGACATTTTCCTCTGAGCTTAGGAGGTTGAGGGGTAATCTTATTGAGGTGTATAAAATAATGAGGGGCACAGATCAGCTGGATAGTCAATACCTTTTCCCAAAGATAGGGGAATCTAAAACTAGATGGCATAGGTTTAATGTGAGAGGGAAGAGATACCAAAGTGTCAGACGGGCAATTTTTTTTCATGCAAAGGGTGGTGAGTGTCTGGAACAAGTTGTCGGAGGTAGTAGTAGAGGCAGATATAATTTTGTATTTTAAATAGCATTTAGATAGTTATATGGGTAACATGGATATGAAGGGATTTGGGCCAAATGCGGGCAACTGGGACTAGCTTCAGGGTTTAAAAAAAAAGACAGCATGGATAAATTGGGCTAAAAGGCCTGTTTCCATGCTATAAAGCTCTATGACTCGATGATTCTGGTGATACTTTACGAAATGAAGTTTATTTATACATTTGTCACAAGTAGGCTTACCTTAACACTGCATTGAAATTACTGTGAAAATCCCCTAGTCGCTACACTCAGGTGCCTGTTCGGGTACACTGAGGGAGAATTTAACATGGCCAATGCATCTAACCAGCACGTCTTTCAGACTATGGAAGGATATTGGAGAACCTGGATGAAACCCATGCAGACACGGAGAAAGTGTGTAGACTGCATACAAGCAATGACCCAAGCCGGGAATCGAACTCGGGTCCTGGCACTTGAGGCAGCAGTGCTAACCACTGTGGCACTGTGCTGCCCACACTGTAGGGTTAAGGGATCTTTTACTGAACATAGCACAGAGTCATTGGTTCAACATCATTGCTGCAGTGTTACTTTGGCATTACACTCAAGGAGCAGCCTAGAGAATGAGTTCAAGTGTCTTGAATGGGGACAGAACCTACAGCTTCGGATTCTCAAGCATCAGTACTAGGCAGCGCCATCTCCAAACTCTTCCAAATCGTCTAAATCTTTTGGTCAAGTTTGCATTTATGTCATAAGTGTTTAAGATAAAAATTGAAGACATTGGAAATGACTCTGTACGATAGGATCTCCTTGCTGACAAGCGGGCTGTTGAGGGTAATGCAGAATCAAACAATCAGAAAGTTCTAGGGCCAATCCCTGTCCCATCCCAAAGGGACTTCTACTGGGTGATCCCAATCCCTACTGCCAATTGTAAGGTACTAAAAATAATATAGAACAGGGTTCCAGCTCCAGTTCAGCAATGAACATGCTGGCAGAGATGGACTGCCTTTTCCCAAAAAGGCGTGGGATACTTCTGAACTCTTAAGGATATGGGCTAATGCACCATTCATATTGGAGCCACTTGGGAAGGCTTTGGGTGTGTATTGAGATGACTCGTTGAAACTTGGCTATAATTGTCCCCACATTGAAATAATTTCTTCAGTAAGCCATGGGAAAGGGAGAGTTGTGTATTTTGATTCATTTGTGGGACATGGGTGTCACTGGCAAGCCAGCACTTATTGCCCATCCTTACTTGCAAAAGGGTAGTTGAGAGTCAACCATATCACTGTGGCTGCGGAGTCATATGTAGGCCATACCAGGTAAAGACTGTACTGGACCACATGGTTTTATTGTCATATTCTAATTAACGACATGGTTCATTGCCCATTCTGACAATGGTTTCATGGTCAACAGTAGACCCTCGGTTCTAGGTATTTTTTATTGAATTCAGATTCCACCATCTGCTGTGGGGGGGAATTTGAACTCAGGTCCCCAGAGCATGAAATGAGTTCCTGGATTAATTGTCTTGCAATAATACCACTAGGCCATCACTTCCTCATTAGACCCATACTCCAATCTGACCCAGGTTCTAGGGACACAGCCAGGAGGGAGTGAAAAATAAATGATTTGACTCCAGAGAAATATGCATGCAATTTTAAGAACCTCCTGAAAGTATTTTTTAGCTGTTCGTAATATAAATTTGACAGTGCCAGGGACCCGGGTTCAAATCTGGCCTCCAGTGACTATCTGTGTGGAGTTTGCACATTCTCCCCATGTCTGCATGAGTTTCCTCTGAGTGCTCCAGTTTCCTCCCACAATCCAAAGATGTGCAGGTTACATGGACTGGCCATCAGTAAACACTTGGGGCTATGGGCAACAGGTCTGGGTGGGATTGCCCCTTAGTGTCAGAAGAATTATGAGGGGTTATAGGGATAGGGCCTGGATGGGATTGTGGTTGGTGCAAACTCGATGGGCTGAATGACTTCCTTCTGCATTGTAGGATTCTATGGTTACAAAATAGTATTTCACATACCCAATTTTGTATGTTTAAAATCATAATCCAAGAACTTGTTCAAGTTTGGAACACTACTTTATCTTAGAATGATCAGGCAATTTGCAAAAATTTAGCACCTTTAAAACATCCCAAGGCATTTGTAGGAAATGCAATAATAGCAATCAGTTAGTTTACAAACAATAAAGAGTTTATTACTGTTTACAACTAGGGTACGACAATCAACGTGTTCATTCTCAACTCCAGGGTTAATCTGGTGGAACAGTGGTTAGCACTGTTGCCTCACAATACCACGCTCCTGGGTTCAATTCCAACTTTGGGTCATTGTCTGTACGGAGTCTGCACATTCTCCCTGTGTCTGTATGGGTTTCCTCTGGGAATCTCAGTTTCTTTCCACAGTCAGAAAGACGTGCTGGTTAGGAGCAATGGCCATGCTAAATTCTCCTTTAGTGCACCCGAACAGATGCCAGAGTGTAGCGACTAGTGAATTTTCACAATAACTTCATTGCAGTGTTAATATAAACCTACTGATGAATAAAGTTTTAAAACTGATGGCAAACAGAGCGCGCTTTGCCCCAAGATTTCTGTGTTTGTTCCCCTTTGGACAATAGGGTCCCTTTTGCTGCACACCCCTTAAAGGGGGCCAACTACCAAGTAATTTTTTTACAGTAATTACTGACACAGAGCCGGAGTAAGTGTCATTGGAAAGGTAAGTAAAGGCTTGATCGAAGAGCTAGATTTTAAATGGGGTGTGTCTCAATGGAAGAGGGAGAGGGGGAAAGAGCAATGCTTTGGGATGAAACGAGAGCTTTGGTGTTCAGACATGACTGGAGTTGTGGGAGAAACGAGAGTGGAAGAGAGTGCACAAAGGGGCAGACCAGGAGGGATTACAGAGCATCTTAGCAACGAGCAGGTTGCAGAGATGAGTAGGGCAATACTAGGGAGAGATTTGAACAGGAGGGTGCAAAAGGAAAAAAAAAACCCAAGAACCCAGAACTTCCAGTCTCCAGATTGGAGGAGAATGATCATGTGAGACAAACCGTGTATCAGGGCCCCACTAAATCCCAATGCATTGATCTCTGCGGGAGCTGCCCAGGGAAGTCTGACCTACTGCAAGGAACTACTACAGGGAGAAGATGGCCTAGTGGTATTATCGTCGGAGTATTAATTCAGAAACTCAGCTAATTTTCTGGGGACCTGGGTTCGAATCCTGCCACGGCAGATGGTGCAATTTGAATTCAATAAATAATATCTGGAATTAAGAATCTACTGATGACTGTGAAACCATTGTTGATTGTTGGAGAAACCCATCTGGTTCATTAATGTTCTTTAGGGAAGGAAGTCTGTTGTCCTTACCTGGTCTGGCTATCTTTATCCAGAGGGTGGTTAGGGAGTGGAATGCCCTGCCTGCGGCAGTTGTAGATGAGCCAAGTTTGGTGGCGTTTAAGAGGTTAGTTGATAAGTTTATGGAAGAGAAGGGAATGATTTAGTTTGGAGGGTCATTGCTTTTTTCATAATTGGTCGGCGCAACATCGAAGGCCGAAGGGCCTGTTCTGCGCTGTAATGTTCTATGTTCTATATTCTACTGATTGGAAATTTCTCACTCCTCAGAATCCTCCATATAAAGTCTATGAGCAGGATGTTCTGGTCACACTCATCCCAAAGTCCAGAAAACCCCATCCAAGGTCAATAGACTTTTGCATGGTCCATGCTCTATCCACTATGATTTCCATAGTGGGCGGGATGGGAAAATTCCATCCTCTGGCTCTGAGGAGTCACTGACTGACTGGCAGTTTGAGAGTCACTGACGAGATAGTTCAGGAAATGGACAGAGAAAATGTCCTGGGCTGGGTTTCTCCAGTCTCGCCCATGGCTGGCATTCTCTGGTCCCGCTGCTGTGAATGGAGATTTGGCTGAGTGCCAAATTCTCAGTTCTCACTGGCAACGGTTGACGGAATGCACTAGACCAGAGAATTCCTGCCCAAATCTTATTCCAAGGTAACCACACAACTGACCAGAATCTCTAACACAGACACCCGCCCCGCCTCCAATCCCTCCTTCACCTCCCAAAGTCCCTCTCACAACCAAACAAATGCTTTTTGTGACCTGACCAACCCCCCCTCTTCCGCCATCCACATCCTCTGGCTAGCTACCATTGATCCTTCTCAACCAAGCTAATCCCCAATCACCCGACTACCCTCTCAATCTGACCTCACTATCCCTCCCAACCATGCCAGCCTCTCACCAGCCAGATCATCCCTGACCAGACACAACTATGCCCACCTGCCATCTTACCCATTCACTTGTTCATCTACTCGACCACTCACTAACATTCCCACCAGACATTACCTTACAGCAGGTAAGAGGGCTGGGGGGGCCTTACCAAGTGCTATTATTGTTAGACTATTATTCCAGAAATTAACTAGTGTTCTGGGGATCAAGGTTCGAATCTCGCCACAAAAGAACGTGGAATTTGAATTCAATAAAAATACCTGGAATGAAGAATCCACTTAATGATAATGAAACCATTGTCAATTGTCATAAAAACACATCTGGAGTTTGTTAATGTCCTTCGGGAAGGAAATCTGCCATCCTTACCCAGTCTAGCCTGCATGTGACTCCAGAGCCACAGCAATGTGGTTGACTTCCAGCTGCCTTCGGACAATGAGTGATGGGTAATAAATGCAGGCCAGCCAGCAATGCCCATGTCCCACAGATGAATAAAAAGGTAGCACCATGAAGATGGGACGTGCCTGTTCATCCTTTTAATGGAGTCCTCCAATGGACTGTACAAGAGGAGCTGGAATCAAGAGGCCAAAAACAAGGAACTGAGTCAGCTTGGAGAGTATAGTTGGAGTGGCGATTTGTGCACTGTTGGAGTGGCGATTTGATGGCGATTGTTGCTGCACAGAAGATATAGGTAGAGGCCTTATTGGACAAAGAGGTGATGGCAAGACTGAGTACAAGTGTGAAAACTGATTGGAACTTGGGATGAGTTAAGGTATGGGCAAAACTGAATAGATTTGGGGTGAAGGGACAGATCTACAAGCTGTGCCTCTTTTGCTCTTGCCTATTAGATTCAATGCAATAAATGAGAGCTATGAAAAGTCACCATCATTGGAAACACAGGGGTATACTGTTAACAGCTGAAAAACACGGACTCATTTGCTGTAATAATTCAGAACTGAATATCCCCTCATTCTACGCATTTCGGATTTTCATTGCAAAGGCTGACATTTGCATCAAAGCCTTTCGTTCCCTAACAAAAGATTATTATTTTCTTTACAGCGACCTGCCAACTTTGATTTCATTCGGAGTGGGAATCATGAAAGAATTTGAGATACAAATATTATAAAATTGTTCTCCCAAATACCATATCCAGTGTTGAGCATTTTCTAGCAAACAAGATGCCCACTTATTGGAAAGAACTAAAAGATGATGAAAGTGGAGATTTAAATCTCTTATTGTATTCCAAAGCATGTTGGTTACCACCACAGTGAGAGCACTCATATTTATACAAAATATCTCGAAGCCCGAAAGATTTAAGCAGTATCATTAAGAGGAAAGGTTCAGCGAGAGAATTCCATAATGTAGGGCTTTGACAACAGAAGGCACAGCCACAACTGCAGTGAAGAAAAAGTGGGGAACGAGAGAGAGGCTGGAATTGAAAGAGTGGTGTCCTTGGAGAGTTTATGGCTGGAGAATGTTAGATGGCACTAACTTAACCAGATAGTTCAGGAAATGGATACAGAGAAAAAAACCTGGGCTGGAATTCTCTAGTCTCGCCGCCATATTGTTTCCTCTCAGCTGGATCTTTGGTTCAAAGAACAGCCGCTTCCCTGGTGCCTTCAGACTTTTGAATGGACCTACCTCCCGTTAAGTTGATTTTTCTCAACACACTAGCTATATCCTGCACTCTGCCCTTTCCTTATCTATAAAAGATAAGCTTTGTCTGTATAATGCTCAAGAAACAATACTTTTCACTGTATACCAATACATATGACAATAATAAATCAAATCAAAATCAATTAAGATGAATTCCTTTCCACAGTAACTTCATTGTAGTGTTAACATAAGCCTACTTGTGACACTAATAAATAAGCTTAAACCTTTCAGTAAACTTCTCCAATCATTGGACCCTGTACAATGTTGAGCAACCAATAGGTGAAGCTTGACCTGCAGACTTGTTGGTACTTAGAGTGGATGTTGGTTAACTCTGCACTATCTACCACAGTCTCCCCACCCTCAACCGTGATTCCACTGAATTATTAAGCACTGAAGGATGCCATTCAGCCCATCAGTCTCTTTCAAAGAGCTTTCCAATTCACATCATCTCACAAAGAAAAAATATATTTTAAACATCCCACAACGAGAATATTTTTAACAATGACTGAGTCGTATCAGCAGCAAGCCATGAAACAGCAACATGAAGGAACATTAACAGACATTATCCGTCAGACAAAGGCAGCTCTTCACCAAGAATTAAAATCTTTTGTTGCTATGGAATCAGGGTGAGGTGAAACTCAGCGTGTGATGTTCGTAACGAAGCAACCAAACGTAGAACCAACCGCCAACAAATAAGTGGCGTGGGCACAAGCGACGGGACCGAAACATTGAAGCACGCCAGTGAGCATTATAAAGAACATGTGGACGCAAAGAATTAAAAGAAATAGACAATGATACTTTGCCATCGTAAGAAGTCTCACAACGCCAGGTTAAAATCCAACAGGTTTATCTGGTAGCCACTAGCTTTCAGAACCCCAACAGCGATTAAAGAGAATAGCTAAGGTCTTCTCATTGGAAGTTGAGGGGCAACCTGATAGAAGTCTACGAGGTTATGAAAGGCATGGACAGAGTGCATAGTCAGAAGCTTTTTCCCACGGTAGAAGAGTCAACTACTAGGAGGCATAGGTTTCTGGTGCGAGAGGCAAGGTTTAAAGGAGATATGCGAGGCATGTTTTTTACCCAGAATGTGGTGGGTGCCTGGAACTCGCTGCCGGGGGAGGTAGTGGAAGCAGATATGATCGTGAGTTTTAATGGGTGGCTTGACAAACATGAATAGGATGGGAATAGAAGGATACGGTCCCCGGGAGAGTAGGGGGCTTTAGTTCAGTCAGGTAGCATGGTCGGTGCAGGCTTGGAGGCGAAAAGGCCTGATCTTGTGCTGTAATTTTCTTTGTTCTTTTTTGTCTTTTCCCCAGAGTAGGAGAACCCAAGATTAGAGGGCATGGGTTTAAGGGGAAATACTTAAAAGGGATCTGAGGGGTAACTTTTTCACATAGAGGGCAGTACGTACGTGGAATGAGCTGCCAGAGGGAGCGGCAGAGATGAGTACAATTACATCACTTAAAAGACATTTGTACAGATACATGGATGGGAAAGGTTTAAAGTGGCCTGGACCAAATGCAGGCAAATGAGACTAGTTCAGTGCAGGAAACCTGGTCAGCATGGAAAAGTTGGGCCGAAGGGCCTGCTTCCACACTGAATATCTCTATGATTCTAGCGGGGAAGTAAAACAAAAGGCAGCACAGAATACAAAAAAACGAGAGAGACAATCTGAAGCAAATAGAACAGGCGATAGAATCAAACTGAGGTGCGGAAAAGGAGAGTGGAAAAAGCAGTGAGGAAGTTGAGAGATAAACACATAGCATGAGTAGATGGCCTGTTGATGCTGGACCCTGCAGAGATTACACCCAGTGAGAATTAGGATGTTCCAACCCAAACACAGTCTCCCAGAGTTTATATTGAGGGCTGCCAGAATCTGCCGACTTATGAAATTATATCAAACTACCAGCCCAATGGATGCAGAGGCATTTCTTAACAGGCACAAGAAGAATTGTCAGAGGGATTCACACCAAAGAAGAAAGACATAGTATTGACCGGGCCAACTGGAGGATTACAAAGCAGGGGGGTCTGATTCCAAACTAATCAAATGTCGGTGAGCCTTGCTTTTCACTCCGAACGATTTTCCTGAAAAGATCTGCAGCTAAAAAAAGCAAGGAGGAAAGAAAATACAGCAAAAAAAAAGACTGGGGCTGAGGTAATGAAAAGAGAGTGTAGCAAGGCAATGGCGCAGTGATATTGTCACTAAACGACTAACCCACTAACCCAGTGTGGTGCTCTGGGGACGCGGGTTCAAATCCCACCTTGGCAGGTGGTGGTGGTCAGGGGGATTAGCAGGGTAAATATGTGAGGGAGAAAACAGAAATTACTGCAGATGCTCCCAAAAGGGAAAATGCTGGAAAATCTCAGCAGGTCTGTAAGGCAAGGAAAACAGCTGACGTTTTGAGTCCAAATGATCCTTCATGAAAGGGCTGACTGTACATGAGACATCAGCTCTTTTCTCTCCTTACAGATGCTGCTTAAATATGTGGGGTAACGGGAATAGGGCATGGATGGGACTGTAGTCAGTGCAGATTTGATGGGCCGAATGGCCTCCTTCTGTACCATAAGGATTCTATGAAATTTGAACTAATTAAAAATCAGGAATTAAAAGTCTAACGGTGACCAGAAAACCATTGTTGGTTGTCATAAAAAAAACCCCATTTGGTTCAGTAATGCCCTTTTGGGAAGGAAATCAGCTGTCCTTAGCTGGTCTGGCCTACACGCGACTCTAAAGCCACAGCAATATGATTGATTCTCAAATGCCCTCTGAAACAGAGAGCAGTTAGTGATGGGCAATAAATACTGGCCAGCCAATGATGCCCACATCCCATGAATCAATTAAAAAAATACATCTGAGGGAAAAAAAATGGAAACAACAGAGAAAAGCAAAATGAAAAGAATTTATCCTGTAAATTCAGCGTGTTTGTGTTCTGGAATCCACTGCCTGAAAGACTGATGCATACAAAATCAATAGGAACTTTCAAATGGGATTAGGATTTACATTTGAAAGGGGAAAATATAGCAGGGCTGTGGAGAAAGAGGCTCATTGAAATAGCTGGCACAGATACAATGGGCCTAATGGCCTCTCTCTGCATTGTCGGAGAGGTTGTGAAATGGAGTGTAAGAGCAGAACCACAGCTACAGCACATGAGAAGCTGAGACATTCCTGGTTTTATACTTGTAGAAGTATCATTTGAAGAAGAACACAGCCACTGTTTCTGATTCACAAGCACCTCAAAAACAAAATGCCTTTAAACATTCAATAAAGATTAAGGAGACATGGGGAGACAACAGAGACGATCTTAAGCTTGTGTTCACCATCCACACACATACCAGCAGGGTGGATTCAAGATGCAGAAGTCGCACGTCTCGCTGGTGAGAAAGAGACTCCAAATCTTCCCCAACACTCACTGGCAATGCCTTCAGGTTCAAGGCCATAACAGGTGGCAGCACGGCGGTTAGCGCTGCTGCTTCATAGCACCAGAGACCTGGGTTCAATTCCCATTTTGGGTCACTGTCTGCGTGGAGTCTGTGTGTTCTCCCCGTGTCTGTGTGGATTTCCTTTAGGAGCTCCAGTTTCCTCCCTCAGTCCAAAGATGGGCGGGTTAGGCGGACTGGCCGTGCTAAATTGCCCCACGGTGTCAGGGGGACTTCCTAGGGTAAGTACATGGAGCTGCGAGAATAGAGGCTGGGTGGGATTGTGTTTGGTGCAGATGGGCTGAATGGTCTCCTTCTGCACTGTCAGGATTCTATGTATCACATACGGAATACCTGCAAAGGCCTTTTTTTAAAAATATACATGCCCCTGGGGTATGAGAGCAACTGACAAAGCAAGGTTGACCAAATTAAAAAAAAAACAAGAGAATTACACATATTAAGAAAACTAATCTGGTTTTACACACACAGAGACACACACACACAGAGACAAAATGAAAGAAACCTGCTTTCACCCCACCCAATGGGGGTCAGTTCTGTCCAAAGCCAACTTTTGTCTGCAGCTCTATCGCGTGCTCAGCATTATTTCCAAAACGCCACATCAGCTGTACCACTCAATCACCGAATCCAAATCCTTTATACAGGCACAAATGGACTGGGCAGTTACGAGTAAGAGAGAAAATTGGGTGAAAAGCTGCTATTTAGTGAGTGTTCAAATGAATACACATCATCTGACGGAACCTTGCAGACTAATGACTGCCGTCAAGGTTTCTCGCTCTGAGTGTGTAAACTACAGGGGGTGATGCAGACCGGACGCTCGCGATAAATTACTTCTGTTCTTAAAAGGCCAATCTCCCCCCTCGCCCAACCCCCCCCACTCATCCTGCTCCAACAACCACCAGATCCATTACTCACTGATGCGACTTCTAAACATTTATCATTTATGGTTTTTTTTTTATAAAAAAAGTAGTAATCATTACCCAGCCGCATCGCAGCATGTTCCACTTTCCATAGAAGATATTAAAATTCCGACTGCACAATTAGATTAGGGATAAATCTGGGATGAAATGTACATCAAATCTGACATTTAATATTTCAGCAACCTCAATTAGATTCATCTGAGAGGACAAGCTTCCCAAACATTCTTAAAGGAAACAAGATTTAAGAAAATAAAAAACATTTTCTTTTCACAGAAAAATGACCCTCGCCATCTTTGGAAATTACCTGGGCATTTGGCTGCACTGAAACCAAGTCCTTCACAACTCCCCAGTGCTTCTATGTGTCCTCTAAGTGAATGCAAGGAGATCCTGTGGGCTTGCATGTTTAGGATTAAATACCAAGAGCACCAGCAACTTTCACATTTCTCTCAAGAGCAAGCGTATTTTAAGGCGCAAAGCGTTGGAGGAAATATAATGATCCATAGGGCAACTGGGTGACTTGTGTCGGGGGCAGCGAGGAAGTGACTCACGAGCACAAATGACTCAAAGCTCCTTCAAATTCAGTGTTACCCGGTGTAACGCATTGTTCTGCTGTAAAGGCAGTGTTGTTGGCATGTCATGGGCATGGCACTTCAAGGCCACAGAAGAAAAACCAACTGCCGCACAATGGGGTGGCAGAGTGGTTGGCATGCTGCCTCACAGCGCCAGGTACCCAGGTTCAATTCCCAGGGTGGGTGGCCGTCTGTGCAGAGTCTGCACATTCTCCCCACGTCTGCGTGGGTTTCCTCCAGGTGCTCCAGTTTCCTCCCACAGTCTGAGAAACGTGCTGGTTGGCCGCGCAAAATTTGCCCCTTGTTGATAGGGAAATCAGTCGGGTGAATACATTGGGTTATGTGCAGAGGTGCTCCGGTTTTCTCCCCATGACTCTGACACAGTCTGAAAGACGAGCTGGTTAGGTTCATTGGCCGTGCTAAACTCTTCCTCAGTGTGTGCAAACAGGTGCCAAAGTGTGGCGATTAGGGGATTTTCATCGTAACTTCATTGCAGTATTAACGTAAGCTCACTGGTGATACTAAAAATAAATATGACAGGGAGTCGCCAACATTGGACTTGGGTGGGCACTGTAAGTAGTCACGCAACACCAGATTAAAGCCCAACAAGTTTATTTGGTACCACAAGCTTTTGGAGCACCTCATCTGATGAAGGAGCTCTGAAAGCTTATGTTACCAAATAAACCTGTTGGACTTTAACCGGGTGTTGTGAGAGTACTTACTAAGTTTTAAATCCTGAGGTCAGTTAGGAGGCAGATTGCCTGGATCGATTTTCTGAAGTCAAAACAGAGCACGTTTCCTGTCAGTTAAAAAGGACAAAACTTGGTGAAGCGCGAGTTTGAAAACGTTTGTGTTTTTTAGAGTTTATTTGTTTGTGTCGCAAGTAGACTTACATGAACACTACAATGAAGTAACTATGAAAATCCCCCAGTTGCCACATTCTGATGCCTGTTCAGGTACACGGAAGAAGAATTTAGCACATTCAACGCACCTACTCAGCACATCCATAGAATCCCTACAGTGCAGTAGGAGGCCATTTGACCCATTAAGTCTGTACTGATCACAATCCCATCCAAGCCCTATTGCCAGAAACCTATGTATTTATCCTAGCTGGTCTCTCTGACACTAAAGGGCAATTTACCATTGCCAATCCCCCTAACCCACACACCTTTCGGACTGTGGGAGGAAACTGGAGCAGCTGGAGGAAACCCACACAGACATGGGAAGAATGTGCAAACTCCACACAAACAGTGACAAGCTGGGAATCGAACCTGGGTCCCTGGAACTGTGAGGCAGCAATGCTAACCACTGTGCCAACATTCTGCCCAATAAGTAGTTTGAATCCATGTTGGGTCCGGTTACATATCTTCTGCAGCGCAATGCGTGCAAGGGGAGAATAAGATATTGGTGGTAACAGTATGAAACGAATCACGGAGGGAGTTCTGTGACTCTCATCTTGCTGAATGTGAGCATCTCAAGTCTGTTTCACCATCCAGTTTGATAATGGCTGATCTGTATCTCAGTTCCACTTGCAACTTTGACTCCCATGCATCCAACAAAAAAAGACTATTGATCTGAACTCTTAATGTGACAATAGCAGTAACTTGTATTTATGTTGAGCCTCAAATATAGCAGCACATTCTAAAACATTTTACTGGGGCAACATTCCATCTGAACTTGGCACTGAACTCTCCCCATGATTCGTTTCATACTGTTATCACCAATATCTTATTCTCCCCTTGCACGCATTGCGCTGCAGAAGATATGTAACCGGACCCAACATCGATTCAAACTACTTATTGGGCAGAATGTTGGCACAGTGGTTAGCATTGCTGCCTCACAGATAGTGGAACAGCTCACCTGTTAGTCAAAAGGGTGAGCTTCAAAGAGCATCTGCAGAGAAGGGGAGATGTAGCGAGGCAGGAAAAAAAATGAGGGAGGGAGGTTAGCGAGGGACAAATGGCTGCCAATAATGGGAAGTACTGGTCAGGATTAACAAAGCACAGAGGTTTTGGAGAATTGAATGAGGATTCAGTGAGAGGCAGGAACCTTATCACTGGTAGGAATGATTATCAAGGCTGAGACTTTTGGGCGGGAAGCCCACCCACTTACTTATCCCTCCCACCACCCCCCGTCTCCTCTCCCCATCCAACCCTCCCCCTCCCTCCCGTCAGTGGCATGTTTTCCAGCAGAGCAGGTGCCTCACCATTGGCCGGTGGCAGGATTTTCCAGTCTTGTCGATGTCTATGTTATTTTGCATGGCTTGCCCAACTTGCCATGGAGGGGATGGGAGTGGGGAGGTGGGGGTGGGTGTTGGAAGTTGCCTCCGGTGGGACCAGAAGATCCTGCTGGCAGGAAGTGTCAGAAAATCTCAACCAATGTTTTCCTATTCACGGTAATAATTGCTTATCTTCTCCCAACGGATATCCCGCACAAACTGGGGAAATAATGGGAGAAGAGAGAAGCGGGGGAAGAAAGCAACAATATGGTCAATGTGGGTCATTGTGGTATTTGAGATGCGTTGCTGCTCTTTTGAATCATGTTAAAAATCCCTAATTCCAAAAGATCAGATTAAGGCATTACAAAATGGAATCAATTTAGCAAATGAAAAGTCTGGGCCACTGCAAAACAAGAGTAAGCTCTCAAAACGATGCCTTTGTCATTTTCAGAGGTGTTTCAGAACCTTCCAACAGGCAGGCATTTCTGTGAAATCAAAGCTCAAAATCAAACTGCTTTGCAGCACTTTCAACATTTCTCAACCGAACTCCTCTTTCCATGCAAACCATGCCACCCGATCTTAAAACAATCAAGAGTTTTTCAGAAACTCTTACAAATCCTACAGTGCAGGAGAAGATCACTTAGCTTATCGAGTCTGCACTGACTCTCCAACAGGGCATCTTACCCACCTGATCCCCCTAACACCAAGTCCCTGGCACAATGGTTAGCACTACTGCCTCACAGCGCCAGGGACCTGGGTTCAATTCCTGGCTTGGGTCACTGTCTATGCAGAGTCTGCACATTCTCTCCATGTCTACATGGGTTTCCTCCGGATGCTCCGGTTTCCTCCCACAGTCTCAAAGACATGCTGGTTAGGTACATTGACCCGAATAGGCACCGGAATGTGGCAACTAGGAGGATTTCACTAACTTCATTGCGGTACTAATGTAAGCTTACTTGTGACTAATAAATAAACAAACCCCACCAATTTCCCTAACCTACACATCTTGGGACACTAAAGGTCAATTTAGATGGCCAATCCATCTAACCTGCACATCTTTGAAGTGTGGGAGGAAATCAGAGCACCTAGAGAAAGGCCTACACAGACAAGGGAAGGACATGCAAACTCCACATTGTCACCCAAGAGCTGGAATTGAACCTGGGCCTCTGGCACTGTGAAGCAGCAGTGCCATCATAGCACACAGGTTATTCAGTCCATAATGTAGTGCTAACTCACTGAAGGAGCTAAGCACTTGAATCTAATCCACATATATGGTTACAAAATCCTGATAATTACAATTTTAAATCGAGGTCGCACAAAAAAAAACAAGTGAATATCCTGACTCAAGTGAAATCCCAGTTAACCACTTTCAGAACTATAATTTATACGATACAGTTAAATTTAGAAAAATACATCAAGGACATTTCACAAGGTAGAGGATATATCATTTGTGAAGAGAATAAGTGACAGGTGATCAAAGGCAACGTTGACAAGACGGATTTTCTTAGACTTTGCACTGCTTTCTAACAGTTGGCCTTTCAATGTTTGCCGGAAACAAAAATTCTTTGGGAAATAATTTAAAACCACATGAATAAACAAGTTCAGAAAGTTTCTATTAATTCCCATTCTCTCTCTCTCTCTCAATTTCATCTCACTCTTGCTGCAAACAACATAACTGTCTCCACCAAGTTTGGAGACGTCCAGATTGGAAATACATTTCACCCACTTCTTTTTTAATTTTGTTGGTTGGGGGAGTGGGGTGGGGAGTGGGGGGGGGTGGTAAATTTCTGTTGTGGCTTCTTAAAACCCTTCGGTGCATGATGGGGTTCGTGGGGGCGGGGGGGGGGGGGGGTCATCAAGATAGGTGGCCATTTTGTCAGTGGATAGATGCTAACATCTGCTAACACACTCCTCATAACAGCATTGACTGTCACACCTGTGGAAACTCACACAACTCACGTAGAAAGCGCAAGCATTTGGAGGATTACAAATGTTCCTCATGGCAGTGAAGACCAGGACTAAGGACAAGAGGTGAATTTTTTAGGACTGAGATGAGGAGAAATTTCTCCACCCAGAGGGTGGTGAGGGTATGGAATTCACTATCACAGATTGCAATGGAGGCTAAAAAGTTTTCTGATTTCAAAAAGAAATTAGATAGAACATTCAGTCCCTCCATCACCAACACTCAGTAGCAGCAGTGTGTCCTATCTACAAGACGCACTGCAGCAATTCACCAAAGATCCTTAGACAGCACTTTCCAAACCCATGACCACTCCCATCTAGAAGGACAAAGGCAGCAGGTACATGGGAACACCACCACCTGCAAGTTCCGCTCCAAGCCACTCATTATCCTGATTTGGAAATATACCGGCTATTCCGTCGCAATCGCTAGGTCGAAATCCTGGAATTCCCTCCCTAACGGCATTGTGGATCAACACATAGCACGTAGGCTGCAGTGATTCAAGATGGTGGTTCAACACCACCTTCTCAAGGGGCAACTGGGGACGGGCAATAAATTCAGGCCAGCTTGCGACACCCCTATCCCATGTATAAATAAAAAAAATATAGAGATCTTGGGGCTAAAGAGATCAAGGGATAGCAGGGAAGGGGAGGAAATTAGGATATTGAATTTGATGATCAGCCATGATCAAAATGAAAGGCAGAGCAGGCTCGAAGGGCCGAACAGCCTATTCCTCCTTCTAGTTTCTAAACATTTTACAATGTTTGAAAGCAGAGGGTCACAGGTCTGCACTTTGTGAGCCGTTGAGACTGGAAATCAATCACAAAAGTGCAAAATATTGCTCGTGGCTACTTGTAGGAAAGAAACATGTAATAACACTGTCACGTTACTTGATGCCTTTCCAATGGCTCAATGAGTTTAGCCTTCTTCATTGAGCCATTTTGATGAGGTATATTCAGATTGGATACACTAGTCTGCATTAATTAGCTAAGTTTAGCTCAGCTGTCGGAGAGGAGTGTCGTAAACAGTTTTCTAACCATTAGGGTTCAGTCAGTCAGAGAATCATCATAGAATCCTTACAGTGTAGAAGGAGGCCATTTGGTCCATCAAGTGTACCACCAACAATCCCATCCAAGCCCTATCCCTATAATCTCACATAGTGCTACTCCCTTACACTAAGGGGCAATTGAATGTGGCCAAACAACTTAACCAGCACATCTTTTGACTGTGGTAAGGAACTGGAACACCTTGAGGAAAACCACGCACACACATGCAGAATGTGCAAACCCAGTATTGAACCCAGGTCCATAGAATCCCTACAATGCAGAAGAAGGCCATTTGCCGCATTGAATCTGCATTGACCACAATCCCACCCAAGCCCAATTCCCACAATCCCTCATATTTACCCTACTACTCCCCCTGACACTCGGGGCAATTTAGCATGGTCAATCCACCTAAGCCTCACATCTTTAGACTGTGGGAGGAAACCGGAGCACTCAGAGCAAACCCATAGACACAGGCAGGACGTGCAGGCTCCACAAAGACAGTGAGCCAAGGTCTGAATCGAACCCAGGTCCCTGGCACTGGGAGGCAGCAGTGCTAACCATTGTGGCACCATGCCACCCAATCAGTATTGCCTAGTTTTTCAGTTCACAATCTAATAACTCATGCTGGCAATACTTGAGAGGGCATTGGGTGTGAGGGCATGAGCTTGCTCGATTCTTATTCTGAATAGCCTGCTAACACTCACTTTCAATGTTAGCCCAGTGACTGGAGGATGTTAGTTTTCTCTACAGAGACTGCCTGGCCTGCTGGGTGTTTCCAATTGTTCATTATTGTTTCAGATACCCAGCACCTGCAATATTTTGCTTCTAAACTAATAATATCTACAAACTTCATAAGATACAGGGGTAGAATTAAGCCATTCGGCCCATCAGATCTGCTCTGCCATTGCATCACGACTGATATTCTCCTCATCTCCATTTTCCTGCCTTCTCCCCAAAACCCTTCAATCTATCATCAATTAAAAATCTGTCTAACGCCTCCTTAAATTTACTCACTGTCCCAGCATCCACCGCACTTTGGGGTAGTGAATTCCACAGATCAAACCCTTTGGGAAAAGCAGTTTCTCCACTCTGTTTTAAACTTATATTAAGACTACGACCTCTCGTCCTACCATGCCCCACCAGCATGCGCTCCACGTCTATGTAATAATTCCAGGGACGCGAAAGTCCCATCACCATGGGTGGCACAGTAGCAGAGTGGTTAGCACTGCTGCTTCACAGCTACAGGGTCCTGGTCCAATTCCCAGCTCGGGTCACTGTGGAGTTTGCACATTCTCCTTGTGTCTGTGTGGGTTCCCTCCGGGTACTCTGGTTTCCTCCCACAGTCCAAAGATGTGTAGGCTAGGTTGATTGGCCTTGCTAAGGAATTGCCCCTTTAGTGTCCAGGGATGTGTGGTTTAAAGGGATTACTAGGTATAATATGTAGGGATATAGGTGTAGGGCCTGGGTGGGATTGTCTTCGGTGCAGATTTGGTGGGCTGAAGGGCCTTTTTCTGCACTGTAGGGTTCTATGATCTATGACCAAGTTACTTTTCATGCACCATGTCACCTCCCCAGTTGCTCCCAGGTGAATGCAGGCTGGGAATCTGACACACCTGCTTTAAATAGGGAGCATGAGACTCCCTGGTTTAACCATCAATTAGGACTCATCATGTACTTCTTTTTGTGTACCAACCAATCACACAAAATCAAATTAAATAAGGGACAAATTAAAAGGGGCAGATCCTCAAAAAGAGGGGAACCCACCCATACCAAAAATCAAAGTGGAAAGGAAACTTAAAACATCGAATCAAAGTATGGTATTGGGGTCTATAATGCACCCCAATTATACCCTAGCACCTGCGGTGCCCAGTAGGCACGGAAAGTGTCAACTGCGCCAGTGACCCTGCGTGTGCTCCCTCTCCAGGGGCACCTGGCCGTGAATATAGCTGCAGTGGAGGGGCAGACAGTCAGAATGGACGACCCCGTCGATCGCTTGCTGCATGGACCTGTTAATGGCGTGCCTCGACAGGCCCAGGAGCAGGTTCACGAGGAGGTCCTCCTCCCGGCCCCCACTCCCTGCCGGGTGAGTGACTCAATCGATAGTTCGTGCTCCAGCAAGCCAACCTCATTAGCCTGGCTGAAGCCATCACAGTCTACTTTATCCAGACAGGGCAAGGATGACATGAAAGTATCAGTCAGAAGAGACAATGTCACATTTTTACAGGAGTAGTTTTGACGTCGTTGTTTCTCGCTGTCTTACTGCTAGAGGTAAGCAATTCTAGCGAGAGACCTTAACTGCAATGACTGGCAGCTGTGCTCCAGTCAGTCAACAACCGAGACTCAAATGCAAGGGCATTGGGTACACACAATGAGCTCTTAACACTTGATTGCATTGCCAACAGAATTGTGTTGCCTCCTTAATATGAAGGGACTGGCACAGGGCAGCGATGATTGACAATCACTGCAAGTCACAGCACAAATCCACAGGTAATGGATTTAATATTAACTTTAAATCCAGCGGTCTGTACAAGATTCCGATTATTAAAACAAACCCAGCTTGCTTCCATTTTACGCTTTAACCAACGGGGTTCCAATTCAAATTTTCCTGGGAAGCAGCAGCAGGAGAGTGTGCACTGAAATTTACAGTCTCATGCTGGAGCAGGGCACACGAATACTGGCAAACCAAACAAAAATGGGCACAGACAGGATTCCTCTGAACACTTCATTCATCGCACACAAACGCTTCTCCAAGAACCTGGTGACGGTGAGCCACACCGACGAGAAATGTCCGTAGGCAGATGCTACGGAGTACAACCAACCCAGATCTTGCATCTCCACACCAACGAGGTTTCTAATTCCCCATTGCAATCCAGTGCCTGTCATTGCCAGAATGTGTGCGAGTGAGGATAAGAAGACTTGACTTTGACAGTCTGCTAGTTTGAACGTGCCAACATATGCCATTTAGTTTGAGCACATATAAATGGTCAATATAGAAACTAGAAGCAGGAGTAGGCCATTCAGCCCACCAAATCTGTTCCACCATTCATCCTGATTATGGCTGATCGTTGAATTCTATATCCTGATTCCTCCTTCCTCCCATGTCCCATGGCCCCAAGATCTATATCTAATATCTTCTTGAAATCAGTCGACGTTTTGGCCTCAACTACATTTTGTGGTCGTGAATTCCACACATTCACCACCGTCTGCTTTAAGGAGAACAATCCCAGCTTCATAGAATCCCTACAATGCCGAAGAAGGCCATTTGGCCCATCGAATCTGCACCGACCACAATCTCACCCTGGTTCTATCCCCATAACCCCACGTATTTATCCTGCTAATCCCACTGACACTGGGATCAATTCAGCATGGCCAATCAATCTAACCCACACATCTATGTACTGTGGGAGAAAACTGGAGCACCCAGAGAAAACCCACACAGACATGGGGAGAATGTGCAATCTCCACACAGGCAGTAATCCAAGGCTGGGATTTGAACCTGGGTCTCTGGTGTTGTGAGGCAGTAGTGCTAACCACCGTATGCCAACATGTCACCCTTGCCACTTCTCCAATGAAATGAAGCATCCCACCCCTGGTAACCATTCTTTTAAAGCTGGTGCTCACGCTAAGGATTTGACATTCTTCCCAAATCTACAGTGCAAATAATTGGAGATAATATTCTAGCTGAGGTTTAACTAGTGTTTCATAAAAGTTCATTGTCAGTTTGTTGCTTTTCTATTCTGTGTCTTTGCTGTTAAACCAAGAAGGCCCATCTTTTATTTCCAGCTGGCCTTGTCAACTGTTTAAAAATGGATTAGAATAGAAATGCAAAGACAACCCAAAATCACCAGTAACATCCTGACATGATCAAACCATAGAGGCAGCAGAAGCAGGCTGTACCAAGAGGGATGGTTGGGAAATAGAGGTAAAGGATTGGGATTGAATAAAGTCATTAATGAAAAAAATGATAGTCTGAGTGGCCCACTATTGTTCCGGCTTTACAAGTCAGCAGCACCTCGCTATGCTGGGATCATGAGATTCCGACTCCACCGGCAGGAAGAGAATGGATGACCTTTCCAGGGGCAGAGCAAGGAGCTCGGCAGGCAGCGCAAGAATCTCCAATGACCATTCCCCTGCAAAACAGATATACCTCTTTGGATACCATTGAGAGGAATGGCTTTTCAGAAGAAAACAGCAACAGCCAAATCCATTGCACTATGCTTGATTGTGCTGCAGAGAAGTAATAAGTGTGGGAATGCAATCATTATAGGGGATTCAATTGTCAGGGGAATAGACAGGCGTTTTTGTGGCCACAAATGAGACTTCAGGATGGTATGTTGCCTCCCTGATGCGAGGTCAAGGATGTTTCGGAGCAGCTGCAGGATATTCTGAAGGTGAACAGTCAGTGTCGCAGTACATGCTGGTACAAACAACATAGGTTAAAAAAAAGGGATGGGGTCCTAAAAGCAGAAGATAGGGAGTTTAGAAGCAACAGTAGGACTTCAAAGATAGTGATCTCAGGGTTACTATCTGTGCCACGTGCGAGTCAGAATAGAAACAGCAGGATTCATAGAATGAACATATGTGGAGTGAGGGGAATCGTTTCAGATCCCAAGCGCATTGGGATCTGCTTTGGAAGAAGTGGAACCTTTACAAACTGGACTGGTTATACCAGGGCAGGATCGGGACTGATGTCCTTGGGGGGTTAGTGGGGATGGTTAAATTAATATGGCAGGGGAATGGAAACTTTTGCAAGGATTTAGAGCAGGGGGAATTAAGAACAAGAGGAAAAGATAGTAAGGACAATAAGGAAAGTGATAGGCAGAGAAATCAAGGGCCAGAGTCAGATAAAGACTGAATAAAAAATAGTAGGAAAGGGAAAAGAAATGTGAAAAGTACCCACCTTAAGGTTTCGTACCTGAATGCTCAGAACATTTTGAAACAAAATGGACGAATTAGTTGCACAGATTGATGTAAAGAGACATGATATGGAAATGTCACTCCAAGAAAAGCAAGGATGGGAACTAAACATTGAGGCTATTCAGCGTAAAGGAAGTAAAGGAAGGAAAAAGTTTTCCTTTTTCCAGAAAGGAAAAGGTGGTCACGTCGCCTGTTGATTAATGATGATATTGACATGATATTGAGGAAGATATTCTGATGATATGGAAACTGTGTAGGTGGAGTTAAGAAACAACAAGGGCCAAGAACATTGACAGGGTGGTGTACAAACCATCAAACTGTATTGGTAATGTTGGGAAAAGCATTACACAGGAAATCAGAGATGTATGTGTTAAAGGAACAGCTGTGATTATGGGTGACTTTAATCTGCATTTAGATGGGGACAGTCACAGTATCATAGAGGAGGAATTTCTCCAGTGTATATGAAATGATTTTCTGGAGCAATATGTTAAGGAAATAAGGGATCAAGCCATATTGGACTGGGTGTTGTACAATGACAAAGGTTTAGTTGGCCATTTAGTTGTGAAAAAGCCCGTGGGAATGAGTGACCATTGTATGATAAAACTCTTTGTCAAGGTGCATTGTGATGTAGTTGATTCTAAGACCAGTCAATCTCAATAAAGGTAACTACGATGGTATGAGGCATGAATTGGGAAACATTGCTGAAGGGAAAGACAGTGGACAGGCAATGGCAGGCATTTAAAGGACAAAGAAGTGAATTCCAGAAGGTTATTATTCAAGTTTGGCACAAGAGTGGTAAGGGAATTGTGGCCAAACCATGGCTTACAAGGAAAATCAGAAACAGTATCAGATTCAAGGAAGAAACATACAAATTGGCAAGAAAAAGCAACAGGCCTGAGGATTGAGAGTGGTTTAAAATCCAGCAAAGGAGGACTAAGGGATTGATTAAGAAGGGAAAAATAGAGTATGAAAGTAAGCTAGCGGGAGCTATAGGGATCAAGGGATATGGGGGGAAGATATTGAATTTGATGATCAACCATAATCAAAATGAATGGTGGAGCAATCCTCCTGAGGGCTGACTGGCCTCCTCCTGCTCCCAGTTCCTATGAGAAAACTTCGAGAATTAGCAGATGAAATATTGATGTATGCAATAGCAGCTGAAACATAACATGGGTAGAGCTCCGGTTGTAATGCACATTTTGCGAAAGACTAGATTTTACTTCTGGTGTCAGGATCCCAAATTTAGATGCATTTCTGGGTCCTGACTGCATTGGCACCTAATGCAACATTCATTTACTAACGGGCCAGAGAACATGCAAGGCAGTGGGCAGGTTCTCATTCTGGGAGGCGAATAGCAGACCCTCCAACACTCAGCAGGTCACTGTCAGGGGTGACAGCTACCAATGTATGTCAGAGAATGCAAAGCAAGCTTTTGTAATAGGTGAGATTAAGACTGATCATAACTGCTTGGTAATTTTCCACCTCCTCCATCTCTGATGGCAATTGAACATTCTGAACATCGGCAATTGAAAACATTCTGTTTTCCCACTTTTACTTGGTTATCAAGATGGTTCTGCTGTGAAGTTCATAAGATACAGGAGCAGAATTAGGCCATTTGGCCCATCAAGTCTGCTCTGGCATTCTATCATGGCTGACATGCTCCTCATCCCCATTTTCCTGCCTTTTCCCCATAACCCTTTGACCCATTACCAATTAAAAATCTGTCTAACTCCTCCTTAAATACACTCACTGTCCCAGCATCCACTGCTCTTTGTGGTAGTGAACTCCGCAGATTTGCAATCCTTTGTGAGAAGTAGTTTCCCCTCAGCTCTGTTTTAAAATTGTTACCAGTTATCCTAAGACTATGACTTCTCATCCCACCAATGGAAGCATCCACTCCACATCTAATTTATCCACAATTTTTATCATCTTATTACCCAAAAATCTCTTAGATAAGTACATGGGACTTAGTAAGGTAGAGTGTTATAGATAACCTAGTAGGTAGGGATATCTTCGGCACAACTTGTGGGCCGAAGGGCCTGGCTGTGCTGTAGTTTTTCGATGTAGTGACATTGAAGGCAGTTCAGAGGAGGTTCACTAGATTGATTCCAGTGTTGACGAGTTTGTCGGATGAAGAGAGCTTGAACAGTTTAGGCTTATGCTCGCTGGAAGAATGGGAGTAGATCAAATTGAAGTATACAAAATGATACAACGTGTGGATAAATTAGATGTGGAGTGGATGCTTCCATTGGTGGGATGAGAGGTCATAGTCTTCGGATAACCAGTAACAAATTTAAAACTATGTCTTTCCTCAAATAAGGGGACCAAAACTGTGCACAACACTCCCAGTACGGCCTCACCAATGCCTTGTATAGTTGCAAAAATACTTCTTTACCTCTATATTCTATTCCTTTAGCAATAAACAAAATCCTGTACAAATACAGATGCAAGGGTATCCCCACTTCACATCATTAGAAATGAAGCTTTTTTTCTGAAGGATAGACACATTGTTGTAATTCATATGCATGGCAGGACAGATTCGTGCAGTTTATGGATAGAGGCCCACACATTTCAGACTGCCCATACTCTTGGTAATATTATAAGCAACTCTTGATGTGCAAGTCTGGCTAGTGGGCAGTTCAAAGTTGGGACCTTCACCTTTGCATATGTAGTCTGTGAACTGAATACCAAGGGAGAGCAAGGAGTGAATTTCCACACATCCTAAGACAGGAAGGCATGGATTTCATTGCTAAATACTCCAGCCCACTGCCTGCAAACTCAGCAACAGTCCCTGGAAATTAAACCTAGGACTTTGTGTTCCTTGTGCTATAGGCTGTCCTTAGTTAGGAGTAGCCTCTTGATGGGGAGAAGCAGATGCCATTCAGACACAAAGGTTCAGACATCAGGTCGCAATAGAATGGACTTGACTGCCCAGAAAGATAATCCACACAGCCACCCCAAAACAGCCAGAGGTCTATTTTGCTTGGGGTGCCTTTGAAACCGTGGCTATGAATTGAATCATCTGAACTGTAAACTTGCCAGCGCACAGCTTAATAAAATAACTGCTGTTTTACTAAAGCATTGGCTTCCAATTATTGTGATGCCAAGGTTGGCCTTTAAAAATAAAGAATGCTCGGCATCCTGTGGCGAGCCTGTTTGCAGCCTGCCTCGACACTGGGGCAGTGATCACCGGGGCATGGAGAAGCTGGAGCCGCTTCTGCCAATGCTCCTGTGTCCAGCCAGCCAGCACACAGCAGCGGGCCAGGGCGAGGTGGGGGGAGGGGGAGGGGGGTCTGTTCAGCTGCCTTGACCCAGCACCGACAATAATTCCCCCCCTTCCCGACCCCCGAGCACAGCCTCAAGACTGCAGACGTGCCGGCAATATTCAGAAGCAAGTATAGTCTGCCGCAGCCTTACACATACACACACACAAATGACAGAAATAGATAGAGAGAAAGTTGCAGGCGTTTCACTGCTTCTAACAACAATAAAGGGAGATGGGGATGCACCCCATCCCACCCAAAGCCTCATCCCACCCAAAAACTCCTCCCCAGACACCCCTCTCACCCAGATCTCCCCCCACCCCACCCAAAACCTCCTCCCCAAACCACCCAGACACCTTCCCTTTCCCACCCATACCCCATCCCATCCAGACCCTCTTCTCATCCCGATGGACTCTGACCCCTTCCAAACCCCAGATACCTTTCTCATTCCCCTTCCCCAACCCCCCCCCCTCCATCCAGAACACCCCCCCCCTTCCAGCTAGACCCCTTCTCACCCAGACACAAACCCCCTTCCAAAAACTGCCCCCCCCCTCCGCGCAAAACCCCTTTTCTCACTCCCCTCAACACCCCCCCCCACCCCCACACTCCTTGCTTCTGGGAATCCCAGGAGCAGGAGAGTTGCGAGTTTGGATAATGCGGCTGGAGAGAGGGGGAAGTGAATTGAAAGCGGAGAAATTCCCAGTGATGTGGGAGCTGGAGGTGTCTCTTACTCACACTGCAGCCGCTACTGAGTGAGGTGGAGTGTGAGGGGGGGGGGGGGTGGCTAACCAGTTTGCAAAAAAAAAATTGCTCCTCACTGCAACACCTAACAACACTGCCCTCTTACCCCCCCCACCAAAAAAAACCCTTCCAAATTCCCATTTAACACCAGTCCTTAATGGCAACATTTCCCCCCCACCCCCCCCAAAAAAAGTTGTAAAGCAGAGAGAGGGGAGGGAGGTTTAAATCAATCTCTAACACTCAGCACAGAGCAATGATAAACAGTATCTGACAATTAACCATAGACTGTAAAAGACCTCTTTACCATCGCTTCATCTCTGAACAGCCCCCATCACTGGCAACTTCAGAACAGCCCCGCAGATGAAAAGACGCACCGATTGTATGAAGCTACTTGGGGAAGTGTACAGATTTGTGAGCTGCAGAATGAGTTGCAACTGAGAGAGAGAGAGAGAGAAACTGACCACAATGAAGTTGAATGGCTGATGACTTCAGATGACAGACTGTCGGAATCAGTGGACCTACCTTTAGATACAGGAGTCAGGACATGCAGACGTCTAGATCCTGAGAGACAGGAGAGGAGAGAGGGAGAGCAGAATAGCCAAGTGGAGGAAGGACATCCAGTCTCTACTACATGTGTGACCTGCAGTTCGTTCTTTCTCCCCCCCCCCCCCCCCCCACCCGCACACACCCCCCAATAGAAACAGGCAGGATGCAAGGACTTGGGAATCCACGACTGATCTCCCGAAACTCAGTCTTTTGTGGATCAAACGCACCCCATTCGTGCTGCAACAGCCACTGTGATTTGCATTGATTATCTCCACTTCAGCAGATACATTTAAGTTAATCTGGCACAGTGCAAATGAAGAGGCGGAGTGGCTGCAAAGTCTGGAGTGGACTCCCAGCCTGAGTCTGGACGGGAGTGACTTTGGCAGGAAGCCGGCCGCCTCCTCATGCCTCACTCACCCACACCAACAGCTGCAGTCTGCCAGTTTAAAATAAAAATTTACCAGGGTGCACCCTCTGCTACACTTGACTGCTTTCCAGCCCGTCTGTTTCTAAAGCTAGAGGGGTAGGAAGCGAGGTGTTATTTTTAAATCGATCCATTCCTAGTCTTGTTTCTTAATTTTTTTTCAAATGGTATTTTTAAAATGCTACGCTGCCAACACTAACACTCTGAACTTGAGTGGAAGTGGCAGCAAGTGAGGGGACTAGGGTTTTTTTTAATGCTAGTTTCTCCTCTTCTTCTTAATGGGAAGTCTTGTCACGCAGCGGGGAGCACCTCCCGACTCACAACCCCCAAAAGTCTTGGAGTTCAAGTCATAGAAACTAGCAGCAGGAGTAGGTCATTCGGCCCTTCAAGCCTGCTCCACCATTCATTTTGATCATGATCTGGAGACGCCGGTGTTGGACTACAAAAGGTCGTGAATGTAGCCCAGTCCATCACACGAACCAGCCTCTCATCCATGGACACTGTCGGCACTTCCCTCTGCCTCAGTAAAGCAGCCAGCACAATTAAAGACCTCACGCACCCGGGACATTCTCTCTTCCACATTTTTCCGTTGGGAAAAAGAGACAAAGTCTGAGTCACACACCAACCAACACAAGAGTAGTCGTGTCAGAGTTTTGAATGGACTTATTTTGCATTAAATTGATCTTTCTCTACACCCTAGCTACGAGTGTATCACTACATTCTACAGTCTCTTATCTCCTTCTCAATGAACGGTATGCTTTGCCTGTGTAGAGCTCAAGAAACAATACTTTTCACTGTATACATCAGGTGGAAAGCCGGCATTGGACTGGGGTGGGCACAGTAAGAAGTCTCACAACACCAGGCTAAAGTCTAACAGGTCTATTTGGTAGCACAAGCTTTCGGACTGACTCACCTGCTGAAGGGGCAGTGCTCCAAAATCTCATGCCACCAAATGAACCTGTTGGACTTTAACCTGGTGTTGCGAGACAACTTGTTGCATCTTGATCATGGCTGATCATCAAATTCAATACCTTGATTCTCCCACTTCTCCCCATATGCCTTGATTCTCTTTAGCCCCAAGAGCTATATCTAATATCTTCTTGAAATCAGACAATGTTTTGGCCTCAACTACTTGCTGTGCTGGAGAATTCCACACATTCACTATCCTCTGGGTGAAGAAATTCCCACCCCAGGGGTTGGTGGCCAAGAAACGGGTGTCTGCAACACAGCCAAGCGGATTAACTGTCAATCTGCAAATCCTTTCTTCCTTCTGAGACACGTCAATAACAGATGGTGAAGGTGGGAGAGATTCCTGGTCAGCCAAGTGAGCCTCCATCATCACCGTCCAAAGCTCCAGGCTACAACATGCAGGTGAGTGTGCATGTTGCCATAGCAACTCAGGTTCCTTAAGTGAAACTGTAACATGCCACCACTACACTGAGCTTCACTGCTCTTGACTCATTATTGTCATATGTATTTGGATACAGTGAAAAGTATTGTTTCTTGTGCGGCAGACAATCAAAACATACCATTCTATGAATGGGAGTATCGATATACTCCCCGATGCAAGTATATCGGGGAGAGGGAAAGGAGAGGATGAAGAATGTAGCGTTATAGTCATAGCTAGGGTGCAAAGAAAGATCAACTCAATGCAAGGTAGATCCATTTCAAGGTCTGACAGCAGCAGGGAAGGAATTGTTCTTGGTTGGTATGTGACCTCAAATTTTTGAATTTTTGTCCCCGAAGGAAGAAAGTGGAAGAGAGAAGGTCCAGGGTGTGTGAGATCCTTGATTACGCTGGCTGCAGTTCCAAAGCAGTGGGAAGTGTAGACGAAGTCAATGGATGGGAAGCTGGTTTGCTTGATACTCTGGATATTGTATATAACCCTTTAATAGCTTCTTGTAGTCTTGTATCTTCATGCCCCTGCCCTTTTCTGCCTTTGCAACATCACCTAGTTGATGACATTCCGAGATTTCATCTCTCCTCCAATTTCACATGAACCTGATAGTTACCACTCCACTAATGGCAGTCATGCCTTTGGTTAGTTAATGCCAAAGCTCTGAAATTCCTTCCTTATAGCTTGCCTTGAACATCATCCTTAAAAATGATCCTCAAACATACCCCATGACAAAACTTTTAATATTAATGCATGTCTAATATTATTGTATGTCTTGGCGTATTATTTTGCTTTAATTTTTTTAGATCTGGCTGAGCCAACATTTAGCATTTCTTGCCTATCAATAATTGACCTTGATAACGAGATTCTTGAACCATGGCAGTTCCATGTGATGTAGCTTCAAGACTCGGTCAGAGGCTGAGAATTCTGTGGTAACTCACCTCGTAATCCTCAAAACCTATCCACCATCAACAAGGCACAAATCAGGAGATAGATGGAATACTCTCCACTTGCCTGGATGAATGCAGCACCACAACAGTCAAGCAACTTGACAGCATTCAAGCAGTCCAGTTGATTGTTACCCCATCCATCAACTTCAACTGTCCACTTCCTCCGACACACTGTGACCGCACTGTGTATCATTTCTTTAAATATGTAAAGTTTATTCACTTGCTGTGTCGTCCTATTATGAAAAGAATATTATTAAACTGGAAAGAGTGCAGGAGAGATTTACTCTACACTCTGTAACAGGATGTTCTGCACCCTTGCCTTTCCTTCTCTATGAACAGTATGCTATGTCTGTATCATACACATGAAACAATTCTTTTCACTGTATACTGATACATGTGATAATAATAAATCAAATCAAATCAGGACGATGATAGAAAAGGAAGATGGACAATCCAGAGTAAAAATAATTAACTGGGGATGAATCAACTCAATAAAGCAAGAATGGAGCTGGGCCGGCTTGACTGGAGAGAGTGCAGAAAAGATTTACCAGGATGTTGCCTGGTATGAGGAGAAGTTGGAGAAACTTGGTTTGTTCTCACTGGAATGACAGAGGTTGAAGGGGCACCTGATAGAAGTCTACAAGGTTATGAGGGGCATGAACAGAGTGGAAAGCTTTCTCTCAAGGTTGAAGAGTCAATTACTATGGGTCATAGGCTTAAGGTGCGAGGGGCAAGGACGAAAGGAGATGTCCTAGGCAAGAATTTTTACGCAGATGGTGGTGGGTGCCTGGAACTCACTGCTGGGAGAAGTGGTGTAGCAGATACGATAGTGTTTTAAGAGGCATCTGGACAAGTGCATGAATAGGATGGGAATAGAGGGATATGGTCCCCAAAAAGGGTAGGGGGTTTTAATTCAATTGGACAGCATGGTCAGTGCAGGTTTGGACAGCTGAAGGGCCTGTTCTTGTGCTGTAATTTTCTTTATTCTTTGACTGGAACAAAAGGCTGTTGTGAAAAATTATGGCTGAACAATGGGCTATCTTCAAAATGGAAATGGTCTGGATGCAGTTAAGGCATGTTCCCCTAAAAGAGAAAGGTACAGGAAACAAATCCAGAGTTCCCTGGATGAGAAAGGAGATAGAAAACAAGATAATGGAAGCAAAGTTTGCTTATGATAGGTATCAAGTGGAAAATTCAATTGAGAAGCAGGATGATTACAGAAGGTTCAGAATGGAGGTCAAAAAGCACATTGGAGAAGCAAAGTGGGAGTATAAGAAAAGACCAGCAGCGCAACACAAAGTCTTCTATAGGTATATAAAAAGTAAAAAGGTGATAAGATGAGGAGTAGGGATGATTAGGAGTTAAAATGTAATTTACTTACACAAATAGGGGGCATGGGAAAGTTTTGCATGAACATTTTGCACTCATTTTTCCCAAGAAGGTAGGTGCTACCCAGGACACAGTGACAGACAAGGAAACTATCCCTGCAAGCGTTCAGAATTGATCAGGAGGAAGTGTTGAATAGATTGTCTAACAAGGTCCCAGGATCGGGTGAGATGCACTCAAGAATATTGAAGGAAGTGAGAATGGAAATTGCAGGGTCATTGACCACAATCTTCCAGTTTTATTCTGGACTCAAGGGAGGCGCTGGATGATTGGAGAATTGCAAATGTTTTACCCTTGTTCAAAGAAGGATGGCCCAGCAAGGATAGACCAGTCAGTTTAAAAGCAGTGGTGGTGAAGGTTCTAGAAAAAAGTATTTGGGATAGAATTAGCGGTAACATAGAAAAGGGATGATTAAGAGCTCCTGCTCTGCCACAAGAAACTACAAAGCGTGGTGAATGTAGCCCAATCCATCACGCAAACCAGCCTCACACTCATCAGCTCTGCCTCAGAAAAGCAGCTAGCAAGGACCCCAAGCACCCTGGACATAATCTCTTCCACCTCCTTCTGTCAGAGAAAAGATATGAAAGTCAGAGGACATGTCCCAACCAAATCAAGAACAGCTTCTTACCTGCTGCTCTCAGATTTTTGAATGAAGCTACCTCGCACTAAATTGACCTTTCTCTACACCCTAGCTATGACTATAACACTACATTCTGCACTCTCTTGCTTCTTTCTCTATGAATGGTATGCTTTGACTGTATAGCACGCAAGAAACAATACTTTTCACTGTATGTTAATACATGTGACGATAATAAATCAAACCAAATTAAATCAAGAATCGTGAAATAATGACTTTCATGCCCAGTTAGAGTGTGAACCTGATTACCATCAAACTGCACGGATAGAAATATTTCTAAGGGGCATAATGTTATAGCTTCCAGGGATGCCAGATGAAATTCCGCCCCCCACCCCAAACCCCCAAGCCTTGCCTTGCTGGCATGATATCATGCCAGTGGGAATCAGTTCTGCTCTCCAGCAGTTGACATAACCATGCCAGGTGTGGAGTCAAGTGTGGCTTTTGGGTGATCAGGGTAATGGCAGGGCAATGCTCAGGTACTGTCCCCTGACACTGCCAAACTGATTGGCACTGCCAGGGGTGTGGAATGAAGGGACAGGGGAAGGGGGCAAGTTAAGAGTGGGGAGGAATTGCCAGTGATGGTGGGCATTTTTTGGGGGCGTGGTTTGGAAGATCATCAGCAAACATAGACAGAGACAGGCACCAATGTCCACTGGAGTGCCGAATGGAGGGATGGGCTAGTGTCTGTCTCTTAACTTTGTAGCCTTTAAACATTGTGCTCCGATCTCTGTGAAGCTGGCCTTACCAATGTCTTTCGGCCCCTTAACAATAGGTGTCAGAAGATCTGAAGGGAAAACTTATTTGTTTCGCTGGGGAGAAATTCGCTAACTTGCAATCAGAACATGACACTTTGCCATTTTTTGGAAAAAATCTCACTTGCCAACGAGAAGAGAAATGGGGAGCCATAAATAAAAGATATTGGTCAAACGAGAAACAAGTTACTGGTGTTTTCCATCCTGCACTCATCAGGACAAATACAAGAACATCAAATTTCAAATGAGCACCTCAATTTATACCACAAGAGGAAAGAGTGCTGATTGGTTGGTAAGTTAACCCTGATTAGCTGAGGTGTTGTCATGGAGAAGGCAACACAGAGCTATAGGGTCCCCAAGTTCCAGTGTAATTCATAAAGGATGGAAGATTTGAACACATTCCTTTAGTTTGCAGAGAATGGCTTGTAACACGTGTGTTATTTCCAGCAAGTTTTAATGAGACACATTGTGAGCTTGGCCGAATATCTTAAATTGTTAAATGTTAGTGTAGCTATTGGCACATTCAGGATTGTTTAGTAGATGCTGCCCAGTCGCAGAATCTCATCAAACAGTAGTTATTTTGTTTTAGATTTTGCGAGCATCAGCTAGTTGAGTATAAGTATAAATCAGTCATTAATAAATGCCATCGACAATTCAGGAGAAATGTCTTTATCCAGAAAGAGAGAGAGAGAGTTTGGAGTGTGGAATTGGTTACTGCATTGAATGGTTGAGGTGCAGAGCAAATCTATATTTCTGGGGAAGTTAGATAAAGGGGCAAGAAATATTGAAATCCATGTTGGGGAGGTTAGATGAACAAAGGTGGAAGGGGGTTCATCTGAAACTTAAACACCAGTTTGGACTTATTGTGTTTAAATGCTAGAATCCTGAGAGTGCAGGAGGAGGCCATTTGGCCCATCAAACCTGCACCAACAACACTCCCACCCTTGTTCTACCCCTATAACCCCAAATATTTTACCCTGCTAATCCTCCTAATACCGAGAAACAATTTAGCTTGGCCACTCAATCTTGAATTACTGGTTTCTGTGATGTAAAAGTTTTGTAAAATTGACAGTGTTAACCTCAGCCACTTAGAAATAAAAATGTCCCTGTGCCATCAAAAATGATTTATTGAGAATGCGCCTGAGATATGACTCTATAGCCACAGCCATCTGTCTAGCAAGTCACGCAGTTTAAGGACAATTAGGAATGGACAACATTTTGGATGGTGGTACAGTGGTTAGCTGGGTTTGATTCTGGCCTTGGGTGACTGTCTGTAGTTTGCACATTTTCCCCTTGTTTGCATAGGTTTCCTTTGGCTGCTCTGGTTTCCTCCCATTGTACAAAGGTGAGCAGGTTTGGTGGATTGGCTATGTTAAATTGCTCTTTAATGTCCAATTGATGTACAGTTAAGGTGGATTGGCTATGGTAATTTGCCCCTTAGTGTTCAAAGATATGCAGGTTAGGCAGATTGGCCATGGTAAATTGTCCCATGGTGCTCCAAGATGTGCAGGTTAGGTGGATTGGCAATGGTAAATTGCTCCATAGTGTCCAAAGTTGTGTGGGCTAGGTTAATTGGCCATTCTAAATTGCCCCTTAGTGTCCTGGAATGCAAAGGTTAGAGGGATTAGTGGGTAAATATGTAGGGAAATGGAGATAGGGCCTGCATGGGATTGTGGTTGGTGCAGACCCGATGGGCTGAATGGCCTTTTTCTACACCGTATGATTCTAGGATTCTATTCCACAAACAAATAAAGAAAAGGAATGGAAGCAACGGTTCTTGAAATAATGGTGACAACAATTTGCAGAAGGAGGTTTGTTTCCCTTTTGGAATGTTTGCAATGTTTGCCAGCCAAACAGAAATTTGGGGGAATGAGCTGTGAATGTCACATAAGCTCCCAAGCATGAAAGATAAAAGAAAAAGATGCAGCACATCTGTCTGAAGTGGCAGAGTCTCCTTCACGTTACTTCCCTGCCATGTGCATTGTGAGTAACGTGCTTTACATAGTGTTCTTTAATGTAGAAAAATGCCTCAAGCCAGTTGACAGAACCTTGAGGGCAAAGGAACACCAACAACAGAAAGACGTTGACCAAAGGCTGGTCCAAAGAGTATTTAAGGGGGAAAGGTAATGGGGTTGAGACAATGAGTTTAATAAGGGGATCCAGATATCAAGGCAGAAGTATGATACTGAGCATATGAACATTTTTTTTTACTGTGAAAATGCTCCAGTCACCACATTCTTGCGCCTGTTTTGATACACTGAGGGAGAATTTAGCATGGCCAATGCATCTAACCTGCACGTCTTTCAGACTGTGAGAGGAAACCGGATCACCCGGAGGAAACCCATGCAGACATGAGGAGGATGTGCAAACTCCACGCAGATAGTGACCCAAGCTGGGAATCAAGGCCAGGTCCCTAGCACTGTAAGGCAGCAGTGCTAACCACTGTGCTACCTGTATGAATTAAGAGCAGGGAGACTTCATCCAGAAGTCTCTTAAAAGACCCCAGCAAGTTCGCTTCTACCACCCCTGACGGCAGCAGATTCCATTCACTCACCACTCTCTGAGTGAAAAACTTACCTCTAACATCTCCTCTGTACTTGCCCTTAAAGCAAGTACCTTAAGTCTTTAAGGTTTAAAGACTGTTTGCAGTGTTGATGTCATATTTGACCCTGAGATGAACATCTGACCATATAGTCATGCCACCGCTGCCTATTTTCACGTGTACATTTAACCCATTCCCATTCTGTATCAACTCATCTACTGCCAAAATCCCCACCAATGCATTAGGAGGCTTTAAAGACTTCACTATTCCATTCAACTCCAATTTTCTATTTTCCTAAATCTGAGGTCATCCAAACCTCTCCTTAAACCTTAAACCTGTCCTCTCATTGCGATCATTTCAGCCCTGGGAAATAGCCTCCAAGAATCCACTCTATCTATCCTCTCAACATCTTATAAACCTCTATCAGGTCACCTCTCAACCTTCGTCTCTCCAGGAAGAAGAGACCTAGCTCTCTCAACCTATCTTCATAAGGCATGCCCCCAATCTAGACAACATCCTTGTAAATCTCCTCTGCACCCTCCCAATAGCTTCCACATCCTTTCTATAGTGAAGCGACCAGAACTGCACACAATACTACTAGTGGGGCCTGACAAGGGTCTTATAAAGTTGCAGCATTAACTCCCGACTCCTGAACTCAATCTCTCTATTAATGAAGACCAGTACACCATATGCCTTCTTGACCACATCCTCCACTTGCAGGGCAGATTTAAGAGTCCTGCGGACCTGGACCCCAAGATCATTCTGCTCCTCAATACTGCCAAGACTCCTACCCTTGATATTATACTCCTTCGTCCCATTGGTCCTGCCAAAATGGACCACCACACATTTATCCGCATTGAAGTCCATCTGCCACTTCTCCGCCCAGTCTTGCATCCTATCTATGTGTCGCTGCAGTTATATGTTTCAAACAAGTTGCTTCTTATTCTTCTAAACTCCAATGGATACAAGCCTGGCTTGTCCAACCTTTCCTCAATAAACATTTCTCCAACCCAGCTGTTTGGAACAAAGAACAAAGATCAGGTAGAAGCAGCACGGTAGCACAGTGGTCAGCACTGCTGCTTCACAGCTCGTGACCTGGGTTCGATTCCCAGCTTGGGTCACTGCCTGTGAGGAGTTTGCACATTCTCCTTGTGTCTGCGTGGGCTTCGTCCAGGTGCTCTGGTTTCCTCCCACAGTCCAAAGATGTGCATGTTAGGTTGATTGGCCATGCTAAAATTGCTCTTAATGTCCTGAGATGCATAAGTTAGAGGAATTAGTGGATAATTATGTAAGGGTGTGGGGATAGGGCCGGGGTAGGATTGTGGTCGGTGCAGACTCGATGGGCTGAATGGCCTCTTTCTGTACTATAGGGTTTCTATGATAATCTATGAAAAGAACAAAGAAAATTATATCACAGTAATAGGTCCTCTGGCCCTCCAAGTCTGCACTGACCATACTGTCCGAGTAAATCTTCTTTGGCCATTTGATTTGATTTATTACTGTCACATGTACTAGTATACAGTGAAAAGTATTGTTTCTTGTGCACTATACAGGCAAAGCATACCATTCATAGAAAAGGAAAGGAGAGAGTGCAGAATGTAGTGTTATGGTCAGAGTGTAGGGTGTAGAGAAAGATCAATTTAATGTGAGGTAGGTCCATTCAAAAGTCAAAAGGCAGCAGGGAAGAAATTGTTCTTGAATCGTTTGGTATGTGACCTCAGAGTTTTGTATCTTTTTTACAATGGAAGAAGGTGGAAGAGAGTAGAGAATTATAGAATGCCTACAGTGCAGAAGGAGGCCATTCAGCCATTGAGTGTGCACTGACCGCAATCCCACCCAAGCCCCATTCCTGCAATCCTTCATATTTACTCTGCTAATCCCCCCCTGACATCAGAGTTAATTTAGCATGGTCAATCAACTTGAGGGGAAACCGGAGCACCGGTGGAAACCCACGTAGACATAGGGAGAATGTGCAAACTCCACACAGACATTGACCCAAACTGGGAATCAAACCCTGGTCCCTGACACTATGAGGTAGCAATGTTAACCACTCTGCCATAGTGTCACTCCATGTATGTTCAGGATGCGTAATGTCCTTGATTGTGCTGGCTGTTTTTCTGAGCAGTTGGAAGTGTAGACAGAGTCAATGGATGGGAGGCTGGTTTGAGTGATGGACCCTTTGTAATTCCTTACGGTCTTGGACAGCAGCTAGTGTTGGAAACTTCCAACCTCGTGTGCAGCAGGGATTCTCCAGTGCCGCTGCAGTGAATGGAGTCTTGGGCTGAGTGCCAAATCCTCCAAACCTAGCTGGCGGTGGGGCAGAAATGGACGAGATTGAAGAATCCCACTCCATCCATTTATCATTGTGTATTGTAGGCCGGGACACTAGCAACAATTGCCCAGGGCTTAGAAATAGTGCTGGGGGAATCTTTCGAGAGGAAAGCTGGACCTTTGATTTAACTTCATGCACTGGAGGTGGCACCTCTTGATATTGCAGCTCAGCTTCCCTCTCTCTGCCCTAAAGTATCAGCTGAGATTGTGTGTTCAAATTCCGAGAGTGGGAATTGAACCCGCAACCTGCTGATGCAGAGGTGTGAGAGTGCTCCCCACTGAGCCATGGCTCACACCATATGAATAGCTGTGAACGCTCGCTGTGCTCGTAAAAGAGCATATGCTTGTCTGTTGTGCTATGACTCCTGAGAGGAAAGGGTGCATGACGGAGTGCCGATGATTCCAATGCATCTTCCATCTGCATTTTGTTTATTGGATGTCCTTTCTCACAATGTGGCCTTTTGTGAGCTGGTTCTTACTCTAAACTAACAGTCACAGATTCTTCACTTCTCCCCCGTGAAAACACATGCTCAGCCAGCAGAGATATACTTGCTTATAATCACTTGTTTAATGCTGCTATGCCAGTGACTGACACGGCCATATATGAAAGCTTAGAAAGCATCCTATCGAGATGTATCAGAGTTCGATATGGCTCCTGTTCCCATGAAGGGTTGTGAACGTAGCCCAATCCATCATGCAGACCATCCTCCTATCCGTTGACGCTGTCTACACTTCCCGCTGCCTCAGCAAAGTAGCCAGCATAATTAAGGACCCTACGCACCCCAAACATACTCTCTACTGCTAGAATGTAACCAGTGACAACTTTGTATTGGAGGTAATGTGACCAATGGAAACAAGATGTAAGGGTCAGCTGACCCAGTAAACCATGGAACCAATTATAGAGGGATGTAATAGTCAGCTGACCAGCTGATTCACCATAAATAAGGAATTATGGAGAATTGTGAAGAGCTTGGATTGGTCCAGGGTGAGGATCCAAATTTGGAGTAATGATATCTCTTTATTAAACCTTTTCCTTGATTTATAAGTTGGAGTGAGTTTCTTGATATTTTCATTAGTTGCATTTTGAAGTGTTCCTTCTGAAGAAACATCTGCCGCCTTCTTCCATCAGGAAAAAGACACAAAAATCTGAAAACTAACCAACAGAATCAGGAACAGCTTCTTCCCTGTTGCTATCAGATTTTTGAATGGTTCTATCACATTTAAACTGATCTTCCTCTTCACATTACCTGTAACTCCACATACTGCATCATCTCCTTCCTTTCCTTCTCCTCTATGAAAGGTATGCTTTGTTTATATTAGCACACAAGAAACAATACTTTTCACTGTATACTAACACATGTGACAAATCAAATGTAACAGTGTGTGCTCCCATTTTAAATGATGTGGATTTTCCAAGTTAAAATAGTGGCCTGAATTGGTCCTAAATCCCATTGATCAATTGATGTGTGTCATACAATAGAAGGATTTATGCTCGGGGGGGGTAATGCTGTGATGTGGCAGCACTAAGGAGAAACTTCAATAAAACAGCGTCCCACAGAATGATGGGTCTGACCCAGTTTGTTCATGCCCACAGTTCCTGGTCTTGTGTGAATCAGTGAGACAAGGAAGGGGGAGAAAGGCAGAGGCCAAAAGCTGCCGCAGTCTTAGGACAGGGAAGTGATGCCCATTTGGAGGTGCAAACACAATGGGCCAACTGTTGTTGTAGCAATTCTGTGATTCTCTGGCAAAGTGGGCAGAAGCTGGTGGGGAGTGGGGCAGGGGAGTGAGTGATGGTGGGAGGGAATCGAGGTAAGTGGTGCAGGCATTAAATCATTCTCAATCTGCTGGTGAACGTTAACTGAATTCAATGAGGTATCATCATACCACACTGAGAACACAACATAGCATCACAAGGTGATATGGCCAGCCAATACTAATCCTCAGTGTTTTAGCCCCAGGACTAAAACCTGCATTTCCCCAACCCTGAGAAGGTCAATGTGACAATCGAGACATTTCTTTTGGTGTTTGATCTGAATTGATTTTTAACTAGTTTGTATTTCAGTAATTCCATGTAATACCTTTCTGTAGAATCATAGTATCCCAACAGTGCAGAAGGAGGTCTTATTAAGTCTGCACCGACAAAACTTCCACCCAGAGTCTATCCCCGTAACTCCACATATTTACAGTCCTAATTGCCTTGACACCAAAGGGCAATTTAGCATGGCCAATTCACCTAAGCCCTGCACATCTTTGGAGTGTGGGTGGAAACTGGAGCACATAGAGGAAACCCGTGCAGAAACGAGGAGAATGTGCAAACAGTCACACAAGGTCAGAATCGAACCTGGATCCCTGGTGCTGTGAAGCAGCAGCGCTAACTACTGTGCCACCATGGTGTCTGCTGCACTCCAGCCTATCCCTTTATGCAATCGTCGGTTGCCGTGATATCGATTGTCTAATCCCAAATCCCTGGAACTCATTTACTGCTTTTAAGACCTGAAGACCTGACTCTTTGACCAAAGATGTTGTTGCCCTATCTGATACTTCTCTGTCAAGATAGTACATCCATTCTTGTCTTTGACTCACCATGGAACATCTTCCTATATTCAATGCAAACTGTTGGTATTTCTATTGCCACATCTTCAGCATTAGTATGTCTGCCTCCCCCTACTCCTGCCCTGGGGCATTGTCTGCAGCTGGACCATTAATAAAGCTACATTGACAGTTTCTGACAGCACAAAGAGTCAGCATTGGGATAGGGGGACTTGCCTTTTCCTGCCAATGGCACTGCGATAGAGTCTGCCAATTTCTCTGCTTCCTGCAGCCTGCCTGTTCAGGTCAGAAACATGGCTTTCATATTATTTGATTTGATTTATTATTGTCATGTATATTAGCAGTTAGCAATATTGTTTCTTGCATGCTATACAGACAAAGCATAGCATTCATAGAGAAGGAAACAAGACGGTGCAGAATGTAATATTATAGTCAAAGCTAGGGTGTAGAGAAAGATCAACTTAATGCAAGCTAAGTCCATTCAAAAATCTGGCAGCATTAGGGAAGAAGCTGTACTTGAGTCGGTTGGTACGTGACTTCTGACTTTTGTATCTTTTCCCCAAAGGAAGAAGGCGGCAGAAAGAATGTCCGGCATGCGTGGTGTCCTTAATTACACTGGCAGAAGGAAGGGTGTACAGAATCAATGGATGGCTGGTTTGCGTAATGGATTGAGCTACATCTATGACCTTTTGCAGTTCCTTGCGATCTTGGGCAGAGCAGGAGCCATACCAGGCTGTGGTACAGCCAGAAAGAATGCTTTCTACGATGCATCTGTAAAAGTTGGTGAGAGTCATAGCTGACATGCCAAATTTCTTTAGTCTTCTGAGAAAATAAATGCGTTGGTGGGCTTTCTTAACTATAGTGTTGGTATGCGTTTCCCCTGACATTTATGTTCAGATAGATGGTTAACATCATGACTTCTCGCCCACTGCCTGTCTGGATCACAAGATGAATGAGTTCCTGACCAGGAGAAATAATTCCGTTAAACAAACCTGGCATCAAAGAGACTTTAACGTCTTTTGTCTCAATGCAAAATGACAACCACAACAATAAATTGTATTTATATAACACCTTCTATGTCATAAAATATCCTGAGGAGCGGGATGAAATAGGATATGATACTGAGCCAGATATTTATGAACATATGAATGAGGAGCAGCAGATAGCCATTTGACCCTTCAAGCCATCTATTCAATGATAGGATGATATTCTATCACTCAATACCATCATAGAATCATCATAGAATCATTGAAACCATAGTGCAGAAGGAGGCCATTCGGTCCATCAAGCCTGTATCACCAACAATCCCATCCAGGCCCTATCCCATATTGGCTGATTATAATTTAAATCCCATATTCCTGTCTACCCCGATAACCTTTTACTGCCTTGTTGATCAAGATAAGGGAGATAATGGCCTAGTGGTCTTATCGCTAGATTATTAATCCAGAAACTCAGCTAAAATTCTGAGGACCCCAGTTTGAATCCCACCACGGCAAATGATGGAATTTGAATTCAATTAAAATATCTGGAATTAAGAATCTGCTGATGACCATTGTCAGGAAAACCCATCTGGTTCATTAATGTTCTTTAGTTGCGGTCACTGGTTTTCTTCTGGGTGCTGCGGTTTCCTCCCACAGTTCAAAGATGTGCAGGTTATGTTGATTGATCATGCTAAATTGTCTTGAGTGTCAGGGAGATTAGCAGGGTAAATAAGGGCAATGGGAATAGGGCTTGGATGGGGATTATGGTTGGTACAGACTTGATAGGCCAAATGGCCTCCTTCTATACAATGGGGATTCTATGATCCTGTAAAAAGATAAAATTGTATCCACTTCTAATACTACCTCTGGCAGCTTATTCCAAATGTTCACCACCTTCTGAGAGAAAAAAATTGATCCTCTGCACCCATTTTGTATCTCTTCTCTCTCACCTTAAACCTATGCCCTCTAATTTTAGATCCCCTTATCTTTCAGAAAGATGTTGACCATTTACCTTATCTATGCCTCTCATTATTTTATAAGATCACCCTTAAGCCCCCTCGCTCCAGGGGAAAAAGAGCCCCGCCTCTCCTTATGACTCAAACCATCAAATCCCTGGTAGCATCCTGGTAAGTCTTTTCTGCCGTCTTTCTAGTGTAATAATATCCTTTCTATAATAGGGTGACCAGAACTGTACACAGTATTCCAAGTGTGGCTTTACTAATATCTTGTACAACTTCAACAATATCGTTAAGAGGAATTATCCTGCACTCTTTGGAAGAGAGTGGTTACACAAAATCAGGCTGAAGTGCGGAGCAATTGGCACATCGTTTGACAGCAAGAATATGGTGCCAAAATTTCTGGAGAAGTATAGGAAGGTGTTCAAGAATTTCCCTCGGATCCACAACTAGAATAGAGGCATAGCTCAAGATCAAACCTGATTGCAACTCTGGATATTTCAAGGCAAGAACTGTGTGTGATGCAATTAAACCAAAGGTAGAAATGCAATGAGAGAAATAAGTCAAGAATGGGGTAACAGTGAGAGATTGGGTCCCAGTTATCAATCTGATAGTTCTGTAGATATCTGCGGGGACTTAAAATAATAAATCCAGAACTGTGTGTTGATCAGTCCCCCTTCCCACTAATCAAGAATCTATTCGTTGGATTGGCTAGTGGTTAGAAGTTGAGCAAGATAGACTTGTCCCAAATATACCTCCAGATGAAGGTGACAACTGAGTCGCAACAACAGCTAATGATTGTTACCCACAAGGGATTGCTCTGATATAAGCATCTACTGTTCGGAATAACATTGACAGTGGCCATATTGCAGAAATCAATAGACCAAATCTTAAATGGTCTCAATGGTGTCCAGTATTAGTGGAACAATATTCTAATGGGTTTTTCCAACAATCCACAATGGTTTCATGGTCATCAGTACATTCTGATTACAGATATTTAAAAGTTTATTTATTAGTCACAAGTAAGACTTACACTAACACTGCAATGAAGTTACTAGTCATCACATTCCTGTTTGAGTACGCTGAGGGAGAATTTAGCACAGTCAATGCGCCTCTCCAGCACATGTAAGGCCAAATCAGGTAAGGATGGCAGATTTCCTTCCCTTAAGGACATTAGTGAACCATTTGGATTTTTCTGACAATCGACAATGGTTTCGTAGTTATTGGTAGATTCTGAATTCCAGATTTTTTTAAAAACTGAATTCAAATTTCACCATTTGCCACAGCAGGATTTGAACTCAGGTCTCCAGAACGTTAGCTAAATTTCAGGATGAATAATCTAGTGATAACATCACTAGGTCACTACCTTCATGTAATGAGGGGCTAATCAGAGAAGAGCAAGGTCAAGAAGAGAGAGCATCCATTTAGTTCTGAAACAACTAATTTAGCAATATATTACAGCAATGGAGCTGGCATTATCAAGTCATGGCAACTAAAACATTGTACAATTAGAATCATAGAATCATGAATCCCTACACTGCAGAAGGAGGCGATTTGGCCCATCAAGTCTGTACTGACCACAATCTCACCCAGACCCTATCCCCATAACCTCACACGTTTACCCTGATAGTCCTCCTGACACTACGATCAATTTTGGTATGGTCAGTCAACCTGACCTGCACATCTTTGGACTATGGGAGGAAACCGGGGCACCTGGAGGAAACCCACGCAGACAGGGAGAGAATGTACGAATTCCACAGACATTCTTGAGTCAAGGTGAAATGTTTTAAAAAATTTTCAAAAAAAATTAAGCTCAGACAGCATGAAGTCCCAGGACATAAATGATATACTGTGTCTTTCCATTTATATATTTGTCCTTAACGTCTCACCTACTCCTTTCTCTTGAGCGCTATTGTGCAACGTTGAGTGAAGCCCAGTGCAGCTCCTGACAAAGAAACACCCACAACGATTATTTTAACTCTATTTGTCTGGTCTGCATCAACTACCAAATGCAGTTTTCTTAACCACAGGACTACTCCAACTCATGAGGAGAACATAACTATTAGCAATATTTGTTTTTGCTTTAGCTTTCTTGTCAGCTACCCTGACAGCTATTTAACTTTTATCCTTCCTCCTTCATCATTTTGCTTTGTTCAATTTTTGTCAAGCAAAGGTTTAATTTTACAATCTCACAGCAAGGCCAAATCTCCTGTCATTCCTTGTTTCCCTCATTCAGAAGGAAGATGCCCCCCAATGAAACATAGATCAGAGAATCCCTACAATATAGAAGGAGGCCATTTGGTGCATCGAGACTGCACCGACAATAGTCCCACCCTATCCCCATTGCTAATTCCCTCCCCACTAGGCTCAATTTAGCATCTCTGTACTGTGGAAGCAAACCAGAGCACCCGGAGGAAACCCACACAGATACGGGGAGAACATGCAAACTCCACACAGACAGTGACCCACGGCTGGAATTGAACCTGGGTCCCTGGAGTTGTGAGGCAGCAGTGTAACCACCCTGTCACCGTGCCACCCCCAAATTAACCACCATTATTTCCCTTGTGATACATTTAAATTGGGAGAATTTGCATTTGACAATCCCAGACTACAAATAGATTCGCTCTTTCATGCCCACTTGTTTAAATTTCTAGTCTGTGGTTGCTGTGTGCCCTAGCAGCTGGACCAGCTTCACATGCAGCCAGAGTTATATTGCGGAGTGCAACTCACATTTTGTCCAACAAGTGAATCCTGTTTATGAGCGAGGGTTGCTGGAGAATCGAGCTTAAGTCTCCAGGAGTTAAAGATGAAACTCTGAGCAAAAACCCTGGGAAAAACTTACAGGGGCTATTAAAAGACTTTGCGTTCATATTGTCCTTGAGAATGACTGCTTATTAGTTATTCAAATACTGAGGATGTAGAAAAAGGCTGTCAAACCGGACAGGATGGTTAAATGGTGAAAGCTTTCGGAATAAAATCACAGAATCCCTACAGTGCAGAAGGAGGCCATTCGGTCCATCAAACCTGTCCCAACAACAATCCCTCCCAGTCCTTATTTCCCTACCCCACGTATTTACCCTGCTGATCCCCCGGCATTAAGGAGAAATTTATCATGGACAATCAACCGAACTTGGCACATCTTTGGAGTGTGGGAGGAAACTGGAGCACTTGGAGGAAACTCACACGGATGGAGGGTCAACATGCAAACTCCACACAGAAGGTCACTCAAGGCCGAAAATAAAACAAGGTCTCTAGTGCTGCGAAGTAGGGAAACATAGAAGCCAGAAGAAGTACGTTAACCTTCAGAGAATCTTGAACCAGGACTCCGTAGTCCCTTTGTGCTTCTGATTTCCTAAGCATTTCCCCACTTAGAAAATAGTCTCTGCCTCTATTCTTCCTTTCAAAGTGCATAACCTCACATTTTTCCACGTTATGTTCCATCTGCCACTTCTTTGCCCACTTTTCTAGCCTGTCCAAGTCTCCTTTTGCAGCACCCTCTGCTTCCTCAATACTACCTGTCCCTCAACATATCATCTGCAAAACTGAGAAAGAGTGCCTTCTGTACCTTCTTCTAAATCGTTAATGTCTATTGTGAAAAATTGCGGTCCCAGCACTGACCCCTGAGACACACCGCTAGTCACCAGCTGCCGTCCTGAAAAAGACCTATTTATCCTCACTCTCTGCCATTCAACCAATTCTATATCCATTGCCAGGATTTTACCCTTAACACCATGGGTTCTTAACTTATTTAACAGTCTCCTATGTATTTCCTTGTTGAAGGTCTTCTGGAAATCTAAATAAATCAACAAATAAATGCCTGATTTAGAAGTTCTCAATAATCTGATCTTGCGAGGGTCCATACTTAATGTGAAGCCTCCTCTCTATGAGCCACACGTTGATTATTTAGTATTATTGGACCAAATCTGTGACTATGCTACTCTTGAGCAAGAATAGACCATAGATCGCAGAATCCTTCAGTGCAGAAGGAGGCCATTCAGTCCATTGAGTGTGCACTGTCTTCGTAACTCCATGCATTTACCCCAGCTAGTCCCTGACACTAAGGGGCAATTTAGCACATGGCCAATTCATTTAATCCGCACATCTTTGGACCGTGGGAAGGAAGTGCAACATCTGGAAGAAACCCACACTGACATGAGGAGAATGTGCAAACTCCACACAGATAGTGATCCAAGTCGGAACTGAACTCAGACCTCTGGCGCTGTCAAGCAGCGGTGCCACTGTGCCAATATGAGCGGAGAATCGTAAAATCAGCTTACAATTTGAAAACTTTATTCTTCGGCCCCAGGGATCTTTAGCCCTTTCCACGACCATCAGACTCAATGCACTTTCCAGACAATTCAGTGTTTGTGAGGTGGAGTCACTGTTTTAGGAGAGTGTGCAGCCAGTTTGTACACAGCAACGAGATGATGACCAGATAACCCGTTTTTCTGGTGTTGATTGAGTGATAAACATTACCAATAGAATGTCATAGAATCCCTACAGTGCCGAAGGAGGCCATTTGGCCCATTGAGTGTGCCGACCACAATCCCTATTCCCGCAACCCCATCATATTTACCCTGCTAATCCCCCTGACACTAGGGTTAATTTAGCATGGCCAATCAACTTACTCTGTACATCTTTGGACTGTGAGAGAAAACCTGAGCGCCAGGAGAAAACCCACACAGGCACAAGGAGAGTGACCCAAGGCCAGAATTGAATCTGTGTCCCTGGCGCTGTGAGGCAGCTGTGCTTACCATTGTGTCACCATGCTGCCAAGTACTGACTAGAATTCCCTTACTTCTCTATAAAATAATGCCAGGGGATCTTTTACATGAGTGTAGACCCAGAGTATAGTCCAGAGTGACCCAAGGCCAGAATTGAACCCGGGTCCCTGGTGTTGCGAGGCAGCAATGCTAACCAGTCTGCCATCTAATATTGACCAGAACTCCCCTGCTCCTCTACAAAATAATGCCAGGGGGTCTTTTACATTTGCCTGAGAAGGCAAACAGGACCTTTTAAAATCTCACCTGAGAGGCACGTATGTCCAGCAGTGTAGTGCTCTCTCAGCAGGACTGAGCTGTTGGTCTAGACTTTTGTCCTTAAATCCTGGAGTGGTTTGGAGGTGGGAGTGCTGTCAATTCAACCTTGGCTGACACAAGTTATACTGGCAAAACACTGGAGACAGTCCAGAGAACGTTCACTAGGTTAATCCCAGGTGTGGAGGGTTTTTTTATGAGGAGAGGTTGATTAGGTTGGGTCTGTACTCATTGAAGTTTAGAAGAATGAGAGGTGACCTTATTGGGACATATAGGATTCTCAGAGGACTTAACAGGGTAGATGCTGAGAGGATGTTTCCTCTTGTGGGAGGGTTTCGGGCCAGAGTAAGAGGTCACCCATTTAAGATAGAGATGAGGAGGAATTTCTTCTCTCAGAGAGCAATGAATCTGTGGAACTCTTTACCGCAAAGGGTTGCAGAGGCTGGGTTGTTAAGTTTGTTCAAGGCTGAGATAGATTTTTAATCAGGAAGGGAAAGAAGGGTTATGGGGATGAGGCGGGAAAGTGGAGTTGAGGATTATATCAGATGAGCAATGATCTCATTGAACAGTGGATTGGGGACCTGAGTTCGAATCCCACCACAGCTGATGGTGAAATCTGAATTCATTAAAAAAAAATCTAAGAATAACCATGAAACTATTGTCGATTGTTAGAAAAAAGATTCACCTGGTTCATTAATGCTCTTTAGGGAAGAAAATCTGCTGTCTTTACCCACTTTGGTCTACATGCGCTCCAAACATATAGCTTTGTTCTTGATTTTTAACTGCCTTGGAAATGGCCCAATGAGACATTCAGGTCAAGGACAATAGGGATGGGCAATAAATGCTGGCCAGCCAGAGACGTCCACGTCTCACAAATGAAAGAAAGAGGAAGATCAGTGTTCCTAATGGTGGGGGTGTCCAAAACCAGAGGTCAAAGTTTGAGGACTCAGGATTGGCCATTTAGAACATAGAACATAGAACATTAGAACATAGAACATAGAACATTACAGCGCAGTACAGGCCCTTCGGCCCTCGATGTTGCACCGGCCAGTGGACCCTCTAACCTAAACTATTCCAATATCATCCATATGCCCATCCACCGAACATTTGAATGCCCCCAAAGTAGGCGAGTCCACAACTGCTGCAGGCAGGGCATTCCACGCCCTCACCACCCTCTGTGTGAAGAACCTGCCTCTGACATCCGCCCTATAACTACCACCTCTTAATCTAAAGTCATGTCCCCTCGTATTGGTCATCACCATCCGAGGAAAAAGGCTCTCACTATCCACCCTATCCAATCCCTTGATCATCTTATACGCCTCAATTAGGTCACAGCGTAACCTTCTTCTCTCTAATGAAAATAACCTCAGGTCCCTCAGCCTTTCCTCATAAGGCCTTCCCACCATACCAGGCAACATCCTGGTAAACCTCCTCTGCACCCTTTCCAATGCTTCCACATCTTTCTTACAATGCGGCGACCAGAACTGTACGCAATACTCCAAGTGCGGCCGCACCAGAGTTTTGTACAGTTGTAACATAACCTCACGGCTCCTAAATTCAATCCCTCTACCAATAAAAGCTAACACACCGTACGCCTTCTTAACAACTTTATCAACCTGGGTGCCAACTTTCAAAGAGCTATGTACTTGTACCCCAAGATCCCTCTGCTCGACAACACTATTAAGGGTCCTTCCATTAGCCCTATATTTCATATGCCTGTTATTCCTACCAAAGTGAATCACCTCACACTTATCCGTATTGAATTCCATTTGCCACCTCACGGCCCAGCTCTGCAACCTATCTATGTCCCTCTGCAAACTGTAACATCCATCCTCGCTGTCTACAACTCCCCCCACTTTGGTATCGTCAGCAAATTTACTAATCCAACCCTCTACACCCTCATCTAGGTCATTTATAAAAATGACAAACAGCAGTGGCCCTAAAACAGATCCTTGAGGTACACCACTTGTAACTGCACTCCAGGTTGAATATTTCCCATCAACCATCACCCTCTGTCTTCTATCAGCTAGCCAATTCCTAATCCAAACTTCTAAATCACCTTCAATCCCATGCATCTGCACTTTCTGCAGTAGCCTACCATGGGGAACCTTATCAAACGCTTTGCTAAAATTTAGAACGGAGATGAGGAGATATTTCTTCACCCAAAGAGTGGAGAGCCTGAGGAATTCGTTATCACAGGAAATAGTTGATGCCAAAACACTGAATGTATTCAAGAGGTGGATAGATATAGCACTTGGGGTGAATGGGATGAAAGGGAGGAAAGCAGGATTAGGCTATTGAGTTAGATGATGATGTGATGAATGGCAGAGCAGGCTCAAAGGGCCGAATGGCCTCCTCCTGCTCCTATCTTCTATGTCTCTGTGTTTCTATAACTTTTATTTCTGCATCTTAAGAACTTATTCAAAGCAGATGGGATCACACCCATTCTCCATCCCTATCTCTGTTGAATGCTGCCCAACACCAGCCCACAGACTGAATCAGAACAACTCAGTTTGGTATTAGTTCAGGTATTAAAGGTGAGAGGTTCATTTCCTCTCCAGAGCAATGATAAATGAGGCAAGGGTGCAATTGTTAAGAATTACAAAAAAAAAGTGTCAAGTAATGTGATTTTGGTGGTTTACTTCCCAAACATTGCAATAACACAGCAATTACCGTGCTTAATTATGTGTAAATGATGGAAAACGAATCTTGCACGAACACTTTGTGGCGTAATACAGAAAAAACCAAAACAATTTAAGATCAGCGTTTACAGAAAGGGAAAGAAAAACATGCCTTCTTATAACAAATTTCATGCCCTCGAGACATTCTGAAGTGCTTCACAGTCAATTAATTACTTTGAAGTGTAGTCACTGCTGAGGAAAACAGAGCAATCTCGTTTGTGCGCAGCAAGGTCCCACAAACAGCAATGAGTTAGTGTCCACGTAATCTTCCTCAGTGTATTTTTTGATGGATAAATAGTATTCAAGATCAGTGACAGTGGGTGTAGAGGGGGCATAAGGAAGAACTTTTTTACACAGAAGATTGATAGTGGGTCTCTGGAATTCACTGCCCGAATTAGTGGTGGAGGCAGAGAGCCTAAACTCTCTTAAAAAGTACCTACATCTGCACCTTAAGTGCTTTAAGCTACAGGGCTACGGGCCAGGTGCAGGAAAGTGGGACTAGAAAAGGCACCTGGCATGGGCAAAATGGGCCAAATGGCCTCCTTCTGTGCTGTAACTTTCCTATGGTTTTATGAGGTACAGCTTCACGTGTTGTCTGAGTGTTTGAGAGGCGTTATAGAATCATAAGCAGCCCAGGAATGTGTAGGTTGGCTGGATTTTCCATGCTAAATTGCCTCTTAATATCAGGGAGACTAACTAAGATAAATGCATGGGGTTAGGATCTGGGTGGGATTGTGGTTGGTGCAGATTCAATGGGCCAAATGGCCTCCTCCTGCATTGTAGGGTTCTATGATTCTATAAATTCCCTACAACACAGAAGGAAGTCATTTGGCCCATCGAGTCTGCACCAATAATGTAAATGAGTGCTTTATTCGTAAATGAGTGCTTTATCTGGACCATCTGAAGGGCACCATGACAGCTCAGTGACTATCGCTGTAGCTGTGCAGACACTTGGAACTGGGCCGGTGTCTGCGGGAGTTTGCGCGTTCTCCCCGTGGTTGCGTGGGTTTTCTCCGGGCGCTCCGGTTTTCTCCCACATCCCAAAAATTCGCTCTTAGGCTGATTGGGAAACAAATTGTCCCTACGTTGAGACTCTTCCATATTAGGAATAACCTAAAATTAGGATAGTATAATGGAATTGTTACTATATAGTTATGACGGCGGCGCGGGCTCGTTGGGCCGAAGGGCCTGTTTCCCGTGCTGTGTTGCTCTAAAAAAAAATAACAATCCCACCTAGTCCCTGTCCCCATAACCTGACATATTTACCTAGCTGAGCAATAAACCTGGGTCCCCAGTACTGTGAGGCAGCAGTGCCAACCACTGTGGCACCACGCTGGACTCATAGATATATCACAGGGGATATCTATCAACCATGCCAACTCAAGAGTAACATTCTCCCTCCCTTTCCCTGTGACCTGGTGCTCTTTGTTTCCCTTCAGATAATTATGCAGCTTCATTTATGAAACCACAATTGAATTTTCCTCCGCCACACTCGCAAGTACTGCATTCCAGATCACAACCACTTGCTGTGTTTTAAAAAAAATCTCCTTATGTTGCCTTTGTTTCTTTTGCCAATCACTTAAAACCTGTGCCCTCTGGTTCTCCACCCTCCTGCCAAAGGGAACAGTTTCTCTCCGTGTGCTCTATCCAAACCCCTCGGGATCTTGAACACCTCCAACAAATCCATTTAATTGAAATCCCTCAGTCCCAAAACCATCCAGTCTACTGAGTGTCTTCCAACATGGGATGTTTGAATCCTGGGAATTCCGAACGAAAGATAAACAATTTAAAAAAATTGAAAAACAAGTGTTGCAGATTTTTGTTTTATTCATTCGTGGGACCTGGGCGTTGCTGGCTGGGCCAGCATTTATTACCCACCACGAGTTGCCCGAGGGAGCAACCACATTGCTACAGTTCTGGAATCATGTGGAGGCCAGACCAGGTAAGGACAGTAGATTTCCTTCCTTAAAGGACATTCGTGAATAAGATGGGTTTTCCTGATGATGCTTTCATCAATCGATTCTTAATTCCAGATATTGTTTATTGAACTGAAATTCTATCATCTGTCGTGGTGGGATTCGAACCCAGGTTTACAGTATGTCAGCTAAGTTTCTGGATTAATAGTCTAGCAATAATACCACTAGGCTATTGCCTCCCCTAAATCTGGAATAAAGAAGTAGAAAGCGCTAGCAAGATGCAGCAAGTCTGATAGCATCTATGAGGAGAGAAACAGAGTTAATGTCTCAAATTGATGACCATAGTCCAAATGAAGTGGATAACTTTCTAAAGAATTCCATGCAAGGTGCAATGTTTGGATTGATGTACAGAAGCTGTACTGCTCTTGTTTCTCTCTCCTCACTAATTTGCGTTCTAGTTACTGCTTTATTACCTTTATCAGAGACTCAGTAACAAGGCAACTGTCTCCTCTCAAGTGCTGTGGAGCAGAACTGTTTAAATAAAGATGAATTCAAATTTGAGCCATATTTATACATCAGGGCTTCAGGCCGCGAATTATGCAATCAAAATGTCTCCCGCTGTGTAATGGGAATGGTGATGTCACCAAATATCTGGGCTTTGATCTTGTCATGGAAAGAGGCAGCGAAATCGTGTGCAGTAAAAAACATGCAAGAGAAATTAGGGACATCCGAGTGAAATTAAAGGATGCCTCCAGGATCTTTCATCAGAACTGGGTTTAGCAGATATCCTTCAAGGGGAAGGGGGGAGGGGGGAGATGTGTGGAATTGGTTGAGAGACATTATGATTCAACTCAGCAGAGATCATTGCTGGGTGACATGGGAATGTATTCCTTAGCAGAAATGCCTGCCAAGAAGTCAATCCTTTGTCAAGAAAAAATATTGCTATTGCCTTCAAGCCTTCTTCTCAAGTTATTAACTTCTCTCTAGCACAGGAGAAAGAGACTGAAAGGTTCTGCAGAACGGTAAGGATTTTAAACATCGTTTGGGGTCAAGAAACGTTGACTTAATGGCAGAAAATCCCTCAGAAGGGAAATAGAGTTTTAACGAGATTGAGTAACTTTCAGTGAATACTGATGCCTAGATGAGTTGGTGAGAAATCCATGGAATCTGCCTTGGTTTCAACTGCCATTTATTGCACGGTGTGTTGACTACAGTTTGTCTCTTAATTTACCTGGAGATCATATTTATTCTTAACGTTGGGATGTGAGATAGATATTGTAAAATTATTTTACTTTTCTGATCTTGTGTAGTAGAGTTTATTTTGTTTGTTCAAATACTGTGGAATCTTGTGGTCCAATTATCTTAGCAAATACTTGGGATCTCAAGGTTTGTCCCCTTTAAATAAAAAGTTACTGTTTCTTAGGTTGTAATGTAAATTTGAAGATCTGGCTCAGGATCACAACGCAAGGCATTTATGATCTTGGGCTTTATAAATGGAGGCATTGAATACGGTAGTGGAAAAAGCATACTGAACTTCTGTTTGGGCTCCAGCCTGAGAATTGCATCCAGTTCTGGGCACCACACTTTAGGAAGAAGGTCACAGTCCTTAAAAGGTTGCAGAGGGGATTATTCAGAATGATTCCATTGAAGGGAGATTTTTGTTGTAAGATATGTGGAAGAAAACCGGGGTTCCCCTTTCAGCCAAATGGAGATTGAAGGGGAATATGATAGAGGTGCACCAGATTATGACGGGTTTAGACCACAGAACCATAAAATCATAGAATTATTGTAGTGCAGAAGGAAGCCATTTGGCCCATTGAGTCTGTACCTATTCTCCAAAAAACCATCTTACCCAGACTCAACCATCCCTGTAAGCCCACCTACTTCCCTTGGCTAATCCAACTACACTACACATATTGGACACCCAGAGCAATTTAGCTTTACCAATCCACCTAACCTACACATCTTAGGACACGAAAGGATAATTTGCTGTGGCCAGTCCATCTCACCTACACATCTAGGGGCACTAAGGAGTAATTTAGCATGACCAATTCACCTAAAGTGCACATATGTGAAGTAGACAAAGATAAACTATTCAGTTAATGGGACAAGGACTAGGGATGCTTGGGCAGAGTTTTCCGACTGTTCACACTGGCGGGATTTTCTGGTCCTGCTGCAGTGGATGGAGATTTAGCCGAGCGCCAAATTCTCCTTCCTCGCTTGCAGCGATGGCCGGATGGGAATGGCTGTAGAATTCCAGCCAAGGTCTTGGGCAACATGCAGAAAGAGCCTTTTTTTAAACACAAAAAGCGGCAATGACATGGAGCTCAACACTCACAGCAATGATGGGAGTGGAAGCAATGAGCTAGATTCTCCAAACTCGCCCACAACTGGGATTATCCAGCCCCACAGCAGTGAATAGTGATTTGGCTCTGTGCCAAATTCTCCATTCCCACTGGCAGAGTTTTGAATAGCTGGAGAATTCTGGCCAGTGATTCTGAAAGGAAATTAGTTGGGCATTTGAAGGACACAGAAGGGATAAGGGAGTGACTGGATTTATGTACAGAGAGTAGGCATAGGCTCGACAGACTGAATAACCTTCCTTGGTACCATGAATGACTCTATGATTATGAATGAGTTGTGAAACATTGATGTGTGCAAAGTGACTTCTCACCTCCTACATTATGACTATGGTGGCACTTCAAAAGTGCATCACTAACTGTCAAAAATTCACTGGGATGTTCTGAGAACCAGGAAAGAAATATTGAATCATGCAGTGCATAAGGGGCCCTTTGGCCCATCGAGTCTGCACTCATGCATTAGAAATGCCTTCACTCCCACCTAACCCCATGTGCCAGTGCTTGGCCCAGAGCTTTGAGTGTTATGATATACCAAGTGATTAGCCAGGAGGTTTTTAAAGATGTGAGGCATCCCTCCTCCATCACCCTCCCAGGCAGCTCATTCCAGACTGTCACCACCCTCTGGGTAAAAAAGTTTTTCCTCACATTCCCCCTGAAACCTCCTGACATCATCTTGATCCAATGTCCCCTTGTGACTGACTCTCCAACTAGGAGGATCAGCTCCTCCTTATCCACTCTATCTATGTCCCACACAATCTTGTACATCTCAGCTCACCCCTCAGTTTTCTCTGCCTCAACAAAAACAACCAACTGCCTTCCCAACCTCTCTTCGTAACTTAAATTTTCCGTCCCAGGTAAATCTCCTCTGCACCCCTCCACTGCAATCACATTCATCCTATAATGCGGCAACCAGAACTGTACACAGTACTCCAGCTGTGACCTCAACAAAGTCCTATACAACACCAACATGACTTCCCTGCTTTTGTAATCTATGCCTCAGTTGATAAAGGCAAGTGTCCCATATACCTCTTTTATCACCCCTCCACCCACAATAACATGGCCCCCAGCTTCAAAAGTCTGTGAACAAACAAGCCAAGGTCCCTTTGTTCCACAGAACTTCTAAGTGTCCTGTCATTGATTGAATAATTCCTCACACTTTCCAGGATCAAATTCCATCTGCCACTTATCTGGCCATTTGACCATCCTGTCTGTGTCTCTTTGCAGTCCAAGGCACTCAGCCTCACTGTTTTAACCTCCCAGCCAATCTTTGTATCATCCTCAAACTTACTAACCCTAACCTACACATATCATTTACGTCATTTACATAAATGACGAGCAGTCGGGAGCCCAGCACAGATCCCTGTGCTACATAAATGAAAGCCTTGCCTTTTCTTCATCTTCACCCTTTTCGTTAACGATCTCAGTTGCAAAAAAAGGACAAAGATTACCAGGCAACTGTCAACATGGTTATTACGATAATGCGATTGCTAATTAACTGATACGGTTTTTTTATATAAAGTTATGTAAATCTCGCCGGCTTCCTACTCTCATTCATATAAGCCACTCAAAAAGATCGTGACATCACAGCTTGAATCAGTCATCATCCTATCTTAAACATCAGTTCTCAAGCTGTGGCATTGAAAAACAATTTGATGCAAATGAATACAAAGGCACCCACTGTTTTATGATTTCCTGTAAATCTGGGCAGGGTCGCCGTTTGTAATTTCAATATCTGATGTTAATATCAAGGCGGTCTCAGCGTGAGATTCCATCTGCCCTCGACACAGCCAACATTTACCAGGCAACTCATAAGTAGCATTTTTGTCTGTGAGATTGATGACAATTACAATCATTGCTAGTTAATGATACCACACAATTGGAGTTCAACTACTCTTTACCTGATTGTGTAGAGGGTTGGCAGTTTAGCAAGGTATCTCCCGCAGACTGGTACACAGTAATATTGCTGACAACTTGTTTAAGTGCAACAGTCACAAATTATTTTCTCCACTACTTTCAGATCTAGTTTAAGGCAGCACGGGGGCACAATGGCTAGCACTGCTGCCTCACAGCATCGGGCACCTAGGTTCAATTCCCGGCCTTGGATCACTGTCTTGTGCAGAGTCTGCACCTTCTCCCCATGCCTGTGTGGGTTTCCTCCGGGTGCTCTGGTTTCATCCCACAGTCTGAAAGATGTGCTGGTTAGGTGCATTGACCATGCGAAATTCTCCCTCACTGTACCAGAGCAAGTAGGCTCACATTAACACTGCGATGAAGTTCCTGTAAAAATCCCCTCATCGCTGTGGCAAGGGGATTTTCACAAGAACTTCATTGCAGTGTAAATGTAAGCCTACCTGTGGCTAACAAATAAACTTTAACTGTAGCCAGTTTTAATAATAAATGCAGAAAAATCCCCTTCCATCAAATTCCTCAGTAATTTTAATTCCCAAATAAATAGCAATTTCCCCTTTTCAATGCCTCAGTTAAACGTTTTTTTTCAAATCCCTCCCTGATCTCATTTACCTAAACTTCCTTCAGCCTGATAATCCTTCAAAATCTCAGTACTTCAAATCTGGCCTCTTGTGCGTCCCCAATTTTAACAGCAGCACATTGTTGACCAGGCTTTCAGTGGCCCTGAGCCCTGGAAATTCCTCCCTACGCCTCTCCTTCTCTTTAGTTTGCTTGACTCCTTTAAAACACACTTATAAATTATCTTTTTGTCTAAGCATTTGGTCATTTGTCCTAATATCTCCTGATATGGATCAATACTGGGACCTTTGCTGTTTGTAATATGTATAAATGACTTGGAGCAAAATATAATTGGTTTGATCAGTAAGTTTGCAGATAACATAAGGTTGGTGGATTTGCAGATAACAATGAGGCCCATCACAGTATATATCAGCATAAAGATCGATCAAAGACTTGGGCAGAGAGATGGCAGATGGAGTTTAATCCGGACAAATGTGAGGTCATGCATTTTGGAATGTCTAATGCAGATAGGAAATATACAGTAAATGGCAGAACTCTTAAGAGTATTGATAGGCAAAGGGATCTAGGTATACAGGTACACAAGTCACTGAAAGTGGCAATGCAGGTTGAGAAGGCAGTCAAGAAGGAATACAGCATGCTTGCCTTCATCAGCCGGGGCATTGAGTTTAAAAATTGGCAAGTCATGTTGCAGCTTTATAGAACCTTAGTTAGGCCGCACTTGAAATATAATGTTCAATTCTGGTCATCACACTACTAGAAGGCTTTGGAGAGGGTACAGAATAACTTTACCAGGATTTTGCCTGATATGGGGGGGCATTAACTATGAGGAGAGGCTGGAGAAACTTAGTTTGTTCTCACTGGAACGACAGAGGTTGAGGGGAGACTTGATAGAAGTCTACAAGATTATGAGAGGCATGGACAGAGTCAATAGTCAGAAGTTTTTCCCAGGGTGGAAGAGTCTAGGGGGCACAAAGTGCGAGGGACAAGGCTTAAAGGAGATGTACAAGGCAGATTTTTTACACAGATAGTAGTGGATGCTTGGAACTCGTTGCCGGGGGAGGTACTGAAAACTGGTATGGTAATGACTTAAAGGGTGTCTTGACAAATACATGAATAGGATGGGAAGAGAGTGATATGGTCCCTGGAAGACTAAGGTATTTTAATTAAGTCAGGCGGCATGGTCAGTGCAGGCTTGGAGGGCAGAAGGATCTGTTCCTGTGCTGCAATTTTCTTTGTTCTTTTTTCTTTGATATCTGCTGATGTTGGGCAGCACGGTGACATGGTGGTTAGAACTGCTGCCTGACAGCACCAGGGACCCAGGTTCAATTCCGGCCTTGGGTGGCTGTGTGGAATTTGCATGTCCTCCCCGTCTTTATGTGGGTTTCCTCCGGATGCTCCAGTTTTCTCCCACACTCCAAAGATGTATAAGTTAGGTGGATTGGTCATGCTGAAGTGCCCTTTAGTGTCTGAGGATGTGTGAGTTAGGGAGATTAGCGGGGTAAATACATGGGGTTACAGGGATAGAGTCTGTATAGGATGTTTTGTCAAAGACTCGGAGCAGACCCAATGGGCTCCTTTCGCACTGCAGGGATTCGATGATACTATGACCATTGTTTGAAATTATTGACATTCTTGTGTGACCTCTTGTTTTAGGACAGCGCTGTTCCCTTCTCCTCTAGTAATCGTTAAGGTTCAGTCAGACTGTGCAGGAAATGTTGGCATTCTGTTCTACATGGGACTGAGTTTCAAGCATCATATATTCACCACCAGATTGTTTCTCCTTACCCCTGCAAAATCCCTCCTCTCTGAACCTGACGTATCACCCTGTCCTCATCCACACTTATCACGAGATTTGATGCCTGCATTATTCTCCTTGATGGTCTCCACCGTTTTCTTTTCATTCATGAGGTATATGGGTGTTGCTGGCTGACCAGCATTTATTGCCCATTCCGAGTTGCTCTTGGACAGCAGTTGAAAGTCAACCACATTGCTGTGGCTCTGGAGTCACATGTCAGCCAGCCCAAGTAAGGAACCAGATGGGTTTTTCCAACAATCAACAATGGTTTCATGGTCATTAATGGATTCTTAATTCCAGATATTTTTTATTGAATGCAAATTCCACCATCTGCCATAGCAGGATTTGAACCCAGATCCCCAGAACTTCAGCTAAGTGTCTGGATTAACAGTCTAATGATAATATTACTAGGCCATTGCCCCCCCCGACTCCATCTCCCAGCTCCCTGAAAACTTCACTTCAGTTTGTTCCTGTGACTCAGTAGGGAACACTCCCACCTCTTCTATTGGAAGGCTGTATGTTCAAGTTCCAAGGCATGGGCAGTGTGGATAGTCTGAAGCTTTTTCCCAAGGTGGAACAGTCAATTATTGGGGGCATAGGTTTAAGGTATGAGGGGCAAGGTTTAAAGGAGATGTACGAAGCAAGTTTTTTTTACTGCTAGGGGAAGTAGTGAAAGCAGATACAATAGTGAATTTCAAGGGGCGTCTTGACAAATACATGACTAGGATGGGAATAAAGGTACACAGTTCCTGGAAGGGTAGGGGGCTTTAATTCAGTCAGGCAGCACGGTCGTTGCAGGCTTGTAGGGCTGAAGGGCCTGTTCCGGTGCTAAAGGATCTATTCATTGCTGAAGGAGTGCTGCACTGTCAGAGGTGCTCACTCTCAGGTGAAACATTAAAGCAAAGACCCTGACCTTTCCTCTGAGGTCGATATAAAAGGAAGTATTATTTCAAAGGAGGGTAAGTGAGTTGACCTGGTCACTATTTGTGGGAGCTTACTGTCTCCACATTGTCTGCTGCAATTGCTACAACTGATCACACTTCAAAAGTAACTCATTCACTGTGTGGTACGTTGGGATGTTTCAGAATAATGAAAAGTGCCTTATCAACATAAGCCTTTCTTCATTATCTTCCATTCATTAAATCTTACAGTAGCAGTGTCATTCAGCCCATCGACTGTACCCAAGCCCTATCCCCATAGTCTTATTTATTTACTTTGCTAATCCCCCCGACACTGAGGGGCAACTTGGCAACGCACCTAACTTGCACACCTTTGGACTTATTTTCTTTCGGATTATTATCCTTCCCGATCTGCACTGGATAGTTCAGGGAGGTGCGTTGGTGGTCGCTATATTCTTTTCTGGAAACTATGGTCTGGATTTTCCATGAACCTCCCCTCCCCTTCTCCTCCCCTTCCCCCCACCTCCTCCTCCTCCAAAACCATTGTTTTGAGGCAACAAAGGTAACCTGCGATTGGTTGGCAGAGGGATCTTCCATTCCTGCTGCTGTCAATGGAGTTTCCTGTTGTTCACACCCTCCACCACTGAGGAATGTGGGGTGGCAGTGGTGGGGATAGGAGTGGGGGATGGTGCGTGGGGTGGGTCTTGCTGTCAGCAAGACCGCATAACTCCGCTAGGTGAGAATGGCTGGAAAATCCTACCCCATTTCTCCTGCCATCCAATCAACTAAAACAAATTACTCAACAGCACAAATCAATGGCACCATCGACAACTGTCAACATGTGACTCAGACCATGACACCCAACGTAAGTAGGCTGCGTATTGTAATGTGTAATTGCTACTCACTTAATAGCTCTGTTCACCACACCACCTGTCACTAGCAAGGTAACTAAACATGTTCTTCTTTATGTACATTGAATAGGATTCTGAGATTTTTATTGAGGGTTTTGAAATTACATCCACTTCTATTTATTGCTCAACAGTCACTAAATAAATTCGCACTGGGAAGAAATAGCATCTTCCCCCAAAAGTGTTTGTTAACATGAATGGGAAAATTGTTAAATTACAACATCAGAAAATAGCTGGATCATGGATTGGATGGGGCATTGATACTTGATATTTTAATACTTGATATCCATCTTCCTACATCAGGAAATGGCCCTTGAAATCATAGCCCCATTGATGGTTATTTTCCAAATGCTTTGGACTCTGGAATAGTTCTCGTAGTTTGGAAGGTAGCTAATGATATTGGAAAAGGGAGGCAGAGAGAAAACAAGGGACTGCAGGCCAGTGAGCCTAACGTCGGTACTGGGGAAGTTGCTTGAGTCCATTATCAAAGATTTCATAACTCAACATTTGGAAGGCAGTGGTATAATCAGCCAAAGTCAGCACAGTTTTACAAAAGGGAAATCATGTTTGATGAATCTATTGGAATTTTTAAAGGATATAACCAGTAGAGATAGCTGAAGAGAACCAGTGGATGTGGTTTATCTAGGCTTCCAAAAGGCTTTGAGGTGGCACAGTGGTTAGCACAAGGGAACTACGTTTGATTCCCGCTTGGGTCACTGTCTGTGTAGAGTTTGCATGTTCTCCTCCTGTCTGCGTGGGTTTCCTCTAGGTGCTCCAGTTTCCTCCCATAGTCCAAAAATGTGCAGGTGAGATGTAATGGCCATGTTAAATTCTCCCTCAGTGTAGCTGAACAGGCGTCAGAGTATGGTGACTAGGGAATTTTCACAGTGACTTCATTACAGTATGAATGCAAGTTTACTTGAAACTAATAAAGTTTATTTCTTACTTTACTTTCAACATAATCCCATATTACAGACAACTATAGAAAGTTAAAGCATATGGGATTGCAGGTAATGTCTTGAGATAGATAGAAGGCTGGTTAGCAGATAGGATGTGCAAATGCTAGCATTGGACTGGGGTAAACATAGTAAGAAATCTCAAAACACCAGGTTAAAGTCCAACAGATTTATTTAGAACATAGAACATAGAACATTACAGCGCAGAACAGGCCCTTCGGCCTTCAATGTTGCGCCGACCAATTATGAAAAAAAAGCAATGACCCTCCAAACTAAACCATTCCCTTCTCTTCCATAAACTTATCAACTAACCTCTTAAACGCCACCAAACTTGGCGCATCTACAACGGCCGCAGGCAGGGCATTCCACTCCCTAACCACCCTCTGGGTAAAGAACCTACCTCTGATATCCGTCCTATAACTATCACCCCTTTAATTTAAAGCTGTGTCCCCTCGTGCTAGCTTTCTCCATCCTAGGAAAAAGGCTATCACTGTCCACCCTATCTAAACCTCTAATAATCTTATACGTTTCAATAAGGTCTCCTCTTAGCCGCCTTCTTTCTAACGAAAACAACCTCAAATCCCTCAGCCTCTCTTCATAAGACCTGCCCTCCATACCAGGCAACATCCTGGTAAACCTCCTCTGTACCCTCTCCAATGCCGCCACATCTTTCTTATAATGTGGGGACCAGAACTGTACACAATACTCCAAGTGCGGCCGCACTAGAGTTTTGTACAGTTGCAACATGACGTTGCGGCTCCGAAATTCAATCCCCCTACAAATAAAAGCTAAGACTCCATATGCCTTCTTAACAACCTTATCGACTTGATTGCCAACTTTCAGGGATCTATGCATATATACACCAAGATCCCTCTGTTCTTCAACACTATTAAGAGTCCTACCATTAGCCCTATACTCTACACATTTGTTATTCCTGCCAAAGTGAATTACCTCACACTTTTCCACATTAAACTCCATTTGCCACCTCTCGGCCCAGCTCTGCAACTTGTCCAAGTCTCTCTGCAAACTATAACACCCCTCCTCACTATCTACCACTCCACCGACTTTAGTGTCATCTGCAAATTTACTAATCCATCCTTCAATACCTCATCCAGATCATTTATAAAAATTACAAACAGCAGGGGCCCCAAAACAGACCCCTGAGGTACACCACTTGTCACCGAACTCCACGATGAATATCTCCCATCAATCACCACCCTCTGTCTTCTATCTGCTAGCCAATTCCTAATCCAATTAGCTAAATCAACCTCTATCCCATACATCTGCATTTTCTGCAGAAGTCTTCCATGGGCCACCTTATCAAACGCCTTACTAAAGTCCATATATACCACATCAACCGCCTTACCCCCATCCACCTCTTTAGTCACTTTTTCAAAAAACTCAATGAGGTTAGTAAGGCACGACCTACACTTCACAAAACCATGCTGACTATCCCCAATCAATTCATTCCTCTCTAAATAACTATAAATCCTATCCCTAATTATTCTCTCCAATACTGTGCCCACAACAGAAGTAAGACTCACTGGCCTATAATTCCCTGGAAGGTCTCTCTTCCCCTTCTTGAACAACGGGACCACATTCGCTATCCTCCAGTCTTCTGGAACTATACCCGTAACCAACGACGACCTGAAGATCAGAGCCAGAGGCTCTGCAATCGCCTCTCTTGCTTCCCAGAGAATCCTAGGGTAAATCCTGTCCGGCCCAGGGGACTTATCCAACTTCAAACCCTCAAGAATATCTAGCACATCCTCCCTATCTACTTCAATACTTTCCAGTTTGAAACCCTGTACCTCAGTGTTCTCCACAACTACATTTACATCTCCCTGCGTGAATACCGAAGAGAAATATTTATTCAGTGCCTCTCCAATCTCTTCAGGCTCCACGCACAACTTCCCACTGCTGTCTATGACTGGCCCTAATCTTGACCTAACCAATCTTCTATTCTTAACATATCTAAAGAAAGCTTTAGGATTCTCCTTAATCCTATCAGCTAAAGTCTTCTCGTGTCCTCTCTTAGCTCTCCTCAATTCACTCTTTAGCTCCCTCCTGGCTAATCTATAGCTATACATTGCACTAACTGAGCCTTCAAGCCTCATCCTGACATAAGCCTCCTTTTTCCTTTTAACCAGCAAATTAACTTTTTTAGTACACCATGGTTCCCTTACTCGATCATTTCCTCCTTGCCTGACAGGGACATACTTATCAAGGACTCGCAGTAGCTGCTCCTTGAATAAGCTCAACATTTCAGATGTTCCCAGTCCCTGTAGTTTCCTAGTCCAACCTATGCACCCTAATTCCCTCCTTATGGCCTCATAATTACCATTCCCCCAGCTATAACTACTGACCCCAGCTTCATGCCTATCCCTATCCATCACTAAGGTAAACGTAACCGAATTGTGGTCACTATCACCAAAATGTTCACCAACTTCCAAGTCTAACACCTGGTCTGGCTCATTGCCCAGCAGCAAATCCAATGTAGCCTCACCTCTAGTTGGCCTATCTACATACTGAGTCAAAAAACCTTCCTGCACACTTTGTACAAAAACTGCCCCCTCTAACGTACTAGAGCTATAGCTATTCCAATCAATATTAGTAAAGTTAAAGTCCCCCATAACAATTACCCTATTACTTTCACTCCTGTCCAGGATCGACTTTGCAATCCTGTCCTCTACCTCTCTAGAACTTTTAGGAGGTCTATAAAAGACTCCCAACAGGGTGACCTCTCCTCTCCTGTTTCTAATCTCAGCTCATACTACCTCAACAGACAAGTCCTCATCAAACTTCCTTTCTGTCACTGTGATACAGTCTTTAACTAATAATGCCACTCCTCCCTCCCTTCTACTTCCTTCTCTACTCCGACTGAAGCATTTGAACCCTGGAACCTGCAACAACCATTCCTGTCCCTGCTCTATCCATGTCTCTGAAATGGCCACAACATCGAAGTTCCAGGTACTGGTCCAAGCTGCAAGTTCCTCCACCTTATTGCGAATACTTCTTGCATTAAAGTATATGCATTTCAAACCATACCCTACTCCACCCGTACGCTGCTGTGTTTTACAGTTCTCCTCTATGAACCCCCCCCATTCTCGTCCCTCTTAGCACCCCAACTACTCAGGATCCCACCCCTCCTCTGAATCAGTTTAAAGCCCCCTGCATAGCCTTTGCAAATTTTCCCCCCAAGATATTGGTTCCCCTCTGGTTCAGGTGTAGCAAAAGTCACTAGCTTTTGGATCACTGGTCCTTCATCAGGGAAGTGGGAGCTCTGTTCATAAACAGACTGTAAAGACTTGCATTCCAACTATTATTTTATAAATTATAAATGGACAGTGATAGCCTTTTTCCTAGGATGGAGAAAGCTAGCACGAGGGGACACAGCTTTAAATTAAGGGGTATGAGTTATAGGACGGATATCAGAGGTAGGTTCTTTACTCAAAGAGTGATTAGGGAGTGGAATGCCCTGCCTGCAGCTGTTGTAGATGCGCCAAGTTGGTGGCGTTTAAGAGGTTAGTTGATAAGTATATGGAAGAGAAGGGAATGGTTTAGTTTGGAGGGGCATTGATTTTTATTTTGGTCGGCACAACATCGAAGGCCGAAGGGCCTGTTCTGTGCTGTAATGTTCTATGTTCTATGTTCTATGTCCTATGTTCTATGTTCTAAATTGAGTTTATGTCTTTACATGCCCTGTTTGTGAACAGAACTCCCACTTACCTGACAAAGGAGCAACGCTACCAAATAAACATGTTGGACTTTAACCTGGTGTTGTGAAACTTCTTACTGTAGCAGATTGGAAGCAAAAAGTTGGCATAAATGGGTCTTTTTCTGATTGGCAGTCAGTGACTAGTGGGGTTCCACAGGGATCTGTGCTGGGACTCCAACTGTTCACATTGTATTTTAATAATTTGGAAGAGGGAACTGAATGTATTATCTTCAAATTTTCAGATGATACAAAGTTGGATGGGAGAATGAGCTATCAGGAAGATGCAGAGATGCTTCAGCATGATTTGGGCAGGCTGAATGTATGGGGCATCTACATGGCAGATGCAATATAATGTGGATGCATGTGGGGTCATGCACTTAGGTAGCGATAATAGGAAGACAAATTATTACTTGAATAAGTGTGAATTGAGGGGTACTCAATGAGACCTTTGAGTCCTCACGCATCAGCTGCTGGAAGTAGGCAAGCAGGTATAGCAGGCAGCAAAGCAGGCAAATAGTATGTTAGTCTTCATAGCAAGAGGATTTGAGTACAGGGATAGGGCTGTTTTGCTGCAACTGTATAGGGCATTGGTCAGGTCACACTTGGTGTATTGTATGCAGTTTTGGTGTTCTTATCTGAGGAAGAATGTCTTTGCTATAGAAGAGTCCAGCAAAGGTTCACCAGGCTGATTCCTGGGATAGCAAGTCTGTTATGTGAAGAAAGGCTAAGTCAGTTAGGATTATGTACACTACCAGTTTAGAAGAGTGAGAAACTTATAAAATTCCAACAGGGTTAGACAGGGTCAATTCAGAAAGAATGTTTCCAATAGTGGGGGAGTCCAGAACTAGGGGTCATAGTTGGAGGATAAGGGATAAATCTTTCAGAACTAAGATGAGAAGTTTTCTTCACGAAGAATGTGGTGAATATATGGAATTCACTACCACACAATGTAGTTGAGGCCCAAACGCTGTCTGATTTCAACAAGAAATTAGATATAGCTTTTGAGGCCAAAGGGATCAAGGATATGGGGGGAAGGGGGGAAATCAGAATATTGAATTTGACAATCAGCTAAAAGCCGGGGCAGGCTTGAAGGGCCAAATGGCTTACTTCTGCTCCTAGTTTCTATGTTTCCAAGGAAAGGCAGGATTTTTTTTAGATAAGGATATCAGGGAATACAGAGCCAAGCAGGCTAATTGAGTTGAGTGCCGGTTTGATAGAGTTGAAGTACAGATCACAGTGATCTTACTGAATGCAGATCAGGCCTGAAGGAATGAATGGGCTACGGCTGTTCCCTTTAATGTGGATTGACTGGCAGTGATGACAGTAGGGGAGGGATGAGATTTATATAGGATAATGATTCACAGCACTTATGGCACAGAAGGAATCTTTTTGACCTTCCTTGACTGTGGTAATACCTGCCTACTCAACTCAGAGTGGTCCACACTATGGATTTCGCTTGGATCTTAAGACCACATTGGAACAAAATTAGGCCATCAGGTTTGCTCTGCCATTCAATCATGGCTGCTAAGTTTCTCAGCCCCATTCTCCTACATTTTTCTCATAATCTTTGATTCCCTTACCAATCAGGAACCTATCTACAAGACCATAGAATTATAGAATCCTGACATTGCAGGAGGTAGCCATTCGGCCCATCAGGACTTCAACAACAATCCCACCCAGGCCCGATCCTTATCACCCCATGTATTTACCCTGTCAGTCCCCCTGATGCTAAGGGGCAATTTTAGCACCGTCAATCAACCTAACCTTCGCATCTTTGGAATGTGGGAGGAAACCGGAGCACCCGAAGAAAATCCATACAGACACGGGGGAACGTGTAGACTCTGCACAGACAGTGACCTAAGGCTGGAATTGAACCCAGGTCCCTGGTACTGTGAGGCAGCAGTGCTAACACTGTCGCCCATTGTGCCACCGTGCTGTCCGTAGGATGTAGGAGTAGAAATCAAATTCAACGACTTGCAAGATTTTTAATGAGTAAAGTGGGGCCAGCCATGGATGACAGGATGGGTGTGGTTATGGGTCGAGTGGGGAAGGAGGTTTCCGATGGTGGTTGTGAAGGGAGAGGAGGTGAGGTGTGGTAAAGGGTGAGAGAGAGGCAACTGAGGTTGCGAGAGGAGTGTGGTGGTGTGTGTGTAGTTGAGGGAGGGGCAGTGTGAGGGGAGTGTGATGGGGGGGTGTAGTGGTTGGCACCAGAGGGTGTGCCATTGAGTTGGGGGGCAATTAGGGGTGCAAGTAGGGCAGTGATGATGGGAATGCGGGGGACTGCAGTAGTCGGAGGAACAGAGAGTGTGATAGAGGGTCAGGAGGATAATTGGATGCACGTGGGGTAGTGGTGGTGGTGCAAGGGAGATGGAGGGTATAACAGCAAGATTCCTGATGGTGATTGTGGGTTGGGTGGAGTGCAGGGAGAGGGGGCAGAATAATGTTGAGTAATTCCATCCATTATTATTTCAAAGCTGGAGGCTTCCAACTATTTGGTAAAGGTTTTTTTGTGTGAGGCAAACCTTTTATCCCCTTCTGTGGATATTCTTTTCCCAAGTGGTGAGGGGCAATATGTGCCATTGACATGTGATGATGGCATTGATATTAATCTACTGCTGATTACCAGGGTTTACTATAGCACAGCGCGCAGCATTACATTATAATGCATGAGATGTCATGAATAATACAGTGGCTTATCCAGAGACACAACCTACTGATATTTCTAACTCGTCAGGAGAGATGACTTGCATTTATTTATCTCACAATTACTCAACCACGCAGAAAATCTCACATGACAGTTAGAAAGAGAATATAGAGATCCCAGATAGAGGTGCAGTGAGACCATGACAGTGATGAGCAGTGCTGCCTCATAGCACCAGGGACCCTGGTTTGATTCCTGTCTTGGGTCACTGTCTGTGTGGAGTTTGCATGTTCTCCCCATTTCTGTGTGCGTTTTTGGGTGCTCTGTTTCCTCCAGCAGTCTGAAAAGTGTGCTGGCCATGCTAAATTCTCCCTCAGTGGACCCAAACAGGTAGCAGAGTGCAGCTTCATTGCGTTGTTAACATAAGCCTTTTTGTCGCACTATTAAATAAATTTTAAATAACAAGAGAATATGGAGATTGTGGATGTATGGGTGTAGACTGTTTGTGACATCTTCATGATGATTAGGAGGAGTATGGAGATATTGGATGGGGGGGGTGGTGAGGGGCACATTGTGTGAAATAGTGATGTGTAGCTGATAAACAGATTAAATTTGGTATACAGATTTGCTCATTCTTACAAAGTTTGGAATTTACCTGATGTACACAAATATCTGATGAAGATCCACCCCATCTCGCAAACCAGTCTCCCATCCGTTGATTCTGTCTACACTTACCACAGGCTCTAAAAAGCAATGAGCATAAATCAAGGATTCCAGGCACCCTGGATATTCTCTCTTCCACAGGGAAAAGGATACAAAAGGTCAAATACCAATTGACTCAGGAACAGCTTCTTTCCTGCTGCTGTCAGACTTTTGCCTCATACTAAGCTGATCTTTCTCTGCATCCTAGCTATTACTGTAATGCTATATTCTGCACTGCTTTCTTTCTCTTTGAACGATATGCTTGTCTGTATGGCATGCAAGAAACAATACTTTTCATTGTACATTAATATATGTGACAATAATAAATCAAAGAAATAAGCTGGAACAGGTTAGAAAAATACACACAGGTCGTGTTGTTTGGGTGGTCAGTCTAGAGCAATGGGCAATCATGGTGAATGCAAATCGTCCAAGATACAAGATTATGAGGGGCATGGACAGAGTGGGTGGGGGGCAGCTGTAGCCCTCAGTTGAAAGGTCAGTCACGAAGGGACATAGTTTCAAGATAAGGGGAAGGAGGTGGGGGCGAGGAAGGATATGAGGTACAGCTTTTTGAAAGGCTCTATCCTCTCTCCACAGATGCTGTCAGACCTGCTGAGTTTCTCCAGCATTATCTTACCTGATTCTTGCCTGATATTTCCCAGCTTCCAATAATTACATAAGGTTAGCCCTGGGATAATTGTTAGCTATGGTTCCACTATTTACATCACTGGAGTAAAGGACAATGAACATAGATCTGATAACTGAATCTGGAAATTCCTATGGCTCAGTACGGGAGCATAGGAACATGGGAGCATGAGTCGGCCCTTTGAGCCTGCTCTGCCAATCAATTCGATCATAAATGACCATCTGACTCTGTGCTGTGTCCTGTACCATTTCCCATGATTCCTCTGGTATGTAGACATCTATCAATTTTGGTCTTGAATTTATTCAATATCTGAGCCTCTATGTCCCTTTGGGAATGAGTATTCCAAAGATTCACCACCCTTAGAGGTAAGAAATTCCGACTTATAGTAAAGGCCAGTCTCTTATTCTGAGATTGTGTCCTCTAATTCTAAACACCCCCAGATAGGGAAAGCATCCATTCTGCATCTACTATGCCAAGCCCTGGAAAATTTTTGTATGCATCAACATGGTCACCTCCCAAACTTCTGATCTACAGGCTCAGACTCCTCAAACTCTCCTCATAGGATCATAGAATCCCTACTATGCAGAAGGAGACCATTCAATCTATCCAGTATACCATGACAGCAATGCCACCCAGGCCCTATCCCTTTAACTCCACATAGTTACTCTGACATGAAGGAGCAATTTAGTATGGCCTATCCACCTAGATCTTTGAACTATGGGAGAATACTGGAACACCCAGAGGAAACCCAAGCAGACACAGGGAGTACGTACAAATTTCACACAGTCACCTGAGGCTGAAATTGAACCGAGATTCTTGGCACTGTGAGGCAACATTGTTACTCACTTTGTCACTGTGCTGCACAAGAATGATAGATCTCCTTCCCTAAAGGGGAATTTTTCAAACAAACATTGATGATGATTTCATGAGCACTGAGATTAGCTTCATATTCCAGGTTGATTCATTGAATTTATATTCCACCAACTTCCATCGTGGTATTCAAATCCAGTCTCTGAAGTGTTAGTCTAGGTTTCAGGATTACCAGCTCAATGACATTACCACTACACCACCACTGCCATATAATCCTACCATCCTAGGAATCAGCCTGGTGAACCTTTAGTGCCCTCCTTCTCTGGCCAATATAGTGATGTTATATTATCTTCAAATATAGGAATTATATTTGAATTATCTTCAAATATTATCTTCATTACTTATCTTCATTAAATCCTTCATTAATACTTATTTAATACTTATTTAATACTTCATTAAATATCTTCATTAAATACTGAATATTATCTTCATTAAATACTATCAAATATAGGAATTATCTTCAAATATTATCTTCAAATATATCTTCAATATACGGGTGTTATAGTTTGCAGAGGGACTTAGACAAGTTGCAGAGCTGGGCCGAGAAGTGGCAAATGGAGTTTAATGTGGAAAAGTGTGAGGTAATGCACTATGGCAGAAATAATAAATGTGTAGAGTATAGGGCTAATGGTAGGATTCTTAGTATTCTTGATGAACAGAGGGATCTTGGTGTGTATGTGCATAGATCCCTGAAAGTAGGCAGTCAAGTCGAGAAGGTTGTTAAGAAGGCATATGGAGTCTTGGCTTTTATTGGCAGAGGGATTGAATTTCGGAGCCGCAACGTCATGTTGCAACTGTACAAAACTCTAGTGCGGCCGCACTTGGAGTATTGTGTGCAGTTCTGGTCCCCACATTATAAGAAAGATGTGGAGGCATTGGAGAGGGTACAGAGGAGGTTTACCAGGATGTTGCCTGGTATGGAGGGCAGGTCTTATGAAGAGAGGCTGAGGGATTTGAGGTTGTTTTCGTTAGAAAGGAGGCAGCTAAGAGGGGACCTAATCGAAACACATAAGATGATTAGAGGTTTAGATAGGGTGGACAGTGATAGCCTTTTTCCTAGGATGGAGAAAGCTAGCACAAGGGGACACAGCTTTAAATTAAGGGGTGATAGTTATAGGACGGATGTCAGAGGTAGGTTCTTTACCCAAAGGGTGGTTTGGGAGTGGAATGCCCTGCCTGCAGCAGTTGTGGATACGCCAAGTTTGGTAGCGTTTAAGAGGTTAGTTGATAAGTATATGGAAGAGAAGGGAATGGTTTAGTTTGGAGGGGCATTGCTTTTTATATTAGTCGGTGCATCATCGAAGGCCGAAGGGCCTGTTCTGTGCTGTAGTGTTCTATGTTCTATGTTCTAATATATCCTTCCTTAGATACGAAGACCAAAACTGTACATCATACTCAAGGTGTGGTCTTGCCAAGAAGATGTATAACTGCAGTGTAAAATCATTATTCCTGTACTCACGTGATTCAGTGTGAGGTGCCCCACTGAGCATTACTGAAATGTTTTGTCTGAAATGATGGAGAAAGCAGTAATATTAGTCAACTTTTAAAGAAGATTGCTCCCCTGGACACCTTCTCCCTTTCTACACTCTTCCACTTTCTTCCATTGAGGTAAAGATAGATGTTTGAGGCTATGAACCAACTGACTCAAAACAGTTTCTTCCCTGCTGCCATCAGACTTTTGAGTGAACCTACCTCGTATTAAACTTTTTTAAATTCATTTGTGGGATATGGGCAATGCTGGCTGGCCAGCATTTATTGCCCATTCCTAGTTGCCCTTGAGAACTACTGACGCCCATGTTCTGTGGGTTGGCCCATAATACTGTTAGAGATGGAATTCCAGGATTTTGACCCAGCGACTACGAAGGAACGGCGGTATATTTCTAAGTCAGGATGGTGAGTGGCTTGGAAGGGAAATTGCAGGCCGTGATTTTCTCAGGCATCTGTTGCCCTTATCCTTCTAGATGGAAGTGATCATGGGTTTGGAAGGTGCTGTCTAAGGATCGTTGGTGAATTGCTGCAGTGCATCTTGTAGATAGTACACACTGAGCATCGATGGTGGAGGGATTGAATGTTTATAGATGTGGTGTCAATCAGCTGATCTTAAGTTGATCTTCTTCTATAGCCTAGCTATGACTGTAACACCACATTCTGCAATCTCTCCTTTCCTTCTCTATGAACGGTATGCTTTGTCTGTTTAGCATGCAAGAAACAATACTTTCCTCTGTATGCTGATATACCCGACAATAATAAATCAAATCAAGACAAACCAGAAGCCGTGCCCAATATAGACAGCCAATTTTGCAATTCGGCCCTGTGAACATAGCTGGCTGACAGAGCATGTTCTGGAACAACTTTACTCTTCAGGATACATCACCACCATCCCCCTGCTTCCCCCCCACCACGCCCCCCACAAACCCCGCCATCCACCAAACAATCAGCCAGTGTGTGAGGTGGAAAGCCTGGGCCTCCGAGTTGCCTCTGAGTCTCTTCCGTTCCACTGTTCAACTGATCAAGGCCAGCAGCTTAACAACCCTGCCTTGGGGATGTAACTCTTGTGCAACCACACTAATTATTTTAGTCAATTATTCAGCCATCCCCACATCAATGTGTTTGTGCTAGGGGTATATATCTGAGGCTGCACAGTCAGCTATTAATATCTGGATCTGATTAATTCCATATCTCTATAATCACCAACTAATCCTTGATGCTTATGAAAACTCAGGAAGTACCAATGGCGATTTATGATTTGGAAATGCACTCCCTAAAATAATGGCCTATACAATCTCACTTAACACAGGAAATGAAAAAAATACCCTTTGGCAGAACGTACAGAGTTGTTTCATGGCATCTTTATTCCTCATCACGGGAGCTATGTTTCTGATTTACTGTGTTCCCAGACCATCATTTCAGAGAAAGGTTCCTCTCAGGAGCCAAGCGTGAGGATAGAGAGAGTGTGAGAGTAAAGAAAAGGAAAAAAAATGGCGAGATAAGGAGACTAAGGAACACAGGCTGTAGCGGAAAGCAAAAAATAATTGTGTTTATGTAACCAATCATATTCTTAGGAAGGTCCAAAATGTCTCTCTGGAAGTTTTGTATAGGACATTTTAAGGAGTGCGTTTCTAAATTGTAAATTGCCATTGGTACTTCCTGGGTTTCATAAACATCAAGAATTAACCAGTTATTATAGGGACATGGAATTAATCAGGTCCATACAGCAGACTGCACAGCCATGGATATACCTCTAGAACAAACACTTTGAAGCTTTGGATGATGCAGAAATCAACTAAACCGCATCCTTAGAATGGTCCAAAGCTTCATCACCAGAGAACAGATGAGATGGTGATAGAGTAGTGATATCATGTGACTTGGAATCCAAGCCCAGATTCATGTTCTTGGTTGGGGGGTGGGGGGTGGGTGCTGGGGGGGGGGGGGGGGGGAGGTAATGGGAGGAGGACTGGTGATAGGGAGTGACAAAGGATGAAATCCCATAACAGGCCACTAGAACATAGAACACTGCAGCACCAACAGGACCTTCGGCCCACAAGTTGTGCCAATCATATCAGTACCTACCAGGCCATAGAACTATCTGTAACTCCCAATCCCATGTACTCATCCAGAAGTCTCATAAAAGACCCCAGCGAGTTTGCCTCTACCACCACTGATGGCAACCGATTCCATTCACTCACCACCCTCAGTGAAAAACCTACTTCTAACATCTCCTCTGTACTTGCCCCCCAGCACCTTAAACCTGTGTCCTCTTGTAGCGACCATTTCAGCCCGAGAAATAGCCTCCGAGAATCCACTCTATCTATTCCTCTCAACATCTTATAAACCTCTATCAGGTTGCCTCTCAATCTTCGTCTCTCCAGGGAAAAGAGACCTAGCTCTCTCAATCTATCTTCATAAGGCATGCCTCCCAATCCAGGTAACATCCTTGTAAATCCCCTCTGCACCCTCTCAATAGCTTCCACATCCTTCCTATAGAGAGGCGACCAGAACTGCACACAGTACTCCAAGTGGGGTCTGATAAGGGTCTTATAAAATTGCAGCATTACCTCTCAACTCCTAAACTCAATTCCTTTATTAATGAAGGCCAGTACACCTTTTTGACCACATCTTCCATTGTGGGGCAGATTTAAGAGACCTATGGACCTGGACCCCAAGATCCTTCTGCTCCTCAACACTGCCAAGACTCCTACTCTTGATATTATACTGCTTCATCCCATTGGTCCTGCCAAAATGGACCACCAGAAGCCTGGAATCTGACCATGAAACCATTGTTGATTGTCATAAAAGCCTGCCTGGCTCACAAATGCCTGACAGGGAAGGAAATCTGCCATCCCTACCCGGCCTGGTCTACATGTGACTCCAGACTCCATAACAATGTGTGGTCGACTATTGCCTTCTGAAATGGATTAGTAAGCCACTCAGTACAAGGGCAATTAAGGATGGACAATAAATGCTGCCCCAGCCAGTGATATCCATACCCCATGAAAGAATAATTGTAAAAATATTAGAGCGTAGGAAAATTGATAGGCACAGTATGACAAAGACAAATTTGCCTTCAGATATCCTGATAGATACTTGATGACAACCATGAAGCCATTGACTCATTAAAGCAATCAATCCCCACCAGTCTTCAACAGGCCAGATCTGAGGTAAGAGAAGCCTTCAGCAGTGGAGAATTTTGGAAACAGTAAATCACTTGTTATTTCAGTCACCATGCCTTAAGCCACACACAAAATATCACAAAATCTTAACAGCTTGGGTAAGATGCTCTCTTGGAGAGTTGGTGTAGATTTGATGGGCTGAGAGATTTGAGGAATTCTAAAATTCTATTTTTCTGCCTTGGAAATGTTGGCTGATTATTTCTTTCCCCCTTATCCTTGTTAGGTGGATGTTTGACCGTCCTCCAACCATTACCACCCCTGAAGCTGAAGTGAGCCAGCTCTATAACCAGAATCAGGGCCCTCTGCTTCTGAAATGCATCAAATCCTAAACAGATGCTGCTCTCGCCAATTAGGTCCTTCCCCGAGCCTCACGTGTTACCGCTTAACGAGGGGAAATACCTAACGAGTTACATTTTTGAAAATTATGTTAATGGTCGCAGGACTTAGCACACGTTAAAAAAACCATAGCTCTTCAATTTATCAGTTTAATTGGCTGTGGCGGGGCTTGGTGGGGGGAGGTGTAGAGGTTAGTGCAGTATACAGAATTGGGGGGAAAGCCATTGGAGATCTTGGAGAAGCTGAGCGGGAGAGGAGATCACGGAGTCATTAACCACAGCATGTTGCCCCCTTTCACCTGGAGCTGGCTTGACTACGGCAGGCCCCTGTATAATTAAACCCATTATGGAAATGGCTTCAGAGCCAGGTCTGTGCATGTGTTAGGCATTTTGACTTTTTTTTCCACCAATTAAGCTGTGGCATACGTAACTTCGGCCCACAGGCCAGTGGTGAAAATGACCCGCACACGTTACGACAGTTAGAGGGCCTTGAGGAAGGGATGCAGAGCTGAAATAAGTTGTTTTTTGAACCACTCCCTAATTTCCAAATCAGAAACTCTTTGAAGGAAACATAATGAAGCTGAGCATTGAGCTTCCAGGTTTGTATTTTCCCTCTTTTTTTGGTAATTTTCATGCAAAGGATGACATCTAACAATGGAACAGGGTTGATAATACCGCTCACTTTCTCTTCCCCCACTCCTCCTTTCATTCAAATCCAGTGGACCCTTTAAAAATGTCTATTGCAAGATCACCCAATTCAAAAAGGAGGCCATTTGGTCCATCATTCCAATCTGGCTCTTTGACAGTGCTGTGCAATTAGACCTACTCTTCTTCCACTTTCCTCATAGCCCTGCAAAACATTTCTCCTTCGAGCCTTTTGCCATTTCCCTTTTGAAAGGAATTATTGAATTTATTTCAACCATCTTTTCAGGCAGTGCATTCCACATAAAATCTCACCGTGGAAAATTATTTCTTCTCATCTCCCCTTGTGCCTTTTTTCCCCTAATTACTTCACATTTGCTTCCTGCCTGTCCAGCAATGGAATCCACTTTTACTTCTTTACATTTTGAAAACCCTTCATGCCTTTGAAGTAATCTGACCCTAAAGAGCAATTTAGCATGGTCCAATCCACCTAACCAGCACATCTTTGGGATGTGGGAGGAAAGCAGAGCGTCCAGAGGAAACGCATGCAGACATAAGGAGAATATGCAAACTCCAACCAGACAGTGACCTGTCTGATTGGAACCCAGGTCCCTGGCACTATGGGGCAGCAGTGCTAACCATTGTGCCACCATTTAGCTAATTTCCCCTCTTTAAAGACCTGTTATAAAGAACAAAGAACAATACAGTTCAGAAAACAGGCCCTTCAGCCCTCTAAGCCTGCACAGCTCAATGGACTGACTAGATCATTTTTCTGTATCCATCCATTCCCAGTCTGCTCATGTGACAATCCAGATAAGTCTTATATCTCCAACTTTTGCATCTGATAAAAGGTCTAATGCATTAAGTGGTATCTTCCCCAAGGAGAGCATGTCCTGTTGTCATGGAATTTATTTGGTAGGCTGGAACACCAAGGCAGGACTTATCCAACAACACTGCCAGCAAGAGACAATCACAACATGGAAGGCAGAATTTCCAACATTTTCTGTTGGCATTTCATATTTCCAGCACCCACAGTATTTCACCCTTGTATCAGAGCTTAATCTAGTACCAATTCTATTCCAGAAATATCTGCCCACCTTGGAAATGTTCTGCTCTTCCCATTGACAGAATCAATGGGTCAAATGGCCTCCATGGCTCCATTTGAATGACTGGGTTTCTGCTTGTCTCTTTAATTTTGTTCACCTTTAATTTTGTTTCTTTTCTTATGTATGAACTCTTATCAGTTTTCTGTCTTTCACCCTACAGATTTTTCCTTTTGTTCCATGCTCCCATCCCTCTTTTGCAATCACACACTTCCAGTATCTAAAGGGCCATGCCCAGTTTCCTCTTGAATATATTTAACAAAGTGGTCCCAACAGCTTTCTTTGATAGGGAATTCCACAGAACTCTGCAAAAGTTCTTCCTCATCTCAGTTCTGAATGGTTTAACCTTTGTTCTTAAACTGTGACCCATAGCTTTGGACTTCCCCAACATCAAGAACATTCTTCCCACATCTAGTCTGTCCAGTGCCAACAGGATTTTATATGCCTCTATGAGATTCCCTCTTAATTTTTCTAAATTCCAGTGAGTACAAGCTCAGTCAATTCAATCTCTCTTCATATGTCAGTGCTGCCACTCCAGGAATCAACCTGGTGAATCTTTGCTGGACTCCCTCAATAACAAGAAAAAGCACCAAAGCACCAAAGCACCAAAGCCCTCACTCTGGTTGTAGTCTGTCTCTTACTGGATGTGCAGGCTCACTGGTCTCACACTTGCAGTAAGACAATTGCCTTATATACAGCTGAGGTGAGCTGGGATGACTAACACACCTGTTTAAAAATGTTGCGGCCCTCATCAGGCTTCAATTGATTGACAGACAACTGCCACTTAGCTGATTGGGTCAATTGCTCACCGACCTTTAAGCCTTGACTTTATCTTCTTTTAGTTGTGAAGCATAGCGCATCTAATCTCCAGAATGTCCAAAGGTTTTTTTTCCCTCTTACAAATAGCAAGTTTAACGCTTAATGTCATAAAGCAGGATATTTGCATACCATCTGTGTACGTAACCATGACACCTAACTGATTTATCATTGTTACAGAAAAAAAGAATTAAATTTTGAGTTAACTCACATCAAACAAAATGCAATTTAAAAAAAATTACTAATTACATGGTCAAATAATATTTATCCTTCTCATCAAAAGTAACAGAAATTTTTTGGCTCCCTTCTTTTTATGTAAATAACGCTTATGAAACATTCCCTTTGAACTCCACACTTGGTTTGCATTTTAATTCACTTTGATACCATCACCTCAAAGAGATATGGAAAGGGCTATAAGGCATATTTGCATGTCCAATGGTGACTTTAGAAGAGATGTACTGCTTAGAACAAGGAAGAGACTCTGCTTTGGATTAAGAAAAACAGAAAAAATAATTTACTTTGGGAGTGAAGGGCTGCGAAAAGAGGTGGTCTTGGTTTAAAGTTTATTTATTAGTGTCACAAATAGGCTGACATTCACACTGCAATGAAGGTACTGTGAAAATTCCCAGGTTGCCACATTCCTGCGCCTGTTTGGGTACACTGAGGGAGGATTTAGCACGGCCAATGCAACTATGCAGCATAACTTTCGGACGGTGGGAGGAAACCGGAGCACTCGGAAGAAACCCATACAGACACAGGGAGAACGTGCAAACTCGACACAGACAGTGCCTCAAGCCAGGAATCGAATCCAAGTTCCTGGCACTGCGAGGCAGCAGTGTTAACCACTGTGCCAAGCACTGGCAGTTTAACTACCAGGCAAGTAACCATTGAATACTGTGAAATTAAAATCCAACATTAGCTTGAATTTTTTGCACCACTAGTGTGATAAAGCAACCCATAAAACAACCAAAATTGGATACTGAGGCAACCAGCGACCACAAGCTTAATCAGAAAAGTGGGTTTTAAAGGATGCCCTAGTTGAGAAGTAGAGAGGATTGGGGAAGGAATTCCAGAACTTGGGCACAGTTGCCATTAATGAGAATGTGGAAATTGGGAATGGACAAGAGGTCAGGGGTTTATGCACACTGGCTTCAGGTAAAAGATGGTGATAACAGGTGTTGGTTTGTTGCAAAACCTCAAGGAGACATGTAACCACTATTCATATGTGATCTGGAGTGCCCATATGTGAATATCCACATGTGATCCAGAAAGTCTGTATGTGACCATCCATATGTGACCTGAAGAGTTCATATATGACCATCCATGTGTGACCTGGAGAATTCATATAAGACCATCCATATGTGACCTGAAGAGTTCATATATGACCATCCATATATGACCTGAAGAATTCATTTATGACCATCTATATGTGAGTTGGAGAGTTCATATATGACCATCCATGTGTGACTTGACCCATGTATGACCATGCAATTGGCTCCTACTGTCCTTTGAAACAGCCAGCCTCAGTTGTCACCAACAATTCACAACATGCCATTACTTGCTAATGGTGCCCACCTCCTGAGTGTCAAATCAGAGGATCGTGTAATTTGTGCTGTAGAGAAGGAGGCCATTCAGCCCATTGAGCAAGTTCTGACAACAATCCCACCCAGGCCCTATCCCCATAAACTCATTTTGACATTATGGAGCAATTTAGCATGGCCAATCAACCTAACCCACACATCTTTGGATTGTGGGAGGAAACTGAGGCACTCAGAGGAAACCCATGCACACACAGGGAGAACATGCAGACTCTGCACAGACAGTCATCCAAGGCTGGAATTGGATTTGGGTCCCTGGTGCTGTAAGACAGCAGGGCTAATCACTGTGCCACAGTATCCGCTTTCCTATCTGCTAAATCTGTTGTAATGTCATCAATATAAAATATTAATTCTGTTTTGCTCCTTGCCCATACTTACATTGCATTAGAATTAGGCTTACATTAGGTTTACATTAGAATGCTTACAGTGTGGAAGGGGACCATTCTGTCAGTGAGTCTGCACCAGCCACTTACCTGACCTGCTGATCACTTCCACAATGTTCAACCTTTTCTTAAGAAGTATTTTTAACTGTGGCAAATTGTATAATCCCCCCGTCCATGGTTCAGTGATTCCCTTCATCAATATTGAATGTGTCATGTACTCTCCAACTGTCCTATTTACCTCTATCATGAGGCTACTGTAGTGGTTCTTCAAAGCCTGGAGAGATCAATCTCATTCTGAAAGCCACATTTGTCGCATTTCACTTGTTTCCAGCAGCATTTACTTCGTTCTAATTGAGATCACAAATTATTGCAGCAGTAAAGGAGGTCATTTGGCACATAATTTTTACAGATGCATCACAGAAAGCATTCTTTCTGTTGTATTGCAGCTTGGTATGGCTTCTGCTCTGTCCAAGACCACAAGGAACTAAAAAAGGTTGTGAATGTAGCCCAATCCATCATGTAAACCAACGTCCCATTCATTGACTCTGTCCACACTTCCTGCTGCCTCGGCAAAGCAGCCAGCAAATTAAGGACCCCCACGCACCCTGGACATTCTCTCTCCCACCTTCTTCTGTTGGGAAAATATTCTGAGATCACGTCTCAACTAAGTCAAGGAAAGCTTCTTCCCTGCTGCTTTTGAACGGACTTATCTTGAATTAAAATTGATCTTTCTCTATAACCTAGTTGTGATTGTAACATTACATTCTGCATTCTTTCGTTCCCTTCTCTATGAATGTTATGCTTTGTCTGTGTAGCGCACAAGAAACAATAGTTTTCACTGTATATTAATACATGTAACAATAATTAATCAAATCAAAACAAATCAAATATGACTGTTCCTTGAAAGGGATAACCATTGATCTCATTTTCCTGCTCTTCCCCCATAGTCCTCCAAAACTTTCCTTTTGAGTTTGTACCCAGTTTTCTTTTTGAAATCTGCTCCGAACCTTATTTCAATCACCCCTTCAAGCCGTGCACTTAAAATGACAATTATTTGCTGTGTAAAAATGTTCTCCTCGTTTCCCTTTTGATTCTTTTACTGATCGACCTAAATCTCACTCTTTTGATTATTGGTCGTCCTGTCAGAGGAAGTAGTTTCACTTTATTCCAATTCTTTGAAATGATAACAAGGAAGATAGATAAAGGGGAATCAGTAGATGAAATATACTTGGCTTTCCAAAAAGCATTAGATAACATACTGCACGAAAGACTAAGAGACCATGGTTTTCAGGTATTATATATGGGCGTGAATAGAAGATTGGCTAACCAGCAAGAGACAAAGAACTGGGATGAAGATGGAATTTCAGGAGCAACCTGTGACAGTGGAGTGTCACAAGGATCAGTGCTGGGCCCACAATTATTTACAATATATTAATAACTTGGATAAGGCAAGTGAATGTATTATTGCCAAGTTTGTGGATAACACACAAATAAGTGGGAAGGCAAGTGGTGAGGATGATACAAAGCCAGAACTTTATCGCCTTGCCCATCATAGAATTGGAGCAGGTGGAATCCAATATCGGAAATCTCCATCGACCTCAGACGGATATATTAAGTCTCACCCTCATTTAAGGCCATAAAATCCAGAGGGATATAGACAGGTTAAGTGAGTGGACAAAAACTTGGCAGATGGAATATAATGTAGGAAAATGTGAAGTTCTGTACTTGGTTAAAAGAATAAAGGAATTGAGACAGATGGCAGATGGAATTCAATCCTGATAAATGTGAGGTGATGCATTTTGGGAGAAAGAATGTAGGGGGGAGGTATATGATAAAGGGTAGACCTATTAAGAGTATAGAAATGCAGAAGGACCTGGGGGTGCAGGTGAACAAGTCTCTGAAGGTGGCCGAGCAAGTGGAGAAAGCATATAGTATGTTAGCCTTTATAGGAAGGGGTATAGAGTACAAGAGCTGGCTTTTAATGTTCCAGTTGTATAAAACATTGGTTAGACCTCATTTGGAATACTGCGTCCAGTTCTGGTCGCCCTACTACCGGAAGGAAGTGGAGACTCTGGAGAGAGTGCAGAGGAGGTTTACCAGGATGCTGCCTGGCATGGAAGGTCTGAGTTACGAGGAGAGGTTAGGCAAATTGGGACTGTTTTCCTTGGAAAGACGTAGACTTAGAGGAGATCTAATAGAGGTGTACAAGATTATGAGGGGTATAGATAGAGTAAACAGGGTTAAGCTTTTTCCTATGATGGACTCGAATAGCACGAGGGGTCATGGGCTTAGGGTGAGGGGGGGTAAGGTATAATTTGGATGCTAGAGGGAGTTTTTTCACATAGAGGGTGGTGGGGGTATGGAATGCGCTGCCAAGTAAAGTGGTGGAGGCAGGTACTCTGGAGTTATTTAAGAAATACTTAGATGGGCACATGAACAGAATGGGAATGGAGGGGTATAGAAAACTGATTTAAAATAGGGATCATGAGCCTTGGGAGTCCCTGGGAAGTGTGTAAATAGATGATGATATTGATGTACTTGTTTTTATCCTACAGGTGCTTTGGTCCACCTTGTTGTCTAACGAGGGGCATACACGCAATGGGTCGTGAGAGGCTGCTCTTGGATTTTTTCGAGAGTATCCTAGTGCTTCACGTCGTTAGTGTACGCTTGACCTGGACCATTTGATGGGCAACACGACAGCTCAGTGACTATCGCTGTGCTGTGCAGATACATGGATTTGGGCCTGTGTCTGTGGGAGTTTGCGCATTCTCCCCGTGCTTGCGTGGGTTTTCTCCGGGCGCTCCGGTTTCCTCCCACATCCCAAAGATGTGCTCTTAGGCTAATTGGCAAAACAAATTCTCCCTAAGTTGTCTCAAATTTGGTTTTTAATCCATAGATCTATAAACATGGACAGAGATCGCGGGTAGAAGTGGGAACATCGGGGTGGCGACGCGGGCTCATTGGGCCGAAGGGCTTGTTTCCCGTGCTGTTTTGTTCTTCTTTGTTCTTTGTTCTTTGAATATTATTTAAGTGGAGAAAGACTGCAGAAAGCTGACACACAGAGGGATTTAGGGGACCTTGTGCACGAATCATTTAAAGCCAGCATACATGTTTGATAGATAATAGGTAAGGTAAATAGAATTTTGTTCTCAATTTCAAGGAGATTTGAGTATAAGCATAGAGAAGTCTTGTTATAGTTATACGAGGCATGAGTTCGGTCACATCTAGAATATATCTTGAATTTTTCAAGATGCAACTAGACATAGCACTTGGGGAGAACAGGATCAAAGGTTATCGGGGGGAAAGCAAGATTCGGTTAATGAATTGGATGATTATGATGAATGGCAGAGCAGGCTCGAAGGGCCGAATGACTTCCTCCAGCTCCTACCTTCTATGTTTCTATGTTTACTATGAAGAGTTTTGATCCCCTTATGAAGGAAAGATATGTTGGCATCTGAAGCAGTCCAGAAACTGGTTGTGGAGGAATTATATTCTGGGGAGAGGTTGAGTAGGTTGGGCCTGCACTCATTGAAGTTCAGAAGAATGAGAGGTCACCTTATTGACTCATATAGGGTTCTCAGGAGGCTTGACAGGGGAGATACTGAGAGGTTGTTTCCTCTTGTGAGACAGTTGAGGACCAGAGGACATTATCTCAGAATAAGAATTGCGTAATAGCAGAGTAAGAAAAGGTTGCCCATTTAAGACAGAGATGAGGAGAAATTTCTGCTCTCAGAGCTTAGTGAATCTAAGAAATGTTTTACTGCAGTGGGCTGTAGAGACAGGGTCATTAAATATGTTCAAGGCTGTGTGAAACAGGCTTTTAATCTGTAAGGGAAGGGTATCGGAGATAAGGTGGGAAAGCGGAGTTGGGAATTATCATATCAAATCAGTCATGATCTTATTGAATGGCATAGCCGACTTAATGGGCTGAATGACCTATTTCTGCTCCCACGTCTTATGGCCTTATTTACTCTATGAAAGCTGTTGCAATTTTGAAATGAAGTTGACCTTTTAAGGCTGAGTAATATGGCCACAAATGTTCCTGACTTATTCCCTAGTCCATGCTGAACTGGCTAAGCTGAGAATGGAAGAACATTTATAATTGGCAGCCATCTCCCTAAGCTCAGGCAGAAATCAGCCGAGGTTTCTGCACCATATTGCTGTGTCGGCTGTGGCTGCTTTGGGAGCACTCATGGCTGAGTCAGGAGGTCCCACTCCAGATGCCTTGAGCACAGAAATCTAGGCTAACGCTTGGGTTCACAACTCAGGGAATGCAGCACTGTCAGAAGTGCTGTTATAGAAACTAGAAACAGGAGGAGGCCATTTGGCCCTTCGAGTCTACTCCATCATTCATTTGATCATGGCTGATCATCAAATTCAATATCCTGTTCCCCCTTCCTCCTCATATCCCTCGATCCCTTTAGCCCCGAAAGCTATATTTAATCTTTCTTGAAATCAACTACATTCTGCGGTAGTGAAGTTCACATATTCACTGCTCTTTTGGTGAAGGAATTTTGCGTCTACAATTTCACTTCTAGAAGGGTATCTTACCTTTATTCTCAAATTATGACCCCTAGTTCTGGACTTCCTCACCATTGGGAACATTTTTTCTGAATCTACCCTGCCTCACCCTGTTAGAATTTTATAAGTTTCTATGCGATCCTCTGTCACTTTTCTAAATTCCAGTGAATATAATCCTCGCTGATTAAGTCTGCCCTCATATGACAGACCTGCTGTCCCAGGAGTCAATCTGGTAAACCTTTGCTGTACTCCCTCTATAGCAAGAATATCCTTCTTCAGATAAGGACACCGGGCCCTGCCAAGTGGGCAGTAAAGATCCCCCAGCACTATGTTGATTAAGAGCAAAGAGGTTATCTCCAGGATCCTGGTCAATATTTAACATCCAGGCAACATCACACTTTGGTTTGTGGGACTTGACTTAGCATAAGCTGGTTGTCATGTTTTCTACATTACAACAGCAACTACCCTTCAAGATTGATTGTAACCCACTCTGGGACTTCTAAAGCTTGCAAAAGATGCAGTATGAATAGAGGTTTCTCTTTCTTTCAATTCATATCTAGCAATCTGGCCTAGGATAGAATCCATAGAATCTCTACAGGAGAGAAGGAGGCCATTCGGCCCATCAAGTCCGTACTGACCACATCCCACCTTGGCTCTATTTCCTTTACCCCACCCATTTACCCCAGCTCATCGCCCTGACATTAAAGGGCAATTTAGCATGGCCAATCCACCTAACCTGCCCATCTTTGGAGTGCAGGAGGAAATTGGAGCACCCGAAGGAGATCCACACAGACACGGGGAGAATGTGCAAACTCCACCAGATAGTGACCCAAGCCAGGCATCGAACCCTGGCGCAGGTTTTTTAGTAGAAATCTCACAATACCAGGTTAAAGTCCAGCAGGTTTATTTGGTAGCAAAGCCACTAGCTTTCGGAGCTCCGAAAGCTAGTGGCTTTTGCTACTAAATAAACCTCTTGGAATTTAACCTAATGTTATGAGACTCCTTACTGTGTTTACCCAAGTCCAATGCTAACATCTCCACAGCAGGTTTTTTTACGCAGAGGGCAGTGAATGTCTGGAATACACTGCTTGCGGGGTTAGTGGGAACAGGCAAGATAGCAGCATTTAAGGGTAACTAGACAAATATATGAATGGGATGTGGATGGAAGGATACGGACATCGTAAATTCATCCAGTTTTAGTTTAGGCAGGCATCATGATTGGTGCAAGCTTAGAGGGCTGAGGGCCTGCTCCTGTTCTTTGTTATGTGTGAGGCAGCAGCGCTAACCATACCGTGCTGTCTGACAGAATGGAGGGAGGGATGTTCCTCTTGGGTGAGAAGTGGATAGACTTAACTGCGATGCCCCTGTAGACGAGCAACCCTCCTTGTAGCAGAAAGAGCTGGGGAGTGGGGCTTAGTGTGTAGCTCCTTCAAAGGATCCTTGCACTGATGCCTCCTCCTTCTACGCTCCAAGATTATATAATCACTGTCAGATGATAGAAATAGCTGCTGGAAGCTGGCAAAAATGATAACACTCAGAAGTTGCTTTCATGTAGCCGTGAATCAGCAGAGTGATGGGTAGGGTTTGGGAAATGAACAAGTCCAACATATCTAAATTAAACAGTGTGTTTTCTTTCAAATATCACAAGGATTCAGAAAGTAAAGCAAAAGTAGTCAATCACTATTCTAGAAACCGATCTTCCTTTATGTTGAAGAACATTGAAGCAGGAGGAGTTCCATTCAGGTCCTGTGCAGCTGGAGAATGGCTGATCTGTATCTTAACTCCACTTTGTGCGTTTTGGCTCGGTTAAGCTGCAATCACAAGTTTCCCGATTCAAGCAAAAATCTATCAATCTGGGAAGTGAAATTTTCAATTAATTCCCAGCCACACTAGCTTTCTGGGGGAAAGAGTTCTAGATATCCACTTAAACATAGACTTGCATTTATAACATGCCTTTTCACAATGAACAGGTCTCTGAAAGGGCTTTATAACCATTGAAGAGCTCTTCAAATGTAGTCGTATTGTGGTAAAAGGATACTCGAGCGTTCACAGGAAGCTCTGACGGACATGAATGAATGATAATCTGACCAGATGATTTATTCTTGTGATGCTGATTGGGGTATAAATGTTCCCTAGGACAAAAGGGATAACTCTCCCCTTCTTCTTTGAAATTGCACCATCCATCTTATAAGTTTAAGCCTAATTATTAGTGTCAGAAGTGGGCTTACATTAACACTGCAATGAAATTACTGTTAAAATCCACAAGTCACCAAACTATGGTGCCAGTTTGGGTACACTGAAGGCAAATTTAGCATTGCCAATGCACCTAACCAGCACATTTCTTGGAGGAAATCCACACCGACACCTGTGCAGACTGCACAGTAAGAAGTCTCACAACACCAAGTTAAAGTTGAACAGGTTTATTTGATATCAAACGCCACTAGCTTTCGGAGTGCTGCTCCTTTGTCAGGTACAGTGCTCCAAAAGCTAGTGGTGTTTTCTACCAAATAAACCTATTGGACTTTAACCTGGCGTTGTGAGACTTTTTACTGTGTTTATCCTAGTCCAACGCCAGCATCTCCATATCATGACTGCATGCGGACAGTGAGCCCAAGCTGGGAATCAAACCGGGTCCCTGGCGCTGTAAGACAGCAGTGCCAATCACTGTGGCACCGTGCTGCCTTTCTGTCCCCAGGAAAGAGAAAATGGGGCTTCAGTTTCACTCTCCAACCAAAAGGCAGAACCTCCAAATGTGCAGCATTCTCACTGTATAGCACTGGACTGGCAGTGCAGGTTGCTGTACTGAAGTTCGAGTGTGAAACTTGATTGTATTGGTGTGAATGCTACCCACTGAGTTAAACCTGATATTTGTTTTGGATAAAGGAATACTTTTGGAAAGTCAACTCTGACTGAGCCCCAAGGTCAGACTCATGTCCTAAGTTACGCTCTGCCTGGGAAGGTGGTGGAGGCTGGAAATCTCACACCAGAGATTATTTCGATGAGCACTTGACATATTACATTCAAGAATAGGGGACAAGTGTAGGGAAATGGGATTAGTGCACCTTTAATGTTATTTATTGTTGATACCTTTTCTGCGCTGTATGACTCTAATGTTTTGGATAACCTTACACCACTTGACCACCATCTCTGCACACCCTCACCCCTTGCCAAAATGGTTAGTTTGTGAGAGTATTTTTGCAGCAAAATCTGGGGAAATGACAAAATCCATCCCACCTTTCAGCCTCTTGCTTACTGTTTGCTGAAATTATATCACGTAGTGGCTCAGCTCGATGTAGCAGAGATGTTGGAGATCAATTTCCCTCATGCTCTGCTATCCATTATGTATGTCCTCAGGACACCTAAAAATTATAGCTAATGATAGAAAATTCAAAGGAACAGCACTGCACCAAGTACGACTTCTGCAACCCCGCATCTCTAGAGGCAGATGTAGAACAAAAGGAGAGTTCTCCAGCATCAGCACAGATCAATCCCATCAATTTACCTCCACTCGGTGCAGTGTTCATATTCCAGCATTGTGGCAATGCACAGAGACATGTCTCAGGGTTCAAACCAGCTTCAGGAACCATAGAATCCCCACTGTGCAAAAGGAGGCCATTCAGCCCATCGAGGCTGCACTGACCACAATCCCATCCAGGTCCTATCCCCATAATCCCATGCATTTACCCTAGCTAGTTCTCCTGACACTGTGGGAGAAATTTAACATGACCAATCCGTCTAACCTGCACTTCTTTCAGATTGTGGGAGGAAACCAGAGCACCTGGAGGAAATCCATGTAGATACAGGGAGAACGCGCAGACTCAGCACAGACAGTGACCCAAGCTGGGAATCGAACCCAGGTCTCTGGCACTGTGAGGCAGCATTGCTAACCACTGTGCCACTGTGCTACCCAGCTTTGCAGATACTTCAACTCAAACATTTACATTTCAAACTCCATCTGATTTTTATTCTCGTCTGCTGCCCATACCCCCCCTCCATCTTTAATTTTCCCTTCTTGCTGAGATCCAGAAGGAGATTGAATCTACTTGAGTAACGATCAATCTTGTGGAAAAGTCCATGCTCAATTTTTGCCCCAAAATATTATGGGGCAAATTTTCCCATACCACCCACGAGATGAGGGATGGACTATGGAAAGGTTTGTTGATATCAGACAGGATTTTCTAGTTTTGGGTCAAGTGCATTGGAAAGCCCCTTCCCATTTGTTTTTGATAAATCCCACATATAAATCAACCCCTGACATTTGGCCCAAAATTCCACTCTTTGTATTTACCATCTGTTCACTCCTGAAGCCAAATTTATCCTGCTGTAACCCCACTTACTGTTAGAATCATATAACAGCACAATTGTAGCACAGTGGTTCGCACTGCTACCTCACAGCTCCAGGGATCCAGGTTCAATTCCCACCTTGGGTGTCTGCCTGTGTGGAGTTTGCACATCATCTCCGTGTCTGCATGGGTTTTCTCTGGATGCTCTGCCTTCCTCCTACACTTCAAAGATGTGCGGATTAGGTATTGGACAGACTAAATTATCCCTTATTGTCAGGGGGGGCTAGCAGAATCAATAAGTAAGATTATGGGAATAGGGCCGACAAGGCATTGTGGATGGTGCAGACTTGATGGGCCAAATGGCCTCTTTCTGCACTATAGGGATTCTATGAACATTGAAGGTGGCTGCTCAGTGCCCTGTGTCTTCACATGTCAACATATGACATTAAGGCTTCTTTATGGGAATGGGGTTGGTGGGAACAGTCTTAGGACTTGACAACTCTCCAACAGCAAGATGATGGGAAAGGTTGGATTTCAAACCCTGGAACCGATCCCCCTGTAAATAAGGGCCTCCCAACTTTGTGCTTAATAACGTCAGGTGAGATTTTGTAGCCTGCCCACTGTGTGGTCCTTAAGTGGGGGGAAGTGGCACACCTTTGACTGATGGTGGGATCTACTGCTCCTGCCACTGCCAATGATTTAATTTGATTTGATTATCGTCACATGTGTTAGTATATAGTGAAAAGTATTGTTTTTTGCGCGCTATACAGACAAAGCATACTGTTCGTAGGGAAGAGAACGAGAGAATGCAGAATTACGGTCATAGCTAGGGTGTAGAGAAAGATTAACTTAATGCAAGGTAGGTCCATTCTACAGTCTGACAGCAGCAGGGAAGAAACTGTTCTTGAATTGGTTGCTACGTGACCTCAGACTTCTGTATTTTTTTCCCAATGGAAGAAGGTGGAAGAGGGAATGTTTGGGGTATGTGCGGTCTTTAATGATGCTGGCTGCTTTGCCAATTCAGCAGGAAGTGTACACAGAGTCAATGGATGGGAGTATAGTTTGCACAATCGATTGGACTGCATTCGCGACTATTTACATAGATCATAGAACATAGAAATTTGTAATGGATTTTCTGGGATTTTTCATTGAATCCTTTCCACGTTGGTGGGAAACCCATGATGGGAGTGCGCCATTGCCGGGACCGGAAGATTTCACTGGCGTAAACAGCCAGGAAGTTCTGGCGGTAGTTTTAGAATCTCAACTTTCACAGGAATAGACGGGAAGGAAGAAAGGTTTTCATTTTTTTGGCACCGTTCATATCTCCAGGACATTGTGAAGTGCTTTCATGATAATTAAGTACAAAGAACAAAGAAAATTACAGTACAGAAAAAGGTCCTTTGGCCCTCCAAGCCTGCTCTGACCGTGCTGTCTGGCTGAACTAAAACCTACCACCTTCTGGGGACCATATCCCTCTATTTACATCCTATTTATGAATTTGTCAAGATGCCCCTTAAAACTCATTGTCAGATCTGCCTCCACTACCTCTCCCAGCTGCAATTTCCAAGCACGACCACTCTCTGGGTAAAATACCTGCCTTGTGCATCTCCTTTAAACCTTGCCCCTCACACCTTAAACCTGTGCCCCGTGGTAATTGACTCTTCCACACTGGGAAAAGCTTCTGATTATTCACTCTGTCCTTGCCCCTCATAATCTTGTAGACTTCTATCAGGTCATCCCTCAACCTTCATCATTCTGTACTTTTCAGGTGTAGTTACTGTAGTAATTTAGGAAATGTGGCAGTGATTTTGCTCACAGCAAGCTCATGTGTTGATTGCAGGATAAATATTATTCAAAGAATCCCTACAGTACGGAAGGAGGCCATCCAGCTCATCGAGTACCTACACCGATTCTCCGATAGAACATTTTGCCACACCCCTGCTTTATCTCTATAATCCCACACTTGCTAATCCATTGAACCTACAAATCTTTGGATATTAAAGGGCAATTTAGCATGGCCAATCCACCTGATCTGCACATCTTTGGAGTGTTGGAGAAAACCAGACCATCCAGAGGAAACTCACACAGGCACTGCGAAGACGTGCAAACTCCATACAAACAGTGACCCAAAGTCAGAATTGCTGCCTCAGCAAAGCAGACAGCATAGTCAAAGACCCCATGTATCTTGGACTTTCTCTTCACCACCTTCTTTCTTCGGGAAAAAGACACAAAAGTCTGCGATCACGTACCGACCTACTCAAGGACAGCTTCTTCCCCGCTGCTGTCAGACTTTTGAATAGACCTACCTCGCATTGAGTTGATCTTTCTCTATGCTCTAGCTATGACTGTAACACTACATTCTGCACTGCCTTGTTTCCTTCTCAATGAACGGTATGCTTTGTCTGTGTAGTGTGCAAGAAATAATGCTTTTCACTGTGTGCTGACGTATGTGACAATAATAAAATGAATTAAATGAAAGAATTGAACCTGGCTCCCTGATGCTGTGAGGCAACAGCGCAATCACGCTATGCCAAAGTGCTATTGCATTCAAGGATAGCTTGAAATGTCCCCTGCTTTTATTGAATGGCACTGGGAGAGCTTTTATGAGAGGGCAGAAGTGACATCAGTGTAATGTCTCATCTAAAAGATGGGACCTGTGAAAGTACTGCACTCCGTCGGTACTAAGCTGAAGCATCGGTCTAGATTTTATGCTCAGGAGTGGGACCTTCAGACTCAGAGACAAGAATGCAAACTGAGCCATGGCTGACACTGTCACATGGTCACCCGATGCCACCTCGCTCACAGGTGACCATCCATCTATTCTTGTCCTTTGAATGTTGCAAAGTTGTCCATTGAAGGGGGACATTGCAGCTGAACCAACTCCCGTCCTCAGGTAAGAGCAGCAGTAGGCTGACTTCAATGGGCTTTGATCAGGTTGTTAGGAAGAGGCCCAAGAAACAGTAAGGCTGTCACCATTTAATCATTATTCATCAACTCTGTAAACATGATGCCAACCTACTGATCCCCTGTTGGAGCTAGGGGATCAAAGTTATTGATCTTTCTGCCTCTGATAGTGGATGATTACTTGTTCCTTATTAGGTGAGCTTTCCAAGAGTGGAGTGGTAGATCTATTTCTCAGTTGGACCAATATAATGTAATAAGTAATAGGGTTCTTCATTAAAGGCTGGTCAAGGGTGCTATTCTGCTGGATACCATTCTGCTTGATAACAGGGTATTATTAAACTAGAAAGAACGCAAAAAAGTTTGATAGTTTGAGTTAGAAGCAGAGGGTGGATAGACAGGGACTTTTTTTTCTTAAGAGGCTGAGGGGTGATCTTATTGAGATCTATAAAATAATGAAGGGCCTGGATCAGCTAGATAGTCAACATCTTTTCACGAAAGTAGGGGTGTCTAAAACGAGATGGTCTTGGTTTAAGGTGAGAGGGGAAGAGGTACAAAAGGCTCCAGAGGGGCAATTTTACACTCAGAGGGTGAGTGAGTGTCTGGAATGAGTTGCCAGAGCTAGGAATAGAGGCAGGTGCAATTTTGTCTTTTAAAAAACATTTAGACATTTACATGGGTAAGATGGGTCTAGAGGGATGTGGGGCAAATGTGGGCAATTGGGGCTAGTTAGTGGTAAATAAAGGGTGACATGGACAAGTTGGGCAGAAGAGCCTGTTTCCATGCTGTAAACCTCAATGACCTCTATGACTCGTTGAAATCATTCCAACAGTAACTGCAGAGAATATCTGTTTTAATGGCCACAATACCATTGGCTCATCAGAGTAATAAAATGTGACAGAAGCGATGAAGTGGAAATTAGCACAGATGAAGGGTCCACGCCAGCTTATCTTTGCTGGTCGGGCAATCCAGCTCATCACTCCTATTGTATTTAATTCAAAATGGTTTGAGTTGGGTTTGCGTGATTAGCATCAGCTAACACTCACCATGATCCTTTCACATTTCCAGCTCTTCCTGTGTGTTGTGTTAATTAAAACACTGACCTTCTTGCATCCCCTGTTTCCTTCACTTTGCCATTGGCCACCTTGTCTTCAGCCATCTAGGCCCCAGCTCTGGAATTCCTCCTCCAGTCCAGCCTGCTTCGGAAATCATCATGGTTGGGATGGAAAATTTGATGGACCATTTAAAAGTCCATTGGCGTTAGGCAGAAATTTCCGGTCCTTGGGCAGATGCGACAAGAAAATCCTTTTTTTTAATTCATTCAGGGGAGATGGGCATTGCTGGCTGGCCAGCATTTATTGCCAATTCTTAGTTGCCCTTGTTCAGAGGACAGTTCAGAGTCACATTGCTGTGGCTCTGGAGTCACACATAGAACATAGAACATAGAACATTACAGCACAGAACAGGCCCTTCGGCCTTCGATGTTGCGCCGACCAATATAAAAAGCAATGCCCCTCCAAACTAAACCATTCCCTTCTCTTCCATATACTTATCAACTAACCTCTTAAACGCCACCAAACTTGGCGCATCTACAACCGCTGCAGGCAGGGCATTCCACATAAGTCAGACCAGGGAAGAACTTTATATTTCCTTCTCTAAAGGACATGAGTGAACCAGAAGAGTTTTTTTTGACAATGGACAATGGATTCATGGTCATCAGTAGATTTTAATTCCAGATTTTTTAATTGAATTCAAATTCCACCATCTGTTATGGCAGTATTCGAACCCTGGTCCCCAGAACATCAGCTGAGTTTCTCAATTCATAGCCTAGCAATAATAGTCTTGGATTAATTGTCTAGCGATAAGGATGGTATGGTGGCACAATGGTTAGCACTGCTGCCTCACAGTGCCAGGGACCTGGGTTCAATTCCTGGCTCGGGTCACTGTTTGTGTGGAGTTTACACATTCTCCCTGTGTCTGTGTGGGTTTCCTCCAGGTGCTCCTATTTCCTCCCATGGTCCAAAGATATGCGGGTTAGACGGATTGGCCATGCTAAATTGCTCGTTGGTGTCAGGGGGACCAGATAGAGTAAATGCAAGAGGTTATGGGGACAGAGCCTGGATGGGATTGTGGTCGGTGCAGACCTGATCAGCCATTACCTTCTCCTGCCTTTCGCCTCTTTGTTGAAAGTTTTTGGACAGCTATTTCCTTCTTTGACTCCTTTTTTGACTTGATATCAATTTTTCTCTGATTTATCTTTTGCCAAGGATTTTGAAATATTTTACTGGGTTAAAGGCATTAAATACACTTTCATTGTTGAATGTATCCTAGGCTGACAACTCCTTTTTTTTCCTGGGAGTTCCCAGGTGAAATGTTTCCACAGCATCTTAGCCCAGCTGTGAGATACAGCACCAAATGGTGGGAGCAATGAGAAGATAATGTTGGGACTCGGCAGCGGGTCAGACAGCGTTGATGATGAGAGAGACATTTCTGGTGGATAAGTTCTCCTCACAATGGGTTTGGCCTGAAATATGGACCCAGATTTCCTGGTCGCGCTGTGGCGGGTTATGGTGGTGGATGCAGCAGGGTATGCGGCCGGAGTGGAGGGGGGGACATGGGTGGGAGGGTTTGTGGGATGAGGGAGTGTGGGGTGGAGGTGTGGTCGAATGCGACCCGTCTGCCATCTCTGTTTCTTTCTCCTCAGGTAACGTCACGTTTGCAGCGAGTTTCCAGCACCTTCTGTTTTAATTTCATTTCAGAAATGTTGACCAGGAGATCAAGTGGGATGGCAGTGATTTAATGCGCTTCTTATGACATTTTTCTGCTCAAAGATGTGCTGCGAAAGTCCTGGAAAAATGGGGTAAATGTCTTTTTTACTTCAATTATTGGTGCCACAAGTAGGCTTACATAGCACTGTGATGGCGTTACTGTGAAAATCCAATATTAGGTAGATTGGGCATGCTAAGTGACCCCCTAGGCAAGGTGGCACAGTGGTTAGCGCTGCTGCCTCACAGTGCCAGGGATCCGGGTTCGATTCCTAGTTTGGGTTACTGTCTGTGTGGAGTTTGCACATTCTCCATGTATCTGCGTGGGTTTCCTCCGAATGCTCCAGTTTCCTCTCGTAGTCCAAACATGTGCTAGTTAAGTACATTGGCCATGTTGCATTCTCCCTCAGTGTACCCAAACAGGTGCTGGAGTGTGGCGATTAAGGGATTTTCACAGTAACTTCATTGCAGTGTTAATGTATACCTATTTGCAATAATAGTACTTAAAATTAGTGCCCAAAGACGTGCAGGTGGATTGGCAATGGTAAATGTGTGTTGATACTGGGATACGGCAGAGAAGAGGGATGGGTTGTGGTGCTGTTTTGGAGAGCTAGTACAGACTCAATGGGCCGGATGGCCTCTTTCTGCACTGTAGATATTCTATGATTTATCTTCTGTCAGAGTTAGGATGGGTGAGTGAGACAATCTCATTAGACACTGATGAAATTAATGCTTCTTTTAAAAATAGAAACAGATTTTGTGCACGACATTGGCAAGATTTTGACACCAGTTTTAACTGCCAGCCATCCTTAATACTGAGATTACACATTCTCTGCAAAAAATAGGCAAAGCCTGTAGAAATAGCTCAGGGAAGAAAGTACAGACTTGCGCTTATGTAGTCCTGTCCACAATCTCAGAATGTCCCACGGCACTTTACAGCCAAGTTAGAATCTTTAAAGCATCGTCACTGTAGTTGGTAACAGGGCAGCTAATTCACACATAGCTAACTCCCACAAACAGTGGAGTGATAATGAGCTGATAACCTGTTCTTGCGAACATTGATTCAGGGATGAATATTAGCCGGGGCACTGGGGATAACTCCTCCTGTGTCTCTTTGAGTATTACAGGATCTTTCACAGAGCTGCCTGGGAGATTGAATGATATGGAGATGCTGGCGTTGGACAGTAAGAAGTCTCGTAACACCAGGTTAAAGTCCAACAAGTTTATTTGATAGTAAACGCCACTAGCTTTTGGGGTATGCCCCTTCGTCGGATAAGTGGAGAGTTCTGGTGACGAACAGAGCATACAAAGGCACACGCAGTTTACAGACTACTGATTAGAATGTGACTCTAATGCGAGGAATAATGTGAGTCTAATTAGAATGTGATTAGTGGTCTCGTTGGACCAATGAGCGGCACAAGCTTGGAGGGCCGAAGGGCCTGTTTCCTGTGTTGTATTGTTCTTTGTTCTTTATTGATTAGCTGTAAGGACTCACATTCTAATCAGTATTCTGCAAACTGTGTGTGCCTTTATATGTTGTGTTTGTGACCAGAACTCTCCACTCACCTGACGAAGGGGCAAACTCCGAAAGCTAATGGGTTTACTATCAAATAAACAGGTTGGATTTTAACCTGGTGTTGTGAGACTTCTTACTGAGAGGTTTAACATCAGAGCCAGAAGATAGAAAATTGAGCAGAGCAGAACTCCTTCAGGTTTGATTTATTATTGTCACATGTATTAATGTACAGTGAAAAATAAAGTTTTGTGTGCCCTACGCAAACAAAGCCTACCATTCATAGAGAAGGAAAGGAGAGAGTGCAGAATGTGGTGCTCCGGTCATAGTCAGGGCACAGAGAAAGATCAACTTAATGCTAGGTAGGTCCATTCAAAAGTTTGACAGCAGCAGGAAAAAAGCTGTTCTTGAGTCAGTTGGTACAGGACATCAGGCTTTTGTATCATTTTCCTGACAGAAGATGGTGGAAGAGAGCTTGTCCGACGTGGGTGGGTCTTCAATTATGCTGGTTGCTTTGCTGAGGCAGGGGTAAATGCAGACAGAGGTAACGGATGGAAAGCCGATTTGTGCGACAGATTGGGGGTCTTGAGCAGAGCAGGAGCCATACCAAGCTGTGACATCCAAGGACTGCTTTCTATGGTGCACCTGTAAAAATTGGTGAGAGTCTCTCTAGCATGTCAAATTTCCTTTGTCTTCTTGATAGGTTGAGAGAGCTCGGTCTCTTCTCCCTGGAGAGACAAAGGTTGAGAGGCAACCTGATAGAGGTTTATAAAATGTTGAGAGGAATAGACAGTGTGGATTCTTGGAGGCTATTTCTCAGGAAATGGTCGCTATGAGAGGACACAGGTTTAAATTGCTGGGAAGCAAATACAGAGGAGATGTTAGAGGTGAGTTTTTCACTCAGAGGGTGGTGAGTGAGTGGAATCGGCTGCTGTTGGTGGTGGTAGAGGTGAACTCCCCTGGGGTCTTTTAAGAAACTTCTGGATGAGTACATGGGATTCAATGGGATTGGGAGTTACAGATACTTCTATGGCCTGATAGATATGGATATGATCGGCGCAGCTTGTGGGCCGAAGGGCCTGTTTGTGCTGTAGTGTTCTATGTTCTGAGAAAGTAGAGAAGTAGTAGAAAGATTTTTGTGGTGTAGTTGCATGGAACATGCAACCTCTGACTCAGCACTGAGGATACAGCACACGGAGCTATGCTCGATGTTTCACACATTTGCTTTGTGAGGAATCAGGATAATTCATCACCGACTCTGAATCCATTTTCCGCATCAATGTTGTCACAGAGCTGCTTCAAAGACAATTATTTTCTTTTCCTCTGTCAACTCTCTGCCTGCGGCTCCAAGGAGATGTTGGAGTTATTGTTTATAGAGACCCTTCAGCCCCTCTATAACTTTGCTATCTACAGGTCAATTAAAAGCAAATTACTTGAATGTTCTGTGAGTCTTGCCTGCCCTGAATCTGGGGTGGGTGAAGCAGTAAAAGTCCGGTCAGTGTTCTGAGTCTGAATGACTTTTTGTCAGGGTTGCATCAGAGCTTTACCTGATTTTATTCTTTTTTATTATTTTGTGGGACATGGGTATCGTTTGTTGGCCAGCATTTGTTGTCCATCCCAAGGGTAGTTGCGAGTCAACCCACATATACTGTGAGTCTGTAGTCACATGTAGGCCAGACCAGGTAAGGATGGTAGATTTCCTTCCCTAAAGGACATTAGTGAACAAGATCGGTTTTCTGGCAATCAACAGTAGTTTCATGGTAGATTCTTAATTCCAGATATTTTTCATTGAATTCAAATTCCATCATCTGCTGTGGCGGGATTCGAACTTGGGTCCCCAGATTACCTCTTCATTCCAAGTCCATGTGTGGAATCTTTTATTCCCACCTCTTCTGAGGCATGGATGTGATTATTCTCAGTCCTGAGTCAGAGGTTACATGTTCCATGCAACTAGACCACAAAAATCTTTCTACTATTTCTCAGAAGACTAAGGAAATTTGACATGCCAACTATGACTCTCACTAACTCTTACAGATGCAGTGTAGAAAGCATGCCAAGAATGCCAAGGTCACAACTGGAGGTCAGCTGACTCAGCACCTGAGTTAATGCTGTTGAATAGATCCCTGGAAGTTTCATCCCTTGGTCTCCTACCTCTAACTGCTCCACCCTCATGCTCCCCACAATTTACAGATTTGTTCACCTTAATTAAGGAGGGATATATCTGCACTGGGAGAGAATCTGGAACAGAGGCTGGCATCAAAGCCTCTGAACCAGAAACTCCAGGTTCAAGCATCACTCCAGAACCTGATCGCAAAGGAATGTATGTTCATAACACGGTCAAGTTGGTTGAGAATGAACCTTCATGTGTTCCTAACACCTGCTTATCACAGGCTACAAGAGTGGGAACAATTCCCGGTTAGCCATGTGATGAAAAGCAGTGGAGCACCTCCATTGCTATCCAGAAATCCAGAAATAACATGGTGTTAGAAAAAAGTAAGAAGTTTATTTATCAGTGTCACAAGTAGGATTACATTAACACTGCAATGAAGTTCCCATGAAAATCCTCTCGTTGCCACACTCCAGCGCCTGTTTGGGTTCACAGAGGAAGAGTTTTAGCATGGCCAATCGACCAGCACATTTTTCAGACAATGGGAGAAAACTGGAATAAACCCACGCAGACATGGGGAGAATGTGTAAACTCCGCACAGTCCTGACTCGGGAATTGGCGCTGTGAAGCAGCAATGCTACCACCCTAAAACCCCAGAACCACAGAAACTTGGATCATTTGTGGATATTGGGTGGCTCAATTGTCTGGAGGGCCAGTGTGGGTCAGATTGGCATCAACAACATGGAGTTCAATCCCTCCCCTGACCTGGCTGGATTTTAGACCTGCAGCCTAGCCCCGACCTGTAGTGGAGATCATGACAGTGTGAATGGAACTAGCCTTTGGATAGGGTACTCAAGAAAATACTTATCTTGGAAGCGATTGACAGAAGGATGATAATGAGATGAGGAGTTTACGTCATGAGAAAAGATGAAGCATTTTACTTCAGGGAGATGGTGGCATAGTGGTGTTGTCTAGTAGTTCAGAGACCAGGAAAATGCTCGGGGGATCCGGCTCCAAATCCCACCAAGGCAGATGGTGAAATTTGTATTCAATAAAAAAATCTGGATTTCACAGTTTAATGCTGACCATGAAACCATTGTTGATTGTTGTGAAGACCTATTTGGTTCACTAATGCCCTTTAGGGAAGGAAATCTGCCATACTTAGCTGATCTGGCCTATATGTGACTCCAGAATTACAATGTGGTTCACTCTTAACTGCCCTCAGTTCAGGGGCAATTGGTGATGAGCAATAATTCCTGGCCCAACCAGCGACAACCATATTTTATTGAAATGTGTAAACTCTGAGTGGGGAGATGCTGAGGGGATGTTTCCCCTTGTGGGGGCAATTGAGAAATGGATGGCACAGTTTCAAAATGAAGGATCTCCCTTTGAAGATAGAGATGAGGAGGAATTTCTTATCTCAATTGTCTGAGCAGTGCGGGCTGGGTCGTTGATTATATTCATGGCTGAGTTAAGTAGATTTTTGATCTACAAGAGAGTCAAGGGTTAGGGAAAGAAGGCAGGAAATTGGAGTTAAGACCACAATCAGATCAACCATGATCTTACTGAACTCAGGCTCAATGGACTGAGTGATTTATTCCTGCTCCTGTTTCTTATGTTCTTATGGTCATTAGTCACTCAATAGAAACTTCTTTACTTGGATGGCTGATTCTTATCTATCAATCATTATATTCAGGGCCAAAAACAGAAAATGCTGGAAAATCTCAGCAGGTTTGACAGTGTCCGCGGGGAGAGAATAAAGTCAACTTTTCGATTCTGGACAACCTTTCCTCAGAGCACTTACAATTCAAAATCATGTGGGGTTTGGAAGACCAGATAGTGAGCAACGGTTCCCACTCATGAAAGGAGAGGGGTCTAGACATAAAATAACAGAGAAAGAAGCAATGGCAACATGAGGAAATATTATTTCACTCAACGAGAGGTTAAGATCTGGAATCTGCTGCCTGAGAGTGTGGTAGGGTTCTGACAAAGGGTCATCCAGACTTGAAACATTGGCTCTATTCTCTCCCCAGGGATGCTATCAGACCTTGCTGAGATTGTTTTTAGCCTTGAATGCTACGATGTAATGATTGACAACCAGGAATTAACCATAGTGACCATTCAAGCGGCCTAGTTTTTAGGCTTTAAAAAATCGCAGCTTTATCTTGCAGGTGTGGCCCCCTCCAAGGGTGGACTAGCGGCTACTGCTGTGGCATGGCGGCTGTCATGGGTCCAGGGTTAAAGGGCACGGTGGCACAATGGTTAGCAATGAACAAAGAACAAAGAAAATTGTAGCACAGGAACAGGCCCTTCAGCCCTCTAAGCTTGCACTGACCATACTGCCCGACTGAACTAAAACCCTCTACCTTTCCTGGAACCATATTCCTCCAATCCCATGTATTTATCCAGATGGCCCTTAAAACTTACTGTTGTATCTGCTTCCACCACCTCCCCTGGCAGCGAGTTCCAGACACTCACCACTCTTTGTGTAAAAAACTTGCCTTATACACCTCCTTTAAACTTTGCCCCTTGAACCTTAAACCCATGCCCCCTAGTAATTGACTCTTCCACCTTGGGAAAAGGCTGGAACAGTACTGTTGCCACACTATGCCAAAGAGTTGGGTTCAATTCCTGACTTGGGTCACTGTCTGTGTGGAGTTTGCGTGTTCTCCCTGTGTCTGCGTGAGCTTCCTTCGGGTGCTCCGGTTTCCCCCCACAGTCAGAAAGACGTGCTGGTTAGGTGCATTGGCCATCCTAAATTCTCCCTCAGTGTTCCCGAACAGGCGCCAGAATGTGGCAACTGGGGGATTTTCACAGCAACATCATTGCAGTGTTAATGTAAGCCTTGTAATTAATAAATTGACTTTACTTTCAAAATAGGGGTGGGGGGGTTGGGGATGTGAGGGGTGTGGGTGGGGCCCTGGGCCCCAGCATTGTCCTAGCTCATATGATCTACCCATAGTGCTGACTTGGAAATTCCATTCAGCTTGGGAACAAAGCCCCATAACAAACAACGGCAATTGGCCTTCCTTTGCTTGTCTGCCTCTCAATGAATCCGGCCTCAAGCTGCCCTTTTCCAAAATGTCACAGGATCGGGACCCCCAAATTTTATGTCAACCCCAGCCACCCGTCTCATATCCAGTCCCAGACTGGTTTATGAACCCTGCCCCATGGCTCAAACGTGCAACGAGCCAGATAGGGAAAAGAACAATTAATGAGAAGTCGATCAGGTACTGAACAAAAGGGCAACGGCTAAATAATTAACTTAAACCTTAAACTGAGCAATTTGATATTTGTCGGTATAGACCTGGAAACCCTCACTTCGAAACCCCCTCCCTCCCTCCCCCATCCTGACCCCTCCACCTTTCCTCTGCAATTGCAGAATGATTTTACAGTTTATTACAAGGATGATATTCCCGGTGGATTATGCAAGTTGAATTGCTAATCTCCTTTTCTGGTTAAAATCATTTCTTTATGGAAAGTGGCTGCGGTAATATTGTAAATGGTATTTAATCATATCAATGCAATCCTGAGAGATGGTACCACTCCATTGTTAATACCCGCAGCATCGTCATTCAGCAGTGTAGCCCGGAGTACCTATTACTTAAATGAGTTTTCTAAAAGATATGAGACTTCATGAGAGAAATGTTGAACAGTGGACTTGCTTCAACAGGTAATAGTCAAGCCATAAAGGATCAATCCCAACTTCTGCTGAACACACCCATTGCAGCCAGAATGGCTGCTTGGCCAAAAGAAGAATATTCGATGAATGCTCCTTCTCCTTTTGGCCAGTGAATCACTGCTGGAGTGTGTGTGTGTGTGTGTGTGTGTGTGTGAGAATGAGTGTGTGTGTCAATGTGTGTGTGAGTATGAGTATGTGTGTGTAAGTGTGTGTGTTGAGTGTGCGTGTGTGTAACTGCGTGCATGTGTATCTGTGCGTGCGTGCATGTGCCTGTGTGTAAATGTGCATATCAGTATATGTATGAGTATGTGTGTGTGTATGTGTGAGAATGTGTGTGTGGGAGTATGTGAGAGTGTGTGAGTGTGTGTGTAAGTGTGTGTGTGAGTGTGTGTGAATGTGTGTATGTGACAGTGTGTTTGTGAATGTGTGTGAGTATGTCTGTTTATATATGTGCATATATGTGTTTATATATTTGTGTGCATATCTGTGTGTGTGTTTTTGTGTGTCTGCACCTACGTGCATGTCTGTGCATGCACATGTGTGTGTGCTTGTTTGTGTGTACTGTGAACAAGGATAGGAACCAACAGGGCTGCACTTTGCTTCTTGTCATCCTACATCGGGTCATGTTTTAGAAGATTAAATTCAAAGCATGTATTGAGCCAAGTCAAGGGGCCTTAAATTACTTAAGTAAATATGACCTTGGCCTTCAACATATTTATACATCATAAGATCCATCACAGGAGTGATTAACAAACAAAAGTGGCACCAACTGGGTTTGATTCTGGCCTTGGGTGACTATGTTGAGTCTGCACATTCTCCTCGCGTCTGCGTGGGTTGCCTCTGGGAGCTGTGATTTTGTCCAAAGGTGTGGAGGTCAGGTGGACTGGCCATGTTAAATTGATCCTTAGTATAGGATAGGAAGGATCAGTGAGTAAATACACGGGGTTACACAAAAGGGCCTGGGTGTGATCCTCTGTTGAAGAGTCAGCACAGATCTGATGGATCGAATGACCTCCTTCTGTGCTGTAGGGATTTTATGATGCTGGGATCTGTGATTTAACCCATATAAGGAGGCATTAGGACTGATGGCCAGAGGTTTGGTCAAATAAAGGCTTTAAGGAACATCATCAAGAAAGCTGGAGAAAACCGAAGAGAAGTTCAGAGCTTCAGACCTAGATAGCTGAAGGCAAGGTAAAAATCAGGCATGTTCAAAAGGCCAGAAATGGACGAGTGCAGAGTTGGAGAGCTGGAGGAGTTTACAGAGTTTGAGGGGAGTTGGGAGTTGGGGAGGAGGTGAGGGGACATGGGGGGGAGGGTTTGAAAACAAGGATAGATGTGAGTTTTCAAACAGAGGTGTTGCTTGACCGGGGAACCAGTTTAGGTCAGCAAGGTCAGGTTTTGGATAGGGCTTGGTGGAGGTTGGCAAGAGAACTAATTGTGACATGAGGAAAATCTCATTGTTAGGATCAAGAGTGTGTTTCGTGAGAGGAAGATGCAGCCAGGGTTTCAAAAAGGGATTGGATAAGCACTTGAAGAGGAACCATTTGCATTGGAGAGGGTACAGAGGAGGTTTACCAGGATGTTGCCTGGTATGGAGGGCAGGTCCTATGAAGAGAGGCTGAGGGATTTGAGGTTGTTTTTGTTAGAAAGAAGGTGGCTAAGAGGAGACCTTATTGAAACATATAAGATGATTAGAGGTTTAGATAGGGTGGACAGTGATAGCCTTTTTCCTAAGATGGAGAAAGCTAGCACGAGGGGACATAGCTTTAAATTAAGGGGTGGTAGTTATAGGACGGATATCAGAGGTAGGTTCTTTACCCAGAGGGTGGTAAGGGTATGGAATGCCCTGCCTGCTGCAGTTGTAGATGCGCCAAGTTTGGGGGCGTTAAGAGGTCAGTAGATAAGTTTATGGATGAAAAGGGAATTGTTTAGGTTAGAGGGTCATTGGTCGGCTTTTTCTTAATTGGTCGGTGCAACATTGAAGGCCGAAGGGCCTGCTCTGCGCTGTAATGTTCTATGTTCTATGTTATGGCAAAGGAATAGGGTAGTGGGGTTCTCACAGAGAAAATGTTGGGCCAAAAGGACTCATCTGTATTAACCATTCTATGACAGCGGGACCCAGATAGAGCGATCTGGATGACCTGACGATTACATATGGGAGACAGACCAGGGGAGCTTTCAAATAGTTAATTCTAGAGGTAACAACGGCACAAATGAAGGCTTCAGCAGCCAATGAGCTGAGATGTTGATTGATTCAGATGGTAGGTGGAAATAGGTGACCTTAATGATGACACAGATATACGGTCTACATACAAGTATATACACAGATACTTATATACAGCACGGTGACACAATGGTTAGCAGTATTGCCTCACAACGCCAGGGACCTGGGTTCGATTTCATCCTCAGTTCACTACATGGAGTCTGCACGTTCTCCCCGTGTCTGTGTGGGTTTCCTCAGGGTGCTCTGATTTCCTCCCACACTCCAAAGATGTGCAGGTTAGATGGATTGGTAAATTGCTCCTTAGCATCAGAGGGATTAGAAGGGTAAATACCTGAGGTCATGAGAATAGGGGCAGAGGTGGGATTGCTGTCGGTGCAGATTCGATGGGCCAAATGGCCTCTTTCTGCACTGCATTGCACTGCCTATTGTATACTATGATACTTACATGTACATACAATATTCACATGCATGTCTGTATTTCCTATGCATGTACATGTATTGGGGTCTGTGAGCACTAGATACATTTTTGCAAGTGAGCTTTTGCTAATTTGCCTAGACTTTTTATATCACTGGTTTGGACCATCAAATCATTTCGGAAAAGCCGCCCACTATTGCATCAGTTTGATAATCAGAAATTACAGATGGCTCCTGTTTTAGTTTCGCTGCTATTAGCGAAACGATCAGCTGCAGCGATTCTTTCCATTCGTTGTTTTCTATTTTGCAACAGTTTGCCCGTGGCTCATGCCAGTGACTGGACACAGCTCAGAGTAGACACAGCTGTCCGAATGCTGGCCGGAGCATTTTCAGTTACACTGGAGTGCTTTTCTCCAATTTCCAGACTCAGCCACTCCAGATTGGCTGATGGAGAAAGATCAAAGAAGGGTACAGCGCAGGAATAGGCCATTCGACCTTCCAAGCCTGTGCTGATCATGATCCCTGCCTAAACTAAAACTGTACACACTTACAGAGTCCGTATACTTCTATTCCCAGCCTATTCACATATTCATCTAGATGCCTCTTAAATGCCACAATCGTATCTGCTCCCACCACCTCCCCAGGCAGTGTGTTCCAGACACTCACCACTCTCTGTAAAAAAAACTTGCCTCACGTATCACCTCTAAACCTTTCCCAATGTACCTTAAACCTATATCCTCTATTACCTGACTTTTCTACCCTAGGAAAGAGCATCTGACTATCCACTCTCTGTCCATGCCACTCATAATCTTGTAGACTTCTATCAGGTCTCCTCTCAACCTTCATCATTCCAGTGAGAACAAACTGAGCTTATCTAAACTCTCCTTGGAGCTAATACCCTCCAGACCAGGCAACATCCTGGTAAACCTCTTCTGTACCGTCTCCAATGCATCCACATCCCTCCAGTAATCTGGTGAACAGAATTGCATGTAGTATTCCAAATGAGGCCCCGCTAAGATTCTGTACATCTCCAGCATGATATTTTTATACTCAATGCCTTGACTGATGAGGGTAAGCATGCCTTATGCTGGAACCTTTTCACCATCCACACCGCAGTGAATGGAGATTCGGCTGAGCATTGTTGCAGTGGGAGTGTGACATGAGTTGGTAATCAGGAAGCGTCCCCAGAGTTTTGCAATCTGTTGGATTCGAGGCGGGGGTTCTGTGGGCTGCGGGTCACACCTGGGAAAGACTCGACTGAAGCGGCGAAACTCATTTCATATCACACTGCCTCAGAGAGGCAATTTCTATTCCATCACACTGCGCTGGAGCTAGGGCTATGTAGAAGGGAATGTGTGCTAACAAAGTGGTGTCCTCTCGTCTCAGCACAGCTTACTGCATCTTCAAAGAGTATTGAATAGTTAAGATTCTGAATGTATTGAATAGAAAGAATTCTGAGTGCGGTTGGGCAGGATTCTCGCTGAGTTATGCTTTCCCAAATGAGGCGAATCTTGACTTGAGAGCAGAATTTTAGTTTCGGGGTTGTCTATTTAAACTGGAGATGAGGAAGAATTTCTTCTCTCGGGGGTTTAGGGTGGGTCTTTGGAATTCTTGACCAAAGAGCGCAGTAAAGGCCGGATCTTTGAATATACTCATAGATGAGGTGATTTTTAAACTGTGGAACTGCAGAGTAGTTATGGGGAACAGGCAGGAAAGTGAGCTGAGGCTAAGGTTAGATCAGCTCTGGTCTCATTGGATGGCATAGAAGACTTTAGGCGGACTCCTGCTCCTATTCTTTTCTTCCTACGTTGCTTGATCTTTACAGTCACACTCGAGAGGACTGACTAATAAGTTGCCCCATCTGTCTGTCTCCATCACACTGATGAATAACCTGTCTCCTTCCTGTTGTACATCAGCACCAGAGTGAACTAGAATTCCCGTTAGCACTGTGTCACGGCAACAACAGAAACGGAGATAATTTGCATGTCCGTGGAGGCAAAGTGCGTGTGCAGATGAAACTTTCCACAGAGAATTGCACACTACGACAGAAGGCCACCCAACAGAAGTGGCTTTTAATCCAGGTGGCGGGCAGATGGGGGATCTCTCCTGCTGGTTGGAGCCCTGTGTTACCTCCCTTGGAGAAGGGCCTCTCAGGCACCTAATTGGGCAGTTGTGGGCCTTCCCCAGGACCGAGGACCCCAGCAATGGAAATGCCACTTCCAGGGATCTGGCAGTCAGTCAAGAGTAGTCAGCAACAAAAACAGCAAATGCTGGAAAACCTCAGCAAAAGTGCCATCGACTCAAAAATAACTTCTTCCCTGCTGCCATTTAACTTTTGAATGGACCTACCTTAAATTAGATGATCTTTCCCTGCACCCTAGCTGTGACAGTAACAGTACATTCTGTACTCTCTCCTTCCCTTCTCTTTGATGTACTCTATGAATGGTGTGCTTTGTCTGTGTAGCATGGAAGAAACAATACTTCTCACTGTAGGCCAATGCATTTGACAATAATAAGTCAAATCAAACCCCATCAAAACTCTTCATCATCTTGAAGACTGGATTGGTAGATGTGATCGGCGCAACTCGTGGGCCGAAGGGCCTGTTTGTGTTGTATTGTTCTATGTTCTATGTTTAAGACCTTTCTCAGAGCCCCAGCCCGTCCAATCTTTCTCGCTGGATATAATCTGCCATCTTGCCAAGGATGGCCCTGGGCTCTTTCTATTCTGGTATTGATCGTGGCACAGATTTATTTTTATACATCGGGCATGGGCATGGCTGGATGGCCAGCATTTATTGCCCATCCCTAGTTGCAGTTGAGAGTCAACCACATTTGCTGTGGAGTCACATGTAGGCCAGGCTAGCTAAGGACGTTTCCTTCCCTAAAGGACATGAGTGAACAAGATGGGTTTTTCCGACAAGCGACAATGGTTTCATGATCGTCAGTAGGTTCTTAATTCCAGACTTTTTAAAATTGAATTCAAATCCCACCAGCTCCCGTGGCGGGATTCCAACCTGGGTGTCTGGAACATTTGCTCAGTTTCTGGACGATAAAAAATCTAGTGATAACACCAGTAAGGCATTGACTCCCCTTGCTTTCTGGCGGGTATGAGGAGTAACTCTTCCTTCACTCTGACTGGGCGTCAGAAAACAAAGCAGCCTCATCCCTGAGCATGTGCAGATAGATTATGTTGCCACTTAGTGATCTCATGCACTCAACAGCAGCAGATCATGCTGTTTCTTCCTTGTATATATTGTAATACTGAAGCGTGACACAAAACGGCACATTACTTTTACAGTTATCCTTCTTAGGGGATTTACGAATTGAGGCAACTGCTCGCTAAAGTGTTATCATATTCCAGCTGCTAGGAATAAAACTTGTACTAAGCATGATAATCTGTTCTTGTGTTCAACTGGTCTTATGCACTGCATAATTCCTGTCATTAAAACTTACATGTATTCAGGCGCTTTGAGAGCATACTGTTAATTGTACCACAATGGTATTTCCACACTCATTTTCAGAGAGAATTCAATGGGGTAGAACGATGGCATGGGGGCAGGGGTGGTGGAGAGCAGCACAGTGGAGGTAGGGCACGGTGCCACAGTGGGGAGGGTATGGCATGGTTTTAGTGGTTGGGGAGAGCAGCACAATGGCACAGTGGTTAGCACTGCTGCCTTACAGCTCCAGTGACCTGGGTTTGATTCCGGCTTGAGTCACTGTCTGTGTGGAGTTTGCACCTTCTCCCCGTGTCTGCGTGGGTTTCCTCTGGGTGCTCCGGTTTCCTCCCTCTATCCAAAGATGTGCAAGCTATGTGCATTGGCCATACTAAATTGCCCCTTCCTGGCACAGGACGTGTAGGTTAGAGGGATTAGTGGGTGTAATATGTTGGGATATAGGGATAGGGACTGGATGGGATTGTTGTTGGTGCAGACTCGATGGGACAAATGGCCTCCTTCTGCACAGTAGGGATTCTATGATCTGCCAGTATGGTCTATCTTAGCTTTTGCGGAGATAATCAAAACGGTTATGGTAAATGAACATGACGCAAATTGAGACAAGAGTGTAATAACCAGGTCAGAGTTTGCAGTGGCAAAAACCTACTCTCTTCATGCAGATAATCATTAACAGATTGGAAAGTACTTTCCATAAAGAAAAATTGGAACAGGACAACAACATCCCCTCAAGCCTGCTCTACCGATCAGTCAGAACATGGCCAATCCATATCTTAACTCCATTTACTCGCCTTAGCTCCATATCTCTTGCTACTCACCCCATCAAAATTCTCTCGATCTCAATCTCAAAAGCAATCGTCTGGACATCTATAGCCTTTTGAAGGAACAAAGGTACAGATTTCTGGCTACCCTACTTCACAATTTCTCTCTTAAATGCTTTAACCGGTGTTTCAGTACACTGGAGTTTAGAAGAGTGAGAGGGGATCACATGGAAATTTACAAAACTCTACCAGGGTTACACAGAGTAGATTCAGAAAGAACGTTCCCAATGGTGAGGGAGTCCAGAACTAGGGGGTCATAGTTTAAGGATAAGGGATATGGATGGCATACAGTGGCACAGTGGTCCGCACTGCTGCCTCACAGCGCCAAGGATCCAGATTTGATCCCGGCTTGAGTCACTGCCTGTGTGGCATCTTCACGTTCTCCCCGTGTCTGCGTGGGTTTCCTCTGAGTGCTCAGGTTTTCTCCCACAGTGCAAAGAGATGCGGGTTAAGTGGATTAACCATGCTAAATTGTCCCTTAGTGTTCAGGAGAAACCAACTGAGATAAATGCATATTGTTATGGGGATAGGGCCTGACTGGGGTTGAGGTCAGTGCAGAATTGATGGACCAGATGGCCTCCTTTTGGGTTGTTGGATTCTAAGATAAACCTTTTAGAACTGATAGTGAGGAGGAAGGTCTTCAGCCAGAGGATGGTGAGTGTGTGGAAATCTTTGCCACAGAATGTTGTTGAGGCCAAAATTTCTGATTTTAAGAAGAAATCAGGCATAGCTTTTGGGGTTAAAGGGATCAAGGGGTATGGGGGAAGAAGAGGGGGAATCAGGCTATTGATGATCAGTCATGATCAAAATGAATGGCAGAGCAGGCTCGAAGGGCCAGATGGTCTTTCCATGCTTCTATTTCTCTGATTCAATGTTAACATTAAGGTTGCTTTAAGATTCACTTTGCTCTCTTGTAATCTCCGAATCCCGTTTGCGATAGCTTTGAGAACCTTTATCCCACAATTAACTACATCTAACGTGCATATGCTACTGACAAAACTTGGCTTTCATGAAAGCGAAACCCAACTGAATGAAATGCACTTGGCTGCCAGCAGCACTTTCAAGCCAGAGACTGCAATAACTTTGAAATGACACAGTCCTTCAGCACATTTCATATGCAACTCCACAACTATGCAAATCTCACTTCAATCTGAAACTGGATTGTGTGAGATAAAAATTCCAGATGGTTACTATCATTTTCGAGTGCACATCGTTAACTTTGAAAAGCGTGTGTTTGATCACCGCCAAATGTTGGGTGTGTAGCCTTCCATCTCCAAGGCTTTTGCTTCAAAACTACCCACCAGGGTACAAATTCCACGCTGGCTGCCAATGCAACTCCAAGTCCTTTGTCAGTAGTCACATCGTGCATCTTTCTTCCAGTAAATCAGCACCAAATGTTGTAGCCGACATTCAGCCGAAGCCTTCTGATTTAGACACAAACCAATTGTTGGCCTAAAATCTTTGAACGCAAGAATTCAAAATTGCAAGAATTAGGAGGTGAGAGCCATTCAGCCCATTGAGCCTCCTTCCCCATTCGTTAAGATTATGTCCCACCTGATTGTGGCCTCGCCTCCGTTTTCCTCTTTGGTCCCCATAACCCTTTACTCCTGCGTCAATCAAGAAACCTTTCCAACTCAACTGTGAATATATTCATTGGTCGATCTCCACTGTCCTTACAGAATCATAGAGAAATATAGGATGGAACCAGACGCTTCAGCCCAACTCTTCCATGCTGACCAGATTTCCTGAACTGAACTCGTCTCATTTACTACGTTTGACCTATATCCCTTTAAACGTTTTCCATCCATGTACCTGTCCTAATCCCTTTTAAATGTTGCATTTGTATTCATTTTTTTCAGTCCTCTGCAACTAATTCCATGCACGCACTACCCTCTGTATGAAAAAGTTACGCCTCAGGTCCCTTTTAAATCTTTCCTTTCTCACCTTCAACCTATGTCCTCTAGTTTTGGACTCCTCTACTCTATGGAAAAGACCTTGACTATTCACTTTATCTAAGTCCCTCATGATTTTATAAACCTCTAAAAGGTCACCCCTCATCCTCCTAGGCTCCAAGGACTAAAGTCCCAGCCTATCCAGCATCTCCTTACAATTCAAACCTTCCAGTCCCGGTAACCTTCTTGTAAATCTTTTTTTTTGCTCCTTTTCCAGTTTAATAACATCTTTCCTCTCATATCTTAACAAACCACTGAACAAAAAAAGGTTATCCTCATCTCTGTCAGAAAGGGGAGATCCCTCATTTCTAAACAATGTCTCTCAGTGTCTGTCCTGTCGAGTCCCCTCAGGATTCTGTATCATTAAGTAAAGTGGCCTTTTATTCGTCCAAATTCCAAATGGTACGTGTCCAACCTTCTCAACACACACCCTCGTAAGAAAACACGGTCACTCCAGGAATCAGATACTCTGATGCTGCGTGTCTTCCACATGTTAACTGTCCAGTCCACCATACCATTTTCACAATTATAACTTAGAATTCTATTGTTTCCCCTTGCATTAACTTCTTCTAAATGAATTTGTGGGGCATGTGCATCATTGGCTACACTGGCATTTATTGCCCATTCCTAGTTGCCCTTGAGAAGATGGCAGTGAGCTGCCTTCTTGAAACACTGGTAGAACTAAGTGTCTTGTTGGCCACTTCAGAGGGCAGCTGAGAGTCAGCCACATTGCTGTGGCCCTGGAATCACGTGTAGGCCAGAGAGGGTGAGGATGGCATATTTTCTTCCCTAAAGGACATTACTGAGCCATATGGATTTTTCTGACAATCGACAATGGTTTCACTGTCATCAGTATATTCTTGATATTTTTTATTGAATTCAAATTCCTCCATTTGCTGTGGCGGGATTTGAACCCGGGTCCTCAGAACATCAGCTGAGTTTCTGGATTAATATGCTTGCAATAATACCTCTGCATAAAATTATGCAATAATGTAGAATTCACAGGGTTCAGTAAGTAGCCTCACAACACCAGATTAAAAGTCCAACAGGTTTGTTTAGTAGCACGAGCTTTTGGCGCACCGCCCCTTCATCAAGTGAGTCGCAATTCACAGGGTTGGCATGTGAGCAGATTAAGAATGAACGGATAGCATCTTAAAATTAGAGACAGGCTCATCATGTTGAAAGCTGCAAATGCTAATCCACAGAAAGGGGAATGGAAATTTGGAACTTACTCCGCCAGCTGGCTGTGACTATAGCGGACAGTTGAAGTTTCCAAGACCAAGCTTTGGAGCTTTTTCATAGGTTAGGATGTGTGGACCAAAGGCAGGTAAACAGAAATGAATCAGGGCCAGTAAAGTTCTAATTGAATATGATGAATACACTGGCATGTAGTATTGTGTGGACCACGGCTGTTACTCATGCTGTTATGCGGAAGTCCCTTACAAATGTTTGAAACCCGGGAAAATTCTAGAAAATTCTAGAAATGCACGGATAGTTTATTAGCGGAGTTTGCACTCCTCCCCATGTCCGCATGGGTTTTTTTTCCGGGTGCTCCAGTTTTCTCCAGACCAAAGATGAGCAAGTTAAGTTGATTGGCCCTTAATGCAAATACATGGGATTACGAGGATGGGGCCTGGAAAGGATGCTCCGCCAAAGAGTTAGTGCAGATTTGATGGGCCGAATGACCTGCTTCTGCACTGCAGGAGTTCTATCATTAGGTGAAATCTGAATTCACCATTATGTGACTTTCAGGTGAAAAGTCAAGAACTTGGTTCTCCAGTCGCATTGTACCTGGCGCCAATCCCGCTACGTCAGGATAGAACATAGAACATAGAACACTACAGCCCTTTGGCCCATGAGTTGTGCCGATCACATCTATACCTACCAACCCACAGACCTATCTATAACCCCCTATCCCATTAGTTCCCATATACTCATCCAGCAGTCTTTTAAAAGACCTCAGCGAGTTCACCTCTACCACCACCGATGGCAGCCGATTCCATTCACTCACCATCCTCTGAGTGAAAAACTTACCCCCAACGGAGATATCTCCTAGGCATTGGCACTTTGGCAGTGCCAGTCTGGGCGCTTTAGCACTGCCCAAGGGACAAGAGTATCAATGCCCAGGGGAGGGGGCACCTTGGCAATGCCCATTGGGCATTGGCACTTTAAAATTGGCACCAATTTCAGTGAAGCTGGGCTTGCTGGTGTGTTTACGCCCCTGCCCCTCACATTGAAGGTGCAAAACAGTCCAAAAAAATGGCCAAGTGTGGAGAGACCACATCAGGAAACCTGCCTGTTTTTCTCAGGGGGAAAATACGCCGGTTTTCTAACCAAACCTGACATATTGCTATGTTATTGGAGAATTCACCCAGTAAATCTGTTTCCTTCTCCCTCCACAGGCGTGCTTTGCCTACTGAGTATTTCCATCTTTTCTGTCAGCACCCACCACACTTATCTTTGGAATCCCTGTTGTTGACTTGGCTTCATTGTCAGCAACTAAAGATCTTCTCAAAGCTTTGGTAGTTGTAAATGTGCCCCATGGAGATGGGTGCTACTTTTCAAGAATCCATTGAACGAGACATTAAATCGCCAGTCTTCCTGCCTGTTCTGATACTTGTGGGACTATTGATGATATAATCTCCTGAAGAGCAGAGAGGAATCACCTGATGCCCGAGCCAACAGCCCTCCTCCAAGAACTGTCAAGATATTGTCGGGGTGGGTGGGGGGGGGGAGGATTTTACAGCCCTTTCATGGTGTGTGAAGGACTGGAAAATGCGGCGAGCCATTCAAAAGTGACTTCAATGGGACTGGAAGACCGAGGTGGGAGGGGATATAAAATTCGGCCTATTTTCATTAGTGGGACATTAGTGTTGCTGGCTGGCCAGCATTTATTGCCCATCTCTATTTGTCTTTGGAGGGCAATTGACAGTCAACAAAATTGCTGTGGATCTGGATTCACATGAGGTAAGAACAGCAGATTTCCTTTCCCAAAGGACATTAGTGAACCAGATGAATTTTTCTGATTTTGTGGCTATCAGTAGATTGTTAATTCCAGAGTCTTTTATTGAATTCAAATTCCACCACCTGCTGTGGCAGGATTTGAACCCGGGTCTCCAGAATGTTAGCTGAGTTTCTGGATTAATAGCCTAGTGATAGTCTACTGAGTGATAAGGACATCACGCATCCCAGACATTCTCTCTTCCATCTTCTTCCGTCAGGAAAAAAAATACAAAAATCTGAAGTCATGTGCCAACTGACTCAGCTTCTTCCCTGTTGCTGTCAGACTTTTGAATGGACCTACCTCTCATTAAGTTGACTTTGTCTACACCCTAGCTATGACTGTAACACTATATTCTCTTTTCCTTCTCTAGGAACAGTATGGTTTGTCGTATAGTGTGCAAGAAATAATATCTTTCACTGTAAACTAACGTGTGACAATAATAAATCACATTGAATCAGGTCAAATCAATACCACTTGATCCTTCCAGTGTATTTATCACATTACACTTCAAGATAATTCAAGACATAGTCTGTAGCTGAGATACCAAAATGCAAGCCCTCTTTTTGCTTAACACTGTACTGTTGGGTGTCTTAAACTTCAAGAGAATTGACACATCCAGTGTGACATTTTCCATGAGAAATCAGTAAAAATATGAGTATTTTAGTTGAAGAAAACCCTGCAAATAGCAATGCGCTGTTGGTTGATCCTGACAGATGATTTGCAGGCAGTTGATTGGGTGGCAGGGTGGCGTGCGGAATGTGGTTGGAGCATAGCGGGATCGACAGGACCGCTGTGGGAAACCTAATCCATTGCAAATTTTCAAGAGGAAGGTGGGTCAATATCGGAAGAAGTAAAGCTTGTCAAGGGAATGGGAAGTTCTGTCAGAAGCAGAGTGATTGCATCCTGTCCCTCCAGCCCCCACCATCCCCTCCTTACGCTGCAGAATCCATTCCACGATTTGCATCCTGTATAAACACAACATAGTGAACGGCAGCAGGAAGAGGATTGGCTGACTACATAAGAGGGCAAGGGTCAGAAGAGAAGGAGGCCCAATCAGTAGAAGATGCTGCTGATTTCAAATGCTCTGCATCTTGTGTGTGTTCTGTCCTCAGTCACTCCACAACTTGGATTTTTTTAGGCAATGTGCTTAGAATAAAATAGAATAGAACAGAAGCACTGTAATGCAGAAGGAGGCCATTCAACCCATTTAGCCTGCACCGAAACAATCCCATCCGAGGCCTTTTCCCCTCATCATTACGCATTTACCCTGCTAATTCTCCTGATACGTAGGCGTAATTTAGCCAATCCATCTAACCCACACGTTTTTGGACTGTGGGAGAATTAAAAATTATTGCATCAAGTGTTTTGTCAATGTGGGCACGCAGACTAGAGAACACACACGCGCACACATGCACACAGGTGCACATATGTACACACACACATGCACGCACAGACGCACACACATACACACATGCACGCATGCACACACATACACACATGCGCACACACATGCACACACACACATGCACACAGGTGTGCACACGTACACATACACGCACGCACACGCACGCACACACATGCATGCACGCACACACACACACGCACACAGGCGTGCACACATACACACGTGTGCACACACACACACACGTGCACACATACACACAGGTGTGCACACATGCGCACACACACACATGTGCACACACACACATGCGTGCACAAACACACAGGCGTGCACACATACATACACGCGTGCACACACACACACACACACACACACACACACACACACAGGTGTGCACACATGCACGCGCACACACACATACGCACCAGACTAGAGAGGAACTGTGATCACACAAGTACATCTGCTGGTGCACAGATTGAAAAGTTCATCAGATATGGGCTTACGGGAATAGGACCTGGGTGGGATTGTGGTCAGTACAGATTCGATGGGCCAAACAACTCCTTCTGCACTGTAGGGATTCTATGAATCTATGATGCGCTGGACACCAGGTACAGGATAACCTCCCAAGTTGACAGTGACTCCTTCCGCTGGCAGGGCGGCCAGATGGAATGAAGGAGAGAAGCCAAAGTTGGAGGCGTGGTTTCTGAACGTAAGTCATTCCCTGTGCTTCCGTGGCAGGTTCCAGCAATCTTCCGATGCCGGGAGATGATGGCTGTGCTGTAACATCGATCTTTTGACATCGCATAACTCGCAGACAGCCCTGTCTCACAGCATTGCTCTGCTCAAGTGCGACGCACTTACTGTGGCCTTCGAGGCAGAGGGAAATGAATAGCAATTGCAGTCCGTTTTGGCAACTGTGTTTAATTATTTGTCTTTGGGTTACTAAAATGACCTTTAATGTGCAGCAATGCCCTCAGTCTTCAAGCACTGAGGAATACCGACAGTCTCTTCCATCCCTCTGGGGAGCAATACTTTAACACTACTGCACTCAGCAGCAGTCCCCATCCATCTCATTGTAAGAACAATGGCAGTTTAAGGAGACAGAAATAAAATGACAGCTGTATGGAAATATAACAAACGCATATGGAAAACATTGATCAAACTGCGTCCCAGAAATAATTTGGGTGTTTTCTTTTAGGAATAATATCGGATGACTTCTTTCGCTATCCCACACAGGAAGTCAAAGCCAAATATGGCCTTCAGGTTAGAGGTCACCGGATAATTAAGACCAGCGAGTACCAGCAATTAGACCCAGTGGATAATTTATACCAGGCACACACTTACAATTCAGACCCTTGTTTTAAAGTCATTTATTGTGCCATTTCTATATTTTCCACTGCAACATTGGAAAGTTTGGAAACTGCGTATGCAAATTGGCCAATTCGGAATGATAAGAAAGGCCATCAGTGCCTTTGCTTTCTCAGGAGGCTAAGAAAGTTGACTCAGTCCGCTAATGACGTCCACCAGTTTTTACAGATGGACCACAGAAAGCATCCTTTCCAGATGTATCACAGCTGGTATGACTCCTGCTCTATCCAAGACTGCAAAACATTACAACGGTTTGTAAAGATAGCCCAAACCGTCACGCAAACCAGCCTCCCAGCCACTGACTCTGTCCACACTTCCAGCTGTCTGGGAAAAGCAGCCAACATAATCAAGGACTCCACGCATCTTCTCTTGCACCATCAGGGAAAAGATACAAAAGTCTGAGATCACGTACCAACCCAACTCAAGAGCAGCTTCTTCCATGTTGCCATCAGACTTTTGAATGAACAATCATTAAGCTGATTGTTCTCTACACCCTAGCTATGACTGTAACACTATACTCTGCACCGTCTCCTTTCTTTCTCTATGTACTCTATGAATGGTAAGTTTTGTTGTATATCATGCAAGAAACAATACTTTTCACTGTATCCCAATGCATATGACAATAGTAAATCAAATCAAAGCAAAGTTCCTCTAGCCATTGGTTTTACAGTACCTCCAGTGGGCACAAGCGTAATTATAGCATAACTGTTTTATATTGGCAATCTCCACTATTATGGGAGGGAATCTGACAGGGAATATATGCAGGCACAAGTTTTCAATATATTATGGATGGATATTTGAATTATGCATTCAGAACATGAAAGCAAGATGTATATGATAGATGCGGTGAAATGATTAATAGATTATACAATCTTTCTACTTAAAATGTGAAGCTCTGTGGGCTTATCCAGTAAGGAGTTGATTGTTGCAGGGGTCCGAGGTTTGATCCCTTTCTGTTGGGTTAGCTGATCGTGGTGAAGGTTGCCATGGGGAAACTCAGTCCTAATGCTTCTGAACTGTGGGCAAAATTGCAGGTATCTTTGCTCCCTGCTACACGACCCATTCCTATTCCTATGTTCCTATATTCCGACAACTCTTCTGTGACCCCCATCATCCATGCAAAGAGTCTGAGGACAAGCTCGGGTTTCGTTGCACTGATTCGCTGACCATCCATCACAATAAGTCGTCATAAAGTCATCATCATTGAGTGGTCTTCCGACTTTGGACATCAAGGCTTGGGTGGGGGTATACAGCACATTTGCCAAGATGCTTTCCTAGGGAAAAGGAATTGAAAACTCGAGGGTAAAGGTTGAAGGTGAGAGGGGAAAGATTTAAAAAGGGACCCAAGGGGCAACATTTTCACACAGAAGGTGGTGCGTGTATGGAATGAGCTGCCATAGAAAGTGGTTGAAACAGGTACAATAGCAACATTTAAAAAGCATTTGAATAATGTGATGACTTCAGCCAGACTAATGAGGTCAGCTTGCTGGAGTATGAACTGCCTGATGAGTCCTAATTGATGGTTAAATCAGGGAGCCTCATATTTAAAGCAGGTGTGTCAGACTCTCTGCCTGCATTCAGCAGGGAGCAACTGGAGAGCTGGCTGTGCACAGATGTATGGTGTAAATAAAGTAACTTGGTGATAGGACATGTATAGACAAGTACATGGATGGGAAAGGATTAGAGGAATATAGTCCAAACACGGGCAATTGAGCCTAGCTAGGAGGGCACCATGGTTGGCATGGATCAGTTGGGCTGAAGGGCCTGTTTCTGTGCTGTATTGCTCTATGACTCTTTGATTCTATGTTGTAGGGCTTCTAGTGTCCAAGGAGTTGTGTTATGCAATAAGTGCCAGAAAAAGAGAAGTAGAGAACAGGAAACATCGGAACTAATCCTCATTGCAAACACGATAGTGTGTAACAATTCTTATCTGTGTAATGAACCAGAAATCATTGTTTTACATGATGGGTGCAGTCACTCAGCTGTAGTGTTAGTGTGAAATATTCTTGTTTTGCACAAACACAGCAGATTCAGTGTGAGCGAAACCTGGAATAAGTCAAGGCTGGATCCAAAGTGGAGTGAGACTCCCTGGAGGAAGCTCTGTTTCATTTTCAAGTCACTGTGGACTTTGGGGTCTGATTTTACTTCGGGTTTACCATTCTTCCAACTCTGGCCTGTCATACTTCGTCACTATTTACCAACCCTTTGTTTTGTACAGTAAACGTGCCAAGAACCATTTGTGGCCCAAGCACTGGAATTCCAGCACACTCTTCACTCCTGTCCAAAAGCGACCTCTTAGATCCAATATTTGGCCACCTCTCCAAAAATCTCCTGAGGTAACTCAGTAGAAACATAGGACAAAGCAATAGGGAAAGGCCATTTCACCCCTCAAACAGTTTTTTTTTGGTTGGATTTATTCTTGCTACATGCATTGTTTTTTTGCACACTGTACAAGCGAAACATACTGTTCATAGAGTACATAGGAGAGAAGGAAGGGCATTCAATGAGATTGTGGTTAATTTATGATCTAAAATCATATACTCACTGTTGTCCCTCATCCCTGGATATCAACAAAAGGCTCATTTAAAATTAACAATTGAGCAATGTCAATTATTGTTTGTGGAAAAGAGTTCCAAATTTCTATTCATGAAGAAATGTGGGTGGTACAATGGTTAGCACTCTGTACTCACAGTGCCAGAGACCTGGGTTCGATTCTTGGCTTGGATCACTGGCTGTGTAGATTTTGCACATTCTCCCCATTTCTGCATGGGTTTCCTCCGGGTGCTCCGGTTTCCTCCCACAATCCAAAAGACGTGCTGGTTAGGTGCATTGGCCATGTTAAATTCTCCCTCAGTGTAATCGAGCAGGAGCAGGAGTGTAGCGACAAGGGGATTTTTACAGTAACTTCATTGCAGTGTTATGTAAGCTTACTTGGACATTAATAAATAAACTTTATTTTAAGTTAATTCCTGAAAAGATTGGCTCTTGGTTTTTCACTACGCTCCCTAATCCTGGACTCCCCAGCCTAAGGAAATAAAACAGATGAAGCTGCATGTCCCCTTTAATATCCAGAAAACTTTGATCTAATTTCCCTTTTCTTCATCCCTCGGAGGTTAATATTTACACACTTGTTTGTTTATTTACAGAATTATATGCCACATGCATATATTGGAGCACAAGTGTCACTGGCTGGGCCAGTATTTGTTACCCATCCCTGTTGTCCTTGAACTGAGTGACTTGTCAGGCCGGTTCAAAGTCACCTCATTGCAGTTGATCTGAAGTCACATGTTGGCCAGACTGGGCAAGGAAGGCAGATTTTCTTCCTTCAATGAACATGTGCATCCTTCTAGATTTCGAGGGACTGCAACCCTAATGTGTGCAAGATGGATTTAATTGTTTTTCATTCATGGGACATGACTGGCTAGCATTCATTATCCATTTATTGAGAGTCAACCACATTGCTGTGGCTTTGGAATCACACATGTGCCGGACCAGGTTAAGGATAGATTTCCTTCCCTAAAGAACATTAATGAACCAAATGGGTTTTTCTGACAATTGGCAATGGTTTTATGGTTATCAGCAGTTACTTAATTCTGGATATTTTTTATTGAATTCAAATTCCACCATTCACCGTGGTGGGATTCGAACCCGGGTCCCCAGATCATTAGTTGACTTTCTGGATTAATAGTCTAGCAATAATACCACGAGGCCATCACCTTCCCTGACTTTTGGAACTCAGGTAACATTCTGATAAATCTCCTCCAATGGTCTTCCTAAGGTGTTTGGTGTAGAACAACTCACCGAAACTCTAAGTGGGGTTTCCGTTAACTGGAGGGCATCAAATTTTGTTTGCTTTTGCTCCCACAAAATACTTCGAGGATGTAGACCATCGGAGCAGAATCAGGCTACTCGACCCATTGAGTCTGCTCTGCCATTCAATCGTGGCTGATACTTTTCTCATCCCCGTTCTCCTGCATTTTCCCCATAATCCCTGATCCCCTAATTTATCAAGAACCTATCTATATCTGTCTTAAAGATACTCAATGATTTGGCCTCCACAGCCTTCTGCGGCAAAGAGTTCCTCCACACGCTGAAAGGGTGAAAGGGTTGTTGCTGGAGGTGTAATGAGAATGCACCATCAGAACGGTGAACTTAGTGTGGCGCCGTATCATCAAAATGCCACACTATATGTTGAGCCCGGTCTCGCTGAGCATACAAATATCTGAAACAAAGTTAAGCTCCTGACGGAAATAGGGAAGAGCATATTTCTCCCAGCGGCCATCGCTATTAAATGTGAGCTCAACGGGTCATTAATTTTGCGTTTAATAAGCGAGCTCTCTTTGCACCTCTGCTTGTGCTGGCGTTTGGAGAGCACAGCTTGATATTTGCGATGCATTTTCTGCCAAATGGAAGCAAGTGCTAAAGTATATTACTGGAACCAGGAGCCATGTCAAGTGTTCAGAGGGATGATGAAATATTAATATGGAGACAGAAATTAAGTGGCTTAGAGAAAGAAGCCATTGCCGATCCCATGAGTGATTTTCGACATTTGATGTCTGCAGGAATGCATCTATTCATAGCCAACACGAAACCACAGGTAATGTGACCTAAGAAACGTCTTGTCTGTTATCTGGCGTGCTGCAGCAAACCACCGATCCTTCTTCCTGACAGGGAGACAACCAGCAAAGGAGGGATTTGTCCAATCATTCCAGACTGTTCATTTTGAATCCGGGATGATGTATAAAATAATGACTGGTGGGTGTGTATGTTTGTGGGGTGGTGGTGGAGGGGGAAAGACATGCCGATTAACATTGTCGAGTATAGAAACTTGGAAACAAAGAAGATAGGAACAGGAAGAAGCCATTCGGCCCTTTGAGACTGCTCTGTCAATCATCACAATCATGGCTGATTGTCCAATTCAACAGCCTATCCTGCTTTCTCCCCATAACCTTTGATCCCATTTGCCCTAAGTGCTATATCCAACCGCCTCTTGAATACGTTCAATGTTTTGGCATCAGCTACTTCCTGTGGTAATGAATTCCACAGACTCATCATTATTTTGTTGAAGAAATGTCTCCTTGCCGTCCTAAATGGTCTACGCTAAATCCTCGGACTGTGAGCCCTGGCTCTGGACTCCCCCACCATCGGGAACATCCTTCCTGCATCAATCTTGTCTAATCCTGTTAGGATTTTATATGTCTCTATGAGATTCCCCCCTCATTCGCCTGAATTCCAGCAAAAACAATGCTAGCCTAGCCAATCTCTCCTCATACATCAGATTGATATCATACCTCATCCGGTTTAAGGCCGGATATAAATGACGGATACAATAGTGGGTTAGAGAATAATCTTGCCTTTTTAAAGGGATCACTATGGCAAAGAAGGAAGCCAATCGGCCCATTGTGTCCATGCCAGCTCTCTGGAGTTTAATCCAGTCAGTTCCATTCCTCTAAATCAGAATTCTCTGGCTGCTCATGCTGGCACCCTTTGCCCGCAGGTTTCCCGCCAGCATGGCATGATGTCAATGGGAATTTCCATGACAGCAATTGGACTAGAGAATCCCGCTGCTAACAACCAATGTGCCGCTTCCCGCCGGCAGGAAACGCGTAGCTGGGAAGGCCGGAGAATCCTGCCCTCATTCTTTCACGAAGGTCCCACCTTCTCAACCTTGCCCCTCGTCTGAGGTGAGGTGACCCTCAAGTTAAATCACAGCTCTTCCCCACTCAAATTTCTCCCTCAGTTTCCTTTGTTCCAAGGAGAACAAACCCAGCTTCTCCAAAGAATCTCACAGCAAACAAGGTGGTCATTTGGCCCATTGTGCCCAGAGCTATCCGGTTCACTCCACTCCAAATTAGGAGTCAATCTGCTTAGGACAACTTTTCAAGCTGTGAATTCCAGATCATGCAACAGTTCATTTTACGGAAACAAATCCTCAATATCTGCCTGTTTTTAAATCTATTTAAAAGTTAGAGCTTATAAATAGGCATTGTGTGCTGGGAGAGTAATTCAGAAACATAGGTGATTATATTTTTCATTTGTTCGTGGGATGTGAACATCACTAGCTGGACCAGTATTTATTGTCCATCTCGAATTTGCTCTTGAGAAGGTGGTGGTGAGCTGCCTTCTTGAATCGCTGGAGTTGCTGTGGTGTAGGTACACTCACAGTGCTGTTAGGAAGTTGTAGGATTTTGATCAAGCAACAGTGAAGGAGCAGCGATGTATTTCCAAATCAGGATGGTGATTCTGCGAGGATAGAGTGGACACGGAGAAGATGTTTCCACCACTAGAAAAAACTTGAACCAGAGGGCAAAACTGCAGGCTAAAGGGGCGTTCCTTTCAAGCAGAGATGAGGAGGAATTTCTTCAGCCAGAGAGTGGTGAATCTGTTGAACACTTTGCCATGGAAGACTGTAGGAGTCATGTCATTGAGTCTTTAAGATAGAGATAGATATATTCTTGATGAATAAGGGGATCAGGGTTTATGGGGAAAAGGCAGGAGAATGGGAATGAAAAAAATATCGGCCATGATTGAATGCAGAGCAGACTCAATGGGCCGAGTGGCCTAATTCTTGTGTTTTGTGGTCTTATTTCTCCTTCAAGACATTTGCCTACAGCTGGATGTGGATTTTACAGTTGCGAACTTTGCAAAGCTGAGCATCAGTAACCATCAGAAAAAGCTCTAGATAGTCCTGCCCAGCTATTCTGCGCCCTGGTTATACACTGCACAGCTAGGCTGAATACACATACCAATATAATCAATCCCACATTTCACATTTCTGACTGCATAATCAACTTTCTATTCTTTATTTTCCAAATCAATAATTAATCTGACGGAACAGTCAGAATTGGGAGTATTTTTTTATATTGAGGAAGAATATAAATTGAGCCAGTCTCTGAGCTCCGTAATCCCACATACGCGAGTGAATTTGAGTGAATCTGAAGATGACACTTTCTATATAATATCTAATAGACTAGTCACAAATATTCATTGTTAATATAAATCAAACGTTGCAGCACAAAGCACCAGTTTCCTGCGCTGTTAACCAGAGGCGATACTATTTCAAATTACCCTTGGTAAATTTGAAAAACCCGAGGTTACAATGGACCTGCTGCGTCTATTTTGGGTGCCTTTTGTGTGCTGAACACTGTCATTTCATGTGAACTAAGTGTGGCTCCGATTCCTGACGTGTAAAGGCAATAGGAAAATAACAGCCAAACCCGCCCTGTTTTCATCTTATTCAATAAATGCAGCTGGCCTCTTACTTGTTACTGGTTGAAGTTGTAAAGTTAATAAGTCTTTTCCTTTTATTTGCAAGGCACTGCGAGAAGCTATCAAACCTTCAATTATAACCAGTTGAAACGCCCACAACAGGCGGCAGCGCAGTGTTTGTTGCCGTTGTTGCTTGTGTATCTTTAAAAATTACAAGCTGTTTGCCCACACTTTTTAGTGACCAGAGGAAGTGCTCAGCAGGTCAGGCAGGTGGAAGGCAGACGTGATAAACAGTTAACTTTTCTGGTCAATGCCTCAGGAGGGGAAAGGATTGGTCAGTGGAGGTTTTATTTGGTTTGATTTATTATTGTCACATGTATTGGAATATAGTGAAAGCTATTGTTTCTTTGCCTGCTACACAGACAAAGATTACTGTAAGGTCATAAGGCATAGGAGCAGAATTCGACCATTTGGCCCATTGAGTCTGCTCCACCATTTAGAGAGCAGTTTAGCATTGAGGCCAGTGGGTGCCTGCAACTCACTGCCAGGGTGGGGTTGTTAGTTAGTGGAAGCAGATATGATCGTAACTTTTAAGGAACCCCTGGACAAATATAGGAATAGGATGGGAAGAAAGATCCCCAGAAGGGTAGGGGTTTTAGTTCAGATGGGCAGGCTTGGAGGGCTTGTTCCTGTGCTGTAATTTTCTTTGTTTTTTGAAATGAGAGAGTGTACAATGTGGTGTTAAAGTCATAGCTAGAGTGTAGAGAAAAATCAAATTAATTTACAATAAGACCACTCAAAAGTCTGGGAAGAAGCTGTTCTTCAGTTGGTTGGTTTCCAACTTTTTCCCGACCGAAGAAGCTGGAAGAGAGAATGTTCAGGGTGCGTGAGGTCCTTACTTATGCTGGCACCTACATTGCTGTGGCTCTGGGGTCACATATAAGCTAGACCAAGTAAGGACAGCAGATTTCCTTCCACAAAGGACATCAGTGAACCGGATGGGTTTTTCCAATAATTGTCAATGGTTTCATGGTCATTGGTAGCTTCTTAATTTCAGATTTTTTTCTATTGAATTCAAATTCCACCATCTGCTATGGTGGGATTCGAACCCAGGTCCTCAGAGCATTAGCTGAGCTTCTGGATTAATAGTCTAGCGACAGTACCATTCAGCCATTGTCTCCCCTCCTGGCTCCTGTTTCTCAAAGAGGCACTGGCTCACCAGCAGGTGGCAATTCCATTAAATATCATTAGCTAAATCTTTCCACCATTTTCTAGTTTCATTTCAGATATCTGTCATCCGCAGTTAACTTTTGTTTTTGGTTTAAAAGATTGAACAGGCTGGAGATAACTTTCTTTGAAGAAGAGGAAGCTGACCTGATAATTTTTAAGGTCATTAGAGGGTGCGATAGGCTAGAGATAAAGAAGATTATGGCTGCCATTCACAGGGTTTGCCTGAGCGCTCACACCCCACTTGTGTCTCCCAGCGCCGGATTTCCATCAGATCCACTCGGGAAATCAGGAATACCACCACCTGCAACTTCCCCTGCAGACCATCAGAACTTGGGAATATATCATCTTCCCTTCATCCCTGTATCATCCCAGTTGATTGTGAAAGGAGCTTTCACAATCCTGAAACTCCCTCATGAATAGGGAGGGGAGAGTAGGATATGGACCAAGTGAGGGCAGAGTGTTTTCTTTGAATTTAGTTAGGGCATCATTATCAGCACAGGCTTGGAGGGCCGAAGGGCCTCTTTGCTGTTTTTTCTTTGTTCTTTTGAAGCCCTGTGGGTGTTCCTACCCATGATGTGGAGATATCAGAGACAGGGTAGGGTGTACCTATCCCACATGGACTGCAGTTGTTCAAGAAGGTGGCTCACCACCGACCTTCTCAAGGGAAGTGAGACTACACCAACAAATGAAAATAAACAATGATTGCACGTCAGGAGTACTTTATTGGTTGAAAGCATATTGAGAAGTTTAACAGAACATAAAACACGCTATATAATTGAAGATCTTTATAGTGTTTCCAAGAGAGATTTAAAAGAGAAATTTAGATTCTACTCAGCATTGCTATCTCTAAGATCTCTCCGGTTATGTCAGATGAACCTCCTTCTACAAGTTCTCTTGTACCAGTCATAACATCATTCTCCTCATGAGCTCTAGAAAACATCGATCGACAAACTCAGTAATGAGTTGAAGTGGAAGTGTGAGTCTGCAGTAGCTTGTGAGCTTTTCAATTTTACAAAGTAGCATAATCAGGCCAATATCAAAGGCAACAACTGAAGGAAAAGATCAAAGAAATGTGGAACTTTCGTGTCTGTGATTGGAAAATGAATGAGCAAAGGTCGGGAACTATATCAGCAGCAAGGAAGCAAATGCGTCAAGCCAGAAAACAGCCTGCACAACTGTTCCCACATAGCACCAGGCGAATGTTTTCTTCCCTCAGATTTCGTGCCTTGTCCTTGCCTCGGGGTGTTGATTGGACTTCAAGGTGGCTTTGCAGGCTATACCAAAACTTGCATGCCTCACCAAAAAAAAAGTTTTAACATTTATTTGAGTCACAAACAAACTTACATTAACACTGCAATGAAGTTACTGTGCAATTCCCCTCATCACCACAATCTGGTGCCTGTTGGGTACACTGAAGGAGATGCAAAAGTTCCCATGACATTTTTTTCAAAGAAGAACAGGGGACGGTTATCTACTTTGAATGTTTTATCCAGGTGGATAGACTCTGGTCAGGGTATGAGGAATGAACCAGAGAATGGCCATCTCTTGTATTGTGCACCTGTGAAATGTATGTACCTGTTCTTCCTGTCTGCAAAGAACTTGATCCTGTGCATTAATATGCATAGCTTCCAGTACATGCAAATATATCATACCAGGAGCCCAACTGACAATCTTGAATTAGTTGTCAGTCTAATTTTTACAACATTGAGGATTATTTGACAATTGTTGTCTCATCGCAGAATCACATTTAATGTTGGGCACCGTATTTTGACCACACCCAACTAGCATGGGCTTGTTGGGTACAGTTTTGTATCTTGCTCATTGCAAAGAGTGGCTGGGACATGCTGCTTGATAGAGTCTGTCAGTCTTTGGGTTGTACGGCCTACATACCTGGCGTCACACTGGCACTGAAATTCATATACCACGTTACTTAATTATGATGGGCACGATGTCTTTCTGGTTTGATTGCAGTGTCCTGTTGGTGGTGTGTATCACTCATGTTGCTACTGCATTACAGTAGCATGAAGCAAGTAGCTTCACCTGCTGTCCAAAATAGCTGATATACTTTTCTCTTCCAGCATCATCTGAGCTAGACTGGGCACTTTTTCAGGACTGATAGTGACAGCTGTAGGCCAGGGGTCGATGCGATTATGGGGCCTACAGCACAAAATGAGATGATCAGGGCAGCCATTATCCCGCAGGTGCCAAATTTCAGCATCAAGCTTTCATGGTAAGCAAACGACTTCGGCCCTACTTACAAGGTTTCTGTCTTACAGCTACCTTATAGTGAAAGAAACTAAGAATCCCAGCACTGTCAGTCACCATTAACCAGTATAGTTTCCATGGCAATGCCTCTACCAATCAGCACCTACTTGCCAACCAATCAGCACTCTTCTCAAGTGGTATAAAGATGTTGTCTCCCTTGACATTGATACTTTTGCAAACTGATGAATGCAAAATGGAAAGCTTTGACAACAGGTTTTCAGCAATACTCAAAGCTGATTGCCTTCTCGTTACCAAGATGTGGCTAAATGATAGAAGACAGAGTTGGGATAAGGGGGACATTTTCAGGATGGCAAGCTTTCACTAGCAGGGTGCCACAGGGATCAGTGCTGGGACCACAATTACAATATATAGAGTTATGTTTTGGCTGAGTGAAGTGACTGTCAAGTTTGTGGAGGATATAAAAATAGATGGGAAGGTAAATGGTGAGGATGACATGGAGGTAAGATTTCCCAGCCACACTCATCCTAAGATCAGAAATTCCTGTTTGGCATCAATAGGTAGTCCACTCATGCCTGTGATGATTCCCGTGGTGCTAGGACAGAAAAATTCCACTCCAAAGTCTACAGAGAGATAGAGACAGGTTAAGTGAATGGGCAAAAACTTGGCAGATGGAATGTAATGTAGGAAGATGTGATGTTATGCACTTCTTAGGAAGAATAAAACAGTTGAATATTATTTAGATGGAGAAAGGCTGCAGGAAGCTGTAGCACAGAGATTTGGGAGTCCTAGTGTATAAATCGCTAAAAGCTCACACATATATTCAGCAGGGAATAGGGAAGGCAAATGGAATGTTGGCCTTTATTTTGAAAGGAATGGAGTATAAAACTAGGGAAGTCTTGCTGTCACCAAACAAGACAATAGTAAGGCCACACCTGGAAGAGCCTGAACAGTTTTGATCTCCTTATCTAAGAAAAGATATACTGACATTGGAGGCAGGTCCCAGAAGGTTCACGAGGTCGATTCTGGTATAGAAGGGTTTCATAGGAGAACAGGTTGAGTAGATTAGGCCTGTACTCATTGGACTTTGGTAGAATGAGAGGCGACCTTATTGAGGCATATCGGGTTCTCAGGGGGCTTGACAGGGTCGATACTGGGAGGTTGTTTCCCTTTTGTGGAAGAATCTAGGACCAGAGGGCATAATGCCAGAGTAAGTGATTGCCCATTTAAGACAGAGAGAAGGAATTTCTTTCTCTTAAAGCAAGTTTTTAGGTGTCCAGGTCATCAATAACCTATCCTGGTCACCCATGCCGACACTATAGTCAAGAAAACCCACCAACGTCTACTTTCTCAGAAGACTAAGAAAAATTGGCATGTCAGCTACGACTCTCACCAGCTTTTATAGATGCACCACAGAAAGCATTCGTTCTGGTCGTATCATGGTTTGGTATGGCTCCTGCTCTGCCCAAAATCACAAGAAACTACAAAAGGTAAAATGCGGACGAGTCCATCATGCAAACCAGCCTCCCATCCATTGACTCTATCTACACTTCTCACAGCCTCAGAAAAGCAGCCAGCATAATTAAGGATATCACGCATCCCGGACATTTTCTCTTCCAGCTTCTTCTATCAGGAAAAAGATGGAAAAGTCTGAAGTCACGTACCAACTGACTCAAGAGCAGCTTCTTCTCTGCTACATTCAGACTTTTAAATGGGCCTACCTCACCCTAAGTTGATAGAACATAGAACATAGAACATAGAACAATACAGCACAGAACAGGCCCTTCGGCCTTCGATGTTGCGCCGACCAAAATAAAAAGCAATGCCCCTCCAAACTAAACCATCCCCTTCTCTTCCATATACTTATCAATTAACCTCTTAAACGCCACCAAACTTGGCGCATCTACAACAGCTGCAGGCAGGGCATTCCACTCCCTAATCACTCTTTGAGTAAAGAACCTACCTCTGATATCCGTCCTATAACTCATACCCCTTAATTTAAAGCTGTGTCCCCTCGTGCTAGCATTCTCCATCCTAGGAAAAAGGCTATCACTGTCCACCCTATCTAAACCTCTAATCATCTTATATGCTTCAATAAGATCCCCTCTTAGCCGCCTCCTTTCTAACGAAAACAACCTCAAATCCTTCAACCTCACTTCATAGGACCTGCCCTCCATACCAGGCAACATCCTGGTAAACCTCCTCTGTACCCTCTCCAATGCCTCCACATCTTTCTTATAATGTGGCGACCAGAACTGCACACAATACTCCAAGTGCGGCCGCACTAGAGTTTTGTACAGTTGCAACATGATGCTGCGGCTCCGAAATTCAATCCCCCTACCAATAAAAGCTAAGACTCCATATGCCTTCTTAACAACTTTATCCACTTGACTGCCTACTTTCAGGGATCTATTGACACATACACCAAGATCCTTCTGTTCCTCAACACTATTAAGAGCCCTACCATTAGCCCTATACTCTACACATTTATTGTTCCTGCCAAAGTGCATTACCTCACACTTTTCCACATTAAACTCCATTTGCCACCTCTCGGCCCAGCTCTGCAACTTGTCCAAGTCACTCTGTAAACTAAAATACCCCTCTTCACTATCTACCACTCCACCAACTTTAGTATCATCTGCAAATTTACTGATCCATCCCTCAATACCCTCATCCAGATCATTTATAAAAATTACAAACAGATAAAATTACAAACAGATCTTTCTCTACACCCTAGCTATGACTGTAACACTATATTCTGCACTCTCATCTTTCCTTTTCTATGAATGGTGTGTTTTGTCTTATTGCATATGAGAAACAATACTTTTCACTAATGTATGTGACATTAATAAATCAAATAGTGTATCTGTGGAATTTGTTTATCGCAGAGGGCTGTAGAGGCTGGGTCATTACGTGTGTTCAAGGCTGCGATAAACAGATTTTTAATCAGTAAGGGAATCAGGAATGGGAAAGTGGAGCTGAGGATTTTCACATCAGATCAGTCATGATCTTGTTTAAAGGTGGAGAGACTTGATGGGCCGAATCGCTTACTTCTGGCTCCTGCAGCTTATGGTCTTATGGTTTGTGCTGTACTGAGATTGGCTGCCTTGCTTCCTACTGTGTTACAGGAGTTTATAATTGGCAATAAACTCTTTGGTTCATGCTGAGTTCATGAAAGGTGCTTCATAAATGCTTGTTCTTTTTTTTCACTGGTTGGCAAGTCTGTAATGAGGGGGAATAGACTCAGGGCGATCATGGTCAGTATCAAAGGGAGAGGTTAGAAGAAATATTTTCCCACAAGAGGCCTATTAGATCAAGAATTTCTTCACTACAAGTGGCTATCGAGGCAGCAACCATATCCTCATTTAAAAAAGCAATTGGGTGAGTATTTGAAAAGGAATAATATAAGAGGTAATGGGGAAAGACCAGGGAAAGGAGATTAGAGTTGATGGCTCCAGTTACAGGACTGGCATTAGTACAAGCTTGGTAAGCCATATAGCTGTCTCCTCTGCTTTGACGCCCATGAAATTATAACTGGAGCTGGATTCTAATCATTCCTTCGTTTTGCTCAACCAAGCTCAGTTTTTTCCAGTGAACCGAATGCTGAGAGACCTTCAAAACATGGGCACAGGGTTATACAGCAATGATGTGTTGGAAGAAAATCCTGGGATTCCCATCCTAACAGCGCCATGGGTGTAACTACACCTCCTGGGCTACAAGTGCTCACCATTACCTTCTCACGGTTAGAGGGACTGGCTTTGCCAGCATTGTAAGAAGTCTTGTAACACCAGGGTAAAGTCCAACAGGTTTATTCCCCAGCATCACCCATGTTCCATTAGCCAATTAGAAAAAGATGCCTAATGTAAAGTCTGGACCTTCCAAAGCACTTTAATGAAGTAATTTAGAAATATTATTGCTGCCAGATTGGGAGGAAGTGGGATCAGGATACCGAATTGGATGATCAGCCATGATCATAATGGTTGGGTGGTTGATTGGTTGAGGTGTGGAATAGATTGCCTGCTCTGATAGCGGAGTTGGACACTTGAGGAACTTTCAAGCGGTTATTGGATAGGCACATGGAGTACTCTAGAATTATAGGGAGTGGGATAGCTTGATCTTGGGATTGGACATAGCTCGGCACAACATTGAGGGCCGAAGGGCCTGTACTGTACAGTAATGTTCTATGTTTCTATATTTCTGTAATAAATGGCAGAGCAGGCTCAGAGGGCCAAATGGCCTCTTCCTGCCCCTATGTTCTATGTTTCTAAAGTAGGAAAACATTGCAATCATTCTTGGCGGGAGGTTGGGGGGTTGGTTGCTGTTCCCACAAATGGGTCAATGACCAGATAATGTATATGGAGAACTTGGCCTGGATATCAGGAGATCTTTCTATTTGTCAAATAGCACAGACCCAAGGGGACAGACAGGGACTCAGTTTAACCTGAAGATGTCTCCTCTGACAGTGCAGAGCTCCTTTCTTACTGTGCAGGAATCTTAACCTTTTAATTAGTTACTTTTTATCTAGCTTCCCATCCAATGATTACAGGACTGCGTAAGCAACTCAAGGTTGCAACTCAGGAATCCTGTTGTTGCAGAATGTGAAATTAGATCCAATGAGTTTGATTATTTGCGGATTGGTATCAGAAGATGATTATAGCAACTGTAAACATCCAGCTGGTTCACTAACTCTCAGGAAGGGCAGCTGACCTACATTTACCTTTTGTTCCACGCTACATGGCAATCTCTTCGAATTCTCAGAGACGATTAGATGGATAATATTCTGCCTGGGTTTCATCTGGTTCCAGTTTCCTCCCACAGTCCAAAAGACATTCATTAGGTGCATTGACCCAAAAAGAAATTGTAGTGTGAAATTCACAGTAATTTCATTGCAGTGTTAATGTGAGCCTCATTTGTGACTAATAAATAAACTTTAAAGAAAAATGTTGCCCATATCCCAAGTATTTTCTTCCCACTTTTATAGGATCTGGGCTTTTCTGGCGAGGTCAGCATTTGTTGTCCATTCTTAACTGCCCTTGAGAAGGTGGTGGTGAGCTGCCTTCTGGAATTGCTGTAGTCCATGTGGTGTCGGTACATCCACAATTCTGTTAGAAGGAATTCCAGGGTTTTGACCTCACTAACAAAGGTGAAAGCTTTTACTTACTGTCACATGAACATGAGGAACATAAAGCATAAGTTTTAAGTTTATTTATTAGTGTTACAAGTGGGCAGCTTGGTGGCAGTGGTTAGCACTGCTACCTCATAGCATCACGCACCCGGATTCGATTCCCAGCTGGGGTCATTGTGTATTAGAATTTGCACATTCTCCCCCTGTCTGCGTGGGTTTCCCCCAGGTTCTCTGATTTCTCCCACAGTCCAAAGATGTGCGGGTTAGGTGGATTGGCCATGCTAAATTGTCTCTTAGTGTCAGGGAGTCTAGCTAAGGGAAATGCATGGAGTTATGGGGATAGGGTATGGGTGGGATTGCGGTCAGTGCCGACTCAATGAGCCGAGAGACCTTCTTTTGCAATGTAGGGATTCTATGAATCTTCTCAGTAAGCTTACATTACAACTTCAATGATGAAAATCCCCTGGGTGCCATACACTGACACCTGTTGGGGTAACTGAGGGAGAATTTAGCCTAGCCAATACACCCAAACAACATGTTTTTCTGGCTGTGGGAGGAAATGATTGCCTTCATTAATCGAGGGATTGAGTTTAGGAGTCGGGAGGTAATGCTACAAATTTATAAGACCCTTGTCAGACCCCACTTGGAGTACTGCGTGCAGTTCTGGTCTCACTATAGGAAGGATGTGGAAGCTATTGAGAAGGTGCAGAGGAGATTTACAAGGATGTTGCCTGGATTGGGAGGCATGCCTTATGAAGATAAGTTGAGGGAGCTGGGACTCTTCTCCCTGGAGAGACGAAGGTTGAGAGGCGACCTGTTAGAGGTTTATAAGATGTTGAGACGAATAGATGGGGTGGATTCTCGGAGGCTATTTCCCAGGGCTGAAATAGTCGCTATGAGAGGACACAGGTTTAAGGTGCTGGGCAGCACGTACAGAGGAGATGTTAGAAGTAAGTTTTTCACTCAGAGGGTGGTGAGTGAATGGAATCGGCTGCCGTCAGTGGTGATAGAGGCGAACTCGCTGGGGTCTTTTAAGAGACTTCTGGATGAGTACATGGGATTTAATTGGATTGGGAGTTACAGATAGTTAGATAAATAGAACTGTGGCCTGGTAGGTACTGATATGATCGGCACAACTTGTGGGCCGAAGGGCTTGTTTGTGCTGTGGTGTTCTATGTCCTATGTTCTATGAAATTGGAGCAGCGGAAGGAAAGCTTCACAGACATACGGAGAGCGTACAAACTCCGCACAGTCCGTGACTGAAGCTGGGAATCTAACCCAGGTCCCTGGCACTGTGAGGCAGCAGTGCTAACCACCGTGCCACAGTGCCGCCTGTAAGATGGATGAGCTGAGAGTGGGTAGCAAGTGCTACTGAAACTTTGTTGAAGAAACGGAGCAAGTTCTGAAGCACTACGTGTACATGGCTAAAAGGAAAGTGAAAGAGAGAGAGAGAGACTGAGAGGGAGGGGAGTTGGAGAAGCAACACAGCTTTTCAGGGGAAGTTTATATATTCAAGCCAGGAGGGAACTAGGGATTCAGACAAGGTTCCCATGTGGTGATTGTCAACGATGAAAATATTTGATGATGGGAATAGACTGCATGGCACCACAAATATAAAACAGAAATGTACATGTTGCCTGGGAAGCTCATAGAAAGATTAGCGACAGGACCCCAGCTGTAATCATGGGGGATTTCAATGTTCGTGACATTGACTGGGATTTACAGAGAGGGGGGGGGGGAACATTCAGAATGCATGAGGGAGTTTATTGAAGTACTTTGAAAAGCTCTTCTTAAACAGCAGGTAAGGGAAATCGCAAGGGGAAATGAACAATATTGGATTTGTTCCAAACTAATGAGAAGGGATATAAAAAGCCACATTGAAGGAAGGGAACATTCGGGGGTCTGGTAATCACGAAGTTATTAATTTTAAAGTTGAAGAGGACAGAACAGATAATAACCATTCAGGAAACGGGATCTCAGCGCAGCAGATTTTCAGGAAGTGCAATGCTACATGAAAGGAATTAAAATGGAAAAAGAAATGATGTAGAGGGATACATATGGATTTAAGCTGGAGTGTTTCTAGGAGGTAATATTTTGGCATTGCAGACACAGTTTATTTACCAGAAATACAGCGAGGAAAAACCAACCAGAAAGTAAAGCTACATAGACAGAAAGGAAAAGCCACAAGGAGAAAGGGATTCAGCAAACCATGGAAAGATTGAAAGAAGGAGCAGGTTGAGGAGAAACATAGAACTAGAATCAGAAAGAGGCCATTTGGCCCTTCAAACCTGCTTCACCATTTGTTATGATCATGGCTGATCATCGAATTCAATATCCTGATCTCTCACCACCCCACTTTCCCCACCTTCCCCCCCCCATATCTTGATGCCTTTAGTCCCAAGAGCTATATGTAAATTCTTGGGATTCAATCTAATTGAATTGGGTGGTACAGCGTTTTAACACTGTTGCCACACAGCACCAGGAGCCAGGTGCAACTCTCAGCTCGGGTCTGTGTGGTGTTTGCACATTCTCCCCATATCTGCGTGGGTTTCCTCCGCATACACTGCTTTCCCCCTCACAGTCTGAAAGACTTGGAGGTTAAGTGGATCAGCCATGTTAAAACTCTTCCTTGGTATATCTGAACAGATGCTGGAGTGTGGCAACTAGGGGATTTTCACAGTGCCTTCATTACAGAGTTTAGTGTAAGCCTACTTGTGACACTAATAAATAAACATTACCTTCTCTATAATGGCAAATAAAAAAATGTGAAACATTTTTGAAGTTTATAGTTTATTTCTTATGTCACAAGTAGGTTTACATTAACACTGCAATGAAGGTACTGTGAAAATCTCCTCATCACTACACTCTGGCACTTGTTTGGGTACACTGAGGAGAATTCAGTATGGCCAATGCTCCCAATACCCAATCTTCGACTGTGGGAGGAAACCAGAACAACTGGAGGAAACCCATGCAGATACAGGGAGTACATGCAGACTCTGTACAGTCAGTGACCCAAGCTGGGAATCGAACCTGAGTTCCTGGTGCTATAAGGCAGCAGTACTAACACATCACATTGGATATTGAATTGGATGATCAGCCATGGTCATAATGAATGATGGAGCAGGCTCAAAGGGTCAAATGACCTCCTCCTAGCCCTATTTTCTATGTTTCTAAGGTAGAAAACATAGCAATGAATCTGAGGGAGCGGGGGGGGGGGGAAATGGCAGCTCTCACAAATTGATTAATGACTAAATAATGTAAATGGAGAATTTGGTTTGGATATCCAGAGCCTCTTCTCTTTATCAAATAGTACAGACCCAAGAGGATAGACAGGGACTCAGTTTAACCAGAAGATGTCACCTCCAACAGCGTAGACCTCCTTTCTTACCACGCAGGAGTCTTAGCCTTTTAATTAGTTATTCTTTATCTCGCTTTCTACCCAATGGTCACAGGACTGCGTAAGCAACTCAAGGTTGCAACTCAGGAATTGTTATCCACCACCTTAAACTACTCTTGGATCCACCAATAGTGTACGCTCACTTCAAGGTCCACACTGCAGTGATTCACCGAAGCCTCCACATTTCTAAACCTCGCAATCTCTCCCACTTGAAAGGACAAGAACAGTGTGCACATAGGAATACCACCACCTCCACATTGCACACCCTCCCCCCCCCTCCCCTCCCCCAAGCCATTCTGACTTGGAGGTATATGGCTGATCCTCCACTGTTGCTTTGGTCAGAATCCTGCAGCTCTCTGCCGGGCAGTACTGCAAGTCGAGATCAAACTGACTGCAGCCAGAACCGGAAAAAAAAGAGAATTCTGATCTCTTCCCATCTTTCAACCTTCAGATTAATAACGTAGACAGCGCAATGGTTTGGCACTTATCCAAAGCAGAGGGAGAGATCCTTTACATTGTAAATGAATAGTGGGAAGTCTTTAGCACTTGCTGCTAGGCGGAATGTAAATGTTCCTTGCTATTTATGAACTCCTGCATGTTAGGGTTTAATGCTGTCACAGCTAGGCTACGCTGTAATTTATTTTCCGGCTGCATCATCCCACCTGGGAATTTAATACCATCCACATTGCCTGGTGCTGTGTGAAAACATGCTGCCCACTTGCTTTGTGAGCACGGCTATCCACGTCGCGACTGCATTCAGACAAACTGGGCACAGTGGGCAACACTGCTGCCTCGCAGCGCCGGGGACCCGGATTCGAGTTTGGCCTCGGGTCACTGTCGGTGTGGAACTTCTTCCTCTTATTTGAAGGGTCAGTTACGAGAGGACACAAGTTAAAAGTGAGGGAGGGCAGTGAGAGGATTTGAGGAAAAATCTTTTTACCCAGCCTATTTGTGACTAACAAATAAACTTTAAACTTCAATGCACTGCCTGGGAGGAGAGTGGAGGTGGCATGCTTCACATCATTTAAAAAATGTCTGGATGAGTACTTGGCAAGTTATACTGGTGGCAGAGTGGTTAGCACTGCTGCCTCACTGCACGAGGACCTGGGTTCAATTCTGGCCTCTGGTCACTGTCTATGCAGACTCTGCACATTCTCCTTGTGTCTCCATGGGTTTCCTCTGGGTGCTCCGGTTTCCTCCCACAGTCCAAAGATCATGTGGCTTAGGTGGAGTAGCATTGTTAAATTGACCCTAGTGTCAGAGAATTAGCAGGGAATGTGTGTTTCGGGGAATAGAGTCTAGGTAGGATTGTGGTTGTTGTACACTCGATGGGCCAAATGGCCTCCTTCCACACTGTAGGGATTCTGTGATAACATTCACGACTAGAGGCAAGTAGGATTAGGTGCGCAGATCGGGGCTTTCATGCATCAGTGCGAACTTGATGGGCCACAGTGCCTCTTCTGTACCATAGTATTTTGTGCCTGTGTGGGTTTCCTCCCAGACTTTAAAGATGTGCAAGTCAGATGGATTGGCCATGCTAAATTGCTCCTTTATGCCAGAGACATTAGCAGAGTAACCACGTGGTGTTCTAGGGATAGGGGCTGCGTGTCAGCACAGGCTCAATGGGCTAAATGGCCTCCTTCTGCACTGTAGTGAATCTGAGTTTATAAAACGGCAGAGAAGGGGACAAAATAAGATAGGGATATGAGTCAAAGCAGTGCAAATATTCCCCCCGCCCCAATCCATGCCAATACTGTAGTTAAGAAAGCCTGCTAAAGCCTCTACTTTTCCAGAAGGAAACTTGGCATGTCAGCCAAGACTCTAATCAATTTTTACAGATGCATCATAAAAAACATTCTTTCTGGTTGTATACAATTTGGTATGGCTCCTGCTCTGCCCTTGACCGCAAGAAACTACAAAAGGTCGTGAATGTAGTCCAGAACATCATGCAAACCAACCTTCCATCCATTGTCTCTGTTTGCACATCCCACTGCCTCAGCAAAGCAGCCAGCATAATTAAGGACCCCACGCATCCTGGACGTTCTCTCTTCCGCCTTCTTCCGTTGGGAAAAAGATTCAAAAGTCTGAGATCACGTACCAACCGACTCAAGAACAGCTTCTTCCCTGCTGCTGTCAGACTTTTGAATAGACCTACCTCACATTAAGTTGACCTTTCTTTACACCCTAGCTATGACTGTAACACTACATTCTACATTCTCTCCTTTCCTTCTCTATGAATGGTATGCTTTGTCTCTATAGCATGCAAGAAACAATACTGTTTACTAATACATGTGACAATAATAAATCAAATCAAATCAAATCAAAATCTGTCTCAGAAAGTCAATGATTATGGTGGGCCCACTTAGAGAATATAAACCATGAGAGTCGCACTGAGTAAAGCAGAGTTCAAGAGGCCCAGCAAAGGAATGAGGACGGAGTTAGTTCAATACTTCAGGGAGTTCAGTGGTAGGTATGAAGCAACTACATCGCTGAAAGATTTATTGCTTCAAATCTTACTTCATAACAGCTGTGCAAACCATTTATAACAGCTGGAAAATGCAAATGTTTGCGAGGTGCAGGTTCAACCACAGGTTGGTTGAACTTTAATTGGTGATCCCGTAGCCTCACGGGCTGATGCAAGGGGAAGGGTTAAGGGGAACTGATTGCTAAGTTCCATTAAGTATATAAAAGTAGATGCAGACATTTTCTGGGTGGGGTGGGGGGTGGAACTGAGGCTGGGTTGGTGCTGAGTCTGGGGCTGATATACTTTACAAGATCACCTTTAACATTGTCCTCCAACACAAACTGGATAAACCATTGTCTCGATGTAAACAGAAGATAGTTGGCTTCTAAGCTTTCTGCACCTCTTTTGTGTCCAGCAGACTTTGGCACAGTGGTTAGCAATGCTGCCTCACAGCACTAGGGACCCAGGTTCGATTCCTGGCTTGGGTCATTGTGCAGAGCCTATGCATTCTCCCCTGGTGTGCCATTCAGTTGAAGTTTATTTATTAGTCACATGTAAGCGTACATTAACAGTGCAATGATGTCATTGTGAAAATCAGCTCATCACCCTGTTCTGGCGCTTGTACGGGTACACGGAGGAAGAAGTTAACAATATAGCTAACCCCCACATAGAACATAGAACACTACAGCACAAACAGGCCCTTCGGCCCACAAGTTGCACCGATCATATCCTTACCTAGCAGGCCTAAACTTCAATCCTATTAAATCCCATGTACTCATCCAGAAGTCTCTTAATCCCAGCGAGCTCGCCTCCACCACCACCGACGGCAGCTGATTCTACTCACGTCTTTGGAGTGTGGGAGAAAACCAGAGTACCCGGAGGAAACCCACACTGACACGGTGAGAACATGCAAACTCCACACAGACAATGACCCAAGCTGGGAAACGACAGGGTATTTTTGCCAGATTCTGTAGCCCTACATATTCTTTGGGCCAAGCTACAGATAATACAGTGCAGACACACTACCTCTGGTAACGTGAACAATGATGCAAACAATGTTGGTGTTAGTCAGGTATCTGCTTTCCAGATTGTAAAAGCCATGAAAGAGCTAACCGCTTGCCTCTTTGTTAGTATTTCCCTACATGATAACAGCAACCACACATCAAACGTAATTCAACAATTGTGGAAAGAGGAAAGACGTATCAATGTTATTCCTCCCTCATCCTCCGAACATCCTGAAGTGCTTGATAACCAATTTCGTGGTTTCGGAGTGTAACACAGAGAAATCGAGCCACTGATTTACTTGGCTTATTCTTTTCTGTGACTGGGTGCCGCTGCCAAAGCCAGTAATCTTTGCCCCGTCCCTAGTTCTGCTCGAACTGAGTGGTTGGCTAAGCCATTTCAGAGGGCAGTTGAGAGTCAGCCACCTTGCTGTAGGTCTGGAGCCACGTGTAGGCCAGACCAGGGAAGGATATTAGGGCTTGAATTTTCACAGAATTGGGAGCTGAGTCAGGACTCCATCAAAAATAAGACACAAGACCAGAATTAGGCTTTCGGCCCATCGAGTCTGCTCCACCATTCAATCATGACTTATGTTTTTCTCATCCCTATTCAACTGCATTTTCCACAAAATACCTGATTCCCTTATCAATTAGGAATCTATCTATCTCTGTTTTGAAGACACTCAATGACCTGGCCTCCACAGCCTTCTGTGGCAAAGATTCACCACTCTCTGGCTAAAGAAATTCCTCCTTACCTTTTTAAGGATTGCCCTTTAACCTAAGGTTGCACCCTTCTTCTCTAGCTTTTCCTCCTAGTGAAAACATCCTCTCCACATCCACTCTATCCAGGCCTCGCAGTATCCTATAAGTTTCAATAAAATCTCCTCTCATCCTTCTAAACTCCAACGAGTACAGATCCAGAATCCTCAATCGTTCTTCATATGGCAAACTCTTCACTCCAGGGACCATTCTTGTAAACCTTCTCTGGACCTTTTTTGAGGCCAGCCCATCCTTCCTTAGATGAGGGGCCCAAAATTGCTCACAATACTCCAAATGGGGCTGATCAGAGTCTTATACAGCCTCACAAGTACATCCCTGCTCTTGTATTCTAGCCCTCGCGACATGAATACTAACGTTGCATTTGCCTTCCTAACTGAACCTGCGTGTTAACCTTAAGAGAATCTTGAACAATGACTACATGGCGAATAGATTCCGATTCCAGGATTCCCGACCCCATTCCCAGGATTTTTGATTTCCAGAAATGGGATAGTTTGGGTCACAAATCCTGATCAGCACTGTGATCTGAACTCATGCTTGTGGCTGAGGATTCAGTCTTGATTAGCAAGGGGGTGAAATGTTATCAGAAATGTGGGGCTGGAGTTACAATCAGATCAGCCCTGACCTTATTAAGTGGTGGCGGAGCAGATTTGAAGGGCTGAGTGGCCTCCTCCTGCTCCTATGTTTGTATTTAATGTAGGAAGCAAGACAATCAATTTGTGCACAGCAAGATCCACAAACAGCAATGTGTAAATGATTCAATAATCAGATTTTCTGCCGTTGATTAAGTCTTGGTGAGAATGCGGGGGACCATGTCCCTACACTTCCATGACATCACATCAAGCTTTCTTTCGCATGCGAGTGAAAGAGAGGAATCGACCCTGGGTCCTTTTGATTCTCGACAGCCCAGCATCCTTATTGAATGATGCTGAGTCTCACAAGTAACACAAGTCTCACAAGTAACAATGCAATGAAGTTACTGGAAAAATCCCTCAGTTGCAACACTCCGGCGCCTGTTTGGGTACACCGAGGGAGAATTTAGCATGGCCAATGCACCTAACCTGCATGTCTTTCAGGCTGTGGGAGGAAACCAGAACACTTGGAGGAAATCCTTGCAGACACAGGGAGAACAGTGACCTGAGCTGGGAATCGAACCCAGGTCCCTGACACTGTGAGGCAGCAGTGCTGACCACTGCACTCATAGTACGCCCCCCAAACCCCTCCCACTGAGTCTTGCCTGCAAGGCCGCAAATCATATTTCCTTAGTGCTGGTCTGAACCATCAGCTGCAGTAAAGAGTTCAAATGGTGGCGGTGACAGGGATTCAAGCTGTGGCTTGAAATACCACTTAAGCAAGCAGAAATGGGCATGGTGACTACATCCCTTCCCTAGAATGGGGAGAGAGAACGGCAGTGCATTTCCTCTGCCTCCCCAGCCCAGATCATTTAACCCCAGCATCGACCCTGGGTCCTTTTGATTCTCGACAGCTCAGCATCCTTATTGAACAAACCAGCTGGATAACACTGTCTCCTGATAATACGGACAAAACCAGTTCATAGCTCAATCCTTTGTTTCAGAGACAAAAAAAACCCCTGTTCAACAATGGAGGAAGGATCAATCCGTTATAGCAAATGGATTTGAGACAGATTTAAAACAATCCGGCAATACCACTGCAGGGTTAATCCCAGAAATGTGCTGTGAAGAGTAAAACAAAACTGACATTACCTCCCCACGAGGCCAACACTTTGCCCCGCCATTGGCCTCTTGGCTGAAATTGTGGAGGTCACATGCTTTCACAATGTAACTCGCGGGCTGTCATCGTGTCTCATCTTTGAGACTATTTGGAAGCCAAATCCACGTCTGGTGTGTGGGAGGCTTTTAAAAGCCATTTGAGTGAAGTGCGGGATGTGCCCACAAAAATGAAGGATAGAAATGGCAGGATTTGGAAACCCCGGATGGCAAGAGAAATCATAAACTTAGTCAAAAGGAAAAAGGAAGCACATGATAGGCTGAGGCATCTACAAACTGACAAAGCTGTTGAGGAGTTTAATGAAAGTAGGAAGGAAGTTAAACATGGAATTAGGAGGGCTTTTAGGGGCTATTTTAGCAAACAGGATAAAGGAGCTTCCCAAGTTTCTGTATTCAGAGCAAGAGTGGCAATATACTAGCACAGTGGTTAGCATTGCTGTTCCACAGTGCCAGGGACCCGGGTTCGATTCTTGGTTTGGGTCACTGGCTGTGCGGCGTTTGCACTTCTCCCTGTGTCTGCGTCCTCCCACAATTTGAAAGACATGCTGGTTCGGTGCAGTGACCTGAATAGGTGCCGGAATGTGGCGACTAGGGGAATTCCACAGTAACTTTGTTGCAGTGTTAATATAAGCCTTACTTGTGACAAATAAAAAAAACTTACACATGGAGCCACAGAAAATGGGTGAGATCCTTCATGAGTATTTTGTATTAGAATTCACCAAGGAGAAGGACATGATGGATGTTGAGGTCAGGGGTTGGTGTGTGAACGCCTTAGAGAATCTCAATATATCAAAGGAGGAAATGTTGACGATTTTAAATTGCATTAAGTTAGATTAGTCCCCGGGGCCAGATGGGATCTATCCTAGGTTACTGCAGGAGACAAGGGAGGAAATAGCTGGCGCCTTAACAGATATCTTCACATCCTCTTTGACCATAGTCGAGATTCCAGAGGACTGGAGAATAGCCAGTTGTTCCCTTCTTTAAGAAAGGAGGCAGAGTTAATCCAAAAAAATTATAGGCTGGTGAGCTTGACGTCAATAGTAGGGAAGCTTTTGCAGAAGATCCCGAGGGACAGGATATATGCACATTTGGAAGAAAACGGACTCATTAGTGACAAGCAGCATGATTTTGTCCAGGGAAGGTCATGTCTCACCAGATGGATTGAGTTTTTTGAAGAGGTGACAAAGATAAAGAATGGGTGGCAAGATGGCACAGTGGTTAGCACTGCTGCCTCACAGCGCCAGGGACCCAGGCTCAATTCCGACCTCGTGTGTCCGTCTGTGTGGAGATTGCACGTTCTCTCCGTGTCTGCATGGGTTTCCTCTCACAGTCCAAAAGTGTGCAAGTTAGGTCGATCAGCCATGCTAAATTTCCCTTTGGTGTTCTAAAATGTATAAGTTAGGATTAACCTTGGTAAATGGGTGAGGTTACAGGGATGGGGAGGATGGGGGAAGATGGGGGGGGGGAGCAGAGTACGGTACTCTGTCAGAGAGTCAGTACAGACTCAATGGGCTGAATGACCTCTTTTGCACTGTGGGGATTATATGAAACAACGCTGCTGGAAAATCAGATTAACTGCCATTAAAGCACAGTTGTTTCTGGAACATTGCAGTGGGCAACTTAGCTCCTGTTTGTTTCTGTATCATAACAGTGCCTTAAAAAAAAACTAGAAAGCTCTTTGAATTATCTTGAGATCATGAAAGCACCAAATAAATGCAAGCTCCTTCTTACTTTCAAACTTATAAAGCCATATCCAATTCCTTACCTTGAAGCAATCGCAGTAATGAGAGTTGAAGTTCACTACTGTCACTTTGCCACGAGGCTTCGGGAAAGCCAATTTCCTCTGTCTTGCTTAACTGTCTCCAGTTATAATCTAAATGGGAAATGGCAGCCTGGCAATTTTGGTTGCAAGATCAAAAACTCCAACAACCTTTATTTTCTTGTGACAGCTCCCATAATGTATTGTGATTCAGACAAACAAGTCCTGCTCTTGATGCTGGGCTCTCTAACAGATAAAAACTTTCAGGGATAACATTGTCCACGTGTTTTGGGGACAGTTGACTCTGTAAGCAGGACTTCCCTGTGTTCCGTCCCAGCCCCTCACTGACCCCAACGTCCCCCACTGCTCCCCCCTCCCCTTCTCATTTCCATTCTCTGTTTGGCTCTCTCCTGTTGTCTTCTTTGAATCCCTATAGTGCAGAAGGAGGCCACTCAGCCCATTGAACCTGCAGACACATCAATCCTATCCAGGTCATCTCGTCATAATCCCTTATATTTACCCTGTTTGTCCTGTACTTTACATCAACTTAAGCTGCACATCTGCCAAGTTAAATTGCCCCTTAGTGTCAGGGAGAGTATCAAGAGTAAATTCACGGGGATATGGTAATCCTTGGTGGGATTGTGGTCAGTTTAGACTTGATGGGCTGAATGGTTTCTGTCTACACTTAGGATTCTATGATTCTAACAGGAGCAGGCCCTTCGACCCACCAGATGCTTCTCTAATCTAATATCTCCTTACCTCTATGTGATCCATATCACTGTCTTCCCTGTTTATTCCTGGGTCTATCCTGATGCCTCTTGAGCATTGTTGTAGAATCTGTTTCCAGTACCTCCCCTGGCAGTGCGTTCCAGGCATTCACCACCCTCTGTGTGAAGAACTTGCCTCTTACATTCCTTTCACATTCCCCCTCTCACCAGAAAGAGCACTCTGTGATTTTTTTTGGTCCGATTCTGCTCAATAGATCAGTTGGACTTAAATCATGGAGTCATCAGCTCAGGAAGAGGCTGCAGTGTCTGTACTGGTCCTTTGAGAAGGGCTAGCCTAACTTGCAATTCCAACTCTGCCTTTCCCTGCGTTTATTTCCAGTGAGGTGGAGATGCCAGTGTTGGACTGGGGTGGGCACGGTAAGAAGTCTCACAACACCAGGTTAAAGTTCAACAGATTCATTTGGAATCATGAGCTTTTGGAGCACTGCTCCTTCCTCAGGTAAGTGAAGAATTATGTTTACAAACAGGGCATACATAGATACAGACACAATTTACAAGACAATGGTTGGAATTTACAGGTTGATCTTTGCAGGTAATCAAGTCTTAAAGGTGCAGACAATGTGAGCGGAGAGAGGATTAAACACAGGTTAAAGTGATATGAATTGTCTCCATCCAGGGACAGTTTGTGAGATTTTGCAAGCCCAGGCAAATTGTGGGGGTTACAGATAGTGTGACATGAACCCAAGATCCTGGTTGAGTCCGTCCTCATGTGTGTGGAACTTGGCCATTAGTTTTTACTCAGCAATTCTACGTTCTCGTGTCTCGTGAAAGCTGCCTTGGAAAACACTTACCCAAAGATCAGAGACAGAATGCTGAAGTTTATCCCGACAGGAAGAGAACACTCCTGCCTGGTGATTGCTGAGCGGTGTTCATTCATCCATTGTCAGCCAATGTTGTCCACCTGATGCGCTGCAGGAAAGGATGTCCCGAGGCATGGTACATTGAGGAGACCATGCAGATGCTATGACAATGGATGAATGAATAGTGCTCAACAATCACCAAGCAAGAGCATTCTTTTCCTGTTGGGGAATGCTTCAGCGGTCACGGGCATTCGACCTCTGATCTTCGGGTAAGTGTTCTCCAAGATTGCCTTCACGACACATGACAACGCAGAATCACCAAGTAAAAACTGATAGCCAAGTTCCGTACCCATGAAGACAGCCTCAACTGGGATCTTGGGTTCATGTCACACTATCTGTAACTTCCACAACTTGCCTAGGCTTGCAAAATCTCACTAACTGTCCTGGATGGAGATAATTCACACCTCTTTAACCACTGCTTAACCCTCTCTTCACTCACATTGTCTGTACCTCTAAAGACTTGCATTCCAAGCATTATCTTGTAAATTGAGTCTGTATCTATGTATGCCCTGTTTATGAACATAACTCTTCGCTCACCTGAGGAAGGAGCAGCGCTCCAAATGTTCGTGATCCCAAATAAACTTATTGGACAAGATGTTGTGAGACTTCTTACTATATTTCCAGTTCCAAATGTAAATGTATATTTATTTCAAGACCACTTGAAAGTGACGGTTCAATCATCTTCCAACACTTCTTTTAAGGCAGTGCAATCTAACAAGTAAATGTTGCTTTCCTGCGGGATAATAGTGCAGTATTAATGCCACTGGATGAGAATTCCAGAGGCCCAGGCTGATGCTCTGGGGACAGAGGTTCAAATCCCACCATGGCAGCTGGTGGAATTTAAATTCAGTGAATTAATAAAATCTGGGCTCAGATCGAGGGGCTACTTGGCCTACTTAGGCGGCTAAGAGGAGACCTTATTGAAACATATAAGATAATTAGAGGTTTAGATAGGGTGGACAGTGATAGCCTTTTTCCGAGGACGGAGAAAGCTAGCATGAGGGGACATAGCTTTAAATTAAGGGGTGGTAGTTATAGGATGGATGTCAGAGGTAGGTTCTTTACCCAGAGGGTGGTAAGGGTATGGAATGCCCTGCCTGCTGCAGTTGTACATGTGCCAAGTTTGGTGGCGTTTAAGAGGTTAGTAGATAAGTTTATGGATGAAAAGTGAATGGTTTAGGTTAGAGGGTCATTGCTTTTTCTTAATTGGTCGGCGCGACATCGAAGGCCGAAGGGCCTGTTCTGCGCTGTAATGTTCTATGTTCTATGTTCTATGTACTCCTGCTCCTATTTCTTATGTTCTTATGTCCTTATTGTCTCAGCAACGGTGGCCTTGAATCTAAGATTAATTGTTGTAAAAACCTAACATCTTGTGGGGAAGGAAATCTTCTGTCCTTACCTGATCTGGTCCAATTGTGACTTCAAGGTCTTATCTGCTCTCTGGAATGGCCTAACAAGTCTCAGCGATGCGCCCATCCCGTGAAATATTAATTAAAAAAGAAATCAAATGTTGTACATACAATAAGCTTTGCAATGAAGGCAATTCTACAGCTATTTCACGAAATGAAGATGTTTAGGGGTGAACAGGATATTTAATAGAATCCCTAAATTGTAGAAGGAAGCCATTTGACCCATCAAGATTGCAGAGACAACAATCTCACCTAGGTCTTATTCCCGTAATACCATATATTAATGCTGATAATCTCCCCGATACTGTGAGACAATTTAACATGGCCAATCAACCTAACCCACAGATTTTTGGACCGTGTGAAGAAACTGGAGAACCTGGAGGAAACCGAGGTTGACATGGGGAGAATGCGCAAATTCTACTTAGACAGTCACCTAAGGCTGGAAATGAACCCGGGTCCCTGGTGCTGTAGGCTGCAATGCTAACTACTGTGGCGTCCTGTAGAAAATGTCAAAAAAAAAATGCTGAAACTAACTAGAATTGTTTTTGTTTACAGGAGTGCAGAAAGTACAAATAGCTAGCAAAGATCTTGGAATGAACATGTCTGAAAAGCATCTGAAATGTTGCCATTGGTTGTAAATATGTTTTTAATGCAGTTCACACACAGTGGTGAGGGATTGAAGAAGGAACTCGGATGAGACTTCCCACAGGAAGCAAGAGATGATTAAAAGATCCAACAGGCGTACAGCGAGAATCTCTTTGTAGGAATCCAGAACGGGGGTGGGGGGGGTTGTCATTTTTCAATTAGAATGATGCTGTTCAGGAACGGTACCAGGAAATATACACTGATCCAAATTCCAGGCCACACAATGCACATCTCTAAGTTTATGTTGAAGTTTATTTATTCCTGTCACAAGCAGGTTTACATTCACACTGCAATGAGGTTACTGCGAAAATCCCTTAGTCACTGCACTCCACCGGCGCTTGTTCGAGTACACTGAGGGAGAATTTAGCATGGCCAATGCGCCAAACCAGCACATCTTTTGGACTGTGGAGGAACAGGAACACCCTATGGAAACACACGGAAAAACGGAGGCAACATGCAAACTCTACACAGACAGTCATTTCTTTGAAGGAACTCTTTAAAATAAAAATCTTACTCCAACTTATAAATCAAAGGGTTTAATAATGAAACATCGTTACTCCAAACATGAAGCCTCACCCTAGGCCACTCTAAACTCCGCACAATTCTACATAGTTCCTTATTTATAGTGAGTCAGCTGACTATTACATCACTCAGTAATCGGTACCATGGTTTACAGGATCAGCTGGCCCTTATATTTGGTTCCCGTGCCTCACATTACAATCAATACAAAGTTGTCACATTCTAACAACAGCGACCTAAGCCGGGATTCGAACCCAGGTCCCCGGCATTGTGAGGCAGCAGTGCCAACCACTGTGCCACCACAATCTGAGGTATTGGAGAACCGTCGGCCCCTGATTGGCCAGTGGCTTTAAGAAGGGGACTTCCTCTCTGAGGAGTAGAATTCCCCATTGTCCAAAATGTCAACAGGCCAATGTGCCCGGGAAAGTCCCCCTCAGCGGATGTTTCCCAACCTTTAAGCTCCTTGATATGATTCAGTTCTTCTTCCCTGTGAATGCAAGTTGTGACTGCTCCGCAGAACTCTCAGTTCAATGAGGAGATTTGATGAGGATTGTTACCCTCCCACCCACTTCCGAATGATGATGGTCTCTCTTCAATTTTTTCAAATTTGGTTTTAGTGCAGATTATTGGATAAAGGCAGCAGGCAGTTAATAAAACTGATTATTCTAAGTGAGAACTCTCTCTCTCTCTCTATTTCTCTCCAGACATGACTGTCTATCATCCTGAAAATCCTCTTAAATAGGGATTAAGAATTAAATTCATATGACGGCCTTGGCCCCAGCCATTACCTTGTTCACCAGAGAGAGAGAGAGAGGGAACAGCAGCTGAGCATGAATATTTAGTTGTGTAGCTCAACAGTCCAGCATAAAATTTAAATATCTTTTCAAATTCACCAATGGCACCCAGTGCAGAAGAAAGGAAGTTGTCTTTAAGACAATGCCTCATATTTGCAGGTTTACTTTAGAATGAGTCCCAAAGACTAAAGGGCTAGGTGGGGAATTGGCAGACACAGGTCTGGTTGTAGTGTTTTCAGATTTGAGGCAATGCCATTTGTGTTCATAGAATCTCTACAGTACAGAAGGAGGCCATTCAGCCCATCGAGCCTGCACCGACAATAATCCCACCCAGGCCCTATGCCCATAACCCCACATATTTATCCCGTTAATCCCCCCGAAACTAGGATCAATTTAGTATGATCAATCCACCGAACCCGCATATCTTTGATGTACCAGAGGTTCCGGTTAGGCCATGCTAAATTTTCTCTCAGTGTACTCGAACAGGCACCGGGATGTGGCAAGCAGGGGATTTTCACAGTAACTTCACTTGATTTGATTTGATTTATTATTGTCACATGCATTAGTATGCAGTGAGAAGTATTGTTTCTTGCGTGCGATACAGTCAAAGCATACCGTTTATAGAGAAGGAAAGGAGAGAGTGCAGAATGTAGTGTTATAGCCATAGCTAGGGTGTAGAGAAGGATCAACTTAGTGTGATGTAGGTCCATTCAAAAGTCTGATGGCAGCAGGAAAGGAACTGTTCTTGAGTGATTGGTACGTGAATTCAGACTTTTGTACATTTTTCCCAATGGAAGGAGGTGGAAGAGAGAAAATCTGTGTTGTGTGTAGTCCTTGATTATGCTGGCTGCTTTTCCGAGGCAGCAGGAAGCGTAGACAGAGTCAATGGATGGGCTACATTCACAACCTTTTGGACTTTCTTGCAATCTTGGACAGAGCCATACCAGCTGTGGTAAAACCAGAAAGAATGCTTTCTATGTGCATCTGCAAAAATTGGTCAAAGTTGCAGCGGAAACACCAAATTTCCTTTATCTTCCAAGAAGGTAGAGGTGTTGATGGACTTTCTTAGCTATAGTGTTAGCATGGGGGACAAGGGTGGGTTGTTGATGATCTGGACACCTAAAAACTTGAAGTTCTTGACCATTTCTACTTTGTCCCATTGATGTAGACAGGGGCATGTTCTCTACTACGCTTCCTGAAATCGATGACAATCTCCTTCAATTTGTTGACATTGAGGGAGAGATTATTATTGTTGCATCAATTCACCTGATTTTCTACCTCATTCCTGTATTCTGTCTTGCCATTATTCTATGCAGTGTTAATGTAAGTCTATTTGTAACTAATAAATTAACTTTAAACTTTACTTTATTCTGTTGTCTGGGAATGGGAATGGAATGTAAGAAAAAGGGTTCTCAACTTGCCCCAACTTCCACCTCCACTTATTTTCCAGTGGACAGTGATCAAGGGTCTTGACCTGTGGTACGTTAGCCCACTGCGCCCCACTTCTCTACTCTGAAAGGCAACACTGAGGCCTAGTCACCACCATTGATACTTTGTCCCAACAGCACCAAGCCTGAAGTCAGCTAACTGAGCATGTATTTTGAATTAAACCTGGGATCTTTCTGAGCCGTATAGCTTGTCTAATTTCTGCCTTTTCCTATGACAGTCACAGGGAGGCCCAGGTTAGTTGCATAGTTACAAATCCTGAGTGTGCTTCTTTGTGCCAAACTAATAAATATACATAAAGACTATTGCATTTTCAATAAAATGCCAAATATCAATTCAGAGTATGGTTGAACTATTCAGAAATGCATTCCCTTAATAAGAATATCGGGATAGATTAAAGCATGGAAAATAGGAGTAGGACAAGGCCATTTGGCCCTTCGAGCCTGCTCCAGCATTCATTAAGATCACAGCTGATCATCCAACTCAATCCTGCTTTCTCCCCATAACCTTTGATTCCATTTATGTTCTATATCCAACCGACTCTTGAGTACATTCAATGTTTTGGCATCAACTACTTCCTGTGATATTGAATTCCACAGGAATATGAGGAGATCATTTAGCTCTTTGAATCTCGTCCAGCATTTTCATTTAGATTGTTCCTGACCTGTATTTTAACTTCAGAGGAGGTAGTGGAAGCGGATATGGCAGTGACTTTTAAGGGGCATCTTGACAAATACATGAATAGGATGGGAATAGAGGGATATGGTCCCTGGAAGGGTACAGGGGTTCAGACACGCAGCATGTTTGGTGCAGGCTTGGAGGGCCAAAGAGCCTATTCCTGTGCTGCAATTTTCTTTGTTCTTTGTTATTTCTGTGCTTCTGTTTTATAAAAAGTTTAAAAGTTTTAAGATTATTTCTTTGTATCACAGGTTGGCTGACATTAGCATTGCAATAGTAGCCACTCTAACGCCTGTTTGGGTACACCAAGGGAGAATTTACCACGGCCAAAGCACTTAACCAACACATCTTTCAGACTGTGAGAGGAAACTGGAATACCTAGAAGAAACCCATGCAGATACGGGGAGAATGTGCAGACTCTGCACAGACAGTGACCCAAGAAGGAAATCAAACTTGGGTTCATGGCACTGTGAGGCAGCAGTGGTAAACATTGTGCTACCCTTAACCTCATCACGCAACCGGCAATCATTTTTAATAAATAACAAATTTCGTATTCTTGATTGTGATGCTCGAAGCTGCAAAGTTCTCTCCATCACGTGGCTAATCAGGGACCTGAGCCACCCTTATTACCTGTCATTGCCAGATGCTGGAAGAACTTACAAGTTGATACTCAACCTGCTTGGGAGAATTCTAGTCCCGGAGATGATGGCTTCATGGTCATCAGTAGATTCTTAATTCCAGATTTTTAATGAATTCAAATTCCACCATCTTCCTTGGTGGGATTCAAACTCGGGCGCCCAGAGCATTAGTTGAGTTTCAGAATTAATAGTCTAATGATAATACCACTAGGCCATCACCTCTCTGTGCAGATTTTCTCTGACTGGTATAACTGAAATGATTTGCACAAAAAGCAAGGGCAAGTGCAGTGAGGCGCATGGCGATTGCTCACTACATTGACAATCAGGGCCATGCGCTCCCTCTGTGCCTAATCAAAGCATAAATATTTCTTTTGTTTTCACCAAATAAAGCTGACAACAGTTCTATTCATATATGAATGATGAAGCATTTTCTTTAACACATTCTGAAATAAATGGCATGTATTAAATGCATTCATGGGGTCATGGGTCCAAAGATATGCGGGTTAGGTTGATTAGCCATGATAAATTGCCTCTTAGCATGGTGGAGAGAGCAGGGTAAATATGTGGAGTTATAGAGTTGGGGTCTGGGTGGGACTGTTTTTGGTGCAGGCTCAATGGACTAACTTTGGCTAATTGGCAAAACAAATTCTCCCTAAATTGTCTCAAATTTGATTTTTTAATCCATAGATCTATAAACACGGACAGAGATCGCGGGTAGAGGTGGGAACATCGGGGTGGCGGCGCGGGCTCGTTGGGCCGAAGGGCCTGTTTCCCGTGCTGTTTTATTCTTTGTTTTTTGTTCTGCACTGTAGGGATTAATCTATGATCTAAGATTGCTCGTCTGGACTGGTCTTGTATATGAGTCACGAATAAACCTGTTTTCACCACACTGCTGACTACTGAATAGAGTTTTATATATAAATATATATATATGTGCTACCTCACAGTGCCAGGAACCTGGGTTTGATTCTGGTCTCGAGTCGCTGTCTGTGTGGAATCTGAACATTCTCCCTGTGTCTGCGTGGGTTTCCTCCGGGTGTTCCAATTTCTTCCTACAGTCCAGAGATGTACAGGTTAGATCGATTGGTTATGCTAAACTGACCCTCGTGTCAGAGGATTAACAAGATAATCATGTGGGGTTATGGGGATAGGAACTGAGTGGAATTGCGGTCAGTGCAGATTATCGATGGGCCAAATGGCCTGCTTCTGCACTGCAGGGATTCTGTGATATCCAAAACTGAGGAAGATACAAGGCTAAGTGGGGAGAAGCAATGCAGACTAATTTAGAATTATTGAGCAATGAGCCAGACATAATGGGGTGAGCAGCCACCAGAGACATCCATGGTTCTGAACTCACAAGCTGCTACAACGATGCCCTTGCCTGTACAAAACTCACACACACACACATACACACACACCACATGCACAGAAAAATCACAACTCCACAGAAGGAAAGACAGCACCACAAAATAATTACGTTATAATAACACAGAATGTGCTTATTGGTCTGAAGAAAGACAGACTGTCTTGGGCTAACAAAAGAACTGAAACATTGACAAGTCATCACCGATCATAGAAGCTGAAAGCCAGCAAAAAAAAATCAAAGCAACTTTTGTGTGCTTTTTGTTTATATTTTAATGTGTACAGATGACCCTGGAGTATTTGAGGTGATTGGCAGTGAGCATAAATTTTCTTGCTGTGTGTCTACTGCTGTATCGATTTCATCACTCCGTGAGTCTGATGCTAGATTTGCGCAAGAAACACATCTGGGTTAAAGCTCAAGGTTTAAACATATTCACAAATCTGCAAGAAGGTGAAGTCTCTCTGGCCTGCGTTTTTCTTCCACACTGCTTCCAAACCTAGTTTTGTTTGGTTAATGAGTTAGCTGCCTTCAGATCCACCTATCGCCAATGGGAACGTTATCTCCATATTCTCCAGTCGAATAGCGACCTTCAAGATTACACAAATTGTAGTCAGAATCTCTCTTGTCTCCTTATGACTTTAGGGTGGCAAAGTGGTTAGCACTGCTGCCACATGGAGCGAGGGATCGATTCCGGCCTGGAGTGACAAGGCGGAATTTGAATGTTCTCCCAGTGTCTGCATGGGTTTAGAACATAGAACGTAGAACATAAAACATTACAGCGCAGAACAGGCCCTTCGGCCTTCGATGTTGCGCCGACCAATTAAGAAAAAGCAATGACCCTCTAACCTAAACAATTCCCTTTTCATTCATAAACTTATCTACTAACCTCTTAAACGCCACCAAACTTGGCGCATCTACAACTGCAGCAGGCAGGGCATTCCATACCCTTACCACCCTCTGGGTAAAGAACCTACCTCTGACATCCGTCCTAAAACCACCACCCCTTAATTTAAAGCTATGTCCCCTCGTGCTAGCTTTCTCCATCCTAGGAAAAAGGCTATCACTGTCCACCCTATCTAAACCTCTAATCATCTTATATGCTTCAATAAGATCCCCTCTTAGCCGCCTCCTTTCTAACGAAAACAACCTCAAATCCTTCAGCCTCTCTTCATAGGACCTGCCCTCCATACCATGCAACATCCTGGTAAACCTCCTCTGTACCCTCTCCAATGCCTCCACATCTTTCTTATAATGAGGGGACCAGAACTGCACACAATACTCCAAGTGCGGCCGCACTAGAGTTTTGTACAGTTGCAACATGACGTTGCGGCTCCGAAATTCAATCCCCCTACCAATAAAAGCTAAGACTCCGTATGCCTTCTTAACAACCTTATCGACTTGATTGCCAACTTTCAGGGATCTATGCACATATACACCAAGATCCCTCTGTTCTTTAACTCTATTAAGAGTCCTACCATTAGCTCTATACTCTACACATTTGTTATTCCTGCCAAAGTGAATTACCTCACACTTTTCCACATTAAACTTCATTTGTCACCTCTCGGCCCAGCTCTGCAACTTGTCCAAGTCTGCAAAGTATAACACCCCTCTTCACTATCTACCACTCCTCCGACTTTGGTGTCATCCGCAAATTTACTAATCCATCCTTCAATACCCTCATCCAGATCATTTATAAAAATTACAAACAGCAGGGGCCCAAAAACAGATCCCTGAGGTACACCACTTGTAACCGAACTCCATGATGAATAATTTCCATCAACCACCACCCTCTGTCTTCTATCAGCTAGCCAATTCCTAATCCAATTAGCTAAATCAGCCTCAATCCCATACATCTGCATTTTCTGCAGAAGCCTTCCATGGGCCACCTTATCGAACGTCTTACTAAAGTCCATATATACCACATCAACTGCCTTACCCCCATCCACCTCTTTGGTCACTTTTTCAAAAAACTCAATAAGGTTCACAACTTACCCTTCACAAAACCATGCTGACTATCCCCAATCAATTTTTTTCTCTCTAAATAACTATAAATCCTATCCCTAATAATTCTTTCCAATTCTTTGCCCATAACAGAAGTAAGACTCACCGGTCTATAATTCCCAGGAAAGTCTCTATTCCCCTTCTTGAACAATGGGATCACATTCGCTATCCTCCAGTCTTCCGGCACTATACCCGTAACCAATGACGACCTGAAGATCAGAGCCAGAGGCTCTGCAATCGCCTCTCTCGCCTCCCAGAGAATCCTAGGGTAAATCCCGTCCGGCCCAGGGGACTTATCTAACTTCCAACCCTCAAGAATATCTAGCACATCCTCCTTATCTACTTCAATACTTTCCAGTTTGCAACCCTGTATCCCAGTGTTCTCCACAACTATATTTACATCTCCCTGCGTGAATACCGAAGAGAAATATTTGTTCAGTGCCTCTCCAATCTCTTCAGGCTCCACGCACAACTTCCCACTGCTGTCTCTGACTGGCCCTAATCTTGCCCTAACCAATCTTCTATTCTTAGCATATCTAAAGAAAGCTTTAGGATTCTCCTTGATTCTATCAGCCAAAGTCTTCTCGTGTCCCCTTTTAGCTCTTCTCAACTCCCTCTTTAGCTCCCTCCTGGATAATCTATAGCTATCCATTGCACTGACTGAGCCTTCAAGCCTCATCCTGACATAAGCCTCCTTTTTCCTTTTAACCAGTGAATTAACTTTTTTAGTCCACCATGGTTCCCTTACTCGACCATTTCCTCCTTGCCCGACAGGGACATACTTATCAAGATCTCGCAGTAGCTGCTCCTTGAATAAGCTCCACATTTCAGATATTCTCAGTCCCTGTAGTTTCCTAGTCCAACCTATGCACCCTAATTCCCTCCTAATGGCTTCGTAATTACCATTCCCCCAGCTATAACTACTGCCCCCAGCTTCATGCCTATTCCTATCCATCACTAAGGTGAACGTAACCGAATTGTGGTCACTATCACCAAAATGTTCACCAACTTCCAAGTCTAACACCTGGTCTGACTCATTGCCCAGCACCAAATCCAATGTAGCCTCACCTCTAGTTGGCCTATCTACATACTGAGTCAAAAACCTTCCTGCACACTTTGTACAAAAACTGACCCCTCTAATGAGCTAGAGCTATAGCTATTCCAATCAATATTAGTAAAGTTAAAGTCCCCCATAACAATTACCCTATTACTTTCACTCCTGTCCAGGATCGACTTTGCAATCCTTTCCTCTACCTCTCTAGAACTTTTAGGAGGTCCATAAAAGACTCCCAACAGGGTGACCTCTCCTCTCCTGTTTCTAATCTCAGCTCATACTACCTCAACAGACAAGTTTCCTCCCACACTCCAAAGATATGTGGATTGGGTGGACTAGCCATGCTAAAATTGTTTCTTGGTGTCGGCAGGATTAGTAGAGTAACTGCAAGGGGTCATGGGGATCGTTGCTAGTGCAAGCTTGATGGATCAAATGGCCCCCTTCTGTACTGCAGGGATTCTAAGTCCAAAGATGTGTAGGTTAGTTGGATTAGGCATAGTATATCCATGTGCTCAGTTTTGGTTGCTTTGCTGTAGGAAAGATGTTACTAAACTGGAGAGAGTGCAAGGATGTTGCCAAGACTCAAGAAGCTGACTTATAGGGGAGAGATTGGGCAGGCTAGGTCTTTTATCTTTGGAGTTTAGGAGACTGAGGAATGATCTTATAGAGGTGTATAAGACCATGAGAGGCACAGATGGGGTGAATACACTCAGTCTTTTCCCCAGGGTTGGGAATCGAGAACAAAGGAGCATAGATTTAAGCTAAGAGGGGAAAGAATTAATGAAAGCCTTAGGAACACCTTTTTTTACACAGAGGGCAGTGCATATGTGGAATAAGCTGCCAGAGGAACTGGTTGAGATGGGACATTAACAACATTTAAAAGGCATTTGGATAGAAACATTGATTAGAAGAGGGATATCGGCCAAATACGGGGCTTTTTGGTTGGCATGGACCAGTTTCGGCTGAAGGGCCTGTCTTTATGCCATACATTCTATTATTTTATATGCACAGAGTTATGTGGATAGGCTGTGATGGGTAGGCTTGGGTAAGGTGCTCTTTTGAAGAGTCAGTGCAGACTGTAGGGATTCGATTGATGATATCAGGGTTTGGTGACAAATCCATCTCAAGTTCAGTTGTTTCATTCAAAACCAATTCCTTTCCCACACTGCCAACAATTTGATACCTTTTTCAGGTTACCATTATTCATTGAAAAAAAACAAAATATTTATTTCCCATCAACGACACATCTTTATCCTTGGGATATCCAGGCGAGGACCTGGCAAATGGAGTATAATGTTGGCAGTATGAGGTTATCCACTTTGGAAAGAATAATGGTAGGAAGGACTACTACTTAAATGGAGAAAAGCTGCAGCATGCGACGGTGCAGAGGGACCTGGGCGTCTTTGTGCACGAATCACAAAAACACAGTCTGCAGGTGCAGCAGGTGATTAAAAAGGCAAATGCAATGTTGGCCTTTATAGCTTGGGGGATAGAATATAAAAGGAGGGAGTTCTATTGCAGCTGTGTAGGGTGCTGGTGAGGCTGCAGCTGGAGTTCTGTGTGCAGTTTTGGTCGCTGCATTCGAGGAAGGATATATTGGCCTTGGATGGTGTGCAGAGAAGGTTTACTCGGCTAATACCGGAGATGAGGGCATTGGATTATGAGGAAAGACTGAATAGGCTAGGTTTGTACTCTTTGGAATTTAGAAGGCTGAGAGGGGATCTTATAGAAACGTATAAGATAATGAAGGGGATGGATAGGGGTTGAGGTTGAGAGACTCTTCCCACTTAGCAAAGATAGCAGGACTAGAGGGCACAGCCTCAAGATTAGAGGGGGGAGCGGGTGGTTCAGATCAGAGTTGCGGAGGGGTTTCTTCACGCAAAGGGTGGTGAATCTTTGAAATTCTCTGCCTGATGAGGTGGTGGAGGCTTCCTCACTGAATATGTTCAAGTCAAAAGTGGATAGGTTTTTAATTGACAAGGGAATTAAGGGTTACGGGGAGAAAGCAGGAAAGTGGTACTGAACCACTACAGATCAGCCATGATCTTATTGAATGGCGGGGCAGGCTTGAGGGGCTGGATGGCCTACTTTTGCTCCTATTTCTTATGTTCTTATGTTCTTATATTTCTGTGTTCCCGATTATTCATTATTCTCTTACTTCTTGCACACTTCATAGAATCATAGAATCCTACACAAATCCTACAGTTAGGATGGAGAAAGCTAGCACGAGGGGACATAGCTTTAAATTAAGGAGTGGTAGTTATAGGACGGATGTCAGAGGTAGGTTCTTTACCCAGAGGATGGTAAGGGTATGGAATGCCTTGCCTGCGTCAGTTGTAGATGCGCCAAGTTTGGTGGCGTTTAAGAGGTTAGTAGATAAGTTTATAGATGAAAAGGTTTAGGTTAGAGGGTCACTGCTTGTTCCTAATTGGTCAGTGCAACATCGAAGGCCGAAGGGCCTGTTCTGTGCTGTAATGTTCTATGTTCTATGTTCTATGTACAGTGCATAAGGAGGCCATTCGGCCCATTGAGCCTGCATCGACCACAATCCCACCCAGGCCCTATTCCCATAACCTCATGCATTTATCCTTGGTAGTCCCCCTGACACTAAGGGGATATTTGGCATGGCCAGTCCACCTAATCTGCTCATCTTTGGACTGTGGGAGGAAATTGGAGCACTCGGAGGAAACCCATGCAGACGCAGGGAGAATGTGCAGACTCAAGCTGAGAATTGAACCTGGGTCCCTGGCGGTCTGAGGTAGCAGTGCCGCTGTGTTGTATATGTATATATCTATAAACATATTTAATTTTATCCACTACATTTTTGTGTAAGCAAATTCCTCAATATTTCCAGCAGTGATTAGCCAGGGACCCGGGTTCAATTCCCAGCTGGGTCACTGTCTGTGCAAAGTCTGTATGTTCTCCCTGTGTCTGTGCGGGTTTCCTCTGGGTGCTCCAGCTTCCTCTCACAGTCTGAAAGATGCCCTGGTTAGGATCATAAGACATAGGAGCAGAATTAGACCATTCGGCCCTGGGAGTCTGATCTGCTATTCAATCATGGCTGATATGCTCCTCATCCTCAATTTCCTGCCTGCTCCCCATAACCCTTCAACCTGCTACCAATTAAAAACCAGTCTAACTCCTTCTTAAATTTACTCACTGTCACAGCATCCACTGCATTTTGGCGTAGCAAATTCCACAGATTCACAATTCTTGGGAGAAGCAGTTTCTCCTCAAACCTCTTCTAAATTTGTTACCCCTTATCCTAAGACTATAATCTCTGACCATGGCCAATACATTCCTGGAAGAGGTGCATTAGCCATGCTAAATTCTCTCTCAGTATACCCGAACAGGTACTGGAGTGGAGCGACTAGGAGAATTTCACAGTAACTTCATTGCAGTGTTAATGTAAGCCTTACTTGCGATACTAATAAATAAACTTCCAAACTTTTTCCTCTCTCAATTCGCCTCCTAACTTCTTCATGATTATCTGCAATTTTTGCTCATCCTATTTTTATCAAATGCCTCCCCATCTTGCATTGCCTCCTTTTTTTTGAGAAGATTCCCACACTTGTTTTCAAATACCTCCATGGCCCTTCCCTCTCGCTCTGATATCTTTCAACCGCTCTGAGATATCTGCTCTCTTCTGCTCCAGAAGCTTATCTGCTGGACAGCTTGGGAAACATTCAGCTGGAGTCATCGGAGACAGAGATTCCTTATAAATGTGGAGTGCGACAGAATGGAAGCGTTAAGATGCAAAATAAATACATTCTTCAACTTGAAAACAGAGCCCAAATGTTATGGGACACGAAACACTCAATGTTGCCCTATCCCAAGTGGAGAACGCATTCGCTATACATGAGCTTCTCAGTAAGTTATTTTAGGTGTTTTCCTTGACTTCAGCTTTAAGTTTACGTTTTCTTCCCCACTCTCTCCCCTGAGCTGGCTGACATTTATTGGCAACACTCCAGGAAAGGCTCATTCTCCATGTGTGAGCACTTGAGAACGAATGAAAGGAATCTGCTCTCACTCAACATTGCTGCCAACACATCTTTTTTTATTAATAGAGTTAATAGATAATCGTGGAATCATAGATAACCCGACAATGCAAAAGGAGGCCATTTGCCTCAACAACAATGCCATCCCAGACCCTATGCCTGCAACCTTACACATTGACCCAGCTAATCCTTCTGACCAACACATCCTGGGACACTAATTTAGCATGGCCAATCCAAAAACCTGCACATTTTTGCAGTGAGAGAGGAAACCGTAACGCTCAGAGGAAACCCAGGCAGACATGGGGAGAATGTGCAAACTCTGTCACCCGAGCAGGGAATTGAACCCAGGTCTCTCGAGCTATGATGCAGTACTGCTGACCACCGTGCCACTGTGCCACCGTCTCTAAGGTGCCATGGTGTTATGGTTATTACACTGGACGAGTACCCCAGAAACTTTTGAAGGTGGAAAGGGGAACTAAGTCCTTGGGGTAAGGGGAGAACACATCCTTGCCACCTCCAGCCCACATGTCACATTACTGTCTAATACATGTTGATTGACACATAAATAAAACAATAAATGCCATGGGGAGGCAATGGCTGAATGGTGTTATCACTAGACTATTCATCCAGAGCCTCAACTAATTCTCTGGAGACCTGGATTCAAATCCCACCATGACAGGTGGTGCAATAAAAAAAATCTGGAATTAAGAATCTACTGATCAACTTTGTTGACTGTTGGAAAAACCTATTTGGCTCAGTAAAGCCCTTTAGGTACGGACTTCTGCCATCCTTACCTGGTTTACATGTGACTCCAGAGCCACAGCAACATGGTTGACTCTCAACTATCCTCCAAAGGCAACTAAGGGTGAGCAATAAATGCTGGCCAGCTGGTGACACTCGTCCTCTGAGTGAGTATGAAAAAAGTTGCAACTTGCACGTTCTTCAGTTTACATCTGTGCAGCATTTCAATGTTTCACAGAAGCATTGTAAGTTTGTACGGACAAGGGAAATGTGACTAACTGAATAATCCTTCTAAAGAGACAGCTTCAGTGCAATGTACCAAAAGGCCTTCTTCAAAGCAGTCTGATCCTGAAAACGTGGGGAACAAGCTAAAAGAGTGGGAATTATAAGGGGTGTGTAAAAGCCTTGGTCAGGATTAGACAGAGTAGATTCAGTTAGAATGTTCCCGATGATAGGGCAGTCCAAAAGTGGGGTCATAGTTTTGAGGATAACTATTTGGAACTGAGCTGAGGAGAAATTTCTTCACTTAGAGGGTGGGGACGGCGTGTGGAATTCATGACCACAGGAAGTGGTTGAGGCCAAAACATTGCGTAATTTCAGGAAGAAATTAGAGAAAGCTCTTGGGGCTAAAAGGATCGGGGGATATGAAGGGGACATGGCAGGATCAGGATATTGAATTTCTTGATCAAACATGATCATAATGTATGGTGGAGCAGGCTCAAAAGGCCAAAAAAGAACTTAGGAACTAGGGGCAGAAGTAGACCATTCGGCTCCTTGAGCCTGCACCATCATTCAATAAGATCATGGTTGATCTTTTTTGTGGACTCAGCTCCACATTGGTCTACTCCTGCTCCTATTTTCTTGGGTTTCTATGTTTAAAAAGATGAGTTTGAGGGAAAAATTTCGAGAGGGAATTCCAGGGTCCATGGACGAGATTTTATGACCTCACTCGAACAAGGCTGGAGGTTCCCACATGAGGTTGACAGACATTTCCATTGCCGCCTCTCGCCCGCTCCGATTCAGTAGCGACCGGGGCAATAGAATTCCGCTCATGACTTGAGTCATGCTCGATTCTGAAGGGCTGCCAATGTGAAGAAGAAGGACACAGGTGTCCGCTAGTATTGTAATGAAAAGATGAGTGGGGGGTGGGGGGAGGTCGGATGCACATTTGGGTTAGCAACGTTACCAGAGAGTAATACAGCGCAGAAGGAAACCATTTGGCTCATCACATCTGTATCGGCACTGAGGGAGCTATCCAATTAGTTCACGTGTAAAATCAGTTGAGCTTCCAGCGAGGAAAAGTCTTCCTTTTGAAGGCAAAATTCCCACCGAGTGCAATCAGGAGTAGTTCCGACACAGTAGTCCCTTATCCTGTGGCCCTGTCGCCAAGTCATTTCCTCGGTAGAATTAATTTGATTACCCAAAAAAAAAATCCTTTGTTGAAAATTCCTGATCTCGAACAAACCTTCCCAATCATTCAATTTTTTTTTAATTAAAGATCTGGTTACATCCTGTCCTAACCACTCAAATCCAGGTATGGTCATTAATCTTTCTAAAATGAATTCACCTGTGGCTAATAGCAATATATTGTCTCAGAGGACTGTCAAGGACCATATACTGCAATGCATGACCATTATATAGTAATTACACAGGGGATTAGTGAGAGTGTCTTGTAGATAAAGCCAAGCCAGGAACAGCGTGGAGGGGTTTCCTGCTCTTGGTCGAGTCGCTATACCCCTACTGAGCATCAATGTCAGGAATTACATCTATATTTAAAAGCTGGCTGAATAAAACCTTCTAAATAGACGTGTTAAAACTTTAATTAGAAAATTAAAATGCACCCATGCATATTTATTATTGGCACAGGGCTGTTGAAATAAAAGAGAGATTTGCTCTCCTCACAAGCTGTGTCTCAGCGTGATTTAATGCCCCACTATAACTTCCCGAGTCCTGTTTGAGTGCACATACCTAAAACATCAAAGCTCTACTGTAAATATTTCCAGAAGATGTCAATGCTGTCTAGTGGCATTTAATTCACGTACTGACTCCCAGGCTTATTATTCAGTCGATACCTATTTAGAACTAGCAAGGCCTTCAGGGGATGAAAAAAAGCCTTCTTTGAGTTTGGCACAGTGTGCAAGGAGTAGCCATAAAAGAGCAAGGACAAAAGTGCTGAGTTTCTTTTCATTTTTGTACAGTGGGAGGGATTGCCTCGGAAACTAAGCCGCTTAACTCGCTAGTTTCGAAGGGTGGCTCTTACACAGGGCAAAATGTCCCCACTCTGCTTCCATCGCCACCAACCACAGCCCCGCCACCCCACCCCACCCCCGCCTCTCCTCTTAATGCTGAGACCTTTAGTTCTTACCACAAGCAAACCACGTTTCAGCCCAGCGAGGACAGGTTTAAGATTTGAGCCCAGGCAGGAATCAGCACTGCCCCTGACTTCGACACTCATTACTTCCAATGCTTTTTGCAAAATGTGTAATTCGACAGCCTGGGGGTACATTCCTAACGGACCAGTGTGGCTAGTTTATTCGTAGAATCCCCATCAGGTAGAAGGAGGCCATTTGGCCCATCAGTTGTCTACTGACTCTCTGACAGAACACTTTACCCACGCTCTATCCGCACATTCATCCCACTAATCTGATGGGCAATACGACAGCTCAGTGACTATCACTCTTGGCTGTGCAGATATATGGATTTGGGCCAGTGTCTGTGGGAGTTTGCACATTCTTCCTGTGCTTGCGTGGGTTTTCTCCGGGTGCTCTGGTTTCCTCCCATACTCCAAAAACATGCTCTTAGGCTGACTGGTGCTGAAAAATTGTCTCTAAATTAGTCGTCTCTCAATCTGGTTATTGTTCTGTTATCGTAGAGTCCAATAGGCTTAGACAAAGGTCATAGGTAGGAGAGGGCACTTACAATGTGAAAATGGCGGCAGGCACTCATTGGGCTAAAGGGCCTGTTTTCCATGCTATATTGTTCTTTGTTCTTTGTAATCCAACATCTCTTGGCACTCAAGAGTGTTCCCATCACTGAATCCCCCACTACCAACATTCTTGGGGTTACCTTTGACCAGAAATTCTCCTGGACTCACCATATAAACACAAGCGCAGGTCAGAGGCTAGGAATACTGTGGAGAGTAACTCACCTCCTGACTGCCCAAAGCCTATCTACCATTTACAAGTCACAAGTCAGAAGTGTGATGGAATACTCCTCACTTGCCTGCACATCTCTAGTTACCTTTGAGAAGGAGCTCTGCCTTCTTGAAATGTTGCATTTGCAGGTGGTGGGATGGACACCCACCCTAGGTGGAAAGGCTGTTAGTTTCATATGCTCAGTCTTAATTGGACAGGATGTCCTGTCCTGCAATGGACTTGGTGGCAGGAGGACATCTAATTGGGCAGGAAGGTCGCAACCCTCCATTTTACGGCCACCACCTTAGTCTGTGGCGTGAAAGCTCATAGATGATCACACCACCAACTGAGACCTTTAAGTGAAAATTAATACAGTCGCAGCTGATAATGAGGCAGCAGTGATAGTGGCAGGTGACAAAAACACCAGCTCTACGGCAAATACTGCATCCTGGAAATCAAAATAGGGTTTATATTCTCAACTTGCACTCAGGATGCAGACCAGCGGCGAAACTCTGCCAAGCAGACAAGACAAAGAAACTACACCATCTACATGGACACGCAGAACAGGAAACTTGAGAAACTTGGCATCACCGCCATCAGCAACCAGGCCTCCCCTGTGTCATAGTAGAAAACAGCACCACTGCAGAGAAGTCCATTGTCAACTTGTCGGACTACACACTTCAACCAGATGGAATCCAAGTTCTCAGCCAAGGGCTCAATTTCTGCTCCACCACCAAAATGGACTCCATCAGTCTTGCAGCAGACACAGAGGAATTCATCAGGCGAATGAGGCTGCGGGAGTTCTTCCAAAAACCTCAAGAGGCCAACAGCAAACACAATGAGACAGCCAATGAACCGAAACAGCCAACAGAGAGATCCGTGGTGCAGCAACCGTAAAGGAAAGAGGCAAATTAAACTCCTCCAGAAGGCCTCAACTTGATATGTATGCCCAAGCCACCAGAAGGTGCGTCAATGCCAGAATTATCAGACGCACTCACAAGACAACTCTGAACATCACTCAAGCACAACACAACGGCATCCACGCTCTCAAGGCCAACCGCAACATTGTCATCAAACCAGCAGACAAAAGAGGGGCCATTGGCATACTGAACAGAATGGATTACTGCAAAAAATGTACTGACTACTGAACAATGAGGAACATTACAGACAGTTACCCTCAAATTTGACCAAAGAACTCAACAGACTGATCAAGACCTTTGATCTGAACCTTCAGAGCATCCTCTGTACTCTCACCCCATGTACTTCCTGCATTGGAGATCTCTACTGCCTCACCTGGCCGTTCCATCGCATCAGGCAATGGAACCCTGTGCGAGAATCTCTCCAGCTTCATCGAGGGCATCCTGAAACCCATTGTACAAAGAACGCCTAGCTTTTGTAATAACAGTATGGACTTCCCACAGAAATTCAGCACACATGGAGCAATTGAACCTGAAGAACTCCTCATCACAACTGATGCATTGGCGGTCTACACTAACAGCCCCCACGACGATGACATTGCATCAACTGCCTCATTGTCAAAGCCGACAACTGCCAATTTCCAGATGCAATTTTACAGCTCATCCGTCTTCACCTTCAACAATCAGTTCTTCATCCAGACACACTGAACAGCCATAGGGACCAAATTTGCACCTCAATAGGCCAATATCTTCCTGCAAGGTTTGAACAAGACCTCATCACCGCACAGGACCTTCAACCAATGTTATATACTAGATACATCAATGACATTTTCTTCCTTCTGACTCATGGCGAACAATCATTGAAATAACTATATGATGACATCAACAAGTTCCATCCCACTATAAGACTCACCATGGACTACTCTCCAGAATCAGATGCATTCTTGGACACACGCATCTCCATCAAGGAGGGTCACCTCAGCAATTCATTGTACCACAAGCCCACGGATAACCTCACGATGCTCCACTTCTCTGGTTTCCACACTAAACATGTAAAAGAAGCAATCCCCTGATGTATTTCTGTTTTATCCTACAGGTACTTCAGTCCGCCTTGTTGTCTAACAAGGAGCATACACGCGATAAGTTGTGAGAGGGCTGCTCTTGGATTTTTCAAGAGTAGCCTAGTGCCTCACGTCATTAATGTACGCTTGACCTGGACCATTTGATGGACAACACGACAGATCAGTCACTATTGCTGTGCTGTGCAGATACATGGATTTGGGCCTGTGTCTGTGGGAGTTTGCGCATTCTCCCCATGCTTGCGTAGGTTTTCTCCAGTGCTCCGGTTTCCTCCCACACCCCAAAGATGTGCTCTTAGGCTGATTGGCAGAACAAATTCTCCCTAAGTTGTCTCACAAATTTGGTTCCAATGCATAGATCTATAAACATAGACAGGGATTACAGGTAGAAGTGGGAACATCGAGGTGGCAGCGCAGGCTTGTTGGGCCGAAGAGCCTGTTTTCCGTGCTGTTTTGTTCTTTGTTCTTTGACAAGCCCCCTGTATACATAGGATCTGCTCAGATGAGCAGGACCACAACAGACACTTCCAGATGCTAAAAGATGCGCTCATAAGAACAGGATATGGTGCTTGATTCGTCGATTGACAATTGCGACGCACCACAGCTAAGAATGGCACCGACCTCCTGAGAAGGCAAACATAGGACATGGTGAACTTTGTTGTCCAATACTTCCCGAAGCATAGAAGCTATGACATCTTCCCTGGAGCCTTCAACATGTTATTGATGAAGACAAACATCTCGCCTAGGCCATCCCCACTCCCCCCCTTCTTGCCTTCAAACAACTGCACAACTTCAAACAGACCATTGCCTGCAGCAAACTACCCAGTTTTCAGGAGAACAGTGACCACCACACAACCCTGACACAGCAACTTCTGTAAGGCGTGCTGTATCTCACGCAAGACCACCATCCACCAAGTACATAGTACATAAACTTGCTATGTTGTCTACCTGATAGGTTGCAGGAAAGGATGCCCTGTGGGATGGTAAAACAGGGAGATCGTGCAGATGCTACAACAACAGATGAATGAACACTGCTTGACAATCACTAGGCGAAGAGTCTTCTCTCCCTGTTGGGGAACACTTCAGCAGTGTTCATTTTGTCTCTGATCCTCGGGTAAGCATTCTCCAAAGCTGCCTTCACGACACAACACAGAGTCGCTGAGCAGAGGCCGATAGCCAAGTTCTGCATATATGAGGACAACTCAACTGGGATCTTGGGTTTATGTCACACTATCTGTAATCTCCTGACTTGTCTGGGCTTGCAAAATCTCACTAACTGTCCTGGCTGGAAACATATCTCTTTAACCTGTGCTGAACTGTCTCTCTTCTCACATTGTCTGTACCTTCAAGTCTTGATTACCTGTAAAGACTCGATTTCCAGCCATTATTTTGTCAATTGAGTTTGTGTCTTTATATGCCCTGTTTGTGAATAAAAGTCCCACTCACCTGATGAAGGGGCAGTGCTCCGAAAGCTAGAGGCTTGTGCTATCAAATAAACCTGTTGGACTTTAACCTGGTGTTGTGTGACTTCCAATTGTGATAATAGGGTTAGGGTAAAATCAGAAAGAATGTTCCCAATGGTGGGGGAGTCCAGAATTAGGTTCAAAGTTTGAGGATAATGGGTAAACCTTTTGTAACTGAGGTGAGGAGAAATTTCTTCACCCAGAGGTTGGTGAATGTGTGGAATTCACTACTACAGAAGATAGTTGAAGCCAAAACATTGCGTGATTTCAAGAAGAAATTAGATATAGCTCTTGGGGCTAAAGGGATATGGGGCGGTGGGGGGGGGGGGGGGGGGGGGAGGCAGGATCAGGATAGTGAATTGACAATTTGCCACAATCAAAATGATTGGCTCAAAGGGCTGAATGGCCTACTCCTGCTTCTAGTTTCTGTGTTTCAAACATTGTTGAGCCAGTCCTGCTTCCACAGAATATGGATATAGACCCACACTTGATCTCAGCATTGGAATTCTGAAGGCTCTCTCTCTCTCTCTCTCCACAGATACTGCCTGACCGATCGTGCATTTCCAAAGCTTTTCATTTTTATTTCACACTTTCAGCGATATCAGGGCTTTGCCTTGGCAATTTCAATATTTTTCTCTGTCTTGTAAATGGAACATTAATACCGGAATATATTAAAGAGTTCACATTAAACCCTGGATAATTGTTTGACTCTTTTATGGTGGTGTTTCAAGCAGAGAAATAAGATATCTAACTAATTAACTGACAAGTACAGAGTGATTCAGAACAGAAGACCTTTCAGAACATAAAGTAATCCTTCAACAAAATCCGAGAAATCCCTTTGAGTTGAGAGAAACCTCCGGAGTGCTTTGCTCTTCCAGAAAATGTGCAAACAAATTCAGACGTATGAATAATGTGGGCAACAACAGAGGGAAAACTTTGCTTTTTGCAAGTCAGAGATAAAGACTTAGGGACCCGCCCTGGTGGGGAAGGGGCCATAAGATACTTTGACCTATTTCAAACTCCATCCCCTTTGACGGGTACAGTGGGATGTATAGTTAAAATTCAGCCCATGGTCTCCTCATTGTCATGATGTGGAGATGCTGGTGTTAGACAGGGGTAAGCACAATAAGGAATCTCACAACACCAGGTTAAAGATCTTCTTAGAGATCCTCTTTCCACTTACATTGTCTGTACCTTTAAGACTTGATTACCTGTAAAGACTTGCATTCCAACCATTATTTTGTAAATTGAGTTTGCATCTTTATATGCCTTGTTTGTGAACAGAACTCCCACTTACCTGATGAAGGAGCAGCACTCTGAAAGCTTGTGACTTGTGCTATCAAATAAACCTCTTGGACTTCAACCTGGTTTTGTGATACTTCTTACTCTCATTATCCCCAGAGATTCCCTTAAGCTCCTGTGCCTATTCCACTGCTGTGACGTTGGCAGGAACCCCAGTTCAGGAATGGTCAGGACCTGGCCCAGCAGTGATGGCCTAAACATCACAGTGACCAGCATTGCTTCCTCACATCGCAAGAAATGCACTATACAGATAAAGCATACCATTCATAGAGAAGGAAAGGAGAGAGTGCAGAATGTAGTGTTACAATCACAATTAGGGTGCCGACAAAGATCATCCTTGTGCAAGGTGAGTCCATTCAAAAGTCTGATGGCAGCAGAGAGGAAGCTGTCCTTGAGTTGGTTTGTGCGTGTCCTCAGACTTTCGCAGCTTTTTCCCAATGGAAGAAGATGAAGGAGTACGTCATGGGTGGTTGGGATCCTTAATTCTGCTGGCTGCTTTTCCGATGCAGTGGGAAGTGTAAACAGAATCAATGACTGAGAAGCTGGTTTACATGGTGGACTGGACTTCAGTCAGAACCCTTTGAGTTTCTTGAGGGCTTGGGCAGAGCAGGAGCCATACCAAGCTGTGACACAACCAGAAAGAATGCTTTCTATAGCGCATCTGAAAAATTGGAGAGATTTGTAGTCGACATGCCAAAGGTTTTTCATCTTCTGAGAAAGTAGAGGCATTGGTGGGCTTTCTTAACAATAGCATTGGCATGGAGGGACCAAGACAGGTTGTTGGTGATCTGGACACCTAAAAACCTGATGCTGCTGACTATCCCTACTTCTACACGTGTTGCATTGGTGGAAATATTTGCATTGGATGTTATACTGATTTGCCATCTGTCTGTACAAGTTGGACATTAAGGATCCCACGGCACTCATTTTGTAGAGTCAGATTCTGTTTTCTCCACTAATCTTCCCCACTAAGAAACCTTCGCAGAATATTCCCCATCTTCCTGATCCACAGTCTAAGTGCAAACATATTGTGCAATCTCAATGGGTCTCCTTGGCTAAGTAACTTCATAAAAAATATACCTCAGTTAAATAATCTATACTCAGAAAACCAAGTTATTGGTCTCAACTTGCCAATTGATTTCCATACTGCTCAAACACCTGCTCATTTTATTTTACTAACAAGTAAATGCTGTAGCTTTGAGCTAACAAACCAATCATTTATCTAATTTAAATCAGGGACAAATTTTATTGGAGAACATATTTGCATTAACCCAACTAAGACACAATGGCACAATGGTTAGCACTGCTTCCTCGAGGTACAAGGGACCTCAGTTTGATTCCTGGCCTGGGTCATTGTCTGTGCGGAGTCTGCACTTTCTACCCTGTGTCTGTGTGTGTTTCGTCCCGATGCTAGAATTATCTTTTCATTGTCAATTGTATCAGGAATATATCAATCAACTTGACAAGAAGTTTTGACTCAAGATCAATCCAACACAGGATTCATCAGAATCAAAGAACAAAGAACAAAACAGCATGGGAAACAGGCCCTTTGGCCCAACAAGCCCGCGCCGCCACCCTGATGTTCCCACCTCTACCCGTGATTCCTGTCTATGTTTATAGATCTATGGATTAAAAACCAAATTTGAGACAATTTAGGGAGAATTTGTTTTGCCAATTAGCCTAAGAGCACATCTTTGGGATGTGGGAGGAAACCGGAGCACCCGGAGAAAACCCACGCAAGCACAGGGAGAATGCGCAAACTCCCACAGACACAGGCCCAAATCCATGTATCTGCACAGCACAGTGATAGTCACTGGGCTGTCGTGTTGCCCCATCAAATGGTCCAGGTCAAGCGTACGCTAACGACGTGAAGCACTAGGATACTCTCGAAAAAAATCCAAGAGCAGCCCTCTCACGACCCATCGCATGTATGTCCCTCGTTAGACAACAAGGTGGACCAAAGCACCTGTAGGATAAAAACAAGTACATCAATATCATCATCTATTTACACACTTCCCAGGGACTCCCAAGGCTCATGATCCCCATTTTAAATCAGTTTTGTATATCCCTCCATTCCCATTTTGTTCATGTGCCCATCTAGGTATTTCTTAAATAACTCCAGAGTGCCTGCCTCCATCACTTTACTTGACAACACATTCCATACCCCTACCACCATCTGTGTGAAAAAACTCCCTCTAGCATCCAAATTATACCTTATCCCCCTCACCCTAAGCCCGTGACCCCTCGTGCTATTCGAGTCCATCCTAGGAAAAAGTTTAACCCTGTTTACTCTCTCATTTAGAATATCCCAAATTTTAAATGCCGGCCGGGTGCACAGCCATGCTAAGTTTTCCCTTAGTAAAGTTTAATTATTAGTCACAAGTAAGGTTTACATTAACACTGCAATTATGTTGCTGTGAAGTTCCCCTCGCTGCCACAGTCTGGTGAATGTACCGAGCCAGTATGTCTTTCAGACCTGGAGGAAAACCACGCAGACACAGGAAGAATGTGCAGATTCCATGCAGACAGAAAGCCAAACCAGGGATCAAACCTAGGATGTGAAGAAACAGCACTAACTATTGTGCTATGATGCTGCCCCTGAACAGGCTCTGGAATGTGGTGACTAGGGGATTTTCACAGTAACTTCATTGAAGTATTAATGTAAGCTGACTAATAAATAAATTTTAAAACTTACTATGAATTTTCTTTTTACAAATATAACACTTTTCATGCCATGCTCTGAATTCCCTCCCCATCTCTCTTTGCCTCACTCTTTTCCTTTAAGGTGCTCCCTAAATCCTATGTCTTGACCATACCTTTATTTGAGGACCATGTTGCGTACCGGTGTCTGACAACATTCCTGTGAAATGCCTCCGAATGGACTCAAGGTTAGCATGTTAGCCTTGCCTCAGTAGTTAGTATTCTCAATTAGAATCATGGAATCAGTACAATGCAGAAGGAAGCAATTCAGCCCATTGAGTTTGCACCGCCTCGCCAAGCAAGCGCCTTACACAAGCCCACACCACCCCACCCTATCCCTGTAACCCCATGTATTCACCACGGCTAATTCACCTGACCTGCGCATCTTTGGAGTGCAGGAGGAAACTGAAGTGCCCAGAGGAAACCCATGCAGACTTCAAATAGACAGTGATCCAAGGCCAGAAGTGAAATCAGGTACTTGGTGCCGTGAGGCAGCAGTACTAACCAATGTGCCACCGTTCTGAGTCCAAAAGGTTGTGGGTTCCTGTCCCACCCTCAGGAAATGCTGTGTCTTGAAAGTAATTCCTTTGGATGAAAAGTTAAACGAAGGCCCTGTTTGGTGGATCAGAAAGATGATGTGGCATCGTTTTGAAGAACGTGTTGTCCTTAGTCAATCCAAAACAAAGAGCTGCTCATTATCACTTTGCTGTTTTGTGGGGCCTTGCTGATCTTAAATTGGCCGCTCATTGCATTTCCACACACCACCGCGGTATATCTTACAGAAAACATTCTTTCTGGTTGTATCACAGCTTGGTTTGTTCAAGACTGCAAGAAACTGCAAAGAGTCGTGAATGAAGCCTAATCCGTCATGTAAACCAGCCTCCCACTCATTGACTCTGTCTACACTTCAGCCAGCATAATCAAGGATCCCACACAACCCAGACATTCTCTCTTCCAACTTCTTCCATCGGGGGAAAGATACAAAAGTCTGAGGCTATGCACCAACCGACTCAAGAACAGCTTCTTCCCTGCTACCATCAGACTTTTGAATGGACCTACCTCGCACTAAGTTGATCTTTCTCTACACCCTAGCTATGAATGTAACACTACATTCTGCACTCTCTCCTTTCCTTCTCTATGAACATTCACCTGATGAAGGGGCAGTGATCCAAAAGCTCGTGCTACCAAATAAACTTGTTGGACTTGTGAGATCCTTCCCTACGATATTATGCTTTGTCAGTATAGCATGCAAGAAACAATACTTTTCACAGTATACCAATACATGTGATAATAATAAATCAAATCAAATCAAAATATTAAATTAGTTGTGCATCTTTTGGGCTGTCCTGGGCTTGTGAATGATACTTTTTTTCATAGTTGCTGACATAGACTATGCTTAATTTACATTCACTGGAGTTTAGAAGCATGAGAGGGAATCTCAATAAAAACTTCTAAAATTCCATCAGGATTCATAGAATCATAGAATCTCTTCAGATCGGAAGGAGGCCATTCGGCCCATCGAGCGACATCAATCCACCCAGGTTCTATCCCCATAACACCATATATTTACCCTGTTAGTCCCCCTGACATGAACAGGCAATTTTAGCACAGCCAATCTACCTAAACTGCACACGAGGTAGATTCAGAAAGAATGTTCTTGGTGGCCGGTGAGTCCGGAACTAAGGGGGTCATAGCTTGATGATAAAGGGCAAACCTTTTAGGACTGAGGTGAGAAGAAATTTTTTTACCCAGATGGTGGTGAATGTGTGGAATTCGCTACTACTGAATGTAGTTGAGACTAAAATGTGCAATTTCAAGGAGGAATTTGCTACAGCCCTTGGGGCTAAAGGATTGAGGGATATGGGGAGAAGGGGGATCAGAATGTTGATTTCGATGATCAGTCATGATCAAAATGAATGGCGGATCAGGCTCGAAGGGCCTTCTACTGCTTCTAATTTTTATGACATCCCTGGAATATCTCGAGATGATGCATTTCAAGAGTTCATTCAATGAGTTCAAGTAATTCTCTTATTTCTAAGAGGCCTTTATTGCATCAGTAAGCACTCATAAAACAATTCAGTCAGGTAGTTGCTTGTGCAGGGACAAATAAGGCCCAAAAAGTCTGAGTTAACATGTTCCTTTTGTCTTGCTATGTGACAGAGGGGTACTGGCCAGAACGTGAGGAGAACGCCACATGTTTCTTTAAATGGTACGGCGGAATCTTTAAGGTTCAGTGTTATAAGGATGGGGAAAAACCCTGGAATTACATAAGGAAGTATTAGACTTTAAGAAAAAGACCTGAGTTGTATATTTAAAAACCAACACCAAAGATGGTTCGCAAGTTCATAAGATATAGGAGAGGAACTAGGCTAGTTCTAATCACCTTGTTATAGAAAGGATATTATTAAATTAGAAAGAGGGCAGAAAAAATTATTAGGATGCTATGGGGACTTGATGGTTTGAGTTATTAGGAAAGGCTAGATAGATTGGGACTTTTGTCTCTGGAGCATAGGAGGCTTCGGAGTGAACTTATAAAGGTCTATAAAATAACGTACGGCATAGTTCAGCTCGATAGTTAATATCTTTTCCCAAAGGTAAGAGAGTCTAAAACTATAGAGGGCATAGGTTGAAGGTGAGAGGGGACAGAAACAAAAGGGTCTGCTCCGCCATTCTATCATGGTTGATATGCTCCTTATCCCTATTTTCCTGCTTTGTCCCCATAACCTTTCAACCCATTACCAATCAAAAATCTGACTAACTTCCCTTCAAATTTATTCACCGTCCCAGCACTTTGGGAAAGCGAATTCCACAGATTCACAACCCTCCGGGAGAAGTAGTCTCTCCTCAATTCTGTTTCAAATTTGCCATCCCTCATCCTAGGGCTATGACCTCTTATCCTAGAATGCCCCACAAAAGGAAACGTCCGCTCCACGTCTGCTTTATTCATAGGAGGGCCGAGAATGTGCAACCAGCAATTGTATTACTGCATCAACCCAGTTTGTACGACAAAGTTCTGAAGTAGGGCTTTGACCCACAATCTTTATAGAACCAAAGGCAACAGTACTACGAATTGGGCCAAAGATGACAGACTACAGAACATGAGGCTCGAAAGATTAAAGAGAAGCAATATATGAGACACTTCTATAAATGGATCGCCTTTCTTTAAGAGTGAATCTCATTTCCTGTGTGTTGCTCAAGCCAGCCTCCTGGCAGTGGCTATAAGTCATGCACTTTACTGTCATGGTTTTAAAAAAGTCTGACCTTTTTCAACTCTGCTGGTTGGATTTACAAACAATCAGCAAAGTGACTAAAATCAAGCTCGCTTTTGAGTTGAAGGTCAGACAACCTGGTCAGATCTGGCGGAGATTTCAGTGCTGAAACAAAGCGACACCATATTTCACTTGTAGTCAAGATGGTAATATATCAGACTTGTCCACAACCTTGACACTTGGGAGCTAATCCAATGAGTGCAACTTGGAACAGTCCATGTGGAGCATCGACACAGCCATAGATCTATTAGGCTGTGTGGCCTGTTTCTGCGGTAGATAGTTTTTATTCCATCTCATTAGGCCGTGGGCTTTAATAGCTGACAGTGGCCAGAATTCTCCAGCCATTCAAGTCCCACTGTCAGCGAGGGTGGAGGCCTTGGCACTTGGCCAAATCTCCATTCACCTGAGAATCCTGTCTCAGTGAGTGTCCAGAAAATTCCTCTGATAAAACAACTCCAGTTTAAAGTTCAAAGACATTGACTACTCGGGGACTGATAATGGCGAGAATTTACCCGTCTTGCCCGCCATGAGAAATGGAATGGACAAGGTGTGGACCATGGAAAGGTCTATCGACCTTGAGCGGGAGTTTCCTGTTTCAGGACAACTGAGATGATAAAATCCCTCCAAAAATGTCTTTGGCCTATTTTCAACAGGTTTTGCACTTGTGAAAAGTGCACACCAGTAACAATGAGGGCGGGAGGTATGGAGGCATGGTGCAGGTACGGGCGGTGTGGGGCACTGGTGGTGGGGATTGGAGAAGGAGTTGCCTGAGGCTCACCTGAAATTAAGCCTTGGCCTCTCTTTTAACCATCTTAGCAAGTTGCCAGTGCCTGCCGTGTCTCTGATTGGAACGAGCTGCCTCACTGAGGGTCTTTAAGCAGTTCTTGGGCAGGTTGGAGAAAGGGAGTTGGCTCGTGTAGATTGGTAGCTGCAGAAAGTAGGCCTGTGGAGTCAAGAATTAAATGCTAAGCTATTCATATTTTGGAGATGGCTTCCAGCAGCTTCCTCCTGCAGAGGACCAATGGTTTGGTGGCACGTAGACCTGAGGGCAACAGGTCCAGCTCAACACAGCCTGAATTAGGGGGGAGGCGATGGCCTAGTGATATTATCACTAGATTATTAATCCAGAGACTTAGCTCATGTTATGGGGGCCCAGGCTCAAATCCTGCCATGGCAGATGCTACAATTTGAAAAGAAATATATATCTGGAATTAAGAGTCTACCGATGACCATGAAACCATTGTCAATTGTCGGGTAAACCCATCCGATTCACGAATGTCCTTCAGGGAAGGAAATCTGCTGTCTTTACCTGGTCTGGCCTACATGTGACTCCAGAGCCACAGTAACATAGCTGACTCTAAACTGTCCTTGGGCAACTAGAGATGGGCAACCAATGATGCCCATGAATGAATGAATTCCTGATGGGACATTAATGCATGGTGAGCAGCTTAGACAATGGAGAGTGGAAGGAAGGTGGTGGAAGCCTGGGGAGGGCTTCTTTAAATTGGGATCAAAGCTGAGATGCACAACACAAAACATTAACAAAGATGGAGAGTGTAAAAGGACATCAGAAAAATTGGCAGCAGTATTTCAATAACATCAAACTTGCCTGGGATTTATTGCAATGTTTTGGCGGCGAACAATTCTTCAGGATGTAATTTTGAGGAAAGAATGTGCACGCATCTGCAATTATTTCAACCCCATTGCAAGTGTAGGAAGATGAAAGTTAGTGAGAAAGACAGCATATTTGAAGTTCTGAAGAAATGATAGCTCAGATTCTCTGAGCAGTGGCAGTGATTGTCATATTGATGTTTCATTCGTAAATTCTGCTGACCTGATGCTGCTCCATTCTTTTTCCCCGAGTTTCCCGATGTTTATTGCATGAGTGGCAGGCATCGTCTTGAGGAATGTGTCGAGGAAGAGTGTAGTGGAGGGTAGGGAAGGCAGGACACATTGCCCATTTACTTAGCTGCCATATTGTTAAAGATCCAGCTTAAAGGTTCGGTCTCAACATTTGGGAATGGATGGGTGAGCAAGTGGATAAGGAAGTGAGTGAAGTAGGTAAGTGTCTAAGTGTCAGTTAGAGTAAGTAGTCTCACAATACCAGCTTAAAAGTTTATTTTATACCGCGAGCTTTCAGAGCATTGCTCCTTCATCAGGCAAGTATTGTTCATGGGACAATGCTCCAAAAGCTCGTACTACCAAATAAACCTGTTAGGCTTTAACTTGGTGTTGTGAGACTCTTTATTGTGCCTACCCCAGTCCAATGCCGGCATCTCCACATCATTAAGTGTCAGGTGGCAGGTAGATGAGGTGTCACGTCAGGGGAAGTGATAGCCTCATGGTATTATCACTGGACTATCATCCAGAAACACAGTCAATGTTCTGGGGACCTGGGTTCAAATCCCACCACAGCAGCTGGTGGGTTTTGAATTCAATAAGAAAAATACCTGGAATTAAGAACTAACTGATGACCATGAAACCATTATTGATTGTTGGTGAAATACAACTGGTTCACTAATGTCCTTTAGGGAAGGAATACTTACTTACCTAGTCTGGCCTACATGTGACTCCAGAGCCACAGCAATGTGGTTGACTCTCAGCTGCCCTCAGGCAATGAGGGATGGACAAAAATTCTGGCCAGCCAGTGATGCCCATATCCCACAAATAAATAAGTAAAAAAGGTGGGTGAGGTGGTAGATGGGTGTCTGCGTGGGTTTCCTCTGGTGCTCCAGTTTCCTTCCACATTCCGAAAGATGTGCTGGTAAGTTGCATTAGCCAAATTCTCCCTCAGTGTTACCTGATCATGTACAGGAGTGTGGCGAGTAGGGGATTTTCACAGTAACTTCATTGCAGTGTTAATGTAAGCTTATTGTGATACTAACAAACTTTAAACTTTGAGAGAATTAAACATGCAGGGTTACAGGGAAGGAGTGGAAGAATGGGACTGATTGGATTCACCAGCAGGAGCTGGGATAACTCGATGGGCTTAATGACCTCTAGCTGTGCAAATTCCTGCAGATACTGGAATCTGAAACCAAAATTGAAAATGCTGGAAAATCTCAACGGTTTTCAGTCTCAAAGCTTTGACAAAAGGTCATCTGGATTCGAAACGTCAGCTCTTTTCTCTCTCCCTACAGATGCTGCCAGACATGCTGAGATTTTCCAGTATTTTCTCTTTTGGTAGATGTGACATTAGACTGCATCATTTCTGTCTCTCATTTCCTGGGTAACCATCAGGATAAGGATACCAGGTCTCTCCAGCTTCTCCAGCTTAGAGATTTGGAGATTTTAATGGTGGGTCCCAGGGAAGTTGCTTATTGGAAGTTGAATGTTCCTGGTTGAGGTGCGCAGGTCAGGATTTCCACAGGGTCCGGATGCACATTTTCAGTTGGACCTCTGACGATCTGGAGACAGGAAGATTTGGTCTGATCGTAAAGTCAGAGGATAGGACAGCGGCAACAACAACCTGCATTTATCTAGAGCCTTCGATAGAGCCAGGCGTCACAAGGCAAATCACAGAAGCAAATCTTGAACCAAACTGAACGCTGAACCAGGATCGGAAATATCAGGAACAAAAACAGAAAATGCTGGAAAATCTCAGCAGCTCTGACAGCGTCTGTGAAGAGAGAATAGAGCAAATGTTTTGAGTCTGGTTGAATCTTCATTGGGACTGGAAATATTGGGAGTTTGGTCAAAGAGACTGATTTATGGAACATTTTTGAAGTAGGAAACAAAGCGAAATTTCGGGCGGAATTTAGCTTGGGGCCTATGCAACTAAAGGCACATCACTAATGGTAGAACAGTGCAAACTGGAGATTTTTTTTATTAGTCATATATGGGATGTGGGTGTCACTGACCTGGCTAGAATTTATTGCCTATTCCTGAGGGAATTTTAAAAGTCAATCACATTGCTGTGAATCTGGAGTCACATGTAGGCCAGACCAGGCAAGGATGGAAGATTTCCTTCTCTAATGGATGCTAGTGAACCAGATGCATTTTTGGGGCACTAGTCATAAATAAACTTTTAATTCCAGATTTTTATTGAATTTAAATTTCACCAGAATGCAGGTCTCTGGAAATTTGTCACGATCTTTGGATTACCAGTCTAGCGACAATACCACTACGTCACCACCTCGCCGCTGTGCCGTGAAGGAGCCCAAAACTGAGGAGATGCTTTTGGGGACCACAGGACATTACAAAAACAGGGTGGAATGCAGGGATTTGATCACAGTGATAAGGATTTGAAAGGATTGTTGTTGCTCCGGGAGCCAAAGTAGGTGAGTGAGCACAAGGGTGATACGAAAACAAGGTATAGTCTGAGTTCGGAACTGGGCAACAGAAATTTGAATGATAATTTCAGCTACACCTTCACAAGTCAGTGGTTGGGAATTGGGGTAACAGGCCCAGTCTGCCCTCAGCTCAAGGTACATGCTGTTTTGCAGACTGCTGACCCTTTTCAGGACAATGTTCTCTGTGCAAGGGTGGTGATTATTCAAAGCAGCTGCTCCCTCCACAGTTGGTTAGTCTTGCATCGTACCAGGAGTAGGTTAAACAAATGAGAATACCTAACTTTACCTTAAGCGTGCTGACACAGCACCAACTGGAAGGACACAAGCTCAATTCATCATACGAGGAGTGTCCAATATTCAGGCAGTGCGTTTGGAGGAAAGACATCAAAATGAAGGCCAAAGTCTTCTGCTGGGGGAGGTAGGGAATAGTCAGAGGGAGCTTACATACTTTTTAGCCATTAATTACGAAGTAGAATAGTAATACAATAACACAAAAAAAACCACAAGGACAAGTAAAGGCTCCGTTGCCCACTGAAGCCTGTCCCTATTGTATTCCAGCTGTGATATAAATGGTCCTACTGTCTGAATACTTTGGCGCATTACTCCAGACATTTATCATCCTCGATTAAAGCCACCTAGCAGGTCACTGAGCCACTTCTGTCAAGTAAGAAGCAACTTCCGGTGTAAAGGGACCGAATGAAATAAGGAAAGCAGGAATTTAAACGATGCATCGTATAATGAAAGATTCGAACAAAATTATGTCCCATTAATTAAACAAGTCTTAGCGAATAAAATTTTAAAATGAAATAGTAGAGTGTCAAACCAATGGCTAGCACCTTGTGGAAGGCACCCAGTATGCTCAGTGTCTGGCTTTGGTCACCAGTGCATTGTGGAACAGCCAATTAATAAACCTGACTCCTGGGGTCAATGCCACAAAGTTAATGGGATGTTTTGTAGGCTATTCACTTGTTGTTCAATGATTCATTTAACAAAGTGCTAACAGAATAAACTGGCTTAAATTAGAAATTCTGGTCGAAACAAAAGTACGATTCATAAAGGTAAACTTATACCATCTCTCCATCTTTTCCCCATTGTTGTCCAAGAGCTCATCCATTCTGTCCTGCCAAGCCATAAGGACGTCATGGTAATTAATCAGCAGGGATGCATCAAATCCAACAGGGCCCTATAAGGGAACCATATTGTGAGGCGTGCGATGGCCTTGTGGTATTATTGCTAGACAATTAATCCAGAAACTCAACTAATGTTCTGGGGACCTGGGTTCAAATCTTGCCACAGCAAATGGTGGAATATGATTTCAATAAAAATATTCTGTTAGTAATATGCATAAATGATTTGGAGAAAATGTAACTGGTTTGATCAGTAAGTTTGTGGATAACACAAAGGTTGGTGGATTTGTAGATAGTGATGAGGATATAGATTGGGTGGAGAGATGGCTGATGGAGTTTAATCCGGACAAATGTGAGGTAATGCATTTTGGAAGGTTTAATGCAGGTAGGAAATATACAGTAAATGACAGAACCCTTAAGAATATTGAGAGGCAAAGGGATTTGGGTATACAGGTCACTGAAAGTGGCAATGCAAGTGACAAGAAGGCAGATGGCAAGCTTGCCCTCATCAGCCACGGCATAGAGTTTTAAAATTGGCAAGCCATGTTGCAGCTTTATAGAATCTTAGCTAGGCTGTACTTGAAATATAGGGTTCAGTTCTCGTCGCTACTCTAGAGAAGGATGTGGAGGCTTTGGAGAGGATACAGAAAAGATTTACCAGGATGTTGACTGGTATGGAGGGCATTAGTTATGAGGAGAGGTTGAAGAAACTTGGTTTGTTCTCACTGGAATAATGGAGGTTGAGGGGTGACCTGACTGAAGTCTACAAGATTATGAGGGGCATGGACAGAACGGATAGTCAGATGCTTTTTCCCAGGGTGGAAGAGCCAATTACTAGGGGGCAGAAGTTTAAGGTGCGAGGGGCAAAGTTCAAAAGAGATGTACGAGGCAGGATTTTTAACAGAGTGTGGTGGGTAGCTGGAACTCACTGCCAGGGGAGGTAATGGAAGCAGTTATAATAGTGGCTTTTAAGGGGTGTCATGACAATTATATGAATAGGATGAATGGAGGGATATGATCCCTGAAAGGGGGTTTTAATTAAGTCAGTCAGCATGGGTCAGTACAGGCTTGGAGGGCTTATGGGCCTGTTCCTGAGCCGTAATTTTCTTTGCTTTTTGTTCTTAGCTAAAATTAAGAATCTACTGATGACCAGGAAAGTCGCTGATGAGAGAGAAGGGAATCTACTGTCCTTACCTGGTCTGGCCTACATGTGACTCCAGAGCCACAGCAATGTGGTTGACTCTCAACTGCCCTCGGGGCAACTAGAATGGGCAATAAATACTGGCCAGAAGGTGACACCCATGTCCCAGGCATTAATGAATAACATATTCAAACTTAGATTGCAACCTCATCTTGGTCTGATGGGAATTGTGGCAGAATTTTCATATGTAAAAGGTACAGCACAAAAGTAGGCCATTTGTCCTAACCAGTGTACACTAGCTACCCTTATATGAGGTTCTAATCACATTTACCGCACTTGTTTACAAATTTCCTTCATCACTTTTCCTTGTTTTTCCAAATCATTCCAATCTTCGATCTTGATATCATTCCTTTCCCTGCCATTAGTCTTAGAAGTGAAGTGTGAATCACCTGTCTTCTGTTCTAAGTTGCTTACAGTTAATCTCAGTAGCACAGTCACTGGGAGAATGTGCAAACTCCACACAGTCAGCCAAGGCTGGAATTGAACCTGGGCTCTTGGTGCTGTGGGGCAGCAACAACAACCACTGTGTCACCATGTCTCATTCTTTCCTGAACTGCAGGCTGCTGATCCTTCCAGGTTTGAGGCCTCCTTTTGGCCTATAGCTTTGAATCTGCCACCATTCTTCATTGGACAGCAAGCCTGCCCTCTGACCATTGATAGGCCAATCACTGTTGGGTGACCATTTTCCACACAGTATGGGGTTTTGACCACACTATCTGACCCATTATTCAAAGTCCTGACCAGAAACCCCAAATCCTGTTCACAATATAAATATGGAAGATATTATCTTCCATATTTCGAATATATCAATATCACAATAACTCATGCCCAAGAAATATAAGTGAGAAAAGACCAAAAGACCATATGACATAGGAACAAAATTAGGCCACTCAGCCCATTGAGTCTGCTCCATCATTCAATCATGACTGACATTTTTCTCCTCCCCATGAGAAAGGGAGGCACAGTGGTTATCACTGCTGCGTCACAGTGCCAGGAGCCCAGGTTCAATTCTGACTTAGGGTGACTGTTCATGTGGATTTTGCACGTTCTCCCCATGTCTGCGTGGGTTTCCTCTGGCTGCTCTGGTTTCTTCCCACACTCCAAGGAGGTGTGTGTTAGGTTGATTGGCCATGCTAAATTGCCTTTGGTGTTGGGGGATTTGTGGGGTGGATACCATAGAATCATCTAATCCTTCCGTGCAAAATCAGGCCATTCAGCCCATTGTGTTTGCATTGACACAATCCCATTTAGGCCCTATCCCTATAACCCCATTCATTTATGTGGGGTCACAGGGGTGGAGCTTGAGTTGGATTGTGCTCAATGGGCTGAATGGCCTCCTTCTGCACTGTGGGGATTGTATGCTTTTAAAAGAAAGGTGACAGACATTTTAATAATTTCTTGACTTTGTGGCTCATGATTTTCAGTTTTATATCCCTCCTCCACCAACTTTGACTCAATTCTCTCCGCACACAATTTGCATTAGCTTCTATTTTGCACTGTTATGTGTACGGGCAGCATGGGAGTAATTTCAATTTAAATCATTTAATATCAGTGGCTTGCAGAGGAAGTGTCTACTTCCTCAACTCCATTCATTTTTTAAAATGGGATTCTTTTAATGAAATCACATCGATACAAATTCCTTACACCCGCTGAGTCCTGTCCCAATGAAGAGAGGAGGAAGGAAGAAATGTAAACAAAAAGAGGAAGAGAAAGAAAAGGAAGAGTATAACAGAGAAAAAGAGACTCAGAGTGCTGCATATTATGATTTTGATTTGAAGTGCTAGGCGGACTTGAAACTGGGACTGTTTAAGATCTGACTTTTGGACCCATTCTCAGGCGCCCCATATACACTCTGCCTGAAAAAATACCAGCGCTGCAGAAGCCTGTGTGCAGGGCTTAACCCATCCAAAACACTGCAGCTTCAATCGGAGCCTCCAATTGTGCATGTGCAGAAGAAAAAAAATAGAAAAATGCTCCCTTGCCACATTGTTCCCCGGCTGCTTAATGCCACTCCCTGGCCCCCACAGATATTACCCCATCCTCCCATCAATTACCCCATCAATCATTATTGATCCCCTTATCTCCCCTAATCCCCCCCACTACCCAGACTGATCATGGCTCCCTGCTTCCCTTTCCCTCCACTGATCACACACAGAGTGGCAGCTGACCTCCCCTTTCCCCACCACTGATCATACACAGAGTAGCATTGGACCCCCCTTCACCCACAGCGATCACAAGCAGAGTGGCAGCAGAACGCCCCCTCCCCTCTACCAGTCATATGCACAGTGGCAGCAGATGTTCCCATCTGCCTGTAACAGCTTCCCCATCACCTTCATCCCTCCACCCAGAGAACCATCTCACCCACATCCCTAATTCCCACCAGACAGCCATCTGACCCACCTCCCTCCCTCCCATCAGACAGCCACTTGTCCTGTCTCCCTCCCCGTCACACACCAGACGGCCATTTGACCAGTCTCCCTCCCAATCCCCCACCAGATAGCCATCTGACCCACCTCCCTCCCTCCCATCAGACAGCCCATGACCCACCTCCGTCCCCACACAACCCCCATCACTGATCTGAGTCAGAGAGCTGCTGGAAGCTCAGTACTTACCTCCTCAGAAGCTGGAACACCCGTATCGGACCTTTGCGGACCATGCCTGTTTCAAGCCCAATCTGGACAGGCGACTGTGGTGGCAAAGGGGGAAGTGCCATAAGTTTCGGCTTGCAACCCATTAATTTGAACCCATTTCACCCATTTTGGGCATGATTCCGACGGCGGTTATTTTCATCCCTTGGAGAAGGGGAAACAGGCGTGGGGGGGGCGCAGATCAAGCTACATGCCTCACGCCTATCTTTACCATGTTTCGCACCTGAAAACAAGTGCAACTGATGGAGAAATCGGGTCCAGAGAATATGGTGGAGGCAGTAAGGAAGACAAATGGTATGTTGGTCTTCAGAACAAGAGGATTTGAGTGCAGGGATAGCGATCTCTGCAATTATTTAGGGCATTGGTGATGCCATGCCTAGGGTATTATTTGCAGTTTTGGTGTCCTTATCTGAGGAAGGATGTCCTTGCTACAGAGGGACTACAGCGAAGGTTTACGAGGCAGATTGCTGGGATGACAGGTCTGTCATATGAGGAAAGAGTTAAGTCAGTTAGAACTGTATTCACTAGAATTTTAGAAGAGTGAGAGGGGATCTCATGGAAATTTAGAATATTCTAACAGGGTCAGACAAGGTTCATTCAGAAAGAATGTTCCCAGGTGTGGGAGTCCAGACTAGGGATCATAGTTTGAGGATAAGGGATAAACTTTTTAGAACTGAGGTGAGGAGAAATTTCTTCACCCAGCGGTAATGAATGTGTGGAATTCACTACCACAGAATGTAGTTGAGGCCAAAACATTGTCTGGCTTCAAGAAGAGGAAGTTAAATATAGTTCTTGGGGCGAAAGGAATGAAGGGATATGGGGGAAGGGGATAGAACATAGAACATAGAACATAGAACATTACAGCACAGAACAGGCCCTTCGGCCTTCGATGTTGCGCCGACCAAATAAAAAGCAATGCCCCTCCAAACTAAACCATTCCCTTCTCTTCCATATACTTATCACTAACCTCTTAAACGCCACCAAACTTGGCGCATCTACAACTGCCGCAGGCAGGGCATTCCACTCCCGCACCACCCTTTGGGTAAAGAACTACCTCTGATATCTGTCCTATAACTATCACCCCTTAATTTAAAGCTGTGTCCCCTCGTGCTAGCAAATGTCAGGATACCGAATCTGATGATCAGCCTTGATCAACATGAATGGCGGAATAGGCTCGAAGGGCCAAATGGCCTACTTCTGCTTCTAGTTTCTATATTTCTATGAAAGAGATTGAAAGGGAAAGGGGCAGATTAAAAATATAGAATGCATGAACAAGGAAGAGGGTGGAAGAAGGAAGGGAAATAGAGAAGAAAGGAGAGAAAATAGAATTGAGAGCAAGTGGCTGAAGGGGAAAAAGAGGGAGAAAATGAGAGATGGAAAAAGAAAAAAGTGATTGAAACAAAGAGGTATTGAAAAGGAGAGAGAAAAAGAAATAAGTAGCTCATGCGTGCATGCATGAATGAATGAATGACATGTGAAGCGGGGGGGGGGGGGCGGATGTAATAAATCTAGAAACACAACAACTTTGCTTTTTCAAGAGCCATGGCCCAAGACCCCAAAAATGTTCAATCATTCTGGGAGGTGACAAAATAAAAATTTCTCACTTGCCTTGCAACGTAATTTCCTACAATCTGTTCAGTTCATGAGGTTCATGGACAGTCAGATTTATAGTCTCTTGGGGGATCAAGAGGTATGGAGTGGGAAAACGGAGCTGGTTGACCATGGTCACTACAACAGGTTCAATGTTCCTATTGGTTGCATTCTGATATACCACAGCATCATCGGAGGGCTAAAATGATATTAGTTGCAAATTATAGACAATTAACTGTGTGTGGTCAATTATAAGGCAGGAATCCAGCTTTGTCATGATAAGTCAAATTTCACAGGCATGGTTTTGATCTTCAGAACCGCCCCCCCCACCCCCATCCCCCCAAGTTGGATTGTAGGCTTGCAGTTCATTGGATAGTGTGCTCATACATTCATTAATTTGGATTCTAATTTCTGCCGTCCGTATGTCAGTATTTCACACCCATCAGCGTGATCTCAAAAAGAGCACACCACTGCTGCAGGTTCCTCTTACCATTTCCCAACACAGGGGTCTGAGAATACAAAATGGGTGGGGATGGAAAGGACGGAGCTATATTTGGATTTGCCATGGTAAATGTATGGAGTTACAGGATTAGGGTGGGGCAGAGATATTAGCCGAAACTTTATCACCTCTACTAGAACACTGGTGAACATGTAACCACAATTGCTATGGTCACTACTACCAACTTTATAATTCCACATTTATTAATTGAAGTTAAACTCCACCAGCTGCCATGGTGGGATTTAAAATCATGTCCAGTAAACACTAGCTTGAGCCCCTGGAATACACTCCAGTCTCATTACTGTCCTATCCTTACTTGTACACTTCATGTCGGCAAGAATCCGATAATGGAAAATATCCGTTGACCTCAGGCGGGAATTCTTGGTCTCACCCGAGATTTTCTGTCAGAAAATCAGTGCAGACTAACTGGGCCGAATGACCTCTTTCTGCACTGTCAGGATTCTATGATTCTTTGTGGACCTATGATGTTGAAGAGCCAGTTGCAAAAATTCCAGATGGATCCTTGTGTGCTCGTGGCAGTCTAAACACTGCGGGACAAAATTCTTTTGTTTGCTATTCGAAGCAAAAAGTCCGCTTTCGGACAATGGTATGTGGAACAGATTGGCAAAGGGACAGCAATGGCCAAGGTTCCCTGCAGTCAGCAACGAACAACTAAAACAAAAAGAGTTACTCCAATTCCCAAACTGTATTATTCTGTTTATCCAATAGACTGGATAATTGAAGAAAGAGAGAGCAAATGAATGTAAAAAGAACTTTTATCTAATCCCTACAATGACCTCAGGCTATCTGAAAGTTCTTCGTAGCCAATGAAGTACTTTCAAAATGTAGTCACTATTGCAACATTAGAAACATAGCAGATAATTTAGGCTCAACACGTTTCCACAGCAATGGAATAATTCATCATACAATCTGTTTTATTGATGTCAGTTGAAAGATAAATATTTGCCTGGACGTCCGGGAAGAATGACCCTGTTCCTCGACAAATAGTTTCATGGGATCTTTGACATCCAGCTGCAGTGATGAAGAGCACATCGGTTTAACATGTCAAAGGATAGCTGGACCCTCTAATAATGCAGCACCCCCTCAAGCTCTGCAGTGGAGTATCAAAAGTATCAAACTAGACTTTGTGCTCAAGTCTCTGGAACGGGGCATTAACTTTGGATGAATCCCATCCCTTGAACCAAGGTTGACACGAGACTTGATAAAAGCAAGTTTGGAAATCGGGGCCTGTTCTCTGCAATTAGTAACAGTCTCATGCATGTCCCACTCTAAAACTTCACGGAGGCACAGCGGTTAGCATTGCTCCCTCATAGCGTCATAGACCTAGGTTCAATACCAGCCTTCGGAGACTGTGCAGAGTTGACATGTTGTCCCCATGTCTGCGTGAGTTTCCTCTGGGAGCTCTTCCTCCCACATTCCAAAGATGTGCAGGTTGGGTTGATTGACCTTACTCAAATTTCCTCTTGGTAGCAGCGAGATTAGCAGACTAAATATGGAGATAGGGCCTAGGTGGGATTGTTGCCAGTGTAGACTTGATGGGCCAACTGGCCTTCTTTTGTACTATAAAGATGCTATAACAATGTAGGCTGATACTCCAATATGCTCTAGAAGTTTCTTTTTGCATTACTGGTGATACTAAGATGCACGCATAGAGACCCTTTGCTTCTTCAACTTAAATCAATGGCACTAGCTATTTGAAGAAATGGAGTATCTCATTGATTTGGCCAACATTCTTTTGTCAATCGATACCATGTTAATTAGTCATTCCTGTAGGAGTTGTTCAAGGCTGAGTGCAAAAAGCACCAATATGGCACCAGCATAACCTCAATTACAGCACTTCAAAGCCAACCATTATTTGGGTGACACATGAAGTATACAGGTGCAATACAAGGAGAGGACAATAATGGCACTGAAGTGCAATCCAGGGGCTCAAGCTAATGTTCTCTGGACATGTTTTTAAATCCCGCCATGGTGACTGGTGGAGTTTAAATTCAAATAACAAATGTGGAATTGGAAAGTTGATAATAATGATCATGACAACTGTTGTTACAAGGTCACCAGTGTTCTAGTAAATCCCTTGGTTCTCTGTTATCATTTAGGGAAGGAAATCTGCCACCCTCATCCAGTCTGGCCTACATATGACTCCAGAGCTGCAGCTATGTGATTGAAATTTGATTGCTTGCTTGAATGGCCTCAGCAAGCCACTCAGTTCAAGGGCAATTAGAGATGGGGAGGCAGTGGCATAGTGGTATTGTCACTGTATACTTTGTCCAGAGACCAGGTGATATTCTGGGGACCTGGGTTCAAATCTCACCAAAGCTGAAATTTGAATTTAATAAAAATCTGAATTGCTGAAAAATCTGAGAGGCAGCATTGTGGTGCAATGGTTAGTGCTGCTGCCTCACAGCACCAGGGACCTGGGTTTGATTCCAGCCTTGGGTGACTGCCTGTGTGGCATTTGCACATTCTCCCTATGTCTGCATGGGTTTCCTTGGATGCTCTAGCTTTCTCCCACACTCCAAAGATGTGTAGGTTAGGTTGATTGGCCAAGGTAAATTGCCCCTTATTGGACAGTGGGTATGTGGACTTGCGGGGTTGGGATGTGGGTGGGGTTGTTGTTTCGATGCAGGCTCAATGGGCCAAGTTGCCTCCTACTGCACTGGTAAGATTCTATGAAATTTAAAGTCAACTGTTAACCATGAAACCATTATCGATTGTTGTAAAAATTCATATGGTTCCTTCATGACCTTTAGGGAAGGAAATCTGCCACCCTTACCTGGCCCAGCCTACACATGACTCCACGACCACAGCAAAGTGGTTGGTTCTTAATTGCCCTCTAAAATAGCCAAGCAAGCCATTCAGTTCAAGGGCAATTAGAGATGGGCATTAAATGCTGGCCTAACCAGCGACGCCATGAAAGAATAAAAAAAAGGCCTTAGCAACGAGACCCACAAGAGAATAAAATAAATATATAAATGCATGTGCTTTTTTTCTTACCTTAGTTAGCTTGCAGACCATACTAATAGAGAATGCACAATGTACTTTTTAGTTTGGGTAATAATTGTGTGGAGATGTGGAGGTGAACATGCTGACAGCCTATATCTTATCAGTTGTATCTCAAATGTAACACATGATTCTACACTACTTTTCCAGCAATAAAGAGATGTGGTACATTATAGTATCATTCATTTCCTCATATTGCAAAAGCTTGTAATATGTACTCACTGACATCAATCATGATTTCAGAGCACAAAAAGCCAGCCAGCTCTGAAAATGGTAATACTGGCTTCAGTGTCTCTGAGTAAGCATTTGTCATGAGCTCCTTGAAACCACTTGTATTCCAGGTGGTTGCATTCATAGATTGCTTTCTGTGAGCCAGTCTGCCCAGGAGTTTGCGTTGGACAAGGAATGTGGACAGGGTAGGACACCTGGCCTGAGAGTGGTCAGTTGATCAACCAAGTTGTGTGCAGTTTTGGTTGAAGAAGGATGTCATTGCTGTAGAGGGAGTTCAGTGAAGGTTTACCAGGCTGATTCCTGGGATCGCTGTTCTATCATATGAGGAGAAACGGTTAGAATTGTAGTCACTGGAATTTAGAAAAGTGAGAGGGGATCTCATAGAAACTTATAAAATTCTAACAGAGCTTAACAGGGTACATTCAGAAAGAATGTCCCATGACGATGGGGGAATCTAGAACTAGGGGTCATAGTTTGAGGATAAGGAGTAAATCTTTTATATCTTAGGTGAGGAGAAATTTCTTCATCCAGGGGTGGTGAGTGTGTAGATTTCACTACCACAGGAAGGAGTTGAGGCCAAAACATTGCCTGATTTCAAGAAGAAATTAGATGTAGATCTTAGGGCTAAAGAATATGGGAGGAACGGGAATCAGGATATTGAATTTGATGATCAACCATGATCAAAATGAATGGTAGGGAAGGCTCAAAGGGCTGAATGGCCTCCTCATGCTTCTAGTTTCTACGTAAGTTCGATTTTACCTCACGTATACATTACTCTCTCGACCCCTCAGTGGCAGCTCCTCCTCTCAATCCATCACAAACTTTCTTTTCTCCCACCTCTCAAGATATCTGCCTTTCCATTGATAATTATGCAATATGTCTCTGACCAGTGCCTCTTCAAAAGGATCAATCAACTCCACTTTCCCTGGAACGCAGGCGGTTTCCTAAGACAACTTCAAACATTTCTCCAATTATTCACTTTGCTCAATCTTTCAACTTGAAAATGCTTCAATTAATTGACATAACTGAAAAAAAACATAGGAACCAGGAGAAAGTAATTTGGCCTCTTGAGCCAGTTGTGTTATTCAATGTGTTTCCTCTCTCTCAGTTGTACCTTCCGACACTATGGGTGGGATTTTCTGGTCGCACTCACTCCAAGATTGGGAAAATCTCACCCAAGCCAATGGACCTTCGTATGGTCTGTGTCCCGTTGGCTTACTCTATCTCCTGGGCCCTTCTCTGGCTGAAATATACTCAATGACTGAGTATCCATAGCTCCCTGGTATTGTGAATTCCAACCCATTGTAATCATTTGAAAGCACCTTCCAAATCAAACTTAAATCAATACCAACAGCCACAATTTTCTTGTAACGCATGTTTAGGCTTGGTGTTACAAATGCAGGTTTCGATTAAATATCTCCTCAGGGTTCAATGGCATTGCTTGCTCCCATGAATGGTCTGAACATCTTACTGATCAAGATTTATTCATACTTTGATTTGATTTATTATTGTCACACAAATTAGGATACAGTGAATGTTGTTTCTTGTGCGCTACACAGACAAAGCACCCCGTTCATAGCGTACAGAGGGGAGAAGGAAAAGAATGTAGTGTTAAAGTCATAGCTAGGGTGTTGATAAAGATCAACTTGATATATAATAGATCCATTTGAAAGTCTGATGGCAGCAGGGAAGAAGCTGTTCTTGAGTCGGTTAGTACATGATCTCAGACTTTTGTATCTCTTTCCCGATAGAGGAAGACAGAAGACCGTATGTCCAGGATGTGTGAGGCCCTTGATAATGCCTGTTGCTTTGCCGAGGCAGTGGGAAGTGTAGACAGAGTCAATGGATGGGAAGCTGGTGTGTATGTGTGTGTATGTGTGTGTGTGTGTGTGCACGCGCATGTCTATGTGTGCATGAGCATATGTGGGTATGTTCATGCGTGTGTGTGTGCGTGTGTGTGTGTGTTTATGTGTGTGTGTGTGGGGAGGCAGAGGTGTTCCCCATATTGATTGGAGGGTTTGCTCCTGTGCTTTGAAAGAAATAGGGTGAGAGGCGTTCCCCACTTTCCTGGATGGGGCAAAGTATTGTATTCAGCGCTGATTTGGGGGGGGGAGGAGGAGGAGGAGGCGTGGAGAAGCAGGAAGTGTTTTCCAGTCTCTGTGGAGCCAGCATTGCCGATGTTTTCAGGCCCTGCCAGCGTGGTTGCAAACACAAGCCCCCTGATCTCCTGTGTACAGAATACCTGGAGAGAAAGCTCGGCTGTGGGCCTACATGCCTTTCTCGCCACAGCCACCGAGCTGTCCTTTGAGCACAACCAGAGATGGTCAAGCCCATCGAGTTATCCCAGCTCTTGCTGGTGAAATCCAATCAGTCCCATTCTCCTGCTCCCTCCCTCTAACCCTGCTTATTTAATTCTCTCAAAATTAAAAGTTTATTAGTATCAAGAATTGGCTTACATTAACACTGCAATCAAGTTACAGTGAAAATTCCCAAGTCGCCACACTCCGGCACCTGTTTGGGTACACTGGGTGGTGGTTTTAGAGAGGAGGTTATTTTGGAGAGGCTGGGGTTATTCTCAATGGAACAAAGAGTGATTGAGAGGAGATTGATAGAGGTGTAAATGATCATGACAGGCTTATTAAGCAAAAACTGTTTCCATCAGTAAGAAGTCTCACAACACCAGATTAAAGTCCAACAGGTTTATTTGGAATCATGAGCTTTCAGAGCAATGCTGTGTGACTCACCTGATGAAGGAGCAGAGCTCCGGAAGCTTGTGAATATGGGAACACAAAAAGCGTACGTGATTTCAAATAAACCCGTTGGACTTTAACATAGAACATAGAACATAGAACAATACAGCACAGAACAGGCCCTTCGGCCTTCGATGTTGTGCCGACCAAAATAAAAAGCAATGCCCCTCCTAACTAAACCATTCCCTTCTCATCCATATACTTATCAACTAACCTCTTAAACGCCACCAAACTTGGCGCATCTACAACAGCTGCAGGCAGGGCATTCCACTCCCTAATCACTCTTTGAGTAAAGAACCTACCTCTGATATCCGTCCTATAACTCATACCCCTTAATTTAAAGCTGTGTCCCCTCGTGCTAGCTTTCTCCATCCTAGGAAAAAGGCTATCACTGTCCACCCTATCTAAACCTCTAATCATCTTATATGCTTCAATAAGATCCCCTCTTAGCCGCCTCCTTTCTAACGAAAACAACCTCAAATCCTTCAACCTCTCTTCATAGGACCTGCCCTCCATACCAGGCAACATCCTGGTAAACCTCCTCTGTACCCTCTCCAATGCCTCCACATCTTTCTTATAATGTGGCGACCAGAACTGCACACAATACTCCAAGTGCGGCCGCACTAGAGTTTTGTACAGCTGCAACATGATGCTGCGGCTCCTAAATTCAATCCCCCTACCAATAAAAGCTAAGACTCCATAAGCCTTCTTAACAACTTTATCCACTTGACTGCCTACTTTCAGGGATCTATTGACACATACACCAAGATCCTTCTGTTCCTCAACACTATTAAGAGCCCTACCATTAGCCCTATACTCTACACATTTATTGTGCCTGCCAAAGTGCATTACCTCACACTTTTCCACATTAAACTCCATTTGCCACCTCTCGGCCCAGCTCTGCAACTTGTCCAAGTCACTCTGTAAACTAAAACACCCCTCTTCACTATCTACCACACCACCAACTTTAGTATCATCTGCAAATTTACTGATCCATCCCTCAATACCCTCATCCAGATCATTTATAAAAATTACAAACAGCAGGGGCCCCAAAACAGACCCCTGAGGCACACCACTCGTCACCGAACTCCACGATGAATATCTCCCATCAACCACCACCCTCTGTCTTCTATCTGCCAGCCAATTTCTAATCCAATTAGCTAAATCACCCTCTATTCCACACATCTGCATTTTCTGTAGAAGTCTTCCATGGGCCACCTTATCAAAAGCCTTACTAAAGTCCATATATACTACATCAACCGCCTTACCCCCATCCACCTCTCTGGTCACTTTCTCAAAAAACTCAATGAGGTTAGTAAGGCATGACCTACCCTTCACGTAACCATGCTGACTATCCCCAATCAATTCATTTCTCTCCAAATAACTATAAATCCTATCCCTAATAATTCTCTCCAATACCTTGCCCACCACAGAAGTAAGACTCACTGGCCTATAATTCCCAGGAAGGTCTCTCTTCCCCTTCTTAAACAATGGGACCACATTCGCCATCCTCCAGTCCTCCGGAACCACACCCGTAACCAACGAGGACCTGAAGATCAGAGCCAGAGGCTCTGCAATCTCCTCTCTTGCCTCCCAGAGAATCCTAGGGTAAATCCCGTCCGGCCCAGGGGACTTATCCAACTTCAAACCCTCTTCAATAGAGTTCAATAGAGTTATGAGTTCAATAGAGTTATAACTTCAATAGAGTTATGAGACTTCCTACTGCGTAATGCAGCCTTTCAGAGTTGGAAGTGCTTCCAATTGGAACCTTTCCAATTTCCTTTTGAAATTACTGACCATACCTGCCTCATAGGTAACAATTTCCAGATCATTACTGTTCACTCCATAAAAAAAGTCCTCACATTTGTTCACACGCCTTGTCCAAAAGCTTAAATTCGTCTGAATCCTTCTACCATCAGCTGATGGAATCACGATGTGGAGTTGCCAGCATTGGACTGGGATGGGTGCAGTAGGAAGTCTCACAACTCTATGTTAAAGTCCAACGGGTTTATTTGAAATCACGTACGCTTTTTGTGTTCCCATATCCACAAGCTTTCGGAGCTCTGCTCCTTCATCAGGTGAGTCACACAGCATTGCTCTGAAAGCTCATGATTCCAAATAAACCTGTTGGACTTTAATCTGGTGTTGTGAGACTTCTTACTGATGGAAACAGTTTTTGCTTAATAAGCCTGTCATGATCATTTACACCTCTATCAATCTCCTCTCAATCACTCTTTGTTCCATTGAGAATAACCCCCGCTTCTCCAAAATAACCTCCTCTCTAAAACCACCACCCCCTGACCCCCAAACTCCTTGACTACTCTGATGAATCCTTCCTACAGGCCCATCATGTTTAGGAGCCCAAGGCAGAGTCATTCTGCCCGCAGTTTCCTCCAGTCTTTCACAGTTCTTTTTACTTCTACCTCCTCCCCCCCACCCTCACATCTAACTGCCTGTCAAGCATCCAGCTTCCAAAAAAAAACCTGATTGTCTTTCTTGGCGTCTATTTTTCTGTTCTTAAAAGCATCTCACTGTGTCAAGGAGCCTGTCCCTCTCGCAGCTGGAGATCAAAGGGTTTTCTAACACAATGGTGCGGCACATCTTTCAGAATGCATAAGCGAGCAAACCACTTATTGTTCAGTATCTGGGAGAAGCAAATTCTGATTAACCTTTCATCTTGTGCCTCTTAAACCAAAAACTCGTGAGAATGCGCTCTCCTCTTGAAAAGTAGCTTTTTTTTCCCCCAACCTGCAGAAATACATCGTCAAAGATCCAGAAATGTGCCGCTCGGTTTAATGAAAGCCTGAATGTTTGCGCATGGGAACAGATTTATTTCATCGACTCTTGTTTTACTAAAACTCACAGAATCATAGAATAGGCTGGTAGATACAGATTCAACAGCAACTATCAAAAGGGGGTTCGTATCTTAGCATCCCCACGGTGCAGAATGAGGCCATTTGGCCCATCGAGTCTGCATCAACAACAATTCCCTCGTAACCCCATATACTTGCCCCTCTAATCCCCACTACGCATCCTGGGACACTAAAGGGCAATTTAGCATGGCCAATCCACTGAAGCTGCACATCTTTAGACTATGGGAGGAAACTGGAGCATCCGGGAGAAACCCATGCAGATACGGGGAGCATGTGTGAACTCCACACAGACACCGACCCAAGCTGGGAATTGAACCTGGGTCGCTGGAGCTGTGAGGAAGGAGTGATAACCACTGTGCCAGTGCTACCCAATGATCCTTTGATAAACTCTCATTATTTTTATTGTGCCAAAAACTTGAAGAGTCACTGACTCGTGGAGGACCTTTGGAGGTGGTGGGTTGGGTGGGGAGGGGGGTGGTGGAGAGTGGAGAGTGGGGGTACATGATGGAGATGGGGGGACACACAAAGATGATCTTAGAGTCAAAGGAAAACTGAGGAAGACGGAAGTCCCTAAGATTTGAAGTAGTAAAGATGTTGTTAGATTTGGAGATGGCAAGGATTCACATTTATATAGTGCTCTTTGGAGGGAAAAATGCCTTCAGCCTAACTGGGAAATAATGGTGTAAGGGTAATATCACTAGATCACTAACACACTGAGGCAAAGGGTTTAAATGCCACCATGGCAGCTGGTAGAATTATTATTTGATTAATATATCTGGCATCGAAAACTAGACTCAGTAATTGTAATCATAAAACCATCATCAATTGACATGAAAACACATGAGGTTCATTTGATTTGATTTATTATTGTCTCACATATTAGTTCAGTAAGAAATCTCCCAGCACCAGGCTAAAATTCAACAGGTTTTCTTGGAAGCTCAAGCTTTTGGAGCGCTGCTCCTTCATCAGATTGACTCACCTGATGAAGGAAGAAAGCTCCAAAAATTGTGATTCTAAATAAACCCATTGGACTTTAACCTGGTGTTATGAGACTTCTTGCTGTGCCCACCCCTGTCCAATACCAGCATCTCCACATCTGGTATTAGTATACAGAGGAAAGTATTGTTTCTTGTGCACTATTCAGACAAGGCATGCTGTACATAGAGAAGGAAAAGAGAGGGTGCAGAATGTTGTGTTACAGTCATAGCTAGGATGGAGACTGCCATCCTGACCTGGTCTGGCCTACATGTGATTCGAGACTCACAGCAACGTGGTTGACTCTATAATTGCCCAATGAAATGGCCATGCAGGCCACTCAGTTCAAGGGCAATTAGGGTTGGGCAACAAATCTCACCTTGCCAATGACACGCACATCTTGTGAGGGGGAAAATGGGTATATCTTCAGATGTGTGAGGATCTTGGCGTGTAAGAAAGGAGACTTAACCAAATTGGTGGGTTTACTGAAGGACAAAATGTTGAGGAGGTTCAGGGAGTGAATTGCAGAATAAAGGACTGAGAAAGTTAAAGGCATAGGGTGAATTTTAAAACAGCATTGATATTGTACCTACCTCAAAATATTTTCGTAATTTTGAAGTGTAGTCACTTGAAGTGCAGAAAATGTAACAGCCAAGCTTCCACCATCAATAATGTGATAATGACCAGATAAACTACTTTGGTGATGTTGATTGATGGATAAGTATTGGTCAAAACACTGGGGATTCCCTGCTTTACATTACAGTAGTGCCATGGGATCTTTAACCTCCACACAGGAAGAGAGAGGCCTTGGTTTGACATCCTACGAGGAAGACAGCACCTCTGACAGCACAGCACACTCATTGCTGCTCTTAATTTTGGTGCAGGAGGGGGACTTGAAACCACAAACTTGTAATTCAGACCTGAGCTTTTTAAAACTTGTTTATGAGATGTGGGCACTGCTGACAAAGCCAGCATTTTTTTGCCCATCCCTGGTTGCCTAAGGAGCCTTGGTGAGTTCCCACAGTGCATCTTGTAGATGGTACACACTGCTGCCATTGTTGGTTGTGGAGGTATTGAATGTTTGTTGAAAGGGTATCAATCAAGTGGGCTGCTTTGTCCTGGAATGTGTCAAGCTTCTTAAGTGTTGTTGGAGCTTCACCCATCCAAGCAAATGGAGTATTCCATTACATTCTTGATTTGTGCCTTATAAATAGTGGACAGGCTTTGGAGAGTCAGGAGATTAGTTACTCATCACAGGATTCCCAATCTCTGACCTGCTCTGGTAGCGATGATATGGAGATGCTGGCATTGGACAAGTATAAACATGGTAAGAAGTCTCACAACACCAAGTCCAACAGGTTTATTTGGTAGTAAACAGTTATTTAGTAGTTCTCCACTCTTCACTCACTTGACGAAGGAACAGCATTCCAAAAGCGAATGGTGTTTAATACCAAATAAATCTGTCGGTCTTTAATCTGGTGCTGTGAGACTTCTTATTGCTCTAGTAGCCACAGCATTTATATGATTTGTCCAGTTCAGTTTCTGGTCAATCGTAACTCTTAGGAAATTGATGGTGGTGGTTTCAGAGATGGTAAAGCTATAGAACATTAAGGGGCAATGGTTAGTTAGATCCTCTCTTGTTCGAGATGGTTATTGCCTGGTAGTTGTGTGGCATAAATGGTGTTTCAAATGTTGTATAACAACAAACAAATGTTGTTTAGTGTGCTATCTACTGAATCACCGTTGACCACTCAACTTCAGAGCAAGATGGGAGGAAGGTATTCAATGGAGAGGATATTTTTTATTCTTTCAGGCATATGGAAGCCACTGATAAAGCCAGCATTTGTTGTCTAACATTAATTGTCTTTGAACTGAATAGCTTATTCAGCAATTCAGAGGGCAGTCAAAAGTCAACCACATTGCTATAGGTTTGGAGTCACATGTCAATCAGACTAGGCAAGAATTTCATTCCTGAAAGAACATTAGTAAGAACAAGACGCGCTCATACAAAACTGGTGACCATGTAACTATAGTCATCACGATGACTATGAAAATGACTAACTTAATGCAACATATATATATATATAGATTTATATACATATATATATTGTACATTGGGTTTTGGAGTGCGCACTACCCCTTTATGAGCGTGGAACAGGTGACCCTTGGCAAATAGCTTCTTCCAGTTTGGGATCCTTGGTGGTCAATCTTAGACCTGACTGTGAATCAATGCACGCCTTTAATAAAGAACTCCCAGTGTTCAAGTGACCATGCCGATCTGTGCTTCTTTGTACATTTTTAATCCAGAAGAACATACTTACATAAAAATTATAATTCCAGTTTTTATTAATTAAAATTCATCAGATGCCATGGTGGGACTTGAACCTGCGATCCCAGAGCATTAGTCTGAGTCTCTGGTTTACTCATTACATTGGTAGAGCATAGAGAGATAGGAGTATACAATGAAAGGTCTGACACTGGGAAGTTCTTTAGAATAAAGAGGCCTTGGCATGTTTGTCCATAGATCTCTGAAGGCCAGAAGGCAGGTTATTAGGATGATGAAAAGGGCGTATGGAATCCTTGCCTTTAACAATCGAGGCATAGGTTATAAAAACAGAGAGGTCATGATGGAGTTGTATAGAACTTTGGTGAGACCACAGCTGGATTACTGCGGGCAGTTCGAGTCACCACGTTATAGTAAGGATGTGATCGCTCTGGTAGGGATGCATTGGATACTCACCAGAATGTTGCCTGGGTTGAAGCATTTAAGTTATAAAGAGAAGTTGGGTAGGCTTGGATGAAGCAGAGAAGACGGGGGTTTGTGGGAGGTGGGGTGCGTTTGGGGATGGAAAACAACATGATTGAGGTGTTTAACATTATGAGGAGCATGGCGAGAGTGGATGGGGGGGGGGGCAGCTATTCCCCTTAGTTAAAGGTTTATTTATGAGGGGACACAAGTTAAAAGTGAAGGGTAGGTGGTTTAGAGGGGATTTGAGGAAAAACCAAGAGGATGGTGATGGTTTGGAATGCATTGCCTGGGAGGGTGGTGGATGTGGGATGCCTCATATCCTTTAAATAGTACCTAGATGAGTACTTGGCCATAATATTCAAAGGTTTTGGGCCAAGTGCTGGCAAGTGGGATTAGGTGGATAGATCAGGCCTTTCACCTGTCAGTACAGACTGGATGGACTGAAGGACCTCTTCTGCACTGTAATATTCTGTGATTCTGAGTAAGGCCACAAATGGCTTTATAAGAGAAGGATTAGGATGTGAAATTTGAAACTTGGGAGAATGGCAAGCAGTGCAGGACAGTTAGTAAAATGTTGGATGAAGTCTACAGATTGTAGTGGGTGGGGGGACTAATTTAGAAAGCACTTCAACAGTTGAGTTTGTTGATAAAAATGTTTGTATTTTAACTTTAGATGAAAGGAAATGGAGTTGATGATGTTAAAGAGGTTGAAAGAAGTGTTCACGGAAATGTTGTGGAGTCAGAAGCTTAGCTCAGGCTGGAAGGAGCATTGAGTTTGGGAAGTCGGACTTGAGCCTGATACAGGGGGTGGAAAGTTGACTTGAGGGATTTAGGAGGAAGTGAAGAACTGGGATCTCCGAGATGATGACACTGTCCTGAGGAGAGAAGACGAAGGTTGGAAATAGGGCTATAATATGTAAGAGTCAGATTTTGCCCTATCATGCATGGTTTCAGATCATCAACAGGGGTTTGATATTCAGCTACAATGGGTGGGATTTTCCAGCCTAGTTTGCTCCAAAACCGGAAAGTCCTGTCTGAGGTCAATGACCTTTCCACGGTCTGCCCCTCACCCTAGCTGACTCCTGTGGTGGCCAGGATGGTAAAATTCTGACCAATGTGTCTGGAATGATCTCTCTGCATTATTTTATTATGCTGCTGTAATTAATGTACCCATATATAATATATATTATATATATATATGTATATATGCATAATAAGTTGGGTTTGGACTGCTCCTCTAAGAGGTAAACCCGCTCCTCTGGGCTATTATGTCCACCCAATATGAGACCCTGTTGAGCAGGGTTAGACATGATTGTGAATGAGTATCCTTTAGACCACAGGGGCATACATAATATCCCTCCCCCAATAAAAGCCTCTCTGAAACTTACCTCACTGTTTGTGGCCCCCTGCTCCAACTGCCATCTCACCACTTTCCACCGCTCCTTTTCAAGTGCCTTGAACGCTTGGCCATCAGAAAACGCATTATGAAAACAAATTCAATCTCGTTGCACTCTGGAATAATTTTTCCCACTTATCCTGCTTCCATTGTGTCAATGATAAAAGGCTGAGCATTTCACTTTGTTGCTTTCTCTCGCTCTCTCTCTCCCTCCCTCTTTCACTGCCTCTTGAATGTTTCCATTATATCATTTTGGAAGTTAGATGAATAAATTCTGAACATAATGTTTGAAGTGTGAACTCATCAATGTTTCATGTAGAATGATTGTATCCCTCAACTAGAATTTTGTGTTGTTGCCAGATAACACAGCGCTACAATTGTGACACACAACTGGGTATTACTTTTTCACCTGTCTCCAATGGTTGACATGAATATAAAAAGAGGGACATTCTTGTGTCAGGAATGAGACAAACACAAACATCACCATGTTATATTGGGTTTGAGATGATGCAGAGAGGGATTTTTGTTTAATGGCTTACACGTTTGGCCAGCATTTTTGATTTGATTTGGTTTGATTTATTATTGTCACATATATTGACATACAGTTTTTTTTTATTCATTTGTGGGACATGGGCATCGCTGGCTGGCCAGCATTTATTGCCCACCCCTAGTTGCCGGAGGGCAGTTGAGAGTCAACCACATTGCTGTGGCTCTGGAGTCATGTGTAAGCCAGACCAAGTAAGGATGGAAGATTTCCTTTCCTAAAAGACATTTATGATCCAGATGGGCTTTTCTGACAATGGTTTCATGATAAGCAGATTCTTAATTACAGATTTTTTTTTGATTTCAAATTCTACCATCTGCTCTGACAGGATTTGAACATGAGTCCCCAGGGCATTAGCTGAGTTTCTGGATTAATACCACAGTTATTGCCTCCCCACTATTTTTTCATGAGATCTGTACAGACAAAGCATACCATTCATAGTGTACATAGGGGAGAAGGAAAGGTGAAGATGCAGAATTTAGGGCAGAATTTTCCAGCCTCACTCATCCTGCAACTGTAAAATCCTACCCGAGGTCAATGGATCTTTCCATCTCCACCCCTCGTGTGCTCCAATTCCTGTGGCGGGTGTGAAGGAAAAATTCTGGATATAGTGTTACATCACAGCTAGGACATAGAGAAAGATCAAGTTACTCACCACAGAGCTCCCAACCTTTGACTTGCTCTGGTAAACTCTCTGGTCAACTATGACTAGTGCAGTTCAACTTCTGGTCAATGATAACCACCAAGATGTTGATGGTGCAGGAATTCAATGTTAGTATTGCCTTTGATAGTCATAGTGATGATTCAATCCTGTCTTGTTGGGGATGTTCATTTTCTGGCATTTGTGTGATGTGATTGTTACTTGTTAGCCCAAACCTGGATATTGTCCAGGTCTTGCTGCATTTGGATATGGACTGCTTCAGTACCTGACCAGTTGGGATTAGGACATCAGTCATCAGTGCTCACCCCCACTTCTGACCTTATGATGGAAGGGAGGTCATTGGTGAAGAAGCTGAAGATTGTTGGGTCTAGGGCACTAACACTGAAAAACTGGGTGGATACAATGGCACAGTGATTAGCACTGCTACTCATGAAGCCAGGGATCCTATTCAATTCCAGCCTTGGGTAACTGTGTGGAGTTTGCACATTTTCTGCTTGTAGGCGTGGATTTCCTCCGGGTGCTCTGGTTTTCTTCGGGTGCTCTGGTTTCCTCCCATGGTCCAAAGATGTGTGGGTTACATTGATTGGCCAGGCTAAATTAACCCTAGCGTCAGGGGATTAGCAGGGTAAGTATGTGGGGTTCCGGGAATTGTGCCTGAGTGCGATTGTGATCAGTGGGTGGAATGGCCTCCTACTGCACTGTAGGAATTCTATTCTATCCTAGTCTAACTGTTATTCTGATGTCCTGGAGATGTGATGACTGACCTCCAATCACTGCAACCATCTTCCTTTGAGCCAAACATTGAGGTTGAGCTGGATGGTCTATCTGATTGCATTCCTTTCTGATTTCATCGTTTGATAGAAATGGATGACTTGCTGGCCATTCCAGAGGGCATTGAAGAGTCAGTCACATCGAAATGGGCCTGGAATTACATGTAGGCCAGACCAGGTCAAGATGGCAGATTCCCTTTGCTTAAGGGCATTAGTGAATCAGATGAGTTGTTAATACAATTGATAGTAGTTTAACGTTCACCATTCCTGAGACTATCTGGTAATTCCAGATTAATTCATTGAATTTCAGTTCCATCAGCTGATTCGATCCCATGTCCCCAGAGCACTAGCCTGAGATAGTGGATGACTAGTCCAGTGACCACTATGTCACTCCCTCTCCAATAGGGCACAACCCTGATCTTGTTTCCAGGAGTGCATCCTGGGGGCAGCATATTGCTAGCAAACTGGGAGTCTGACCATGTCACACATTTGAGGGCTCATGCATCTCTGTAATCACCTCTATGTTATGTGAAAATCCTGTTTGTTGTCACCAGAACAGAACGAGATGTTGCAATTGAAGCCTGACCAATGATTTTTAATGGTTTATAGGTTCCATTTATCCTGATTCAGTTCCACTGCGTTCCATTGGTAATTAGTCGACTTTGCACAGGAAGGCAATAGGTACTTAACAGATCAAACAATTTTTAAGCATTCCTATTCTGTGTAAGAAACAAATAAATTGCTTGAGAATAGATTGTCCCATGAAGGAATGCAAATTACTATCATTAATTACTGTGCGGCTCCAGTTGTTGTATTTAATCCTTTGCCTGCGCTGAATCCCTGTGGTGACACATTTGAAAACAGAGTTGAGATGACAGTGCTGTCAACTGCACTGTAGGTGACAATGCAAGCACAATGGCTATGGGGGAATGGGATAGCTTTTTAAAAATCCATTCATGGGGATCACTGGCTAAGGCAATATTTGTTACCCATCCCTAATTTCCCTTGAGAAAGTGAAAGGTGAGCTGCCTTCTTGAATCGCTGCAGTCCTTTTTGTGCTGGTACACTCAAAGTGCTGATAGGGAGCTCTAGGATTTTGTCCCAGTGACAGTGAAGGAACGGTGATATATTTCCAAGCCAGGATGGGCAACCTCCAGGTGGTGGCGTTCCTAAGTTTTATTTATTAATGTTACACATAGGCTTACGTTAACACTGCAATAAAGTTATCGTGAAAATCCTCTGGTCTCCACACTCCGGCACCCATTCAGGTAACAAAGAAATACATTTTAGCACGGCCAATTCCCCCAACCAGCCAGTCTTTCAGACGGTGGGAAGAAACTGGAGTGCTTGGAGGGAACCCACGCAGACACGAGGGGAACATGCCAACTCTGCACACATAGTGACCCAGGCCGGAAATTGAACCATAGCCCTAGGAGCTGTGAGGCAGCAGTGCTAACCATGTGCCACCATGTCTACTTGGTATCTGCTGCACTTGCCCTTCTAGATGGTAGCAGTTGTAGTTTGGAAGGTGCCCTGGTGAGTTCTTATAGTTCATCTTGTGGATGGTACACACTACTGTCACTGTATATTAATGGTAAAGGGAGCAAATGCTTGTGGATGGGGTGCCAATCAAGCAGGCTGCTTTGTCCTGAATGGTATTGAATTTCTTGAATGTTATTGGAGCTGCACCCATCCAGGCAAGTGGAGAGCGTGGCATAACACTCTTGATTTGTACTTTGTAGATGGTGGACAGGTTTGGGGAGTCAGGAATTAAGTTACATGCTTCCTAGTCTCTAACTGCTCTTGTGGCCACTGTATTTACATGGCTAGTGCATTTCAGACTTAAGGGAGTCTCGCCTGAGTTCAAGTTTGCAGAAGGTGTACAGTGGGAGGTAACAGGTGAGTCGGAGACCATTGAAGTAGTTATCTAAAGATAAAAAATGACATGAGTGAGGATTTGACAGCAGATGAACTAAGATGGGGTAGAGACAGCTGCTTTGAAGCTAGGAGTTGGCAGTTTTGATGGAGTGGGTTTGGGGTCGGCAGCTCTGTTCAAGTTCAAACAAGGCACCAAGGTTGCAAGCGATGAGCTTCAGCCTCAGTCAATAGCCTGGTGGAGAGATTGAGTCAGTGACTGGGGAACAGATATTGCGGCTGAGCATTGATCAATCATTTGCACTCACCTGCTACAGCTTATATCAAGAGCAACCCCTAAAGTGATGTTAAATCAAAACTAGTGCCAAAACAATAACGGATATCAAAAATTGCCAAAATTCATAAAGCACTCTTGTGTAGTGTCTGATGATTGCCCACAAATAAACTAATAAAGAGTGAACCTGCGTGACATTTCATATGTCTCATTCAGTACTCTGTCACTTTTCCGCTAATGCTTCAGATCTGAAGTGTAACTGTCTGTCCATCATATGAGAAGTTAAATGATACCTCATTTTTCTTCTCTGGAAGTTCAGATGGAGTAACACTTAGCATGGTCTCAGAATCATACATTCATAAAGGTTTACAGCATGGAAACAGGAGCTCTGGCCCAACTTGTCATGCTGCCCTTTTTTTAACTACTAAGGAAATTCAATTGTCTATGTTTTGACCCATATCTCTTGATACCCATTTCACCCATGTAACTGTCTAAATGCCTTTATTTAAATAGTTTTCAAATAGTGACCCAGTCAAGGTTTATCTCTCAAACCACCAAAAGACAGAGGCTCAAGAAGGTTGATTCCTCGGATCCGCTGCATTTGATCCCTCTGTCTTCATTGAATGGGGTCAATTTCTTGGGTTAGACTTTCTGAGGTGTCTGCATAGTACTTCCGACAGAATATTTATGCTCAATGTCAGAAACATGTCACAGTGCCTGACATCTTGATTGTGCATCAATATTGTATTTTGTTACATTCTCATAAAATCATAGAATCCTACAGTGCAGAAGGGGACCATTTGGCCCATCAAGCCTACACTGTAAAAATCCCACCATGCCCTATCACCGTAACCCAAATATTTACTCTGCCAGTCCCTCTGACGCTGTTGGTCGACCCACCTAACCTGCACACCTTTGTAGTGTGGGAGGAAACTGGAGCACCTGGAGAAAACCCATGCAGACATGGGGAGGACGTGCAAACTCCACACAGATGGTGACCCAAGCCAGGAATCAAACCCAGATCTCTAGTGCTGTGAGACAACATCATGCCGACTTTCAAATTTGTTTTGCGTTGTGTAATGATGTCGTAGACAATCACATTGCATAAATCAAATGGCGTAACCATCGTGGGTTCATGCAAAATGAGGAGGAGTGGGCTCTTCAGCCCATCAAACCTGCTTTGCCATGTCATCCAGTCACATCAAGCACTCCATCCTAGTTGTTGAACTCACTTTGAGAGAGAAAAGGAGAGAGAGAGATCAGTCACAAATTGGGTGATTACTCAGCTGAATCATTCTGTTCAGTTCGCAATCAAGACCTTGAGCTTTCAGCCACTTGCCATTTCACTCTTTGGTCCCACACCGAGACTCACCTTTCTGTCCTTGGCCTCCTCACAAGGAACACCTCAAATTTCAGTCGCCTTTTCACAACGTTATGATCTTGGCAACGTTATGACTTCAACAACTTCAGATCACCACCTCAACTCTCATCTCTTCGGGCAGTAGGTTCTACTAATATTTCTGTTGTTGCCATTTACACCTCCTCTGGCTCCACCTTTTGTTTCTTCACTGGTTCCAATCGCTATGAACTTTGCCTTGTGTCGTCGTCCCTAATGTCATTGAAATACTCCTGCCACCCATCCTGTCACTGAAATGGGATGTACTCCATTGCCATTGGATACAGGAGGGCCAGTGAGCAATATTTATACTCCAACAAAATGCCCGTCTGGCACAGCTCAATGGTTAGATGGATCTCACCATTAAATACATCGAGCACCCAGGGCAGAGGTGATGACCTTGCATCAATACTGTCTGAGGGCAGCACATGAGACCAAGTAGGGGAAACATTTTTCGCCTCACTCAAGGTAACGCTGCAGATGTTTGACAGTGTTCCAATCAAATGTCAGAATGATCTTTATTGCTCCTCACTGTAAACTTGGCATGCCATCACAGAGGGAAACAGAGGGCATTCTGCCAACTTTCCATTCTTTTGTAACTGCGCAGGCATGCTCATTTTCTTCCATTTCAACGTGCCATGTTGGCATTCACACTGCCATCTGTGTTGGCTAATAAGTGGGCCACATGTCAAGAAGCGTGCTCAAACTCTATAAAACATTGCCTCGGCCCCAGGTGGAGAGCTGCGGCCAATTCTGGGCTCTACATTTAGAAAGGCGGTCAAAGCCTTGGAGAGGCTGGAGAGGAGGTTTAACCAGAGCAGACACCAGGGAGCACAGACTTTGGTTCTCAAATACTTCAGATACAGGTGAGAGTAGAGAAACTGTGTCATTCTCCTTAAAGCAGAGAAGTTTAACGGGAAATTTATTCAAAGTGTTTGAAGTCTTGAAGCGTTTTAGCAGTAAATAGGAAGAAACTGTTTCTGGCATGTTTTGCCTTGTGCACTGTTTTCAGCGACAGAAAGACAGTGACAACACAAATTTAAGAGAATAGACTAAAGAACCAGAGGCAGCAGGAGAAAACAAACACATAGTAGAGGTGTGCGCACTGCAATGCAATGCCTGAAAGGGTAGGGTACACAGACTCAGTAAGGGAGGGGACTTTGCGCTCCCCCTGTGGAGCATTTTGTGGTGGTGAAGGTGACCCAACTCTTGCTGGCAGAAGGATTTTCCAGTCCTGTCATGGCCAATGGGGTGGATCGGACCCTCTGCTACCCAGGAACCGAAGGCGGGGCAGGAGATGTGGATGGGAGGGTTGCCATTAGCAGACCCAGAAGATTCCGCTAGTAGGAACAACCAGAAAATCTCACCCAATGACTATCAGAAGGGAATTTGTTATACTCTAGCGAAAGGACAGTATAAATGAGCTTAATTGTTATATTCACACACACACACAGATGAGGTGACAGATACCTTGTGCAATTTGGTAGGGCATGTGTTCTCTCATTAGCCTTTTTCCTTGAAATGTACTTTAACTTCAATTGGGCATAGTAAGGAAGTCAACACTAAAAATATCAATTTCAATTCAATGGCATAAGTCTCTTATCCGGAGTCAGACAGTTATGGGTTCAAGCACTCACTCCAGATAGTTTGTAGGTGTCCACACCACCAACAACCTGTCCTGATTCCCCCGGCTACCACCCACCCCCTCCACCTCCCCTCCCCTCCCCTCCCCCTCAACACTATAGTTAAGAAAGCCCAATGCTTTCTGCTTTCTCAGAAGACTAAAGAAATTTGGCATATTAGCTACGACTCTCACCAACTTTTACAGATGCATCATAGAAAGCATTCTTTCTGCTCATATTACAGCTTGGTATTGACTTCTGCTCTCGCTAAGACCACAAGAAACTACAAAAGCCAGCCCAATCCATCACGCAAACCAACCTCCTATCCATTGACTCTATGTACACTTCCCGTTGCCTCAACAAAGCAGCCAACATTATTAAGAACCCCACGCATCCCAGACATTCTTTCTTCCACCTTCTTCCTTAGGGAAAAATATTAGAAGTCTGAAGTCACGAACCAACCGACTCAGGAATAACTTCTTCCCTACTGCCAGGGAAGACTTTTGAATGGGCCTACCTTGCACTGAGTTGGTCTTTCTCTACGCGCTGGCTGTGACTGTATCACTACAATCTACACTCTCTCCTTTCCTTCTCTATGAACAGTATGATTTGTCTTATGACGCAAAAAACAATGTTTTTCGCTATATTCTAATAAATGTGACATTAATAAATCAAATCAAATCAAAAATCAAATTGAGTAGACAATATAGGTTAACACTCCAGTGTGCTACTTGAGGAGAGCTGCACTGTTGGATCAGTAACCAAAATTCTGTCTGTTCTCTCAGGGGGATGTAAGAAATGTTTGAGCACTATTTAAAGAGCTCTCCTAGTGCCCTGATCAACTTATCATTGATGTGAAGATGGTGGCGTTGGACTGAGGTGAACACAGTAAGAAGTCTCATTGAAACAACTATACGATGACATCAACAAGTTCCATCCCACCATCAGACTCACCCTGGAGTACTCTCCAAATTGGTTGCATTCTTGGTCACCTCAGCACTTCACTGAACCACAAGCCCACAGATAACCTCACGATGCTCCACTTCTCCAGCTTCCACCCTAAACACATTAAAAGTAGCCAAACCCTACAGACAAGCCCTGTGTATACACAGGATCTGCTCAGATCAGAAGGATCGCAACAGACACCTCCAGACGCTGAAAGTTGCCCTCATAAGAACAGGATATGGTGCTTGATTCATCGATCGACAGTTCTGACCCATCACAGTGAAAAATCGCTCTGACCTCCTCAGAAGACAAACATGGAACACGACGGACAGACTGCCCTTTGTCATCCAGTACTTCCCCAGATTGGAGAAGCTACAACATCCTCTCTGGCCTTTCCAACATGTCATTAATGAAGACAAACATTTCGCCAAGGCCATCTTCACATCCCTACTTCTTGCTTTCAAACAACTGCACAACTTCAAACAGACCATTGTCTGCAGCAAGCCACCCAGCCTTCAGGGGAAGAGTGACCACGACACTGCCACAGCAACCTCGGCAAGATGTGCCGGATCATCGACCTGAATGCCATCATCTCATATGAGAACACCATCCATCAGGTACTCGGTACATACTCTTGCAACTCGGCCAATGTTGTCTACTTGATATGCTGCAGGAAATGATGTCCCAAGGCATGGTATGTGGAGGAAACCATGCAAACACTAGACAACGGATGAATGAACACCTCTCGACTGGTGAGAACACTTCCAGTCTTCTCGTCCTATTGGGGAATACTTCGGTGATCATGGGCATTCAGTGTCTGATCTTCCAGTAGCATTCTCCAAGGTGGCCTTCATGAAACATGACAACACAGAGTCGCTTAGCAGAGACTGATAGCCAAGTTCAGCACACATGAGGATAGCCTCAACCGGGATCTTGAGTTCATGTCACACTATCTGTAACCCCCGTGACTTACCTGGGCTTGCAAACTCTCATTAACTGTCCTGGCTGGAGACAATACACATCTCTTTAACCAATGCTTAACCCTCTCTTGACTCACATTGTCTGTACCTTTGAGACTTGATTACCTGTGAAGACTCACATTCCAACAATTATTTTGTAAATTGAGTTATATGCCCTGTTTGTGAACTGAAATCCCACTCACCTGATGAAGGAGGAATGCTCCGATAAATAGTGGGCTTGTACTGCCAAATAAACCTTGGACTTTAACCTGGTGTTATGAGACTTCTTACTGAACTTCTCACTTAGGAGCAATATTATTACATCTCACTGTTATCTCTAGAAGCTGCTGTGTCCAAGTTGGCTGCCATGTTACAACAGTGACTACATTTGGGAAATATTTCACCAGCTTTTGAGTATTTTCTAATGTCTTGCTGGCGCTATAAAAAGTGTTACCAAAACAGAAAATGTTGGAAAACCTCAGCAAATCTGATAGCATCTGTGAAGAGAGAAAACAGAGCTATCATTTCAGCTCTGACCATGGGCTGTCCAGACCCAAAACATTCCCTCTATTCTCCCTCCTCAAATGCTGCCAGACCTGCTGAGATTTTCCAGCATTTTCTGTTTGGCTGCAGATTCCAGCATCTGCAGTAACTTGCTTTTATGAAAGGTGTGTAGATGCAAGCTTTTCCTTGCAGGGATTTCTGATAAGCTAAAGGGCTGGACATTTCTGTGTGTCACCAGTTGCTTAACTTCCTTCCTCAGAGGCAGAAAAGGTTATCTCAGGATCAGCGCACACAATGGAACATGAATGGCTGTCTTCATCTTTTTTTCCCTGTAAAGTTTATCTTCTTTTTGTAAATAAAAATATGACAGCAGAAAATATGAAGTGAAGGAAGAATTACTTTCAGTAATGCAGTAAGTGTATACTGGTTTTCAACCCCATTTTCAGTCGAACACCGGCACAAATCATTCTACAATTAATTTAAAGAAGTTCTGAAAGAAGGTAGCTTCCAGACTCTTTTATTAGCATCATGAAGTCATAGAATCCCTACAGTGCAGAAGTAGGCCATTTGGCCCATCAAGCCTGCCCTGATAACAATCCTATCCAGTCCTTACCTCCGTAATACATCTGAAAATCCTCCCAATACTAAGAAGCAACTTAACATGGCTGATCCATGTAACCCACACATTTTTGGACAGTGGGAGAAAACCGGATTACCTGGAGGAAACCGACGCAGGCTTGGAGGGAATGTGAAGCAGCAGTATTAACCACTGTGCCACCAGGCCACCCACTTTCACTCATTGAGTCTGCACTGACTCTCTGACAGGGCATTTTACCCAGGCCTTATCCCCGTTACCCCACATATTTACCCCGCGAATCCTCCTGACCTGCACATCTTGGGATACTAAGTGACAATTTAGAATGGCCAACCCACCTAACTCACACACCTTTGGACTGTGAGCAGAGACCAGGGCGACCGGAGGAAACACACGCAGAGAAGGGAATAACGTGTCAACTCCACGCAGACAATTACCCGAGGCTGGAATCGAAGCCAGGTCTCTGACGCTGTGAGACCAGCAGTGCTAACTAATCTGTCACTGTGCCGTGCATCTGCATCAGTAGATGATAAAGACTTCTAAAATCTACTGTTAGTGAAGAAAAGTAAATCCTCAGCGGGACTTCAATCTAAAGCAGTTTCTCACTGAACTGCATTCTGAAGCAGGAAGTCTCTGGTGAGTTCACACACAGATGACAGTACACAGAAATTGGGAAATTTCAGTTGAGGCCAATCAAAAGAAAACTGTGGAAATAAATCAATGCTATTAGTGTTACTTAAGTCTTGCATTGTATATCTAAACATAGACTTATTACCTGTTGTAAATCATATGTCTATTGGCTGCTATTTTATAACCATGTTCAGATTTCCACTCCTGTTCTTCTCATTAAGTTTATATTAAGTCCACAGTTTCTGTCCTCATTTTGCTTTCTTTCCACTCCAATGTTGTGTCTCAATTACTGGGGCGCTCCTGCAGGAATTAGACTGATGGCTTTATAACGGCGCCTCCTTTTGCTTGGAAAGGCTTCTCGTCAGCGACAACAAACAAGAACAAATAGCTTCATCTCCCCTGGCTTTACTTACTCAGCAGAGGTCTAATGGCACTGGAGCATGGGGAGGGCGAGCTCCCTCAATCTGCAATGCAACTCATCGACCAATGTTCAAACGCTGCCTGATCCCCCGAGTGCATCCTCCATGCGCACTGACACCGGCAGTGAACTGGAAGGCATTGTGGATGGAAAATGGAGCTGATTAATTCAGACTGGGCCACTGCCTGACCCTCTATTTTTTGTTTTTCCATTGAGTAAGTTCTTTGCTCCAATGCAAGACAGAATGCCATATACAAACACACTTAATACAAGAACTTAAGAACTAGGAGCAGGAGTCGGCCATCTGGCCCCTCGAGCCTGCTCCGCCATTCTGTAAGATCATAGCTGATTTTTCCTTGGACTCAGCTCCACTTATCCGCCCACTCGCCATAATCTTTAATTCCTTTACTGTTCAAAAATGTATCATTTTCTTGCCTTAAAAACATTCAACAAAGTACCTGCAACTGCTTCGCTGGAATTCCACAGATTCACAACCCTTTGTGTGAAGAAGTTCCTCCTCAACTCAGTCCTAAATCTGCTTCCCCTTATTTTAAGACCAGGCCCCTAGTTCTAGTTTCACCCCCGAATGGAAACAATCTCCCTGCTTCTATCTTATCTATTCCTTTTATAATCTTATATGTTTCTATAAGATCTCCCCTCATTCTTCTGAATTCCAATGAGTATAGTCCCAGTCTATTCTCCACAAGCCAACTCTCTCTATTCTGGAATCAACCTAGTGAATCTTCTCTGTACCCTCTTCAGTCCCAGTATATCCTTTCTCAAGTTAGGAGACCAAAACTACACACAGTTTTCCAGGTGTGGCCTCACCAACACCTTAAACAGCTGCAACATAATCTCGCTGTTTCTAAACTCCATCCCTCCAGCAATGAAGAACAAAATCCTACTTGCCTTCTTAATTACCTGCTGCATCTCCCTGGCAAACCAAAAGGAATAGACAACTACAAGGCCTTGATTTGGGCAACACAGTTGTTAGCACTGCTGCCTCACAGCACCACAGTCCCGGGTTCGATTCCAGCCTTGGGTGTCTCTGTGAAGTTTGCATGTTTTCCCTATGTCTGCCTGGGTTTCCTCTCGGTTCTCCTGTTTCCCTCACAACCCAAAAATGTGCAGGTTAGATTGATTGGTCATGCCAAATTGCACTTTAGTGTCAGGAGGATTAGCAATGCAAATACATTGGATTACCAGGATAGAACCTGGGTGATGTTACTGTTGGTGCAGACTTGATGGGCTGAATGGCCTCCTTCTGCACTGTAAGGATTCTTTAATTCTATGATGTGTTGCACCCACTAATGAACAACCTATTGACAGATTATTACCAGGGCACCCCAAGCCAAGAGCATGACATTCCTTAAAACCGTGCAGTTAGGTGACTTTAATGGATTGTAAGGGGGAGATGCATAGAACTGTGCCAAAGCTTTCCATCCGTTGGCAGATAGCACAGAGAAGTAACAGAAAGGTAGGCCTTGAAGTTAACACTTCACTTATTGAGAGAGGTGAGAGGGTGAGGCTGTTTTAAGGTCAGGTTGAGTGTTCAGGCCTGATTGTTCATTCCTGCTTGATGACATTTTAACTTTACCGAATCTGAAGTTGATGAGCCTTCTGTTGCAGGCCTAAGTTAAATGAGGTGGCCTTCATGACAACTAGGTAGGTTGGCCCACTAGAGAAACTTTGGCAGGAGTCACCTAGCTGCCACGAGGGGTGAAGGTAAGTTTTGAAACAAACATACTCTGATCTGGAATCCTCATAGACCTCAAGAACCCCAAATACCCTAGACATTCTCTCCTCCACTTTCTTTGCTTGGGAAAATGATACAAAAGTCTGAGGCTACATATCAACCGACTCAAGAACAGCTTCTTCCTTGTGGCTATCAGACTTTTAAATGGGGCTACCTCACATTAAATTGATTTTCCCTACACCTTGGCTCTGATTGTAACACTACATTCTGCACTCTCTCTTTTCCTTCTCCCCTATGCACTCTATGAATGGTATGCTTTTCTGCATAGCGTGCAAGAAACAATACTTTTCACTGTATATTAATGTATGTGACAATAATAAATCAAATCAAATCAAAAAGGAGAGTTTTTCCTTTCTCTCTCAACAACCCCAATCTCACTTCCAGATCCTGCAATAAATCCTTCAGCCACTGCAGATCCATTTTTAATGTGTCCCTTCGTGCACTGGGAATACTCTGGAATTTCTGCAGATGAACCGGTCTACTAGATGCTTGGGGTGCTGAGGATCCTCGATCTCTTTCCTCACTCCTGCCTCCAGACCCTGATCTCACTGCTGGGTTCCAGAGGAAAACTGTTCTTTGTATTATATGGGAGTTAAAATAGTATGAGGTTCCTTTCCTGCCTAGCGATCTCTGCACTGCTATCATCCCAACCTCTAATCTGAGCCCACGTCACGGTCTGTGGTCAAAGAGGGCTTTTTGTACTCCACAGATGCTCAGGATGAAAGTAGCAGTACAGTGACTTGGGGTAGTCAGATTCAGATTGGCGCCCCGGTCTGTGATGGCAATTGACCTCGGAGGATCATAGCAGTTGAGGCAATACAAAAAAACTTTCCCATGTCTGAGGACGAGAAAGCCTTAACTCTCCCAAATCTTATTCACACTCCTAAGCTCCATCCAGTCAAATGGGTGGGAAAAGATGATAAATGAACTTGACTACGTTCATGATCTGACTCACACCAAAATAGTAGACAGTCAAATGAGAATCAAAGAATTCTTACAGCGCAGAAGAAAGCCATTCAGCCCATCAAGCCTGCATTGACAACAATCCCACCCTGGCCCTATCCCCCTAGTCCCGCGCATTTACCTTACTAATCCCCTGACACTACGGGACAATTAACATGACCAATCTACCTAACCAGCACGTCTTTCAGACTGTGGAAGAAACTGGAGCACCCAGGCGAAATCCATGCAGACATAGGGAGAATGTGCAAATTCCGCACAGACTGTGACCCAAGCCAGGAAGCAAATCCGCTGAGAGGCAGAAGTGCTAACCATTGTGCCAGCATGCCGCCATTCACACTGCAATGAAGTTACTGTGAAAATCCCTGAGTCGTAACACTCCAGCATCTGTTCAGGTGCACTGAGGAAGAATTTAGCACAGTTAATGCACCTAACCTGCACGTCTTTCAGACTGTGGGAGGGAACAGAAGCACCCAGTTAAATTACAATTATCACCGACCTTTGCCATATTTGTTGGAAGAGACAAGCCAATGTTTTGGGTTGTGAAAGGGACAGAAATGGAATCATGGACCAGGGTGCAATTTGGCTTGTCGCTCCTTTACTATTTGTTTGAAAGATTTTTTTTTAAATATTCTTTCGAGGGATGTGGGTGCCATTGGCAAGGCCAGCATTTGTTGCCCACTCCAAATCACTCCAGTCTCATTTAACTGTGTTGAGTTAACGACATTGTTGTGGCTCTGGAGTCACTTGTGGGACAGCCCAGAAATGGTAAGGATGGCAGATTTCCTTCCCTAAAGGACATTAAGTGGGCTTTTACAACAACTAACAATGGTTCCAATTACAGATTTTTATTAAATTCAAATTTTACCATCTGCCATTGTGGGATTCGAACCTGGGCCCCTAGAGCATTACGCTGGGTGTCTGGATTAGTAGTCCATGACAAGACCTTGGCACCAACAGGTCGTCCCAAATTAGTTCCATTCATTGCTTTTTTCCCAAAGCTCATTGCCTCGCACCCAGGACATTCTCTCTTCCACCTTCTTTTGTTGGGAAAAAGATACAAAAGTCTAAGGTCATGCATCAACTGACTCAAGATTATCTTCCTCCCTGCTGCTGTCAGACTTTTGAATGGACTTACCTTGCATTAAGTTGCTCTTTCTCTACACCCTAGCTATGAATGTAACACTGCATCCTGCACCCTCTCAGTTCCTTCTCTATGAATGGTATGCTTTGCCTGTATAATGCACAAGAAACAATACTTTTCACTGTAAACTGTATGCATGTGACAATAATAAATCAAATCGAAAAGGTTTCTGCTTTAAATCTGAATCAAATTCTATTTTGAAAGTTACTAACGAATTTACTCCCTTTCAGGCAGTTGCATTCTGAGCTCGCTGAGTGAAAGAGAATCTCTTTATCTCCCCCCTGGCCTTTTAGCCAATTATCTGAAATCTCTGTCTTCTGGTTACCGACCCTCCTAAGCAAAGAGAAACCAACTCTCCTGGATTTGGAAATATTTGTAAATCTGACGTGACTAATTAATCTCCTGTGCCATTGCCCAAGGGCAAAGAAAGAAAATTGCGTCTCATCCTGCAACCATCTATTGTCAATTCTTTCATTCCCTCACATGCGCTCTGACACTTGTCCTCACTTCTGCCTTGGTTTAGCTTTCAGAAGCACAGTGATGTGGAGTGGGGGTGGGTTGGGAGGTAGATATGCAACATCTCCCATTCTTTTTAACACGCCAAGTTAGGTCTTTTGTGTCTCTTGTCCTATCTAAGTTCCATTATTAAACACAGTTGCACATCCAATCCTGTATAGAACATAGAACATTACAGCACAGAACAGGCCCTTCGGCCTTCGATGTTGCGCCGACCAATATGAAAAGCAATGCCCCTCCAAACTAAACCATTCCCTTCTCTTCCATATACTTATCAACTAACCTCTTAAACGCCACCAAACTTGGCGCATCTACAACCGCTGCAGGCAGGGCATTCCACTCCCGAACCACCCTTTGGGTAAAGATATGCACTGTATATGCACTTACATCGCGTGTGACTCTCGTACATTTCTGTTCACCCTCTATCTCTGCAACATTTGCACATTTTATGAGCAAAATACGAAAAGGTAGGGGCAGGGGGGTAATGCAGAGACAAAGGGCTGAATTTTCGCTGCCCCTTTGAAGTGAGTGTTGGAGTTGGGGTGGCTGGAAGGTTCATGGGGAACCACGTCAGGATGCCTCTGTGCCACATTGCCACTTCTGGGGATCTTTCCCAGAGTAAGAAGTCTCACAACACCAGGTTAAAGTCCAACAGGCTTATTTGGTAGTAAGCACCATAAGCTTTCGGAGTCTTGCTCCTTCACTTGACAATGGAGCAGCACACTGCAAAGCTAGTGCCTTTCGCCACCAAATAAACCTGTTGGACTTTAACCTGGTCTTGTGAGACTTCTTACTGTGTTTACTCCAATCCAATGCAGGCACCTCCACATCGACCTTTACCAGAAGCAGATTAAGATTAGAGTCGCTGCTCACTTCATGGAGATAGATAGGGTAACTAAGGGCCCACTTCCAGGTCTTCTTGTGGTGGCACTGGTATTGCACCAGTTTTGGGGTGACTGCCCTGGTATTGATGAAGGTCACTGGCTCAATGGCTTCAGTTCCCACTCTGGCAACAACTCAATTTTAAAAGCCTTTCAAATCCATCCATGGTCTCAGCTTCTTCCTCCCAACCTACAACCCTCTGAAATCTCTGCGCTTTCCCATGTCTGCGTGGGTTTCCTCCGAGTGCTCTGATTTCCTCCCACAATCCAAAGATGTGCAGGTTGGAATGACTGGCCATGCTAAATGCCCCTTAGCATCAGGGGGATCAGCAGGGTAAATACATGGGATTATAGGAATAGGGCTTGTGTGGGATTGTTGTTGGTGCAGACTCAATGAGCTGAATGGTTTTCTTCTGCACTACAGGCATTATATTCTAATGTATATTGAGGCTGCCAGGATAGCATTGAAGGGCTTATGCTGGCATAATGTGAGCAACAAATCTCTCTGCTGGCATCTTTTCTATTCTTTCATGGGCATCGCAGGCAGTGCTAATCCTTAATTGCCCTTGAAGTGAGTTGTTTGCACTGCCATTTCAGAGGGCATTTAAGAATCAATTACATGACAATAGATCCAGAGCCACATATAGCCAGACCAGGTAAAGATGGTAGATTTCTTTACCACAGGACATTTGATGGGTTTTGTTTTACAACAATTGAGGATGGTTTCATGGTCATCAATCATGAGACTTATTTTATGTGCCAGAATTTGATGGCACGGTGGTACAGTTGTTAGCACTGACACCTGGTTTCCATTCTGGCCTTGGGTGACAGTGTGAAATTTGCACGTTCTCCCCCGTGTCTGCGTGGGGTTTCCTTTGGGTGCTCCTGTTTCCTTCCGCAGTCCAAAAATGTGCGTGTTAGGTTGATTGCCCATACTAAATTGACCCTGAGCATCCCCTTAGTGGGGGAATTACTGAGATAAATATGTAGGGTTATGGGGATAATGCCTGGGTAAGATGCTCTCTTGGAGAGTCGAAGCCAACTCAATGGGCCAAATGGCCTTCTTCTATATTGTAGGGATTCTATGAAACTATGAATTATTTTAATTCCACCACCTGCCATTTGAATCCATGCCTCCAGAGAATTATCATAGAATTATAGAATCCTACTGTGCAGAAAGAGGCCATTCGGCTCATCAAGTCTGCCCCGACCACAATCCCATCCAGGCCCTATCCCTATAACAATCCATGCATTTATTCTAGCTAGTCCCCTTGCCACTAAGGCACAAGTTAGCATGTCCAATCTACCTAACCTGCACATCTTTGGGCTGTGGAAGGAAACTGGTGCACCCGGAGGAAACCCACGCAGACACGTGGAGAATGTGCAACTCCGCGCAGACAGTGAGTCAAGTTTGGATCCCTGGCACTCTGAGGTACTACTGCTATCCATTGTGCCACCACGCCAACCAAGTAAATCTAGATTTCTATTCCAGCAATCTTACAATGCAAACACCATCTCGCCTAATGACAATTGATGATCAAAGCACTTGTATTCTGAATCAAACATAATTTAAAATCAGTGGCCCACCAAGAGAAACATCAAATTAGTTTATGTTATGTTTATTCTGCACTGATCTCAATTTATCTGATTTTTGTCAGGCAAAACATTCAATTATTCATGGCTGGTAATTACCTGAGCTAATCCCAACAGATGACTATAACTATTTATATAATATTGTACAGTAGAGTTAGGGTGGTTACCTGAAAGTGGAAGAACCCCATGCTACACACACCTTTACAGACTGGTGAATGCTATTCATTGTCTGTCATCAACCCAGTGGTGTGTTGTGGGGTTTGAGAGAGAGCATTGTGTTGGGTGGCCAGAGAGAGCATGAAGTGTGCTCACCAGTTTCTGAGTTCAAAGAGGAGGCCCATATATTATTTGCTCTGATCAGTAACAAAGCCTGATAGCGACATAACCCACTCAGAAACAGGGAAACTAGAAGGGGGAATGGGCCATTTGGTCCTTGAGCCTGCACCAGCATTCAGTAAGACCATTGCTTATCTGATTGTGGCCTCAACTTCATTTTCCTGCCCTAACCCTGTAACTTTGATCCATTGTTAACCAGTAATCTATCTACCTCTCCCTTAAAATCATTCAAAGATCCTGCCCCTCTCTGGGCAAGAGAATTCCAAAGCCTCATGAAGCTTTGAATCAAATGATTCTGCAGCAAACACTGTCTTGAGTTGGAACAATATTGGTGTTCCTTCATTGTTACTTGATCAAAAATCTAGAACAATACCACGGCTGTATCTACACCACATGGACAGTAACAAATTGAGACGTGATTTACTAGCAATTCCACCAGAAATCTCTTAGGGCACAAGATCAATTTGGCATGGCCAATCCATCCAACCCACACATCTTTGGAATGTGGGAGTGGTTGGCACGGCTGCCTCACAGTTCAATTCTGGCCTCGAGTCACTGTGTGTGTGGTGTTTGTATGTTCTCCCCATGTCTGCGTGGGCTTCCTCCGGGTGTTCTGGTTTCCTCTCACAGTCCAAAGATATGCAGATTAGGTTAATTGGCTGCGCTAAATTGACCCTAGTGTCAGGGGGATTAGCAGGTTAAATCATAGAATCATAGAAACCCTACAGTGCAGAAAGAGGCCATTTTGGCCCATTGAGTCTGCACAGAGCACAATCGCACCAGGCTCTACCCCCATATCCCTACATATTTACCCACTAATCCTTCTAACCGATGTTTATGTGGGGTTACAGGAATAGGGCCTGGATGGGATGGTGCAGACCCAATGGGCCAAATGGCCCCCTTCTGTGCTGCAATGATAGTACTGTAAACCGATGCACCCAGAGGAAATCCATGCAGACAGGAGAAGAACTTGCAAACTCCACCTGAGCCTAGACCTGGGTCCTTGATGCTGTGAGGCAGCAGTGTTAACCACTGTGCCAGTTTTGACCAGTGCATTTTTCATATTGCCAGAACAATTACAATTCCAAGTACTTCATGGGCTGTGAGAGACTTTGGGATGTCCTGTGGATGAGAAAGACACTTTATAAATGAAGGTTTTCCTTTTACTTCCACATCTCTACGGGCGCTGCCTGATCCATTGAGCCTTTTCTGTATTGTCTGTTTTTGCTGGCAGTTTTCAGAACCTGTGTTATTTTATTCTCTGATCCAACTGTTTGAATGACAGGTTGTAACGCGACCAATAGACGTGGAGTGAGATGAAGAGAGAACCAGATGGTGACTGACAAAGATGTATTTAAAAAAAAAACCATAAAATAAATGAAGAACCTCATTAAATTTAAGCAATCGCACTCAACTCTTCGATAAAGAGACCAGCTTTCTAAATAATTCTTTATTAAAAACATTGTTTTTTTTTGAAAGTGCACAAGTTTGCATATTGCTGCCCTTGCAAATTTTCTTTCTGCCCTTTGAATATATTGCCATACAGTCGACAGACAGAACAAGGATGTTCAAGGTTAGATAAACCAGGCCAAACAACCCAAGGCTATGGACTAATAATCCAAAAATTGATCTCAAATTATCCCATTGCTGTTTGACAGGCATCAGCAAGTTGAACTACTAAAACCAGTGTATTGCTACACACACTGAACTCATGCTACTACGGGAAGGAACTGTCTGTCCTGACTTGGAACGAATATCTTACTCAGCACCCCCTCCTCCCCCCAGCCCCTGCATTCCCCCTATCCCACGCCCACCCAACTGTGACAATGAAGCAGCAGTGTTAACCATTGTGCTACCATGCCAGCCCTCAAGCAACACATTCTAAAAGCTTCACATGCGATTCACAACAAAAAAAGGTCGATTCTTAATTTCAAAAAAGGATTCAATTTATATCTGAAAAATAATTGCTTTTTTTTGAAGAAAGAACAATTAATTGGCTGGGAATGATTGGATATTTTCATTCACAGATCGGCATAGTCATTATAGGCCAAATGGTCTCCTTTTGCGCTGCATGGTTAAATGATTCCATGAAAGAGAGAAAAGCGGATTATGAAGTAAGGTTTACGTTAGTTATATAAAACGTCGGTGCAGCCACATTTATAATACTGAGCCCAATTCTGGTCACCAAGCTACCAGAAGGGCATGGAGGCTTTAGAGAGTTGCCTGGTATGGAGAGTATTAGCTATGAAGAAGGGTTGAATAAATTGGGATTGTTCTCCCTAGAAAGACGGAGGCAGAGGAGTGACCTGATAGAAGTTTATAAAATTAGGAGGGGTATAGATAGGATGAACAGTTGGAAGTTTTTTCCCAGGGCAGAAATGACAATTATAAGAGGGCACAAGTTCAAAATAGTGGGGGAAAAGGTTCAGTGGACATGCGCAGGAGAAGCTTTTTACACAGAGGATGATGGGGAGTCCAGGATGCATTGCCAAGTGAGGTGGTTGAGGCAGATGCGTTATCTGGATAGACACATGACAGATGGGGAATAGAGGGATAAAGATGGTTTGTCGAGATAGGACAATGTGATTGGTGCAGGCTTGAAGGACCGAAGGGCCTGTTCCTGTGCTGTACTGTTCTTTTGTTTTTGTTACAAAAAGGAAAATGAGGTAGACTTCCATGCAACTTACAATAGGAACTGGCTATACAGTGGAATTTTCCTATCACATCCAACATGGTATTCATGACGGGCGGGGACAAACTAGGCAAAGGTCCTTTGACACTGCGTGAGAATTTCCAGAGTCTAATTAGTCTATGTTGGCGTTTACATTCCACACAAAGTTCAATGGTGTCTCTCAAGTACCTCAAAGTACTCATGTTCGAATCAATCACTTTTGAAATGCACATCTTTTTACAGATGTCACTGGTAAATTTGAATCAAAATGTGTCCCCTGTACAATTAAAAGCATTTAATTCCCTTGGGATTCTAGCTTGCTCTTCATCATTCATCCCAATCTCTTGCGTTCCCACTCACCTGGAGGAATGAACTTGGAAACCAGACAGTCAAACCTGCAGTGCTGTCGATTGCTACCTTCCTCCTACACCTGTCCTCTGTGTCACCTTCTCTGACCCATGCTCTGGGCTTGTAAAACTCTGCAATCAGTATCAGAATTTCAGTACGAATGCTTCATCACACTAACTCATGAGAGGTCCAACAGGATTTGAGGAGATTTGGATTGAGAAATTACAGGTGTTTCTATGGCAATGCTATCCGAGTGATGTCTCAAGTAGTGTATGAGCCCATTTGCAAGAACCCTCACCTCTTGCGTCAGGAGATTCCAGGTTCCAGTCTCACTCCAGCAGCCGAATGCAAAGATGGATGACAAGATGGCGGTGGTTAGCACTGCTGCCTCGCAGCGCCAGAGACCCGGGTTCGATTCTTGGCTTGGTTGACCGTAAAATTGAAGTTTATTTATTGGTCACAAGTAAGGCTTACATTGACACTGCAATGAAGATACTGCAAAATTCCCTTAGTCGCCACATTCTGGCACCTATTTGGGTCAATGCACCTAACCACAATCTCTTTCAGAACGTGGGAGGAAACCAGAGCACTCGGAGGAAACGCATGCAGACATCGGGAGAATGTACAAACTCTGCACAGACAGTGATCCAAGCTGGGAATCGAACACGAGTCCCTGGCACTATAAGTAGTAGTGTTAACCACTGCGCTAACATGCTGTGTGTGTGGGTTTTCTCTGGTTGTTCCGGTTTCCTCCCACAGTCCAAAGATGTGCGGTTTAGGTGGATTGGCCATGATAAATTGACCCTTAGTGTCAGGGGAACTCAGTTGAGTAAATGCATGGGGTTATGGTGATAGGGCCTGGGTGAGATTGTGGTTGATGCAGACTTGATGGGCCGGATGGCCTCCTTCTGTATTGCAGGATTCTATGTTTCTGTTTGGTGGACCCTTTGTGGAATACTGAGGGAATGCCGCACGTTGGAATCTACTTTCCCTTGGCTGAGACTTTAAACCAAGGATTTGTCAGCCCTTTCAAATGAATGTGAAAGTTTCCATGACATAATGCCGAACATGAGTTATCCCTTACATCCTGGGTCAATATTTGGCTATCAACAATCATTACAAAAACAGATTATCTGGTCATTACCATGATGCTACTTGTGGGAGCTTGCTGTGCACTGCTTTGTAATGTTTTTGTTAATACTTTTCGGGGTTGTGGGTATCACAGGTTGGGCCATCATTTATTGGTCTTGAATTGTGGACTTGCTGGACCATTTTCAGAGAGCATTTAAGAATCAATAACACTGTTATGGGTCTGGAGTCACATATAGGCCAGACCAAGTCAGGATGGCAGATTCTCGTCCCGAAAGTACATCAGTGAACCTGATGCGTTTTTATGACAATAGACAGTGGTTTCATCGTCATCATTAGACTTATTTTGAAATAAAATTTCTCTACCTACCATGGTGGGATTCAAACATGGATCCCTAGCGCAAATGAGTAAAAACAGTGATTGCCTTCCCTACAGGAGTGATCCTGATGGCTGTAGTGCACTGTCAGATGTCCAATGATTGTGAAAAGTGCGATAGAAATGCAGGTCTTTCAAATGCACACCCCATCATTGTGCATTCATTTGAAGCAACACAGTGGCACAGTGGTTAATGCTGTTTCCTCATACCTCCAGGGATCTGAGTTCAATTCCTGGCTTGGGTTGCTTTCTGTGTGGAGTCTGCATATTCTGCCTGTGTCTGCATGGGTTTCGTCCAGGTGCTCCAGTTTCCTCCCACAATCCAAAGATATGTGGGTTAGTTGGATTGTAAGAAGTCTCACAACACCAGATTAAAATCCAACAGGTTTTATTTGATAGTAAACATCACAAGCTTTCCGAACAGTGTTGCTTCGTCAAGTGAGTAGGAAGTTTATCAAATAAACCTGTTGGATTTTAACCTGGTGTTGTGAGACTTCTTACTGTGCTCACCCTAGTCCTATGCCGGCACCTCCACATCATTAGTTGGATTGGCCATGCTAAATTGTCAGTCGGCTTAGAAGGATAAATATGTTAGATTATGAGAATAGGATCCGTGGGGGGGTGGTGATTGATGGGCTGAATGGCTTCCTTCAGCACAATAGGGATTCTATCAACAAAACCTGCAATGCTTTGTTGTAATCCTTTAGTCCACAGTGCAATAGTTTGAAATTTGTTACAGTCCTGCATGGTGTCTGACGTGGCTCAGTACTTATCTCCAAGTCAAAAGATTGTGGTTCAAGGCTCACTCTGGAAACGCAAATCCAAAACTGAAGCTGATGTTTCTGTGCGGATTTGCTGCTGCCTTTCAGATTAAATGGTTAAAAACCTGCTTCTCTGGTGGATGTAAAAATCTCACAGCACAATTTGAAGGAGTACAAAGGTGTTCTCCCCAGTGTCCTATCGTGTTTGCTCTTCAACAAACATCAGTTAAAAATGCAGAAAGAGTGAAGAGTGGGATACCCCAGCAGCTCTGACAGCATTGAATCACTACAGTGCAGAAGGAGGCCATTCAGCCCATTGGGGAGAACATCTTTACTCTCTTTCAAATTGTGCTGTGGGATTATTACATTCACCTGAGAAGTAGATTCTTAACCATTTGATCTGAAAGGCAGCATCAAATCTGCACAGAAACAACAGCTTATGTTTTGGATTTGAGTTTTCAGAGTGAGCCTTGAACCCACAGTCTTCTATCTTGGAGACAAGTGCACTACTAACTGAGCCATGCAGGACTGCAACAAATTTCAAACTATTGCAGTGTGGATTAAGGACAGTGTGGATTAAGCATTGCAGGTTTTGTTGATAGAAACCCTACTGTGCAGAATGAGGCCATTCAACTGACTGCAATCCCACCCAAGCCCTATTCTCATAATGCTATGCATTTACCCCAACTTGTTCCCTTGGCACAAAGGGACAGTTTAGCATGGCCAATCCACCTGTTTTTGGATTGTGGGAGGAAACCAGAGCACCTGGAGGAAACATACACAGACTCAGAGAGAATGTTCAAACTCCACACAGTCACACAAGGTTGGAATTGAACCCCGGGTCCCTGGTGCAATGAGGCAATGGTGCTAACGACTGTGCCAACCCAATGGGGGCGGGGGGATTAAAATTGGATCATTGCTTTTATTCATTTGCACATGTCACGTCCATCATTGTCCAGACTTGGACATTCAATGAGAGTAGAAGTGTTGGAAGAGCAGAATAACTAGACTCTGTTTTGCACAACAATACTGACAAAGTAAAATAATTCTCCGCCTGGCTTGCATCAAGTGCCACCCACTCCGCAAAACAAAAACAAATTGACCCAGGATAAAATCAGTCTCATGATGCTGAATGACACAGTCAAGGGAAGTGCTTTGCAGAGTCAGATTTCAACTGTGGGATTCCAGTACTCTGGGGAAACCACTTTCGCATACCCAGTTTGTTTTCTTTGGCAGAGGGAAAGAGGGATAACCATCAGCCCAGATTTGAGGTATTCTCTTAGGCTCAGAACTGCTGGGAAGGCAAAGACTTCTAAAGCTGCCAAAACAGATTAATTGGCCATTTATCTCATTACGTAAAGTCCTTGCCACGGGCAAAATTACTGCTGCACTTAACTACAAAGTAATAGTCGCTATAATCCATTGAATTAGAGGACTTTAGCATGTCCCAAGCATGTGTTATAATTCAAGCTCTTTCTTGTCTACGATCGTCTGAACTCAATGGTAAATGCACACTCTGTTTCAGAAGGAGTCACCTACTCTGGCCTTGACCTTGAAAACAAACAGCAAAAGAGCATGGAGGCTGGAAACTTGGAGCAGGAACAGTAAATGCCGGAGACACTTAGCTGGTTGAGCAGCGTTCACAAAGGGAAAAGCGTCAATGTTTCATAGAACATAGAACACTACAGCACAAACAGGCCCTTCGGCCCGCAAGTTGTGCCGGTCATATCTATACCTACCAGGTCATAGAACTATCTGTAACCACCAATCCCATTAAATTCCATGTACTCATCCAGAAGTCTCTTAAAAGACCCAGCGAGTTCGCCTCTACCACCACTTTCGGCAACCGATTCCATTCACTCACCACCCTCTGAGTGAAAAACTTATCTCTAACATCTCCTCTGTACTTGCCCCCCAGCACCATAAATCTGTGTCCTCTCATAGTGACCATTTCAGCCCTGGGAAATAGCCTCTGAGAATCCATTCTATCTATTCCTCTCAACATCTTATAAACCTCTATCAGGTCGCCTCTCAATCTTCGTCTCTCCAGGGAGAAGAGTCCTAGCTCTCTCAACCTATCTTCATAAGGCATGCCTCCCAATCTAGGCAACATCCTTGTAAATCTCCTCTGCACCCTCTCAATAGCTTCCACATCCTTCCTATAGTGAGGCGACCAGAACTGCGCACAGTACTCCAAGTGGGGCCTGACAAGAGTCTTATAAAGTTGCAGCATTACCTCCCGACTCCTAAACTCAATTCCTCTATTAATGAAGGCCAGTACACCATATGCCTCCTTGACCACATCCTCCGTGCGGGGCAGATTTAAGAGTCCTACGGACCCGGACCCTAAGATCCTTCTGCTCCTCAACACTGCCAAGACTCCTACCCTTGATATTATACTGCTTCATCCCATTGGTCCTGCCAAAATAGACCACTACACATTTATCTGCGTTGAAGTCCATTTGCCACTTCTCCGCCCAGTCTTGCATCCTATCTATGTCTCGCTGCAACTTCAGACATCCCTCCAGACTATCCACAACACCACCAACCTTCGTATCGTCGGCAAACTTACTAACCCATCCCTCCACTTCCTCATCCAGATCATTTATGAAAATGACAATCATCAAGGGTCCAAGAACAGATCCCTGGGGCACTCCACTGCTGACTGACCTCCATGCAGAAGAAGACCCATTCACAACTACTCTCTGCCTTCTGCAGGCAAGCCAGTTCTGGATCCACAAGGCCAAAGCCCCTTGGATCCCATGCTCTCTCACCTTCTCAAGAAGTCTTGCATGGGGGACCTTATCAAATGCCTTGCTGAACTCCATGTAAACCACGTCCACTGCTCTTCCTTCGTCAATGTGTTTCAGATTCTACGGCTGAGATTCTCCAGTCCCGCTGCTGTGCTGAGCGCCAAATTCTCCATTCTCGCTGGCAGCGGTAGCGGGGAGAATGATTTTGGAGAATTCCAGCCAGGATTTTAGGTCAGAACTGGAAGCGGTTATGGATGAGAAGTTGTTAAACCAGTGCTGGGTCAGAGTTGATGTGGTGGGAGGCACGGGGGATGTGGGGGTATTGCAGAGAGGGGATGAAGTGTTGGGAGGAGCTGAAATTGGTACACAGTTGGCAGGATGGATTCTTGGGCCTATCTACTTTTCACTGATGCTTGCCTTAAACTACAGCACACTTCCTTTTGCAAGATTTTCGATGTTACCCAGTAGCCTTCCCACTTGCTATGCTATACACACATTTGCTTCTGGCCCTCCTATGGGTATACCTTTTGCTTCTTTACTAGTCTCACTTACATTGTGGGCAATACAATGGCACAGAGGTTAGCACTACTGCTTCACAGCTCCAGGCACTTGGGTTTGAATCCTGGCTTGGATCGTTGTCTGTGTGGAGTCTGTATATTCTCCTCATGTCTGCATGGGTTTCCTCAGGGTGAAAGATGTGCTGGTTAGATGCATTGGCCACACTAAATTTTCTCTCAGTGTACCCGAACAGATGCCAGAGTGTGGCAAGCAGGGGATTTTTACAGTAACTTCATTGCACTTTTAATGTCAGCCTATTTGTGACACTAATAAACTTTAAATTAAATCCGACTCCCATTTTACCCTGTATTAACATTCTATTGATACTCCTCCCTTCCACCCAATCGCACACTGTTCTTTCCTATTATACTCCTTATGCATCTATGACTGTGTGGCCAAATTCCCTTCCAATTCGATTTTCAAATTTGCTGACAGCACCAACTGTAGGATCTCAAACAATAATAAGACAGAGCACAGGAACGAGATAGAGAATCTGGTGAACTGGTGCAGCAAAAATAATCTCACCCTCAATGTCAACAAAACAAAGGAGATTGTCATTCACTTCAGGAAGCATCAACAGCATGTCTACATCAACGGGATGAAATAAAAAGAGTCAAGAACTTCAAGTTTTTCGATGTCCAGATCGCCAATAACCTGTCCTGGTCCCCCTATGCCAACACTATTGTTAAGAAAGACCATTAACACCTCTACTTTCTCAGAAGACTAAGGAAAATTGGCATGTCAGCTAGGACTCTCACCAACTTTTACAGATGCACCATAAAAAGCATTCTTTCTGGTTGTATCATAGCTTGGTGTGGCTCCTGCTCTGCCCAAGATCACAAAGAACTACAAAAAGTCGTGGATGTAGCCCAATTTATTATGCAAACCAGCCTCGCAACCATTGACTCTGTCTACACTTCCCGCTCTCTTGCAAAGCAGCCAGCATAATTAAGGACCCATGCATCCCGGAAATACTCTCTTCCATCTTCTTTAGTCAGGGAACTGATGCGAAAGTCTGAGGTCACATACCAATCAACTCAAGAACAACTTCTTCGCTGCTGCTGTCAGATTTTTGATTGGACTTACCTCGCATTAAGTTGATCTTTCTCTACACCCCAGCTTTGGCTGTAACACTACATTCTACACTGTCTCATTTCCTTCTCTATGAACTGTATGTTTTGTTTGTATAGCACGCAAGAAACAACACTTTTCACTGCATGTTAATACATGTGACAATAATAAATCAAATCAAATCATATCAAATTCCTCTCTGCTCACTCCCCCTTTCCCCTACCTTTGCTGAGAAACAATTAAGCATTTAACATTGAATGATGGAGCAGATAGGCAGACCAATCTGCCCATTCTGATAAAGCCAGTGCTTTAAATGAGCTATTCAATTATTTCCAGTCTCATCCTCATTCCAAAGCCCTATATTTATGATCCTTGAAGTATTCATCCAATTCTCTTTTGAGTGCCCCACAAGAGTATTCCAGATCATTGTGTTTTAACAAGAAGTGCTCATGGCTCATCTGTAGTACTTTTACCCATCACATCTTCCAGTTCTGAGGAAAGGTCACCGACCTGCAAAGCTGTTTCCCTGTCTCACACAGATGTCGCCTGAGTGATCTCCAGCACTTCCAGTGTTTAACATCTGCACAGAATCCACCAATTTGGACCAAACGGATTTACCAACAACAGAAATAGGTCGCTTCTACACATCACTCGCATCGGGGTTAGGTTTGGCGGCACAGTGGTACAGTTGTTAGCATCGCTGTTTTACAACTTCAGGGACCCAGGTTCGATTCCTGGTTTGGGTCACTGTCTGTGCATTCTCCCCTGTCTGTGTGGGCTTCCACCGGCTGTTCCAGTTTCCTCCCACAGTCCAAAAGACAAGCTGATTAGGTGCGTTGACAATGCTAGGTTATCTTAGATATTCCTCTTACAATGACATTAGTGAATCTGATGGGATTTTATGACAATCGACAATGGTTTCATTAGACTTTTAATGCCCAACTTCTATTGAATTAAAATTTCTCCATCTGCTATGTTAGGATTTAAACCTGGCTCACCAGACGAAATGAGTAACAGCAGTAATCTCTGGATTTCTAGTCCAGTGACAATACTGTTATACCACTGCCTTCCTTACAAGAATGATTCTGACAGTTGTACTGCACTTTCAGATGTCCAAGGATTGTGAAAAGTGCAATAGAAATGCAAGCCTCTCTTGTTTCCAAATGCTCACCCCATCATTGTGCATTAGTTGGAGAGAACACGGTGACACAGTGCTTAGCACTACTGCCTCAGAGCACTAGGGACCAAAGTTCAATTCCCAGCTTGGGTCATTGCCTGTGCAGAGTCTGCACGCTCTCTCTGTGTCTGTGTGGGTTTCCTCCGGGTACCCTGCTTCCCTCCGCCACAGTACGAAAGATGTGCTGGTTAGCTGCATTGGCTGTGCTAAATTCTCCTTCAGTGTACCCAAACAGGCACCGGAGTGTGGCGACTGGGCGATTTTCATAGCGACTTCATTGTGGTGTTAATTTGAGCCTACTTGTGACTAATAAATAAAAAAACAATTCATGGGTGTGGAGGTTTGAATGAAAACAGGCAAGATTGCTTCCTTTTTCTTCCATTGAAATGAATGGGCAGAACTTCAGATAAGTTCCTATTAGGGTGGATGTGTGATGGGGTAGAGATGGAGAGAGCAGTATGATTGTTTGATTTAATTTATTATTGTCACATGTATTAACATACAGTGAAGTATGTTTTGTTTTGTTTCTTGCACACTATACAGATAAAATATACTGTTCATAGAGAAGGAAACAAGAAAGTGTGGAATGCCCTGTTACAATCATAGCTAGGGTGTAGAGAAAGATCAACTTAATGCAAGGCAAGTCTGTTCAAAGTCTGACAGCAGCAGAGAAAGCTGTTCTTGAGTTGGTTGGTGCATGACCTCAGACTTTTGTATCTTTTTCACAATGGAAGAAAGTAGAAGAGAGAATTTGCGGGATGTCTGGGGTCCTTAATAATGCTGGCTGCTTTCCTGAGGCTGTGAAAAGTGTAGACAGTGTCAATGGATGGGAGGCAGGTTTGCACAATGAATTCATAACCTTGTAGTCCTGGGCAGAGCAGAAGCCATACCAAGCGATGATACAGTCAGAAAGAATGCTTTCTATGGTGCATCTGTAAAAGTAGGTGAGAGTCGTAGCTGACATGCCAAATTTCCTTAGTCTTCTGTGAAAGGTGAAGCGTTGGTGGGCTTTCTTACCTATAGTGTTGGCATGGGGGGTGGACCAGGACAGGTTGTTGGTGATCTGAACATCTAAATACTTGAAGCTCTCGACCTTTTCTATTTCATCCCCATTGATGTTGACAGAGACATATTCTCTTTTACGCTTCCTGAAGTCGATGACAGTCTCATTCATTTTATTGACATTGAGGGAAAGATTATTTTTGCCGCACCAGTTCACCAGGTTCCTTATCGTATTGATCTTTCCTTCTTTTCCCTTGTAATTATTCTCCACATTAGTTCTTTTGCACTCAAGTGTAACCTCTTTCTGCGCGTTCTCCCCACGGGTCGTGGAGTTAGATGGGCAGGAGCTTTGGGTGAAGTGGAAGAATAATCTTCTCATACACACGCAGCAGTTGTATTCCATTCTCAACAAAGGACATTTTATTAAGGAGTTGGCACACGCATTAGCAAGATCAGATCCGTGACTGTATATGTTATTTAAACGAGATGGCAGATGAACGCAATTTCAACTTTAATGAATTGGTCATTAATAAATTCAGAGGCATTTGTTACATGATTACAGATCATTAATGTTTGATTAATGCAGCAGTTACAGGACATAAGAGTGGAGAGTCACTGTAGATCACCCAGGAGAAAAACTTTTCTTGCAAAGAATCTGGAATGAATTGTAGTGGGAGAACCCGGTCCTCTCTCTCCCCATCTCGGCAGGTCACACCAGCTCCCTGCATTCACCCAATTTATTTATTTTTATTCCTTAGTGGGGCATGGGAAACGTTGGCTGGCCAACATTTATTGTCCTCCCTAGTTGCCCGCGGGCAATTGAGGGTCAATCACATTAGTTGTGGAGTCACATGTAGGCCAGATCAAGACCCAATTTAATTCTGATTAAATCTTCAAATTCATTCACTCTGTTCAAACTATCTGCTCCAGCCATGTGGCATTGTTCTGCATACCTTCCTTCCAGATTTTTCCTGTACATTCCAATCCGCCATTGAAGAACAGTTCTGCAACTTACTAAGCATCTGTTATTTTCACCCACATCTGTCTTAACTCATCCATCTCCTCACAAAGCGCCCCTTCCAACCATGTGTTTTACAATTTCTTTTCTTTGTTCTGACTTGATGTTCTATCTTTCTTCCTTTTGTCAAGCATGGGAGCTTGTTGCTTCATTCGCAGAAAATGTAAGCAGGAACTTCCAGCCCCTGCTCCACCCACAGGGCAGCACGGTGGCGCAGTGGTTAGCACTGCTGCCTCACAGTGGCAAGGATCTAGGTTCAATTCCTGGCCTTGGCTCACTGTCTGCGTGGGGTTTGCGTATTCCCCCCATATCTGTGTGGGTTCCCTCTGGATGCTCCGGTTCCCTCCCACAGTCCAAAGATGTGTGGGTTAGGTTGATTGACCGTGCTCAATTGGCTCTAGTGTCGGGGGGAATACTAGAGTAAATATGTAGGGTTACAGAGAAATGGTTGGATTCTGAGTGCAGGCTTGATGGGCTGAATGACTTCCTTCTGCGATGTAGGAATTCTATGATTCTATTCTTTGAAAATGGAATGCATCAGTGAAAAACATTAAGGTTTGAAAGTTTCACTATGTCATTTGGGAGAGACAAACATCTTCACATGTCAGTTTCATATTATTAATTTGTATTCAGAGGAATATTTCCCTTCTGTCCTCTGAACTTGTTGATACATAGCATCATCATAGCATTCCTAAGGCGCAAAAGAGGACATTCGACCCATCAAGTCTGAACTGACTCTGTGACAGAGTGTTTTACACAGGCTCTTCTCCTTCCCCTAATCCCGTAACACCACACTTTTTCTATGGCTAATCCACCTAACCCATAATGGGGCAATTTTGCATGGCCAATCCATGTAACCTGCACATCTTTGGAATGCGGGAGGAAACCAGAGGAAACACATGCAGACTCTTCACAGATAGTAATCCGAGGCCAGAATTGAATCCAGATCCCTGTGAGGCAGCACACCACTGTGCTACCCTCCTCATAGGAATACCACTTATTTTGGGAGCTGCATCCTCATTCCACCTTGTTCAAGGGATTAGTCATTACGAAACAGAGAGTGCTGGCTGCCCATCTCTATTCCCAAATATGCATTTTCCTGCAGGGAGTGCATAGACACTGGATAAAATCTAGAGAAAGTGTTGTATTTCACTTCCTAATCGCCGCCTCTCTAGCCTTTGTTCACTTCCTACCCTTGCCCCTCAATGATGCTCCATTTTTGTTGTTACCTACAGATTGAGAAAAGGCAGGAAACAGCAGTGACAAAAGAAGGAACCTTCACTCATATATGTCGCTTGGTCATGAGATGACAGTTGGCTGGTGCACCACAAAATCCCAAAGATGAATTATTCCTTCTCAACCTGTAGCAGTGTTGGTTGACAAAACCCTGGTCTACTCAAAATTGTGCCTGATCATATTTTGCAGCTGCCTGAGCAGGTATACCTGGCTATGTTTTCATTTCTCTTCGGAATGATGGCACCCACAACAATGCTCTGTCCTCTCAGTACAGCACTGAAGTTATCAGCCTCGGCAACATGCCCAAGTCCTGGCAATAAAGTGAGAACCCAGTCCTTTCTAATGCAGGAGGGAAGAGTTAACAAGATAAGCCACCAAACCATAGAATATAAGACCTTCTGATGTACATGGCTGAGCTACAAAATACCATTACCAAGTAAGCCCCATCCATTATCAATTGAATGGTTCCTCTTTTCACAGATGTGTTAGATTCTTGCTGGATATTCCAGCCAAATGCCTTAAACTTTTCTCAGTTTATTATTAGGTTACAATAAGAGTAACTGGGGAAACTTAAATTGGATTTGACTGAAGCCTATCCTGAAGTCTTGAAGGAGAGAAACAAAACACACAGAAAAAGTGTTCATATGGTACTGTGATGACATTACGCCTTTAGGAAATGCATTGTGTCACATTTCTTGCACAGGTTTTTTTTTTGCAGTCATTTCTATTATCGGTGCCACTTTGTCTATAGCTGGCGTTCCCTGTTGTTACTGCAGCAACATAACTGATCTTAAAAAGGCAAATCAAGAATTGCTTGTTTTAATCTGCATTCATATAGGGTTGCTATGTTGATGTTTCCTCCTGATGATTTTAACAGTGGGACTTGGTTAAGTTGATTGACAAGTAAGGCCATGTGATTGCGTGGGACTAAGCTCACCGAAAGAAACCCAGTTCAATTGCTGCCTGGGACCTCTAGAGACTGGTAGGTCTTTTTCTCTCTCAAGATCAAAGACATGGATCTGCCAGAAAATAGTTCTTTTTCTCTGAAGTTCTGCTGTTTGAAAGTTTGATCTTTCTCTGGAGAATGCTCTATGGGAGACAGAAAGCAGGTATCTGTCTGGTTCTCTAACCAGGTTGTTAAAAGGCTGGAAATCTAGCCTCCATATGAACCAAATGTTTTATGCAAATTGATTGAGAAAAAGGATTTATGACTGTGAGAATATTGCTTAAATTGGAACTATAATGATAGCTATCTATTAAGAATTATACCATGTCATATTTAAATATTTTAAGTTGTAAAAAAGTTATGCTTTTGTTATATTTTAACTGTGTTGTTAAATGAGGTTTGTTTTGATAATAGCTTCCTAGTGAGTCACATACACTTGCAGCAAAACATCTTATGTTTGCCTCAAGGCCAAAATCAAAAAAATTTGGAGTCGAGGCTACTTTCATAATATACCTTGGAGTTTCTGACCTGGTCCCTAACAGCACGTAAAAGCAGGAACAAGACAGAGAGATAATTCAGATAAACGCAAAATACTGTGGATGCTAGAATCTGAAAGAAAAAAACAGCAAAATGCTAGAAGATTTCAGTGGGTGTGACAGCATCTGTGAAGAGAGAGTAGAGCCAATGTTTCACGTCCAAATGACCCTTTGTCAGGGTGGGTTTGATTCCTGGTTTGGGTCACTGCCTGTGTGGAGTCTGCACATTCTCCCCGTGTCTACATGGGTTTCCTCCAAGTACTCCAGTTTCCTCCCACACTCTGAAAGATTTGCTAGTTAGATACATTGACCTGAACAAACACTGGAGTGTGGCAACTAGAGAAATCTCACAGTAACTTCACTGCAGTATTAAAGTAAGCCTTACTTGTGATTAATAAGTAAACTTTATTTTATTTTTTACTTTAGCTCTGATGAAAGATCACACAGATTCAAAATGCTGGCTCTATTCCCACTCCACAGATGCTGTCAGACCTGCTGAGATTTTCCAGCATTTTTCTGCGTGTTATAGAGAGACAATTCAACAGTTGGATTTATATCCATGAGAAAACGCTTCCTCGCACATTAGTCTGCAACAGCAAGAGCTATAAAAGATGTGTGCAATAAATCCAAATAACATTCAGCATCAATAAATATTTATTTTCCTTTTGAAAACTATTGTTGTAAACTGAGTGTTCCAATATTGATTCCAATGGTTCAGTCATTTTTAACTGAGCTGTTAAACATATGGTGAGCTGACCATCGCCTAGACTTTTAGTGCAATGCTTGTGTAAGTGTTTTTTCTTTGAATTCATTCGTGGGACTTGGGCGTTGCTGGCTGGCCAGTGTTTATTGTCCATCCCTGAGGGCAGTGAGAGTTAACCACATTACTGTGACTCTGAAGTCACACGTAGGCCAGACCAGGTCAGGATGGCAGATTTCCTTCCCTAAAGGACATTAGTGAACCAGATGACTTTTTTCAATAATTGACAATGGTTTCATGGTCATCAGTAGATTCTTAATTCCAGCTATTTTCTGTTCAATTCAAATTCCATCAGCTGATGTGGCAGGATTCGAACCTGGGTCCCCAGAACATTAGCTGAGTTTCTGCATTAATAATATCACTAGACCATAATTTCCCCATGATAATGAAGTATAAAAAGGAGACAGAGAAGCAGAAAAACGGGCTGAAGTTCCATGCAGGCAAGAAAAGATGGAAGGGATACTAACTTTTATCTTGAGTTGTGTTACATAAACAATTGGGCCTTAGCTTTGATGGAAATACTATTTCTGAGGTGAAGTGCAGAATGGGCAGGACTGGAGCTATGTTCCGAGGCATGGCACACTGGGGACAACATGCAGACGCTACAACAACATGAATGAACACCGCTCGACAATCACCAGGCAGGAGTATTCTCTTCTTGTTAGGGAACACTTTAGTGGTCACGGGCATTCGGCCTCTGATCTTTGAGTAAGTGTTCTCCAAGGTAGCCTTCACGACACAATATTATGCAGAGTTGCTGAGCAAAGACTGATAATCAAGTTTTGCACACATGAGGACGGCCTCAGCTGAGATCTTGAGATCGTGAGACACTATCTGTAACCCCCACAACTTGCCTGGGCTTGCAAAATCTCACTAACTGTCTTGGCTGGAGACAATGCACACCTCCTTAACCTGTGCTTAACCCTCTTTCCATTCACATTGTCTGTACCTTTAAGACTTTATTACCTATAAAGACTCGCATTCCAACCATTATTTTGTAAATTAAGTTTGTGTCTTTATATGCCCTGTTTGTGAACACATCTTCACTCACCTGATGAAAGGACAACGCTCCAAAAGCTAGTGGCTTTTGCTACCAAATAAGCCTATTGGACTTAAACCTGGTGTTGTGAGACTTCTTACTATGCAAGACGACAGGTGTGGTGAGGATACCAGGGGACATTTGTATATCCATAACCCCTGCGGGGATTGGACACCTTTGGAAAATGAGAGGATGGGAGAAAGCGTACGGATGATAGTCAGGGATCTGAACGAGGCTGCAGTTCTCAAAGGCCGGTGGCGATAATCAGAGGATTAAAAGCATTCTCATCACATTCTGAATGTGAAAAAAGGGGAAGGTTGGCGAGATAAGACATGGAAATAATTTGGGTCACCTCACTCACTTGAGTGAAATAATTTGAAGTAATAGTTGACAAACTCTTGATTAATTAATCTGTTCATTTAATCATGTAGAACGGTCTTGTAAAATAATTGCAACCACTGTTTAGCTCTGCAGGGCGTCTTTCACTAATTCACTGATTCAGTTTCATGATCAGAATATTTAGCTCCAAACACAAGATAAGATCCCACATCAGAGGACATGGGGGGATTGAGGCCAGCCTTTCTTGGCAGTGCAGCTAATTTGATACTTTAGATTCGACCATTTGTTCTTGGTCTTTGATTTTTTTTTCTTTGTCGCAGTTCATTCACCATTTAAAAAAAAACGGCTGTGAGATGGCTTGGCATGCATCGAGTGCAAAGCTGGACAGGTTCGGGGTGTCTGCACTCTTTCCAAAAATAATCAGCAGCCACTCGAAAGGTAAACAATGCCGGCTCCCTGCGACGGTGATGTACGAGACACCAGGTCAAGGTCACTAGGCTGGGCTAACTCGGGGTTGAACAAAAGTATTCCAGGCCTGGGGTCACTCAAGGATCAGGAGGGGGCACATTGTACAAAGGAAAGGTGACGGTGTAAGACACGAGAAGAATTTTCACAACGTGAGCACAATCTGCGATTCCAGGCTTTGAATAAAAGGGGCACACGGGACCCTCTTGAATGATTCACATAACGCCGAACCTTTACATCAATCCCAGGAAATAAAGTAGCCACGCCACTTGGTCCCCCCACTTATCCAATTACAATTTATATGTAATTGTAGCCCATTTTTGAGAACCAGAGTTGCTTTATGTGTGAGACAACTAGGAGCCTCTGCAATGAAATCGGAATGTGAACTCTGGCAAGGCAGACAGTTTTTATCCTTTCTTATTTGTCCTGGAGAAAGTTCAGCTAGGAATTTTGTTTTATTGGTTTGTGTGATGCGGGTGTTGCTGTCAAAGCTAGCTAGATAGGGTAGAGGTAGAGAGATTCTTCCTGCTTAGAAAGGATAGCAGAACTGGAGGGCACAGCCTCAAAATAAAGAAAGGGGATCAGTTTAGATCAGAGTTGAGGAGGAACTTCTTTACTCAAAGGGTGGTGAGTCTCTGGAATTCTCTGCCCGTTGAAGTGGTGGAGGCTACCTTGCTGAATATATTTAAGTCACGGGTAGATAGATTTCTGATAGACAAGGGAATTAAGGGTTATGGAGAGAAAGCAGGAAAGTGGAACTGATCCACTTCAGAACAGCCATGATTTTGTTGATGGCTGAGTCGTCTCAAAGGGCTAGATGGCCTATTCCTACTCCTATTTCTTATGTTCTTATTGCCCAACCCCTTATTGCATTTGAATCAAATGGTTTGCTAAGTCAATTTAGAGGATAGTTAGGAGTCAACCACATTGCTGTGGATTTATGGGCCAGACCAGGTAAGGATGGCAGATTATTTTCCCTAAAGGACATTAGTGAACCAAATGGGTTTTTCCAACCACTGGGTTTCCTCCGGGTGCTCCGGTTTCCTCCCACAGTCCAAAAGCGTGCAGGTTTAGAATATAGAATATAGAACATTACAACGCAGTACAGGCCCTTTGGCCCTCGATGTTGCGCTGACCAGTGGAACCAATCTAATGGCCCTCAAACCTACACTACTCCAATATTATCCATATGCCTTTCCACTGACTATTTGAACGCCCTAAAAGTTGGCGAGTCCACAACTGCTGCAGGCAGGGCATTCCACACCCTTATTACCCTCTGAGTAAAGAGCCTACCTCTGACATCCGTCCTATAATTACTACACCTTAATTTAAAGCTATGTCCCCTCGTGTTAGCCATCACCATCCGATGAAAAAGGCCCTCACTGTCCACCCTATATAACCCTCTGATCATCTTGTATGCCTCAATTAAGTCACTTCTTGACCTTCTAACGAAAATAACCTCAAGTCCTTCAGCCTTTCCTCATAAGACCTTACCACCATACCCGGCAACATTTTGGTAAGCTTCCTCTGTACCTTTTCCGATGCCTCCACGTCTTTTTTATAATGTGGCATTCAGAACTGTACGCAATACTCCAAGTGCGGCCACGCCAGAGTTTTATACAGTTGCAAAATGACCTCACGGCTCAGAAATTCAATCCCGCTACCAATAAAAACTAACACACCATATGCCTTCTTAACAATCTTATCAATCTGGTTTGGTAGATTGGCCATGCTAAATTGCCCCTTAGAGTCAGAGCATTTTAAATATACGGGGTTATAGGGATAGAGCATGGGTGGGGGCTTGATTGGTCAAATGGCATCCTTCTGCACTATAGAGATTCTCTGAACAATAAAGTCCCACCATGGCAGATGGTGGAGTTTGAATTCAAAAAAACCTGGAATTAATAATCTACTGATGGCCATTGTTCATTGTCAGAAAAAACTATCTGGTTCACAAATGTCCTTTCGGAAGGAAATCTGTCATCCTTACCCGATCTGGCCTACATGTCACTCCAGAGCCACAGCAATGTGGTTGCCCTCAAATGCCCTCCAAGGTAATTAGGGATGGGCAATAAATACTGGCTAGTCAGTGATGCCTGTGCCCCACGAATGAATGAAAAAAAGATCAACAATGATCCTCAGGTCATCATTAGACTTTTAATTCCAGACTTTTGGCAAATTCAAATTCCACCACTTGCCGTGGTGGGATTTGAACCTAGGTCCCCAGAGCATTGCCCTGTGCTTCAGGAATCTAGTGCCAATGCCACTATACCACTGTCTCCCAACTTCTGACCGCTTGTTCGCTGACAGACTTTTCTCTTTATTGGGATAAGAGACACAAAAATGCCCATTCGAAAAGGGCAGCATGGACAAGTTGGGCCAAAGAGCCTGTTTCTATGCTGTAAACCTCTGTGACTCTATAACTGAATTGGCAAGAATTACGTCCTGGGGCTAATTCTTCTGATGTGGAGATGCTGGCGTTGGACTGGGGCAAACACAGTAAGAAGTCTCACAACACCAGGTTAAAGTCTGTTTTGGTAGCAAAGGCCAACGAATAAAGCTGTTGCCCTTCAACCTGGCATTGTGAGACTTCTCGCTAATTCTTCTGTCAAACCTTTTTGTAAGGATCTTCACCGCCTGTATCTTAATCCCGCTTTGCCATTGGAGGTGGAGGTTAGGAGGACGGGACTCAAACCGAAAGTTCTACCTATGAACACTTTTTTCCAAAGTTTTCTGAATCAAGGCTGCTGCATGGATTAAGGAAACACAAAAGGAAGAATTCACATTGATAAAGCATGTATCAAATACCAAAAAAAACTCAAAATTTTCAAATACAATGATTGACTTTGAAATTTTGTGAAAGCAGTAAGATTTTAACGGCCTCAAGAGCTTCTAAAACACTTCATCGCTAATGACGTATTTTCAAAGTGCAGCTACTTGTGATTAAGAGGAGCCAATTTATGTACAGCAAGATCCCATGGATAGTGAAATAATACTACAGAACCATAGAATCTCCACTGCGCTGAATAAAGTCATTTGGTCCATCAAGTCTGCACCAGGTATCCAAAGGAGAGTCTATCTATGCCCACCTCTCCACCCTGTCCCATGCATTTACCATAGCTAATCCTAATCCACACATCTTTAGACAGTAAAAGGGGAATTAAGCATGATCAATCCACCTAACTTGCACGTCTTTGGACATTAAGCGGCAATTTAGCATAACCAATCCACCTAACAAGCACACCTTGAGACATTAAGGGGCAATTTAGCAATGCCAATCCACTTAACGAGCACAACTTGAGACACTAAGGGGCAATTTAGCATGGTCTATTCCCATAATCTGCAGATCTTTGGACACAGAGGGACAATTTAGCATGGTCAATGTAGCTAACCTGCACATCTTTGGACATTAAAGGACAATTTAGCACGGCCAATGCACTTAACCTGCACATTTTTGGACTGTGGGAGGAAACTGGAGCACCTGGAGGAAACCCACGCAGGCATGGGGAGAATGGCTTGGGTCACTGCCTATATCGAGTTTGCAATTTCTCCCTCTCTCTGCCTGGGGTTTCTTCTGGATGCTCCAGTTTCCTCCCACAGTCAGATATGCAGGTGAGATGAATTGGCCGTGCTAAATTCTCCCTCAGTGTACCCAAACTGCTGCTGGAATGGGGGCAACAAGGGGATTTTCACAGTAATGTCATTGCAGTGTGAATGTAAGCCTACGTGTGATTAATAAATACATTTTAACTTTATATTTGGAGTTTGGGAGGAAACCAGAGCACCTAAAGTAAACCCATGCAGACAAGGAAAGAATGTGCAGACTCCACACAGACAGTGACTCAAGCCAGGAATCGAATCCAGTTCCCGGGCACTGTGAGGCAGCAGTGCTAACCATTATGCCAACGTGCCTCCTGGAAAAATAGGCCTGCCCTCTCTGAGGATTGAACTGAGGACCTTCAGGTTCTGAAATTGATGTGTGATCTACTGCACGAGGAAGGCAGAGGTCCTCTCTAAGAAGACACTGCATCTCTACGCATCAGAACAGCAACACAATTACTTTCATTTTTAAGGTACTTTGTTTTGAACAAGTTATGGGATACATTTGATTAAAATGCATGGCAACATTAGACTCTTTAAGACATAATATCAGAAAGGAAGGAAGGTGTTTTCAATTCATCAAGCTAAGTTCTTCCAATAATTAGCACAGTGATTGGAATTGTTCCATTGGAATTAAATCATTCTTCTTGAGTTGTCCAATAGGACTACATCAATTCATTTGGATTTCTCCAGCTCCTGCCTATTCTCTTTGAAAAACCATGGTCCATCTGTGACAATATCATTAACAAGACTTGAGTTGGCCCAGCATTCACTCGCAATATGCATTCAGTGGTGGGATAAGGGACAGATGCTCCTTCAATGCCTTTCCTAAAATTAACATGTTGAATTACTTTGGGCACAGAAAACTGTAAAATCTAACCATCCAACAGTGGGCAAACATCAGTTGAGTGAAAATGTGAAGAAAATTTTTTTCATATTCATTCGTGGGATATTCTCATCGTTGGCTGGCCAGTGTCTGTTGCCCATCCCTTGTTGTCCTTGGAGGATAGTTGAGAGTCAATCATTTTGTTGTGGTTCTGCAGTCATAAGTCAACTAGACCAGCTAAGGACAGCAGATTTCTTTCCTAAGGGCATTAGTGAACCAGATGAGTTTTTACAACAATCATTTGAAGATAATAATTAGACTTTTATTTCAGGTTTATTATTGGATTCAAGTTCTACTATCTACCTTAGTGGGATTTGAACCTGGGTCTTTGGATTACCAGCCAGCAACAATACCACTACACTACTGCCTCCCCATTAGGAAAGGAAATCTACTGCTTGTACCCTGTCTGGCTTACCTGTGACTCCAGAGCCACAGCAAAATGGTTGACTCTTAACTGTCTTCGGGGATGAGCTAAAAAAGGAAACTGTCATTCCCCAGCCAGCTGTTTGTCTGAACCAGGGACACAAATTTTACCCCCCTGCCCACCACAGAATTGGAGCGGTGGGACAACAGAAATATCCATTGACCTTGGGTGGGAATTTCCGACTTCGCTCGAAAGAGACTGTAAAATCCAACCCCCTGAGTTTTTGCATTGATCTCTTAAACTAGCCAAGAGCTCAGTGAGAAGAATTGCAATGATGTAACCTGGAATGTTGTATTCAGTTTTGGCCTCCTTATCTAAGGAAAGATGTCCTTGCTATAAAGGGAATTCAGCAAATGTTTACCAGGCTAATTCCTGGAATGCTGAACTGTTATCTGAGGAGAAATTGAATTGGTTTTGATTACTCCGGTTTCCTTCCACAATCCAAAGATATGTGGGTTTAGGTGGATTGGCTGTGCTAAATTCCCCCTTGATATCCCAGAATGTGTAGATTAGAGGGATTAGTGGGGTAAATATGTGAGATGATAAGAAGAGGGACTGGGTGGGATTGTTGTCAATGCAGACTTGACGGCCTCCTTCTGCACTGTAGGGATTCTATGATTCTATATTCACTGGAGTTCAGAAGAATGAAGGGAGATCTCATAGAAATGTACAAAATTGTAATGGGACTAGACCAGGTAGATGCAGGAAGGATGTTCCCAATGGTAAGGAAGTCCAGAATCAAGAGGTGCAGTCTAAGGGTAAGGAGTAAACCTTTTAGGACTCTGAGAAGAAATTTCTTCACCCAGAGAATGGTGAGCTTGTGGAATTTACTATGCAGAAAGCAGTTGCAGTCAAAACATTATATATTTTCAAGAAGGAATTAGATATTGTTCTTGGGCTGAAGGGGATCAAAGGATATTTGGGGGAAGGGAGGATCAGACAATTGCATTGTATGATCAGCCATGATCTTAATGAATGGTGGAGTGTGCTTGATAGGCTGAATGGCCTATCCCTTCTCCTATTTCCTATGTTTCTATGAATTCATAATTTCCAAGTGCTTCATTTGTTTACCAGTCATGGAGGCAGTGAGAGTAAAGATGCAAAATATGTACAAACTGGTGTGAGTTTAAGTGGCCATGCAGATTCATGTGGTGGCAGTATAAGTGGACGAGATGATTATTTACTTCGAACAGTAGCACATTTTCCTTCACAGCTGATTAGAGCAAATTCTGCAGTGAGTAACTTTTATAGATGCACCATCAAAAGCGTTTTTTTTGGTTGTATCACAGCTTGGTACAGCTCCTGCTCTTCCCAAGATCACAAGGAACTACAGAAGGACATGGATATAGCCCAATCCATCATGCAAAATGGTTTCCCATCCACTGACTCTGTCTACACTTCCCACTGCCTCGGCAAAGCAGCCAGCATAATTAAGAACCCCACGCACTCCTGACATTCCCTCTTCCACCTTCTTCTTTTGGGAAAAAGATACAAAAGTCTCAGGTCACGTACCAACAGACTCAAGATCAGCTTCTTCCCTGCTGCTGTCAGACTTTTGAATGGACCTACCTCGCATTAAATTGATCTTTCTAGTTAATGAGTGTAACATGACATTCTACACTCTCTTGTTTCCTTCTCGATGAACGGTTTGCTTTGTCTGTATAGCGCGCAAGAAGCAATACTTTTCACTGTATGTTAATAGAAGTGACAACAATAAATCAAATCAAAAACCTCCTGGCCATCTCACTCCAGATTCACACCAATGTAATTGATTCTCAAATGCCTTCAGGGATGGGCAACAAAAGCTGTCCCAACCAATGATGCCCCATCGCATGAATAAATAGTGAATCAGATGGCTTTTTACGACAACAATTGTTTTGTGAACATTAAAAATTGATCATTTGCCTCAGTGAGATTCAAACTGTGCCCCTGGAACATTGCTTTGGTCCCTGAATTCCAAGCCCCAGGACAATACCACTATGTCACTGCCTCCCTCATAGTCATGCTCCTCCTGATAGTCAAACTCCAGAAAATATTTCTAAACATGGTCTGAAGCCTTGGTTTATCTTGGCCAAGCTGAATTAAAGTCCTCAGGGAGCTGCTGCCCCAACTGAGAGAATACATGCTCAGTAATCATTAGCTGGCAAGAGGATTTGTCAGTCCTTTCTCACGGCAAGTGTAAAAGAAAATGCCAACCTTCCACTTATGTTATGTCGACCAAATAAATCCCATTAACCTTGTAATGACTTTCATCAGGCAATTGAGGTTTTTTAAATATGAACTCTAATTAAGGGCGAAAATGATGGTCCAATCAGGGGCCTCTGTGCTGTTTCCTTAAACAGATGTTTAATTTGATTTGATTTATTATTGTCACATATATTAACATACAGTGAAAAGTATTGTTTCTTGCACATTATGCAGACAAAGCATACCATTTGTTGAAAAGGAAACAAGGAAGTGCAGAATGTACAGCCATTGCTAGGGTGCAGAGAAAGATCAACTTAATGCGAGGTAGGTCCATTCAAATGTTTGACAGCAGCAGGGAAGAACTGTTCTTGAGTCGGTAGGAACGTGACTTCAGACTTTTATATATTTTTCCCGAAGGAAGAAGGCAGAAGAGAGAATGTCCTGGGTGAGCGCAGTTCTTAATTAAGCTGGCTGCTTTGCCAAGGCAGCAGGAAGGTTGGACAGAATCAATGGTTGGGAGGATTGTTTGCGTAATGGACTGGGATACGTTCACAGCATTTTGTAGTTCCTTACAGTTTTGGGCAGAGCAGCAGGCATACCAAGCTGCGATATAACCATCTACAGTTGTAAAAGTCAGTGAGAATCGTAGCTGACATGCCAAATTTCCTTAGTCTTCCGAGAAAGTAGAGGCATTGGTGGGCTTTCTTAACTATAGCGTTGGCATGGGGAAGGACCAGGTTACATTGGTGATCTGGACACCAAAAAACTTGAAGCTCATGACACTTTCTACTTCATCCTTATTGTTGTCGACAGGGGCATGTACTCCTTTATGAATGTCAGTTTCTCTGACACCCTGGATGGAGTCTGTGTACCGAAAGCACTCTGAGTCATATTGTTAGATCTTGTGAAAAAAGGAATTTTGGTGAAGAGACTTCTTCTCCGAGGACTTATTACATCCTCAAAAGGAATCACGCCTTGGTAGCAGTTTATAGTTACTACCTGCAGAACAGAGAATCCTGCCCTGATTTGACGTGGTTAGGATAATTAAGATTTACTTTTGGTACATTGCTGCTCATCATCCTCTCTATGATCCCGACACAAAAGAGGAATGAATGACTATCATTACATCACTTCAATTTCCAGATAATTAATGTATTGCTTTCTCTGTGGAATGGCTGGCTGGACCATTTCACAATTTGTTATTTGGACCCGGTTTGTCAATACTATTTTTTATTATGAATACTAAGTAGAGTAAGTATCAAATAAATTATGGAAATCTATTTTTCAGAGCGCTCAATTAGCGTTAAGCTGAATGCTGAGCCCCTCTGTTATAATAGCCACACATGTTAATGTTATATTTTAATATTCTGATGCATACTGGAGCAGAGAGGCAGATTGCCATTTAACAATTGAGTGCTTAAACTTAGCAGGTGAATGAAAGTGAGGAGATGGGCTTGGAAGGAGGTTTTGATGCACAGAGTAATTGGAGCATAAAATGCTTTCAAGCGAAGTCATAGAATCGCACAGCACAGAAGAGGCTCTTCGGCCCATCAAGTCCATACTGACACCTGAAATCCCACCTAATCCCAACTGACAGCACTTGACCCATGGCCCTGAATGTTATGATGTGCCAAGTGCTCATCAAGGTACTTTTTCAAAGATGTGAGGCAATCCATCTCCACCACTCTCCCAGTCATGGTATTCCAGAGGGTCAACACCCTCTGGGTAAAAAAAGTTTTTCCTCACATTTCCTCCTAAACCTCCTGCTCCTCACCTTTAACCTATGTCCCCTCGTGACTAATCATTCAACGAAGGGGAATAGCTGCTTCTTATCCACTCTGTACATGTCTCTCATAATCATGCACACCTCGATCAGGTTGCCCTACAATCTTCTCTGCTCCAACAAAAACTAGCCAAGCCTATCCAATCTCTCTTCATAACTTCAATCCCAGACAGCATGCTGGTGAATCTCCTCTGCACTCCCTCCAGTGCATTCAGATCCTTCCTATAATGTCGCGACCAGAACTTCACACAGTACTCCAGCTGTGGCCTCACCAAAATCCTATACAATTCCATCGTGACTTCCTTGCTTTTGTAATCCAAGCCTTGATTGATAGGGTAACTGCCCATGTGCCTTTTTCACCACCTAACTAACATGCCCTTCTGTTTTTTGAGATTTATGGGCAAACACACTAAGGTCCCTATGTTGAGATACAGCACCACACTTCCCCCTTCCCCTTGTTCCAGCCAGTCATATAATGTGGGCCAATAGAACAGCCATGAAACCAAAGTTCCAGGCTGAGGCACCATTGCTGTTGAGAGCTTTGCACATTGGAAGGTCAATCAGAAATGCACTGCCGCCATCTTTCACGTGTGCCTCCATTGGCAAAGTTTGTCGCTGGCAGCACACATTCTAAAATATATATCTTTTACTTATTGTTAATGTCAAAAGTAGGCTTACATTAACACTGCAATGAAGCTGCTGTGAAAATCTCCTAGTCGCCACACTCCGGTGCCTGTTCGGGTATGCTGGGGGAGAATTTAGCACAGCCAATGCACTAAACCAGTGCGTCTTTTGGACTGTGGGAGGAAACCGGAATACCTGGAGGAAATCCACGCAGATATGGGGAGAATGTGCAGTCTCTGCACAGTCAGTGACCCAAGCAAGGGATCAAACACAGATCCCTGGTGCCGTGTGGCAGCAGTGCTGACCACTGTGCTACCGTGCCACCTTAGTGCCCATCAATGACCTCCACGTTCAAGCTTGAGTTGTAAGCGGGAAGTATTTGCAGCACCATTCCTAGTCCAAGAGAGAAAAGAAAACAATTCTGATTAAACACCGATCTAGGAATGTGCCTTGCTTGTGTTTGTGCACAGTGATGGGGAGGTTTTCAATGGATAAGCATCTTAACTGGAGCGTGAACGAGAGACTTTGGAAATCATTTGCCTTCAACCTGTGCTAGTGCGAGCATCAACAGTAACTATGACAACTTGGGCAATAAAGGGATTGTTACATTCCATGTCCCACCCATTTACCCACTCCCCTCCACCCCCCTCAATCCTCCCCAACACACCTCCCGCTCCCCACTCTCACAACCCATTCGAAAAAATGCATGTGGTATCCTTAAAAGCAGCATCAAATTGTCAAAAGGCAATTGTTGCCGTTCTGGATATTCTGGGTGCGCGGAAATAAGTGAAAATAGACAAAGGTTTCTGGTATCTGCTCTCCAACTGTGAAGTGTTGGCAGACCACAAGCAATCCTTCACTGCAGCCCCAGGGTAAAACAAAGCACAGCGAGACCAATTTGACAGCTCCTGCATTCCACAAGTTACGGCAGCTTTGAAAATTAGGTCTAATGTCCCAAAGGTACAATAACATTTGTCTCCTTTTTCTTTTCAAACGCTCCTTCACTTTGTGGCTCCCAGTGCTTCCTCTAACCGTGAAACGTTGAATGTCAGCTGGGAGGCCTGCTTGCTTATGGGTTGCAGATGTCTCTCCAATGATGTCACTGTTCTGAACTTTTCCATCTCGCTCCCCACCTCCCCTCAATCTTCTCCCCATTCATCCTGAAGGCATTCACTCTTGTCGGGCTGCACTTTCACAGGGTATTATCTAGTCTGTTTCCCTACTGACACCTGGATGACAAGTTGCCTAAACTCTGGATGTTTCTGCTATTGCTGCTTGTATTTAATATCTGATTGAGAAGGTTTATTAGACAGCGGGAGAGTAAAATGAAGCTCTGAGCCATCTTTCTCAACTGTATCGCGGTGCTAGCATCTGGAAGCTCACACATGTTCTAAAGTTTATTTATGATTGTCACAAGCTGGCACTCATTAACATTGCAATGAAGTTATTACGAACATCTTCTAGTTGCCACACTCTAACACATGATCGAGTACATTGAGGGAGAATTTTGCATGGCCAGTGCACCAAACTAGCACGTCTTTAGACTGTGAGAAGAAATCAGAGCATGCAGAGGAAACCATGCAGACATGGGGAGAATATGCAGACTCAGAACACATAGTGAACCAAGCTAGGAATCAAACCCAGGTCCCTGGTGCTTTGGGATAGCGGTGCTAACCACTGTGCCACTGTAATACAGGAAAATGACAGACACTTATTCACCATGGCTAGTACACCTAAATGTCTGTCATTCTCATGTATTCTGAGGTGGCACAGTGCTTAGCACTGCTGCCTCACAGTGCCAGAGAACTGGTTTCAATTCTTGGTTTGGGTCACAGACTGTGCAGAATCTACACGTTCTCACCATGTCTGTGTGGGTTTCCTCCAGGTGATCGGGTTTTGTCCTACAGTCTGAAAGACGTTCTGGTTAGGTGCATTGGCCGTGCTAAATTCTCTCTCAGTGCACATAAATAGGTGTCTGAGTGTGGCGACTAGAGGCTTTTCACAGTAACTTCATTGCAGTGTTAATGTAAGCCTACTTGTCTTACCTTTATCTTACTCATGCATGAGTTAAGCAGCAAGGTCCCCTTACCTACTCAATTCCATCCCTTCAACTCACCAGTGAAAGCATTATGCCTTGCTCCCTTGCTCCACAGTTACTGTGATGGCAATAGCATCAGGAGCTCTTATCAACCATCTGTACATTGGAACATAGGGCTTCGGAGCAGGAACTGGCTGTTACTGCTTCATCATGCGATAAAGATCATGGCTGATCTGATTATTGCTTTAACTCCATTTTCTTGTCTGCCCCCTGTAATCTCTGGCCCCTTTGTCTATCCAAAATTTACCTAGCTCAGCTTTGAATAAATTTACTGACCCAACCACCACTACTCTTTGGGGAAGGCAATTCTATTAGAATAACCAGCCTCTTGAAGAAGACAATTCTCTTCATCTCCATCTTAAAACAGAGATCACTTCTTTTTAAATTGTGTCCTCGTTTTAGTTTGCCCAACATGGGAAATATCCTTCTGTTATTCACTCTGTGAAACCCGTCAGGATCTTTAGAGTATAAAAGCTGGCATCTAATGTTGCAGTTGTACAGGACGTTTTTGGAGTACTGCATCCAGTTCTGGTCGCCTTACTACTGGAAGGACGTGGAGACCTTGGGGAGGGTGCAAAGGAGGTGTACCAGGTTGCTGCCTGGCATGGAAGGACTGAGCTATGAGGAGAGATTGGGCAGATTGGGACTGTTCTCTTTCGAAAGGTGGAGAATGAGGGGAGATCTAATAGAGGTGTATAAGATTATGAAGTGTATAGATAGAGTAAATAGTGGTAAGCTTTTCCCTAGGTTGGATACAAAAATTACAAAGGGCTACGGGCTTAGGGTGAGGGGGGTGATGTATAATTCGGATATTAGAGGGAGGTTTTTCACACAGAGGGTGGTGGGGGTTTGAAATGCATTGCCAAGTAGGGTGGTGGAGGCAGACATGCTAGAGTTGCTTACGATTTACTTAAGTAGGCACATGAGCGGACTAGAGATGGAGGGATACAGGAGGCTATTCTAAAGATCAAGAGCCTTGGAACGTTTCTGGGAATCAATTAATTTTTATGGACCTTCCAGCATATTTCATGGCTCACTTGTCTTACTTTTGAGCTTCTGGGGATTTCTATAATTGTCTGTCTAAGTTGTGCATGTTATTGATGTCTTTTTTTTACTTCACAGGCGATTCGATCCGTCTTGTTGTCCAACAAGGGGCATACACGTGGTGGGTTGTGCGAGGGCTGCTCTTGGATGTTGCTTCGAGAGTTGCCTAGTGCTTCACATCGTTAGTGTACGCTTAAACTGGACCAATTAATCGGCAACATGACAGCTCAGTGACTATTGCTGTTTGTTGTGCAAATACATGGATTTGGGCCAGTGTTTGGGGAGTTTGCACATTCTCGCCACGATTGCATGAGTTTTCTCTGGATGCTCCGGTTTCCTCCCACACCCCAAAAACGTGCCCATAGGCTGATTGGTGTAACAAATTGTCCCTAAATTAGTCTTCTCTCAATCTTCCCCAACAGGTGTAGACAAAGGTCAAAGCAGAGGAGGGCGCTCGCAATGTTAATTCGGCTCATTGGACCGAAGAGCCTGTTTCCTGTGCTGTATTGTTCTTTGTTCTTAAGGCCGAGGTTACCTGATTTGCCCTCCATCGCTGCCAACGAGGATGGAGAATTTGGCACTCAGCCAAAACTCCATTCCCCGCAGTGGGACCGGAGAATCCCAGCTGCGGGTGAGATTGGAGAATTCTAGTCTATAATTTTCAATAAGGTGTCCCCTCATTCTTCTAAACTCTAATGTATAGGTGCAATCTGCCCAACCTTTCTTCATAAAGAGAAGCCCTTTATCACAAGAATGAGTCGAGTGAACCTTCCCTGAACTGCTTCTAACTCAATTATATCCTTTTTTTCAAGTACAGAGACTAAAACTGGAGACAGATGTGATTTCATCAAAGCCCGGTATAGCTGCAGTAAAACTTCACTACTTTTATATTCTACTCCCCTTGTAATAAACAACAGCCTTCCATTTACCTCCCCAATCACTTGCTGTATCTTTGAGATTCATGGACCAAAGCTGTACAGTGGCACAGTGGTTAGCACTGCTGCTAACAGTGCTAGGGACCTGGATTCAAATATCAGCTTGGGTCACTGTCTGTGTGGGTTCTGCCAGTGTCTTTGTGGGTTTCCTCTGAGTGCTCCGGTTTCCTCCCACAATCTGAAAGACATGTTGCTCACGTGCAACCCAAGTTGCACGTGACTCAGTGTACCCAAGCAGCTGCTCAAGTGTCGTGACTAGGGAATTTTCACAGTAACATAATTGCAGTGTTAATGTTAACCCACTTGTGACACTGATAAATAAGCTTTAAAAATGTATCAAGACACCCTGATCCCTCTGTATCAATGGAGTTCTGCAATCTCTCACCATTTTCTACTCTTTCATCCAGAGTGGACAAGTTTTGCAGTTCGCTACCACCTTCTCAAGAGCAATTTTGGATGAACAAAAAGGACATACGAACTAGGAGCAGGAATAGCCATCTAGTCCCTCGAACCTGCTCCGCTATTCAATAAGATCATGGCTGATCTTTTTGTGGACTCATCTCCACTTAACTGCCCACTCACCATAACCTTTAATTCCTTTACTATTTAAAAATTTATCTACCCTACCTTAAAAACATCAATGAGATAGCCTCAACTCCTTCACTAGGCAGGGAATTCCAGATTCACAATCCTTTATGTGAAGAAGTTGTTCCTCAACTCAGTCTTAAATCTGCTCCCCCTTATTTTGAGGCTATGCCCCCTAGTTCTCGCTTCATCCGCCAGTGGAAACAACTTCCCTGCTTCTAGCTTATCTACTCCCTTCATAATCTTATATGTTTCTGTAAAATCTCTCCTCATTCTTCTGAATTCCAATGAGTATAGCCCCAGTCTACTCAGTCTCTCCTCATAAGCCAACCTTCTCTGCTCCGGAATCAACCTAGTGAATCTTCTCTGTACCCCCTCCAGTGCCAGTATATCCTTTCCCAAGTAAGAAGACCAAAACTGTATACAGTACTCCAGGTGTGGCCTCACTAATACCTTATACAGCTGCAACATAATCTCGCTATTTTTAAACTCCATCCCTCTAGCAATGAAGGACAAAATTCCATTTGCCTTCTTAATTACCTGCTGCACCTGCAAACCAACTCCTTGTGATTCCTGAACTTGGACATCCAGGATCCCTTTGCACAGTAGTACACTGCAATTTTTTACCATTTAAATAATTGTCCATTTTGCCTTTATTTTTACTGAAATGGATGACCTCACTTTTACCAACATTGTACTTCATCTGCCAGACCCTCACTCACTCACTTAGATTATCTATATCCCTTTGTAGACTTTCAGCATCCTCTGCACACTTTGCTCTTCCACCCATCTGATGTCACATATTAATTTTGACATTCTACACTTGGTCCCAACTCCAAATCATCTATGTAAATCGTAAACAATTGCAGTCCCAACACTGATCCCTGAGGCACACCATTGGTCACCGATCATCTACCAGGAAAAACATCCATTTACCCCCACTCTTTGCTTTCTGTGCAGTTAACCAATCCTCTATCATGCTAATACATTACCCATAACACTGTGCAACTTTTTCTTATGTAGCAGTCTTTGGTGCGGCACCTTGTCAAATGCCTTCTGGAAATCCAAATATACCACATCCACAGGTTCACCATTGTCCACTGTGCATGTAACGTTCTCAAAGAATTCCATCAATCAAACATGACCAGTCCTTCATGAATCCACGCTCCGTCTTACCAATAGAGCAATTTATATCCAGATGTCTCGCTATTTCTTCCTTGATGATAGATTCAAGCATTTTCCCTACTACAGAAGTTAAGCTAACCTACCTATGGTTATCTGCCTTTTGTCAATCTTTTTTTAAACAGTAATGTCGCATTTGCTGTTTTCCAATCTGCAGAAACCATCCCAGAATCCAGCGAATTTTGGTAAATTACTACTAATGCATTTGCTATTTCTCTTGCCATCTCTTTTAGTACCCTGGGATGCATTCTATCAGCATCAGAAGACTTGTCTATCTTTAGCCCCATTAACTTGCCCAACACTACCTCTTTTGTATAATAATATTTCCTGGGTTCTGACCTTCCATAGCCTTCCTGTCATGAATTCTTGGCATGTTATTTGTGTTTTCCACTGTGAAGACCGACGCAAAATACTGTTGAATACTCAGCCATTTTCTCATTTTCAGTTGTTACATACCCCCAAGAATCCTCTAAAGGACCAATGTTTACTTTCGCCACTCTTCCATTTTATATATTTGTAGAAAATTTTGCTACCTGCTGACCTAAGTGCTGGCCTAATCAGCGATGCCCACATCCTCTGCAAGAATGAAAAAAAGATATACTCTGTATTTTTGCCTCCTCACTTCACCTTTCTGTATCGAAATACTGTACAAAATTAGCGAATGTGAAACAGGCAACATGGACGTGATAAGGAGATGGTTGCTTTGCATGCAGTACAGAAATTGCATGGCATTCATTTCATTTTCCATTCAGCCATTCAACCCACTGCTTCTGTGCCAACTCTCTGAAAGATTTATCCATTTGACCCATTTCTTTGCAACCTTTAATTTTTTTTTCTTCTTTAACCATTTATCAAATTCCCTCTTAAGTGTTGTGATTGACTTGGCTTCGATGGCCACTTGTAGTAGTAACGTATTCCATATTTTAAACACTTCGCATGAGAACATTTATTATAACTATTCCCTGGCTGCTTTTATTAAAGCTTTTTTTTGGCCCTTTGTTAGCAACTCGACAATGAAAATAATGATTCATTATTCAGTCTCTCAACATTTTTGAAGACTTTATTAAGTCGTCCCTTAACCTTGACTCTCCACCTCTTGCTTATAAGTCTTTCATTCTAGCTGAGAATTTAATGAATCAAACTTGAACATGAAATTTATCCTGGTTTCTGCACTGAGGGAAACTTATGTTCAAATTTTCTCTGGAAACCATTTGCCTGCCAAAAAAATGTTCTATAAGTGTAAGCAGAACACTGCTAAGTGGGGTAAGAGTGAGTAAGTTTCTGTTGGAGTTTGTGGAACCTCTCTTTCTCACTATTTCTATTCCATTGTTACGTAGCTACACATATGCCTTTATGAAGGTCTTAGATCGTAGAATCTCTGCAGTACAGCAGGAGGCCATTTGTCCCATTGAGTCTGCACTAACACTGTGACAGAGTATCTTACCTGGGCTCGTCCTCACCACCCTAACCCCACACATTTACCATGTTTAATCCATCCAATGTACACATCTTGGAATCATAGAATACCAGAATCCCTACACTGCAGAAGAAGGCCATTCAACCCATTGAGTCTGCACCGACCACAATCCCACCCACCCCCTATCCCCACAAGTTCATGCATTTTACCGTAGCTCGTCACTACGGGGCTATTTAGCGTGGCCAATCCACCTAACCTATACACACATCTTTTGGATTGTGGGAGGAAACCGGAGCACGCGGAGGAAACAAATGCAGACACAGAGAAAATGTGCAGACTTCACGTAGACAGTGATGCAAGGCTAATCACTGTGCCACACTGTCCTCTAAGGACACTGAGGGGCTTGATCAAAGAATCTGGCGTCAGGAAGGGAGGGACGCCCATTTGGCCAAATCCCCTGCTCCATAAACACCTTTCTGCCGTTACTCACCAGTAACGCACCATCGATCCCTCCTCCATCTGAGGCATTGAGTGGGTGTCATATTGACAGCAGCCACTATCTTCCCAGTGGCACCACTGAGTATTAAAAAGCTGCTAGCCTCTGATTGGCTGGCAACTCTATCTGAGTAGGTCTTCTGCCCTGTACCTACACACACACACCCACACACAAAACCCACATTGGTTTGGACTGGAGGTTACACACATGGATCGTGGCCTGGGAGGGCTTATATGTTGCACAATAACACAGCTTATTAAAGATGTGGGCTGTGCTTCAGCACAATTCCAACTTCTTTCTTTGGAACACACAACATTTGAAAGTGGAGGGAAGTCACTGGCTGATTTTATGTCCCAGAAACAGAAAATGCTGGGAAATCTCAGCAGGTCTGACAGCATCTCTAGTGAGAGAATAATGCCAATGCTTTGAGTATGGATGACCCCTTGTTTGATCTTAGAATTTGTTAGATCTTAGATCTTAGAACACAGAAGCTTTGACAAAGAGTCAACCAGACTCAAAGCATTGGCTCTATTCTCTCTCAGTAAGAGGTCTGCCAACGCCAATTTTAAATCACCCAATTTATTTGATAGTAAACTTGCTAGCTTTAGGCTTTTGTAGCCTTCTTCAGGTGAATGAGGCAATAACACACATACCACAACACCTCATTCACCTGAAGAAGGCTACAAAAGCCAAAAGCTAGCAAGTTTACTCTCAAATAAATCGGTTGGATTTAAAATTGGAGTTGTCAGACCTCTTACTGTGTTTACCCCAGTCCGACGCCGGCATCTCTACATCATGTCTATTCTCTCTCCACAGATGCTGTCAGACCTGCTGAGATTTTCCAGCATTTTCTGTTTTTGTTTCAGACTCCAGTATCCGTAGTAATTTTGTTTTTGCTGATTTGATGTGGTGGAAATCATGTATAGTGGGAATATGAGGCCAGGAGGAGACATTCAGCCCCTCAAGTCTGGTTCTGTTATCCAATGAGATCAGACAGGACTGATTTACCTGTCCTGGCTCTGTAATCCCTCAATACAAACCTATTGATCCCCTTTCTTGAAGATGTCAACAGTTCCTTTGCTCATCTCGTGTAGAGACTTCCAGATTCCCACTGTCTCTTTGATAAAAATGGGTTTTCCACAAAAATCATTCTATATCCTATATGATTAGTGGGAAACCTGTATTCCCTATGATCAGGATTGTCCTCAGTTTAATACCTTATATTAAAAACAGACCAAATGACTGGCGAGATCTTCCAGATCACGGTAGGACTTTGATTCAATTGTGTATGAGGAGCCGGTCACATGTCTTCCATTACAATGTATTTATCTTTGAAGTCTTCTGAAAGGTTAACTCTTAGTTCAATTATTTTGAGCCCAATAAATTTCAGACTAAATACTATTCCAAACCCTGCCCAGACAAGGTCAACTTCCACCAACTTTATGAATGTCCTTGATCAAAAGTCAGTTAGATGACAATACTTCAACTCTGCACACTACACGGAAGTGGTGGCACTGATTATGTTTTTAAAATGTAGTTCCTTGGCAATCATCTACAACCATTGCCATGCGTAAGTATGAAAAGCCCTACTATTATGCAGTCATGCCTCTACTCAAAGCCATTAACCAGAAACATGTACAGAGCTATAATTTATTTAGGATTGAAACTTTGAATTATATTTTTGATATTTCACTGTAATTTCACACGCACCATTTATGAGCCTGTAGAAAAGCACTGCCTCAGAGTTTGGAGAGTTGCCTTTGGGACGAATGTCAGATAGTGTTGTGGATGGAGAAAGAACAGTCACAACAATGATTTAACAACAAGAATGGCAATTGTGGCTTTAAAATGGCTTTTCTGGCTGAGAGCTAAGCATGCTGGGATTTTTGGCCAACTTATAGATTAAAACCAGTTGCAGGTCGTAAAGTTGCTCTGCTCACAGAGCTGTGATCTGAGGTTTCCCAGGTAACGGAAGTTGCTTACATTAATTCACACATTGCAACTCTGATTTATATGGCTGCTTTGCATGGGACATGTCAAACGAACTAAGCGTAATGGTGTCATTCAAAAGTAATTTCATTGGTGTTCACACCTTGTGATCAGTTTCTGGTTACACAGTTGGCTGGATGAAGAGAATCTTCTGGAAGTAATAAGAGAACTGTGGTTGAAAAGGACATGCGCGCCTTTGTTTGCCAGCAATAACTCAAAGACATCAACCATTGCCAGAAGTCGTGTACCCTGAAAGATGCTTCAGGAAAGAGGAAGATAGATTCTACATTGAAGATATTCTTTGGCCAATGTTTTCCCAAACTTGATAGTAACTATTTTCAGTTAAATAATTAAGTCGATGCTTAGTTAAAGTTGATGTTAAATTAAATTGAATATACAGTTTAAAGTTAAACTTCAGCTGAAAGTTGATGTTCAGTTAGAATTAAAGTTCAGTAAAGTGTTAATGAGTTGCAACTGTTTATGTTTGAGTTGGTACTAAAAGTCTGAAATAAAGAAATAATTGAAATACTGTCCTTGTTTGTCTCATTAAGCTGGAATGCTTGAAAGAAGTTTTAAATGATACGTGGGGATCTGAATGCTGGTTATCAATACTTTATTAATGACAAAGCATGCTTGGGGCTAATAAATATGAATGTCAAAGTCAAACTTCCCATTCTGATGGGAAGGCTAACTGACTCATTCACCTTGACTGCAACTTACAAAGGGGGAATTAGCTCCAAAGTATTCAGATATAAAAAAAACTTTTAAGATGGTGCTTGGTAATTAGCGAAGTGATACATCTTTGTAGGTTAGACTGAGTTAGGATCTGCCTGAGAGCAGACCAACTGCACATTGCAACGATGGGTTAGCATTGCATTGATAACTCACCTCAGCCTCAATAGAATACCTGTGGGATCTCCAGAGAAATGATGCAAGTAATGTAACGTACATAATCTCTCTGATCTTCTGCTTGAAGTTACATAGAGAATTTGGATGAACTACCCTACGGAATTAGTATCACTGGGGACTAGAATCATATCTTAAGGGTTATAAAAGGGAGAGGAGGAGGTGAAGGGGTCAATCAATACATGATCCGTTGTGTTAAATATTAGCCTGAGAGGGCACTCCTCTGATGCTGCCATAGTCCAGCTCTCCTTTTCATTCTGAATCTGTCAATGGTACTTTCCCATCTCTCCTCAGGTTCCCAGTCTCCTTTCACCACGCTTGTGATGCAATCCACTTGCATTCAAACAAAGATATTCAATTGTTCAGTGAATGAGGCTGGGTTTTAGGCGCAGCTCAGATTTCCTTCTCTCCCTCAGAATGTATGAACAGAAAGTTGTTTGATGCAAATACATACTGTGTTTAAAATTATTGACACACGCAATGTGATAATGACACGCATCCAGAACAAAAAAAAGATAAAATCTGCTTACAGATTTCCATGGATTAGAAATCAGTGAGTGACAGATTCTTGAATTGTTATCACTTACTTGCTTTACTGCTTGATAAGTGCTTGCAAGACTCTCCTTTCCGGAATGTCGTCTCAGCGTCTTCATTCAGAACCGAGTCTCATCTTTCAAAGAACCATGCTTGAAGTAGCCTGCCATAGAAACAGCAGTAATGAATGACTAAGACAATTAGGAGAGTCCCTGACCAGATTCCGGTCATGACCCCAGTTTAGCTGGGGGAATTAACGTGCTGTTACTAGCAATTCCAAAACAACATTAAGAACTCTTCCAATTTTTTTTTTGCTTTTCCCCTCTTCCACTTCCATGGCTTAATTATTCCCTAGCATCAAGCTGATCTTTTTCCCATTTGGCACAAGGTCTACAGATTGAAGGCAGTGGTTTGTAATCCAGGCTGCGATTGGATGAAGTTTGCAAACAGCGCTAATGTGTTTCACTCAACCATATGTTAAAGGCCAATGTGGGGCTTTGCCTTTGACCTGTTACTCGACTTGCAATCTCTTCTGTCAGCGTAATGAGGGATTCACTCAATCACTCTGAAATGACTCGCACGATCTGCAGCTTCCCAGCGGATAATCTCCCCAGGTTCCACGGGCAACCAGATTTGATAAACGAAGACAATATGATTAACTTCAGCATCCAAGATTCCAATGGTGTAGCTGAAGCTGATGGAAGACTTCCTCTTTGAGAATAATATTCTGCTGGGATTAACTGGCGTAAAAAGGCTGCACTTTTCCCGTTGCAACTTGCTGGCTTTCATGTGTTTAACCCAAATCCATTCAGCTGATCTAAGCACATCTGCCAGCTTCATTGGAACAATCCATAGGCCGGGGAACTGGGATTTGCAATGGAAAAGATAAATTGGGACCATAACTAAACAAATAACTCAATGGTGGCTTGGAATCCTCATCAATCAACCAATGCTGGACCCATGTGGCTATAGAACATTGGAGATGTGGGTTTATGAATATTCTGTTGGGTTAATGGAGCTATGAATGGAGTGAATACTGAGAGGCTCCTTAATGGAAACCCTACAGTGCAGAAGGAGGCCATTTGGCCAACCCAGTCTGCACGGACAACAATCTCACTTAGGTCCTATCTCGGTAACCCCAGATATTTACCACAATAATCCCTCTAACCTACTCATCCTGGAACACCAAGGGACAATTTACCATGGCCAATCCACCTAACCTGTACATCTTTGGACTGTGGGAGGAAACTGAAGCATCCAGAGGAAACCCACACAGACAATGGGAGAATGGGGAGAATACATCCCCAAAGCTAGAGAGGGACAAGGAGTGGTGTAGCAATCCAGAGATGCCAAAGTAATGTTCTGGAGACATGCTTTCGAATCTCATCACAGCAGTTTGTGAAATTTGAATTCATAGAATCATAGAATCTGACAGTGCAGAAGGAGGCCATTCAGCCCATTGAGTCTGCACTAACCACAATCCCACCCAGGCCCTATCTCCACAACCTAATGCATTTACCCTAGCTAGTCCCCATGACACTAAGGAGCAATTTAGCATGGTCAATCCATCTAACCCACACATCTTTGGACTGTGGAAGGAAACCAGAGCACATGGAGGAAACCCATGCAGACACGGGGAGAATGTGCAAACTCCACGCAGACGGTGACCCAAGCCAGGGATTGAAATCAGGTATTGAAACTGTGCTGCCCCTAATATTAATATTTTGGGTCTTTAATTTAAATTGAGCATTCTCACTTCTTACCAGCTAATTCACTAAATTTTTCATCAGCACCCTCTTTATCAGAACACTCATTGTGATTCAAGTGCATTCACTTGACTCCATTGGAGTGTTCATTCTGTAGGCTTCACCATGTGAGCTCACTTCACTCTCCTAGAAGCGAACACCGTTGTGTTGTATTATTGCAATGCATAACATTTGAAGAGACATACGAGGGGTCAATGATCATCCGGTGTCCCGAACATAAGTCTGGCATTGTCAATCACCTCCCTATTATAAAGACTATCTGAGTTTCATTCCATTGTATCAGAGCCAATGGGCTCTATAATGGATTGCCAAATGACCTCTTCTGACTTGCAAAAGTGGAAAATAGATTAGATGTTATTACATATGAAAAATAGGGAATTTATGTATTAAGTGACGAGATGAAAGCTGGGTGCGACAAAAGCTTGTACTTGTGCATTGCAGGCAAAGTTCAAACTTAATTTGAATCCAGGAGGTCCCTAGTTTCTGGTGAATGGCTAGGTTGTCATGAAAGGCGAACCTGGGTGAGGATTTTACCCCAAAATCCCGCCCAAAGTCAACAAATGTTCCATTGTCCACCCCTTGCCCACTCTGATTCTTGTGGCAAGCAGAGTGGTCAAATTCCAGCCATGGTGTGAGTTAGCACTCCACGATTCCCTTCCTCTCTGACTGGATCCTGAATTTCCTAACCCACGGACCACAGTCATTAAGAATAGGCAACAATACCTCCTCCGTGATCTTCCTTAACCCCAGTGTCTCACAAAACTGTGTTTTCAGCCCCTTACTATTCTCCTTATACACCAAGACAGTGTGGCCAAACTCCCTTCCAACTCCAAATTCAAGTTTGCTGATGACACTACCGGCTCTGCGTCTGTACTCATGATCTGAAATAATCACGAGACAGGGTACAGGAATGAAATAGAGAATCTGGGAGTGAACTGGTGCAATGACAATAATCTCTCCCTCAATGTCAACAACATGAAAGAGATAGTCATCAAGTGGAGAACATACCCCTATCTACATCAATGGGGATGAAGTAGAAATGGTGGAGAGCTTCAGGTTTTTAGGTGGCCAGATCCCCAACAACCTATCCTGGTTCCCCCCATGCTGACACTGTAGTTAAGAAAGACCACCAAACCTCCACTTTCTCAGAGGACTAAGGAAATTTGACATATCCGCTATGACTCTCACCAATTTTTACAGATGCAGCAAGAATGCATTTTTTCTGGTTGTACCACAGCTTGGTATGGCTCCTGCTTTGACCAAGACTGCAAGAAACTACAAAGGGTTGTGAATGTAGCCCAGTCCATCACGGAAACCAGCCTCCTATCCATTGACTTTGTCTACATTTCCCAATGCCTCGGAAAAAAAGCCAGCATAATTAAGGATCCTATGGACCCTGGATATAGTTTTTTCCACCTTCTTACACAGAAAAAAAGTTACAAAAGTCTGAGGTCATGTGCCAACTGATTCAAAAACAGTTTCTTCCTTGCTGTCATCAGACTTTTAAATGGACCTACCTCACATTAAGCCGATCTTTCTTTACACTCTAGCTATAACATCATATTTTGCATTGTCTCCTTTCCTTCTCTATGTATGGTAAGCTTTGTCTGTATAGTGTGCAAGAATTAATACTTCTCACTGTGTACTGATACAGAATTAAGCTGGATGGTCTTCCCTTTTCATTTCCATGTCGAGCTTGTTTGTCACGAAATGTCCATCCATTCCAAGCAGCAATGTGGAAAATTATGAGATTATGAACTTTGGAAGGAGGAATGGAGGCATAGACTATTTTCTAAATGGGGAAATCCTTAGGAAATCAGAAACACAAAGAGACTTGGGAGGCCCTGTTCAAGATTCTTTTAAGGTTAACGTGGGGGTTCAGTCAGCAGTTAGGAAGGCAAATGCAATGTTAGCATTCATGTTGAAAGGGTTAGAATACAAAAGCAGGGATGCACTTCTGAGGCTGTATAAGGCTTTGGTTAGAGCCCATTTGGAGTATTGTGAGCCCCATATCTAAGGAAGTTTGTGCTAGTCTTGGAAAGGATCCAAGGGGGTTCACAAGAATGATCCCTGGAATGAAGAGCTTGTCACATGAGGAACAGTTGATGGCTCTGGGTCTGTACTCATTGGAGAGGGGGATCTTATTGAAACTTACAGGATATTGCGAGGTCTGGATAGAGCGGACATGGAGAGGATGTTTTCACTTGCAGGAAAAACTAGAACCAGAAGGCACAACTAAAGGGAGGATCCTAGCAGTTTGGATTAGGAATTGGCTAGCTGATAGAAGACAGAGGGTGGTGGTTGATGGGAAATATTCAACCTGGAGTGCAGTTACAAGTGGTGTACCTCAAGGATCTGTTTTAGGGCCACTGCTGTTTGTCATTTTTATAAATGACCTAGATGAGGGTGTAGAGGGTTGGATTAGTAAATTTGCTGACGATACCAAAGTGGGGGGAGTTGTAGACAGCGAGGATGGATGTTACAGTTTGCAGAGGAACATAGATAGGTTGCAGAGCTGGGCCGTGAGGTGGCAAATGGAATTCAATACGGATAAGTGTGAGGTGATTCACTTTGGTAGGAATAACAGGCATATGAAATATAGGGCTAATGGAAGGACCCTTAATAGTGTTGTCGAGCAGAGGGATCTTGGGGTACAAGTACATAGCTCTTTGAAAGTTGGCACCCAGGTTGATAAAGTTGTTAAGAAGGCGTACGGTGTGTTAGCTTTTATTGGTAGAGGGATTGAATTTAGGAGCCGTGAGGTTATGTTACAACTGTACAAAACTCTGGTGCGGCCGCACTTGGAGTATTGCGTACAGTTCTGGTCGCCGCATTATAAGAAAGATGTGGAAGCATTGGAAAGGGTGCAGAGGAGGTTTACCAGGATATTGCCTGGTATGGTGGGAAGGCCTTATGAGGAAAGGCTGAGGGACCTGAGGTTATTTTCATTAGAGAGAAGAAGGTTACGCGGTGACCTAATTGAGGCGTATAAGATGATCAAGGGATTGAATAGGGTGGATAGTGAGAGCCTTTTTCCTCGGATGGTGATGACCAACACGAGGGGACATAACTTTAGATTAAGAGGTGGTAGTTATAGGACGGATGTCAGAGGCAGGTTCTTCACACAGAGGGTGGTGAAGGCGTGGAATGCCCTGCCTGCAGCAGTTGTGGACTCGCCTACTTTGGGGCATTCAAATGGTCGGTGGATAGGCATATGGATGATATTGGAATAGTTTAGGTTAGAGGGTCCACTGGCCGGCGCAACATCGAGGGCCGAAGGGCCTGTACTGCGCTGTAATGTTCTATGTTCTATGTTCTATGATCCTTTAAAACAGAGGTGAGGAGAAATTTCTTCAGTCAGAGTGGTGGATCTATGGAACAATTTGCCGCACAAGGCTATGGGAGCCAGATCACTGAGTGTCTTTAAGACAGAGATAGGTAGATTTGTGATTAAAAAGAGATCAGCATTTATGGGGAAAAGGCAGGGGAATGGGGATGAAAAAAATATCAGCCATGATTGCATGGCGAAGCAGACTCAATGGACTGAGTGGCCTGATTCTGCTCCTATGTCTTATGGTCTTATCCAGAGCAGGTATGGTTCAAGTGCCATTTGAGAGGGCATTCCCCTGGCCAGAAGTTTCCTCAGCCTGGGTTCTGTTCGGCGGGCAAAGTTGCAGGAGAAAAGTGGTGTTGATGAAAGGCTACAAGTTCCTGAATGTAGAGAGGGAAGTGGGTGTGCAGGTCCATATTTCCCTGAAAGTAGCAACACAGGTGGTCAAGATGAAGGCACATGGCATGCTTGCTTTCATCAGCCAGAGCACTGAGGACAAGAATTGGCAAATAATTTTGCACCTATACAAAACCATGGTTAGGCCGCATTTGCAGCATTGCGTGCAGTTCTGGTTATCACACCACCAGAAAGACATGGAAGCTTTAGAGAGAGTACAAGGAATGTTCACCAGGATGCTGCCTGCTTTTGAGGGTATTGACTGTGAGGAGAGGTTGAATAAATCGTGATTGTTTTCATTGGAAAGAGGGAGACTAAGGGGAGATCTGATAGATGTCTACAAAATTATGAGACGCATAGACAGGGTGGATAATCAAAGACTTTTTCCCAAGGTGGGAAGGTCAATTGGGGGCCCAGGTTCAAGGTGAGAGGCAAATGTTTGAGGGTGATGTGCAGGAAAGGTGAGTGCCTGGAAAGTGGTGGGTACTTGGAAAGTGCTGCCAGAGGAGGTGGTGGAAGCAGGCATATTAGCAACATCTAAGAGACACCTGGATGGGTACCTGAATAGGGAGGGAATAGAGGGATATGGACTGAATAAGGAAATAATGTTTTTTTTTCAGTTTAGTTAGGCATCATGGCTGGCACTGATTTGGAAGGCTGAAGGACCTGTCCCTGTGATGAACTTTTCTTTGTTCTTTGTATAACTGCCAAGGATTAAAAAGAGGATCTTTAAGTGTTTGAAAGGCACATCTTATTGGGGGGAAATCTGGGGGTCTCTCTGCCACATTCCACAACCCAACCAAAGCATGAAAACCCAACAGGAATCAATGCTGAAGTTTCTCAACAGGGGCATCTTAACATCCATCCATGGAATTGTGGGACACATATCACCGAAGAGGAACTGGCATTGGGCTAAGATCCAAGAAGGCAGTCGGTGCCTGATCAAAGCGTATCGCGATACACACGTCACCACTTCCCAAAAGAAAGAAAAGGAAGGAAATGCTAAGGACATGATGCTTTGAGAACTGTTATTAACCTTCCCAGCTGGAAACTCAGCAAATGGGTTGAGGTTAATGGAAGTGAAGGGCATCAAACCTCTCGGGCTCACAATGTTGCTGCTGGAGTTGCTTCCAAAATTCAGCGCTGCAGGGCATGGAATTTCAGACAAGTGCAGTTGGCTCAAACCCAGGAATGTATCACCGTGAGGGTGCCAGTTTCCCCACTGGCAAGATACAAGTAGAACAGCGGAACAAAGGGCCTTGTCGGAGAGATGGTTGGAACTTGTCCAATTACTCTTGGTCAACCAGTTGATATCCCCATTGAAAAAGGGCAAGATGTTTCATTCTCTCCCGCCCCCGCTGAATTTCAGCGTGAAGGACAATTGAAAGAAAGGCTTGCTTTTAAAGAATGCCTTTCATAACCTCAGGATATCCCAGAGCACCTTCCACACAATGAAATACTTTTGAGGTTGCAGTCCGTGTTGTAATTTAAAGCATTGCAGCCAATTTGCACACAATAGCAATGTGATAATGACAAGATAATCTGTTTTTAGTGATGTTGATTGAGGGATATGTGTCAGCCCCAGGAGACAAGGAAGAGCTCCCTCATTCTCTTTGCAATGCTGCCGTGGAATCTTTTACAGCAATCTAAGACTCTAGACAGAGCTTTGGTTTACCATCTCACCTCAAAGCTGGCAGCTCCAATAGTAGTGCACTGTGGGGAGGCAGTGGTGTTATGGCATTGTTACTGGACTAGTAATCTGGAGACCTGGGCTAATCTCCTGCTGGACCAGGGTTCTAATTCCACCATGGCAGATGGTTAAAGTTGAACATGTTCATTACTTGTCACACCTACACCTTCCCGCGAAGGGAGGAAAACCCCACAAGATTAGAAAATTTATGAAATCGCCTTAAAGGGGAAAGAGGAAGAAAAGTGGAAAATACCAAAATTATTGTCAGGATAGTTAGAGTCTAGGAAAGCTAAAATTTAGTTAAGGTGCGGACAGCTGCTGCATTTCAAGTTTCATAGAGTGAATAAAGTTTATTTATTATTGTCACAAATACGGCTTACATTAACAATGCAGTGAAGTTACCGTGAAAGTCCCTGAGTCACCACACTCTGGCACCTGTTCAGGTACACTGAAGGGGAATTTAGTATGGCCAACGCACCTAACCAGCAATTATTTCAGACTGTTGGAGGAAACCGGAGCACCTAGAGGAAACCCATGCAGACATGGGGAGAATGTGCAAACTCCACACAGACAGTGGCCCAACTTGGGAATCAAACCCTGGTTCCTGGCGCTGTGAGGCAGCAGTACTAAGCCACTGTACCACCATTGGAGACTGTGAAAAGCAAGCTTACAGTCACAATTTCACATTATTTCTAAGTGAGTTAACAGAAGGTGACTGGTTTAATGTGAGACAACAACAGGTCAAGGGGCAGTCAGCAATTGTTTTCTTCCCGAGTTTATGACCTTTTCGATTGCAAATGTCATATAAAGTTGTTTGTATAAAACTCAAAGAAAGGTTAAAAGACACTGGATGGATTCTATTGGTTCTGATGAAGATGAAACCCCGCCTCCAGGCTGTGGGTTCCCCGGCAACAGGGCAGACAAGACATAGAAAATTAGTCCCAGACTTCGGCTGGACTGAAATATCCGGTCGGCGGCTGATAGCGAGTCACCTTCCTCATCGGAAAACATGCCATAGGCTTCGGGAAAATTGCGGCCAATGAGTTAATGTGATGTAACTAATGATTGCTATGTTTATAGAATATTATTGAATAAGAAGAAACGTGGCAGTGTGTAAACACACTTCTGTAATAATTGCCCATTGAAATTGGGGGCAGAAGGGGGAATTCTGTCGCAAGATAGCCTGGAAGGAGATTTGTCAAGCTTGCGGTCAGGACCTTGCTGCGCTATGAAGGATTTCTGGAGAATGAAAACGAACCGATCACAGACTGTTGCTCTCAGAGAAAAGATGTGGAGATGCTGGCGTTGGACTGGGTAAACACAGTAAGAAGTCTCACAATACCAGGTTAAAGCCCAATAGGATTATTTGGTAGCCGATGGCATTTGTTGGATTTTAACCTGGTATTGTGAGACTTAGCAGAGAAAGGGGCCAGTGGCACAGTGGTTAGCACTGCTGCTCACAGAACCAAGGACCTGGATTTGATTCCTGGCTTAGGTCACTGTATGCATGGGATTTGCATGTTCTCTTTGTGTCTGCATGGGTTTCTTCTGGGTGCTTTGTTTTTATCCCATGGTCCAAAAGATATGCTTGTTAGGTGCATTGGTCGTGCTAAATTCTCCCTCAGTATACCCAAACAAGTGCTGGAATGTGGTGACTAGGAGAATTCCTCAGTAATTTTATTGCAGTGTTAATGCAAGCCTACTTACGACTAATAAATAAACTTTACAAGTAAGTGACAAGTGCTTCTAATACATAATGCACAAGGGTGCTTAGCAGAGTTCTTCAACTCTCAGCAACTATTATGGATGCATCACAGGAAGCATCCTTTCCAGATGTATCATAGCTTGGTATGGCTCCTACTCTGACCCAGATTGCAAAAAACTACAAAGGGTTGTGAATGAAGCCCAGTTCATCACTCAAACTAGCCTCCCACCCACTGACTCTATCTTCCCACTGCCTCAGAAAAGCAACCAGTATAGTCGCAGACTACAGGCACCCTGGACATATTCTCTTCCACCTCCTTCAATTGGGTAAAAGATGCAAAAGTCTAACATTATATACTCATCGACTCAAGAACAGCTTCTTCTCTGCTGCCACCTGTCAGTTCAAAGATATGCTGGTCAGGTTGAATGGCCATGCTAAAATTGACCCTCGTGTCAAGGGGATTAGCAGGGCAAATATATAAGGTTGCGGGAATAGGGCCTGGTGTAATTGTGGTCAGTGCAGGCTCAACAGGCTGAATGATCTCCTTCTGTACTCTAGAGATTTTATGGATTCCATGGATTTGAATAGACTTAGCTTATATTAAGTTGATTTTTCTGTACATCCTAGCTACGAGTGTAACACTACATTCTGCATTCTCTCTTTCTTTCTCTATGAACTGTCTGTATAATACTCAAGAAATAATACTTTTCACTGTATGTTAACACATGTGACTATAATAAATCAAATCAAATCAAAGGATTTCAGATCTTAAAAACCCCTGACCGCTCCTGTCATTAAAGCTCATCACTGGTCAGACACCAATCATAGAAACTAGAAGCAGGAGTAGGCCATTCGGCCCTTCAATCCTGCTCCATCATTCCTTATGATTTGATTTGATTTATTATTGTCACAAGTATTAACATGCAGTGAAAAGTATCGTTTCTTGTGAACCATACAGACAAAACATACTGTTCACAGAGAAGGAAAGGAGAGAGTGCAGAATGTAGTGTTACAGTCATTGCTCGAGTATAGATATAGATCAACTTAATGTGAGGTAGGTCCATTCAAAAGTCTGACAGCAGCAGGGAAGAAGCTATTCTTAAGTTGATTGGTATGTGACCTCAGACTTTGATATCTTTTTCCCAACGGAGGAAGATGGAAGAGAGAATGTCTGGGGTGCATGGAGTCCTTAATTATGCTGGCTGCTTTTCCGAGGAGTGTAGACAGAGGTAATGGCTGGGAGGTTTGCGTGATAGATTAGGCTAAATTTTGTAGTTCCTTGCGGTCTTGGGCTTTGATCATGACTAATCAAATTCAATATTTTGATCTCCCCTTTCTCCCCATATCCCTTGATCCCTTTAGGCCCAAGAGCTATATCTAATTTCTTCTTGAAATCAGACAACGGTTTAATCAAAACAAAGTACTTGGCATCTTGCAGGACGTGAATCCAATTCTGGAGGTGGTCTTTCACTTTCCTCCCCCTCCAACCGAACATGCATGGTGGGTTTTCTCCATCCATGTGCTTCTTCCAGTAGCAGCCTCTTCCTGCAGTGAGACACTTGACTTGTGGTAATTAATCGAACTCATCATCCACACCACACTTGTCCCTGCAGGCGAAGTTGAAGCCAGTGATCTAAGGCAGGTTCCAGGAACACTGCCAAGCCTTTACAAAAAAATGTCCTTTCATCTTCAGGTCCAAAGGCTTGCCATTATTTACAATCCTGTGAAGTGCTTTTGCTAGCCTGCCAAAGTGTTACCTGTTTGCCGTTGTGTCCTGGCCCACGGAGATCAACACATGCTCGAGCTAAACAGTTCAAAAAGAGAGATTTGCAGGCTGATAGAGGGATTTCAGATTCAGGAAGTCTTTGATAGAGTAGACATAGATCACATACTGTTACTTGTTGAGGAAAGGTGGGGAAAATTAGGGGCCATACATACATATATATATTATATATATATATATATATAAAAATATATAAGACTTGAGGAAAGCCAAGAGACACATTTTAGCTCAGAGTGATTCGAGTATGGAATTTGTTACATAAGGAAAACCAGAGAACCTCAGAAAAGTTACAATGCAGAATAAGCCATTCAGCCTATCAAAAAAGAGAAGTAAGAAACTGTTTTAATCCTGCTTTGTAGCACCTGGTCAGTTGCTTCATCTTTCCTCTTAATCAAAGGACAAGTAACAAAAACCATTACTGCATAGGAACAGGCTCTTTGTCCTCCAAGATTGCGCTGAACATGTTGCCCGACTGAACTAAAACCCCCTACTCTTCCAGAGACCATATCCCTCTATTCCCATCCTATTCACGTATTTGTCAAGGCACTCTTTAAAAGTCACTGCCATATCTGCTTCTACTACCTCCCTTTTCAGCGGGTTCGAGGCACCCACCACCCTTTCATGTAAAAAAAAACCTGCCTGGTACATCTCCTTTAAAATTTGCCACTCATACAAAGAACAAAGAACAAAACAGCACGGGAAACAGGCCCTTCAGCCCAACGAACCCGCGCCGCCACCCCGATGTTCCCACCTTTACCAAGGTCCCTGTCTATGTTTATAGATCTATGGATTATAAACCAAATTTGAGACAATTTAGGGAGAATTTGTTTTGCCAATTAGCCTAAGAGCACATTTTTGGGATGTAGGAGGAAACCGGAGCACCCGGAGAAAACCCACACAAGCACGGGGAGAATGCGCAAACTCCCACAGACACAGGCCCAAATCCATGTATCTGCACAGCACAGTGATAGTCACTGAGCTGTCGTGTTGCCCATCAAATGGTCCTTAAACTATACTCCCTAGTAATTGACTCTTCCACCCTGGAATCCCAATCCTTTAACCAATCACCTCAAAGCTATGCCCCGTGGTAATTGACCCCTCAGCTAGGGGAAACAAGTCTTTCCTGGCTATCCCATTGAGGCTCCTGATAATTTTTTTATAACTCCATCGGATCGTTCCTCAGCCTCCTCCGTTCTAAGTTAAACAAACCTGGCTTATCCAATCTCTCAAAGCTGCAGTTTCCAGCCCTGGACAGATTCTTGTGAACCTCCTCTGCACACTTTGTGGAGCAATTATGTCCTTCCTCGTTGTGGTGGCCAGAACTGCAGACACAATGCCAGTTGTGGTCTAAGCAGCATTTTAAGCGGCTCCCTCAATAATTCACCCAATCAAGAAAGCATTCTATGGTCTTTCGTGAGCACCTTGTCCAACTTTCCTGCTCCTTTGAGGACTGTGGACATGTACTGCAAGGTCCTAATTGTCCGTTAACAGGTGGTGAAGACCTGCCTTCTTGAACAGTCTATGTGGCGTAGGTACACTCACAGTGCTGATAGGGAGGGAGTCCCAGGATTTTAATCCAGCAATAAAGAAGGTATGGTGATATAGTTCCAAGTCAGGATGGTAAGTGGCTTGGAGGGGAACCCATTGTTGTGTTCCCATGGCTGCATTCCCATGTATCTGCTGCCCTTATCCTGTAGGTGGGTTTGGAAGATGCTGTTGAAGGAACTTTGGTGAGTTGCTTCAGTGCGTCTTGTGAATCGTACAGATTGCTGCCACAATGCAGTGGTGGAGGCAGTGATGTTAATGTTAAGATGAAGTGCCAATCAAGTAGACTGCTTTGTCCTGAATGATGTTATGTTTCTTGAGTGTTGTTGTAGAATCCGACAGTGCAGAAGGATGCCATTCGGCCCATTAAGTCTGCATGACCACAATCCCACCCAAATCCCTATCCGGGGTTGACACAAAGGGGCAATTTTAGCATGGCCAATCAACCTAACCCACACATCTTTCAACTTTGGAAGGAAACCTGAACACCTGGAGGAAACCTGTGCAGACACGGAGAGAATGTGCACACTCCACACAGACAGTGACCCCCAAGCTAGGAATTGAATCCATGCCCCTGGCGATGTGAGACAGCAATGCTAACCACTGTGCCACCATATTTGGCTGACTCATCCAGTCAAATGGAGAATATTCCAATACACCTTGACTTGGGTTTTGTAAATGATGGACAGGTTTTGAGGAGTTACTCCCCACAGAATTACCAGCCTCAGACTCATCGTAAATAAATTCCATGTCCAGTTCAATTTTGGGTCAACTCCCAGGATGTTGACAGCGGAGTATTCAATAACTGCAATGTTATTGAACGTGAGATGAGATGATTGTATTCTCTCTTCTTGGAGGTGGTCATTGCATGATTTATTTGTCACGTCTCAGCCTGAGTCTGAATGTTGTCTAAGTTTTGCTCCACTGGGACATGGACTGCTTCAGCATTTGAGGAGTTGCAAATGGTGTTGAACGTTGTGCAGTCAAATCCCCACTTCAGACTTCATGAGGAAGCAGCTGAAAATGGTCGGGCCTGTGACAACATGCAGAAGGGTTCTTGCAGCAATATCCCTGGACTGAGATGATTGACATTCAACAAACACAACCACCTCCCTTTGTGCATGATATGACTTCAACCAGTGAAGAGTTCTCAGCCATGTTTTCCAGTTTCTGTTGACTTGAGCTCCTTGATGCAGCACAGCATCAAACACCATCTTAGTGTCAAAGGCAGTCACTCTCACCTCATCTCTTGAGTTCCGCTCTTTTGTTCATATTTCTGTCAAGGCTGGAATGAGTCTGAGTGGCCCTGGCAAAACCCATAGTTAGCCTCAATGAGCAGATAGCTGAGTAAGTATTTGATTGCACATGATATGAAAACTTCTACCAACAACTGATGATCAAGAGTAGCCTGCTGGGATTGGTACTGGCGACGCTGGAGTTGTCTTACTTTTCATGGGCAGTTATCTGAGCAATTTTCTACATTGCTGGGTAGTTGCCAGTGTTGAAGCTCTACTTGAACAACTTGGCTAGAGGTGCAGCAAGTTCTGGAGCACAACTATTGTCAGATGTACTACCACCTGGGACAGCACTTTTCCTGTGGGAGAATGAAAGAAGAGATATACCTTCCACTGGATGGGAAAGTCTAATAGTATCCAGTGTACCTACAGAGTTAGTTTTGCCACCTGGAATAGGATCTTGGATGCATTGTCAGTACTCCCCAGCTAAAAGTCTCATGGCACTTCACCTGCAGTTCACCATCAGTAGCGTTAATACACTGAACCAGCATTCCAATGAAGGTGAGAAGAAAAGTTATATTCTGACCTTGATGAAGGAAGTTCTCATTGCTTGCCATCCTGAAAGAAGAAAAGATCACTCTTCTGGGGCAATTGACTCTGATATCTGGAAAGTCCCTTTGATGGAAAGTCTGGGACCAGAGGCATAATCACAGAGTAAGGGAGCTGCCCATTTAAGACATAGGTAGTCTCACAACACCAAGTTAAAGTCCAATAGGTTTATTTTGCAGCATGAGCTTTCGAAGCACTGCCTCTTCATCAAGTGAGTGCAAGATTTGGTTCATTAACAGGCCATATATCGACACAAATTCAGTTACAAGATAAAGGCTGGAATGCAAGTCTTAAGTGGAGAGGATCTCCAATCAGGCATATTGACACAGAATCAAGTTTCTACAAAGATAGTTAAGACTTGCATTCCACTTGACTTATAAATACTAATGACCCGTATTCACTGGCATTTAGAAGAGCAAAAGGCAATTCGATTGAAGTATAGAAGATCCTGAAGTGTCTTAAACAAGATGGGAGCGGAGAGGATGTTTTCTTCTTGCAGGAAGTCTGGCATTAAGGGTCAGTGTTCAAAAATAAGAGATTGCTCATTTAAGACAGCGATGAGGAGAATGTTTTTCTCTGAGGGTCATCAGTCTCTCAAACTCTTTTCCTCAAAAACAGAATCTTTGAATATCTTTAAGACAGGGGTGAATGGACTCTTGATTAGCAAGGGAGTGAAAGGTTATTGGGGTGCACGGAAAGGTGGAGTTGAGTTTACAATTAAATCAGCCACGACTTTATTGAATAGGAGAACAGGCTGAAGAGGCCAAGTGCCCTACTCCAGCTCCTAATTCGTATGTTCATATGGATGATGAATTCAAGGAAATGTTGAGGACAACATCAGGAACACACCATTGAAAGAGTTGACCTAACCAAAGCAATTGACTCAGTAAATTGTGAGTCTCTGCGGATTTGACTCCAAAGATTGAGATGTCTAAATAACTTCATTGCCTCCCAATGATATGACTGCAACTGTCTTGAGTGGGTGACCTGAAATTGATACTTTCAAAATTTGGATGAGGGTCAAGCAAGGCTATGTGATAGCCCCAATACTATTTACAATCTACCTGAAAGTGGCTATTCACCTCAACAAAGATTAATGACTTCTGCTGTTTTAAATGCTGCCTGGGAAAAATTCTTTAACGTCAGTTGTCTCTGTGACAAAGCTAAACAGACCACTGCAGTTTACCAGTGATGACAGCCAGCTCTGCTCCAGATTTACAAACCACTCAGCAATTCTGATACAAGGGGCACAGACTGCCCTTGAATGTGGTCACAACGAAACTCATGTTTCCACCCATACCTGGTCAGCCAAATATTCCACTTCCTATTTCTGCTGAAGGAAAGACTCTGGAATGCATTAAGCACACCTCACATTTTATCATTCACCTTTCTCAAAGGATCACTAGTGACCAGGAGATCCAACACCAGTTCAGACTTTCAACAATAAAGACCTCAGAGTCAAGGCAAGTGTTATGACAGGAGAGACACAGGCAAACTCTTCTTCTTTCCTCTTGCCAACTATTCATAAGTGGAAGTTGTTTTGAGTTATATATGAAGAATTCTGTGGTATGTTTCCAAACTCCTCATTTTATGTGTTCCAATTTACTAATGACTTGCAGCAAACTCGAGTTATGATTAACTCCAAATGTTGGTTTATTTAACATTAAAATCCAAGGGAGGAGTATAGGAATAAGAGAGAGAATCAAGTGAACTGGTGCAGTGACAATAATATCTCCCTCAATGTCAACATGAAAGCGATCGTTCTCAACTTCAGGAAGCACAGTGAGGAACATGCTCTTGTCTACATCAATGGAGCCAAAATAGAAATGGTCAAGAGTATCACATTTTTAGGTGTCCAGATCACCAACAACCTGTCCTGGTCTCCCCATGCCAACACTCTTGTAAAGAAAGCTCACCAACACCTCTACTTTCTCAGAAGACTGAGGAAATTTGGCATGTCAGTTACAACTTTCATCAACGTTTACAGGTGCACCACGGAAAACATTCTTTCTGGTTGTATCAAAGCTTGGTATGGCTCCCGCTCTTTCAAGTCCACGTGAAACTACAAGAGTCACGAATGCAGCCCAGTGCATCACGCAAAACAACCTCCCATCCATTAACTCTGTCTACACTTCCTGCTACCTCAGAAAAGCAGCCAGCATAATTAAGGACCCCATGCACCTCAGATATACTGTCTTCTGCTTTCTTCTGTTGGGAAAAAGATACAAAAATCTGAGGTCATGTATCAACTCACTCAAGAACAGCTTTTTCTCTGTTGTCATCAGACTTATGAATGGACCTACTTCACACTAAGTTTACCTTTGTCTACAACTTAACTATGATTGTAACGCTACATTCTGTACTCTGTCCTTTCCTTCTATATGATTGGTTTACTTTGCCTATGTAGTGTGTGAGAAACAATAGTCTTCACTGTATACTAATACATGTGACAATAATAAATCATAGTTTCTCATTCTATTATACTGGGATAATACTGTGCCATTTGGAAATCTGTTTATATTATGCTTCCTGTGAGAGTTATAGTTAAAATTCAGCTATCATTTACTTGGTATGCTTTTGTCTGCAAACCAGGCAGTTCCATTTGAGAATGCAGGAGCATAATTGATCCTAGATAATGGGATGTTTTAATCTGAGTTATTGCAGTTTTGTTCATTTTTGTTTTTCCCCAGGGTTTCTGAGTAATGTTTAATTAGTTAATTGACGAGAGATAGAGGTCATGTGAATGGGTGGAGCTAAGCTTACAGTGAAAATACTTATAGTTTTCAGTTGGATTCTGTTGGAAAACATTTTTCTCTTTCTCTGGAGGTGTCAGAAGACAGGCCTCTTTCTCTCTCGCTCTCTCCTCTCTCTCTCTCTTTATCTCCAGAAGTGTTTAAAGCTCTAGCACTATTAACAAGTAACAAGTGTTACTTAACGTTAATAAGTGTTGTTTGTTAACTGATTTTGAAGAGGAGTTTAAGTCCATGAGGGATATTGCATAAATTGGACCGAATAAAGATAAGTGAGCAGTTAAGACTTATATTTTGTCATATTTGAATATTTCAACTGGTTAACCTAATTCATTTGTTATATTTAAACTGTCTTGTTAAAATAAAGTTTGTTTTGTGACAGTACCGTGCCTTTAGTCATGTTTCTCTCTGCAGGATGCTTTGTCAGTACCATGTCGTCTTTAGCTGGTGTCCTTTATTGTTACTGAAGCAGTATAATTGATATCATGTTGATTTCATTCTGCACTAATTTGACTCCAAGAAGTTAAAGTCCAGTGAGTCTTTTCTTTGTGGTGTGGTTCAGTCGTGACGAGTTTCTAGTTGGAAACAACAACATGATAATCCTTGAACAAATTACACTGTAACCCAATGGGCTTTTGTGCTTTGTCCACTTGGCAGATGTTGATTAGAGACTTTCTGAATAAAGCAGAGTTCTGTGAAATTGAGGGATGGGAACTGGGTCCTTGCTCAGTCAGGCTGCTAGAGTCTTTCCAATTGATTTTAAAACAACACTCTGACAATATCTTCATTCTCAATCGAATATAGAGATGTCAAAAGATGTCAAGTGACTTACTTTCATCATAGTAATTTCAAAAGGAATGTTTATCCCAAATCTGGAACAGGTTTTGATTTGAGGACTGATAATACCCCAGTTAGTGAGTAACGAATTTAGAACGTAGAACATAGAAAAACTACAGCACAAATACGCTCTGCGGCCCACAAGTTGTGCTGATCATATCCCTACCTACTAGGCTTACTTATAACCTTCAATCCTATTGAATTCCATGTACTCATCAGAAGTCTCTTAAAATACTCTAACAAATTTGCCTCCATCACCACCGGTGGCAACTGATTTCACTCACCCACCATCTTCTGACTGGAAAACTTATCCCTGACATCTCCTCGGTATCTACTCCCCAACACTTTAAACTTGCGTCCTTTCGTAGCGACCATTTGAGCCTTGGGAAAGAGCTTGTAAGAATCCACCTGATCTATACCTCTCAATATCTTATAAACCTCTATCAGGTCACCACTTGTACTTCGTCTTGGGAGAAAAGTCCAAGTTCCTTCAACCTATCCTCATAAGGCACGTCACCCAATCCAGGCAACCTCCTTGTAAATCTCCTCTGCACCCTCTGAGTTGCTTTCACATCTTTCTTGTAATGAGGCGACCAGAACTGCACACAGTACTCCAATTGGGATCTGACAAGGATCTTATAAGGCTGCAGCATTACCTCCCGACTCCTAAACTCAATCCCTTGATTGATGAAAGCCAATACACTTACTTTAGTTGATAAGTATATGGAAGAGAAGGGAATGGTTTAGTTAGGAGGGGCATTGCTTTTTATTTTTGGTCGGCACAACATCGAAGGCCGAAGGGCCTGTTCTGTGCTGTATTGTTCTATGTTCTATGTTCTACACCATATGCCTTCTTGACCACAGCCTCTACCTGTGAGGCCGATTTAAGAGTCCTACGGTCCCAGAGCCCTAGGTCCTTCTGATCCTCTATATTGCTAAGAGTCTTACCCTTGATTTTATACTCCTTCATCCCATTTGACCTGCCAAAATGGACCACGACACATTTATCTGGGTTGAAGTCCATCTGCCACTTCTCCACCCAGTCTTGCATCCTATAGTCCATCTGTTTCTTCTCCGCCCAGTCTTGCATCCTGTTTCCTTTACCTTGGGAAGGAACAGGGCTCCGAAAGCTCGTGATTCTCAATAAACTTGTTAGACCTTAACCTGCTATTGTGAGACTAGTCACAGATTGGGTTTGGAGAAAAATTGGCTTAATGTGAGGTAGGACCATTCAAAAGTCTGATGGCAGCAGGGAAGAAGCTGTTCTTGAGTCAGTTGGTACATGACCTCAGATTTTTATATCTTTTTCCTGACAGGAAAAGGTGGACGAGAGGATGTCAGGGGTCATGGGATTCTTGGTCATGCTGGCTGCTTTTCTGAGGCAGCGAGAAATGTAGATGGAATCAATGGATGGGCAGGCTAATTTGCGTGAAGGACTGAGCTTTGTTAACAACCCTTTTGGAGTTTCTTCACATACCACCCCACCCCAACCCACCCTCAGAGCTTTCTGACATTTAGCCCTTTGTTTCCAACATTCCAACAGCGAGAATATCTTCAGAAGTGCTTCGCTGGATGTAAAACGCTTTGGAATAGCCTGAATTTATAAATATATTTATAAATGTATAAATTCTCTGTCTCTCTCTCTATGTTGCACTCACTTATTCTCTCTGAGCAAGTGCTGAGCGCTGGATTGTTTTTCTTGCCTGCGCTATGAATCGTGGTGCCACCATCTGAATGATGATCATTTTGGCTCCCGCCACCTGACCATCCCTCCCTCCCATGTGAAGCTGGGGTGTGTTGAAGCGACTTGAAATGAGAACTGGGAGTGATTTTACTCTGAGATTACAAAATTGGCTACAATTCGAGAGGGTTTCAGTGCTTGATTCATGGTTTGAATTTTAGCATATGGGCATTGGAGAGGAAGCTTAAAATATGATAAAGCTTGATAGAAGTTTACAAAATTATGAGAGGCGTAGACAGGGTGGATAGTCAAAGACTTTTTCCCAGGGTGGAAATGTCAATTATGTGTACATTTGACCTGGACCATTTGATGGGCAACACGACAGCTCAGTGACTATCGCTGTGCTGTGCAGATACATGGATTTGGGCCTGTGTCTGTGGGAGTTTGCACATTCTCCCCGTGCTTGCGTGGGTTTTCTCCGGGTGCTCCGGTTTCCTCCCACAACCCAAAGATGTGCTCTTAGGCTAATTGGCAAAACAAATTCTCCCTAAAATGTCTCAAATTTGGTTTTTAATCCATAGATCTATAAACATAGGGATAACCGGGATCATGGGTAGAGATGGAAACATCAGGGTGGCAGCACAGGCCCATTGGGCTGAAGGGCCTGTTTCCTGTGCTGTTTTGTTCTTTGTTCTTTGTTTGTTCTTTGAAAGGGGGAAAGTTTAAGGGAGAAGATGGGGGGTAGTTTTTCATGGAAAGACTGATAGGTGCATGGAATGTGCTGCTGGGAGAGGTGGTGGAAATAGGCACATTAGCAACATTTAAGGGCATCTCTGGATGGGTATGTGATTAGGGAGGGAATAGAGGGATACAGACCGAATAAGGGTAGAAAGCTTTTTTTGTAGTTTAGTTAGGCCATCCTGATTAACACAGGCCTGGAGAGCTAAAGGGCCTATTCTTGTGTTGTACTTTTTTCTGTTCTTTGTTCTGTTGTGGCTGGGAGCTCCCTTAACATTCAGCCTCACTGCAGGTGAGGATTCTGAAGCAGAATACAGTCAGTTAGTTGATCAAGCTGCTTCTTCTATCTTGTCCCAATTCTTCCTTTTGACCATCTGATTGGCCCCAACCTCTTTGCCTTGAGTGGGACATGCTTGAATGTTTCTTCCAAGTCAGATGGGTCTTTGCTTGTTAACACACGCATGGCCCCTCTGCTTTGAAACATGACCTGCTTCCTATTCCAGTAATAATCTTGCAGTGTTCAGTCCTTTTGTGCATCTTCTTATTGGAAAAGGACCATATAAAAGGACCATATTTTAACCATGTAAAAATATAAGCTGGACGTAGAAGCAAAATACTGTGGATGTTGGAAAACTGAAGCAAAAACAAAGGCATGATGGAAAATCTACTGACCATGAAACCATTGTTGATCGTTGGAAAAATCTATCTGGTTTGCTAAAGTCCTTTAGAGAAGGAAATCTGCCATCCTTACCTGGTCTGTCCTACTTGTGACTCCAGAGCCACAGCAATGCGGCTGACTCTCAACTACCTTTGGGCAATTAGGGATGGGCAATAAATGCTAGCCAGCCACGAATGTCATGTCCCATGAATTAATTTTAAAAGTTTGATCATGATAGCAATAATTACAGCCGGAACCAAGGGGCAGTGGTGGCCCTTACAGTTTCATATTGACATTTCCAGTGAAGCAGAAGTTCCTGTTGCTAGTGGCCTTTGTGCAAATGAAAATCAATTCCTATTCATATCAAGTTACACTCTCTTCAGTACATTTTATTCTCATTCCAGGGGTGTTTCCATGCACCACAGGTTATATGGCTAGGCTTAAATATCGTAATTTTTTTTAACTGTAACATGCGAGAAATCCTTTCGTTTTGAAGTGCTGTTACACAAAATCATAGAATCCCTACAGTGTGGAAGGAGGCCATTGGGGCCATTGAGTCTGCACCAACAATTATCCCAACCAGGCCCTATCTATTTATCTCGCTAATCCATCTAACCTCTAACCTGCACATTCTCCTCATGTCTGGGTGCTCCAGTTTCCTCCCACAGTCCAAAGGAAGTGGGAAGAAAAATGATAGGGATAAGAAGAAAATATACGAACCACCTGTCCCAACCAGAGTGGGAAAGAAAAAGAAGAAAACATTGGCCATGCGAAATTGCTCTTTAGAGTCAGGGAGACTAGCTGGAGTGGATGCAAGGGGTTGTGGGGATCGGGCCTGGGTGGGATTGTGTTTGGTGCAGACTCAATGGATCAAATGGCCTCTCTCTGAATTGTAGGATTCGATGAACTTGTGCATCCCGGGACACTAAGGGGCAACTTAACACGGCCAATGAACGTAACCTGCATATCTCTGGAGCGTGGGAGGAAACCACTCAGTGGAAACCCACACAGACACGGAGAGAATGTGCAAATTCCACACAGACAGTCAACCAAGCTGGGAGTGGAACACAGGTCCCTGGAGCTGTGAGGCAGTAAGGCAACCATTGTGCCACCGTGCCACCCGTTACATTGCGTCTTTCTATTAAACGTTCTTCAACTGGAAAGAAAGAGATAAAAGCAAATTCCTGTGGATGCTGGAATCTGAAACCAAGAGAAAATGCTGGAAAATCTCAGCGGGTCTGGCAGCATCTGTAAGGAGAGAAAGGAGCTGATGTTTCAGGTCCAGATGATCCTCTGTAAAGAAGGTATCTCGATATATGCTGTATTAATAAATTTCAGTGCATTTTCATAGAATCATAGAAACCCTACAACACAGAAAGAGGCCATTCGACTTATTGAGTTTGTACCAATCACAGTCCCATTCAGGCCCTATCCCCATATCCCTCTAACTGATCCCTCGAACCTACGCATCTCAGGACACTAAGGACAATTTTAGATCTGGGAGAGAACGAGGACCTTTAAACCAATTTTCTTTGTCAAGGAGATGGTGGAGATTGCAGAAGCTGTGGGGGCGAGAGAGGTGAGAGATAAGGGGAGGGGACTGCATTGTCAGTACTCATTCGATGCAGTCTGTGAAATTTTGTCTGGTTGCAAACACACCCCTTTCCGCTGTGCTGCGGCTGTGAAAGCATCGGCTAATTTAGACCTGACTTAAAGATGTATCATGTGTCCTCACTCATCCGTTGCTTCAAATATCTGATCATGTTCTGCAGCGTTTCTGCTCAACACCAAAAGGAAAAAGAGAAGTTTGGTGCAGTTGTCTAACCGATTGCCACCCACAGGTCTGACATCGTCAGCCAATCTCGCTGTCGGCTCCTCAACCAGACTTTGCTGACTTTCAGAGAATATTGCCTCAGAACTGTCAACCGGGTAAACGGTGACATGACAAACACATAATTGCGTCAACAGAAGCTTATTCGATGAAAAGGGGACAATAGCGTGCTGGAGTATAACCTGAACTCTCTTGTTAAAAATGACATTCTAATGGAACTGAGGCTATAACTGAGATAGTGCCAATCACTGTAAGCTCTCCCTGTTGATGACTGTAATTGGAGAGTCATGGTAAAAGGCTGTAAGCCATATGCTTTTCACAAAGCAATTGAATGTCAGTAACCTTGCGGCAAAAACACTACAATGAACCACACCTGGGTCTCAATCTGTTGTATAAATAAATCTGACTTTTAATTCCAGATTCCCGCATGGCTTAAATGCATTGTTGAAACGTCTGCACTTCTCCAATTGTGAAAGCAGTTTCTACAGAACGCTATTGAATGTGAGCTTTCTCCTACGCTTATCAACTCCCTATCTTCCTCTCCTGAGGCACTGCTGCATTATGAAAAAGGATAAAATAAATACTTTGTGCAGAGCTTTTCGCCGCCGCGCTGCATTAGAAAGCACTTAGAAATTAAAGTTTATTTATTATTGTTGCAGCTAGGCTTAAATTAACGCCGCAACGAAGTTAAATGTGAAAAACCCCCCTGGTCGCCACACTCCGGCACCTGTTTGGGTGCACTGAGGGAGAATTTAGCATGGCCAAACATGTCAAATCCCATCACAACAGCTGGTTAAAGTTGCCAATGTATGTAACGTGTCCCATCTGCACATTCCAGCGAAGGGAGGAAAAATACGGGAGATTAGGAAATTAATGCAGGTCAGTGAAACTAGGCAGAAAAATGGTTTGGCAGAACCAAGAAAGGCCAAATAGAATCATAGAACCCTACAGTACAGAAAGAGGCCCTTTGGCCCATCAAGTCTGCACCGACAACAATCCCACTGACAGGACCCCACCCCCATATTTTACCCACTAATCCCTCTAATCTATGCATCTCATGAAACTAAAGGTCAATTTTACATGGCCAATCAACCTAACCTGCACATCTTTGGACTGTGGGAGGAAACCGGAGCACCCAGAAGAAAATCATGCAGACAAGGGGAGAATGTGCAAACTCCACTTAGACAGTGACCCGAGCTGGGAATCGAACCCAAGTCGCTGGAGCTGTGAAGCAGCAGTGCGAACCACTGTGCTACTATGCCAGTGGAGTGGGAAGAGAAATGATTAGAATCTAGGGTGATTAAAATTTAGCTAAAGGATGAACAGCTGCTGCATTTTAAGTATAATAGAATGGTTAAAGTTCATTTATTCGTGTCGTAAGTAGGCTGGCATTAATACGACAATGAAGTAACGCTGAAAATCCCCTAATCCCCATACTCCAGTGCCTGTTCGGGTACACTGAGGGAGAATTTAGCATGGCCAATGTGCCTAACCAACACATTCTTCAGATTGTGGTAGGAAACCCACTCAGATATGGGGAAGTGCATGCAAATCCTGCATAGTAACCCTCGCTGGGAGTTGAACCCAGATCCCTAGCACTGTAAAGCATCAATGCTAACTACTATGCCACCATGCCCCCCTTTACAAGCAATGAAGAATGTTTGAAGTGTGGTCATTGTGTGTCAGTCTACCCATGCACAGCAAGATCCCACAAGCAGCTATGTAACAATGACCAGATATTCTATTTTAGTTGGTTGGCACAGTGATTTTCATTCTATTTATGTTAGTTGATTGGGATGGCACAGTGAAACAGTGGTTAACACTCACAGTGCCAGGTGTTCAATTTCTGGCGTACGTCACCGTCCATGTGGAGTTTGCACGTTCTCCCCGTGTCTGTGTGGGTTTCCTCTGGGTGCTCCGATTTTTTCCCACAGTCCAAAGATGTGCAGATTAGGTGAATTGACCATGCTAAATTTCCTCTCAGTGTACCCAAACAGGCAGTGGACTGTGGTGATTAGGAGATTTTCACAGTTACTTCATTGCAGTGAGAATGTAAGCTTACTTGTAACGAATAAATAAACTTTAGCTGGCAGCGTGGAGCTGTCTGGATGCGATCCTACGTTGTTCACGCCATGCTCCCCCTGCAGCGAAATTGGAGAAGTTGGTGCTCAGCCCAATCACTGCAGCGGGATGGGATAATCTGTCAGTGAGAATGAACAAAGAACAAAGAACAATACAGCACAGGAAACAGGCCCTTCGGCCCTCCAAGCCTGTGCCGCTCATTGGTCCAACTAGACCATTCATTAGTATCCCTCCATTCCCAGTCTGCTCATGTGACTATCCAGGTAAGTCTTAAACGATCCCAGCATGTCTGTCTCCACCACCCTACTTGGCAGTGCATTCCAGGCCCCCGCCACTCTCTGTGTAAAACGTGTCCCTCCGAAGGGCCTGGTTCCATGCTGTAAACCTCTATGACTCTATGACTCTATGATATCTGAGTTATACCTCTCCCCTCTCATCTTGAGCCATGACCCCTTGTGATCGTCACCTCCGACCTGGGAAAAAGCTTCCCACTATTCACCCTATTTATACCCTTCATAATTTTATACACCTCTATTAGGTCTCCCTTCATTCTCTGTCTTTCCAAGCCCAATCTACCCAATCTCTCCTCATAGCTAAGACCCTTCATACCTGGCAACATCCTGGTAAACCTTCTCTGCAATCTCTCTAAAGCCTCCATGTCCTTCTGGTAGTGCAGTGACCAGAACTGGACGCAATACTTCAAATGTGGCCTAACCAGCATTCTACACATCAGACTCCAGCTTTTATACTCCATACCCCGTCCTATAAAGGCAAGTATACCGTGTGCCTTCTTCACCAGCAAATAGCTGTAACATTCGGGCCTACATCTCTTTGAAAAATTACAGTGGAATCTTTTACATCTGCCTAAAAAAGCCGACAGATGTTTCATCCGCAAGACGGCACCAGCGCAGCAATCCCTGCGTAGCGCACCTAGATTAGCAGCTCAAGCTGCAGTGGGACTTGAAGACACAAAACTCTGAATCAGATGCAATAGTCAGTTGAGCCTTCAGGCTGACATCTTAATTATTGTTCTGCGGATGCTAAGCTGCCAAGCTCCCTCATGTGTTAACCTAGATACTGAACATGGGGACTTCTCCCTGGTGTTCAGCCCTTTATCCCTCAACCTAAAAAAACAAAAGCAGATTACCTGGCCATTATCTCTTTGCTGTTTGTCGGAGTTCCCAATGACTACAACAGTTAAAGGAGTGACTTCATTTCAAGAAAGTACTTTGTTGTCTGTGAAGCACTTTCTAGACATGGGGAATGGAACTGCATAAATGTTCCTTTTTTGTTTAAGCCTCCAGATATATGTGATCCACAGCTTAATTCAATTTCTATCATATAATTACAAAACATTAATCAATTCCCAGGGGTGGCACAGTGGTTAACGTTGATACTACATAGTGCTAGGGACCCGGGTTCAATTTCAACCTCGGGTCACTGTCCGCGCAGAGTTGGCACGTTCTTCCTGTGTCTATGTGGGTTTTCTCCGGGCATTCCGGTTTCCTCCCAAAGCTCAAAGATAGAACATAGAACATTACAGCACAACACAGGTCCTTCAGCCCTCAATGTTATACAGAGATATGTCCAATCCCAAGATCAAGCTATCCCACACCCGATCATTCTGGAGTCCTCCATTGCCTATCCAATAACCGAGTTCCTAAAGTGTCCGATTCTACTATCAAAGCAGGCAGTCTATTCCACACCCCAACCACTCTCTGAGTGAAGAATCTACCTCAGACATCCCTCCTAAATCTCCCACCATGAACCTTATTGTTATGCCCCCAAGCTACATCTGACCAAGGAAATCGTCTCTGCATGTCCACTCTATCAATACCTCTCATCATCTTATAAACTTCTATTAAGTTGCCTCTCATCCTCCTCCACTCTAAAGAGAAAAGCTCCGGCTCCCTCAACCTTTCTTCATAAGATCTTCAAAACGTATGGGTTAGGTGGATTGGTTGTGCTAAATTGACCCAGAGTGTTAGGAGCATTAGGAAAGTAAATACATGGGGTTACGGTTGGGGAAAGGAATTGTTGTCGCTGAGGCTCGATGGGCAGAATAGCCTACTTATGTGCTGTAGGGATTCTATGATATTATATAGACTGGGATTCCCCACAACACCTGCACCCCTGCAATTTCCCCCCCCCCCCCTCCCCCCCATTCTTGCTGAGATTTCTGGAGGCGGAGACAGATCACCACTGGCCACAAATGGGATCTTTCTGTTCTACTGAAGCCAACAATCAGTTGTGTTGCTTGCTGTCCGTGTCACCGGGGAACCCATGATGGACAGGGAGTGGGGTTGGCAGCAGTGTGGGAGAACCTTAGGCTGGAACAGGATGTCCCAGTGGTGGGAAGGTCTGAAGGTCCCTGCATTTGAAGGGCTGAAGGGCCTGTTTCCTGTGCTGTACTGTTCTATTGTCTTTACAGCATAGAAAGAGGCCACCTGACTCAAACGATGCATAACACCCCCCACACCCACTCACCCCCTGCCACTGCAACTCCCCCCAATCCTCATTTGCCTTCATTTAGTACGCTATATCCTTCAATACTTTCACCTTCCTGTGTTCATTTAAATTCTCCTGATGCATTGGAAGGGGTACAGAAGAGATTAACCAGGTTTGGAGGGCATGGAGAGGGAAACAGAGTTAATTGCCAGAAACGTTCAGGGAATAGAGGGATATAGACAATTTGAAGGCAAGATAATATTAGCTTAGAGAGGCATTTGTGTCGGCACAGACTTAGTGGGCCATAGGGCCTGTTCCTGTAATGTACTGCTCTTTGATCTCAGTGATACATGGGCTAGAGGTAAGGAATGAAAAAGGTGCAGTTTGTTACAGTATTTGCACCATTAACGAATGGAAGGGATTTAGAGAAATAAGTCTGCAAAGAAATTACAGAGAAATGCAAAAATTCTGGAGTAAATGCAAACATGCTGGAGTAAATGCAATGTGGGACTTCAATGATCCAAATCTAGATGGGGATAGGAATGTGCAGAGGGGCAGTGGGGCATGAGCCCTTGGAATATGCTCAAGATAATTCTCTTGGTGCGGAACTGTGGCACAGAGGTTAGCTGCATCATGATGCCAGGGTCCCATGTTCGATTCCCGGCTTGGGTCACCATCTGTGTGAAGCCTGCACTTTCTCCCCATGTCTTTGTGGAGTTTCTCCAGGTGCTCCAGTTTCCTTCCTCACTCCAAAGATGTGCAGGTTTGGTTGATTGGCCATGATAAATTGATCCTTAGTGTCAAGGGGATTAGCTAATTGTAAATGTGTGGAGTTACGGGAATAGGGCCTGCATAGGTTTGTGTCAGCGTAGACTCGATTGTCCGAATGGCCTCCTTCTGCTGCTGGGGTTCCATGACTCTATGGCCAGCATTTTACCACCTTGCTTAGTTGAGGCTTATAAAATCTCGCCTGAGGCTAGAGAACAATTCCATTCTATGAGATGCACCAGTAAAACTCCGACCTATGACTGTGCAGTTGTACATTTCTGGTCCAACAAGAGAGCAGACAATGTTGGACTGGTTCTGGAGCATGAGCTGGCTCAGCTAGATTAAATAACAGCGGGAGAGCACTTAGGGGACAGTGACCATTCTACCATTGGCCATGGAAACGGGCAAGGAACAATTCAGAACAGGGGTTACTAATTGAGGCAAAACCAAAGGTGAAGGGATGAGAATGCATTTGAGTTAGGTGACGTGGCAGGAATGACACTGGTTGAACAATGGGCCACCTTCAAAGAAAAAGGGTTGCTGGTAATGTCAAGGTCTATTCCTTTGAAGAGAAAGGAAGGACAAAGAAATGCAGGGCACCCTGGATGACAAGAGAGACTGAGATGCAGATGAAATGGAAGAAGTACGTGTACAACAGGTTCAAATGGGAAATACAATGAGAATAAGGCTGAATATAGAAGGACCAGAGGGAAAGTGGAAAAAGCTAACAAGAAAGCTAAGGAGAGAACATAAAGAGACTGCCAGCTAACATGAAAGTGAATCCCAAGGTCCTCTATAAGCATATAAATAATAGAAGTGTAGTATAAGAAAGAGTAGGACTGATTTGGGATTAAAGAGCAGGACTTTCCTATGGAGGTAGGAGAAACAGCGGAGATATTAATCTCGTACTTTGCATTGTCATTATAAAGAAAGAGGATTCTCCCTAGATAGTGGTGAACTAGTATACCAGAAGAACTTACAATTGGGAAGGAAGAGTTGCTATCTTTTAATCTGAGTTAGCTGAATTTTGTGAAGCAAAGGTGTATATGGAGTTAGACCATTAGATCTCTTGAATGGCAGAACAGACTCAATGGGCTGAATGGCCTACTACTGTTTCTACCTATGTGTTAGAAGGGCAACTTTTAATTAAGATTGCTAAGATACCAGGATCGGGTGAGATGTATCCAAGGATAATGAGGGAAGTGAGATTGGAAGTTGCAGAGGTGGGAGTGATTATCGTACAGTTTTTCTTGGCAGCAGGGGTGGTGGTGACAGAGGACTGGAGAATTGGAATCTTGTACCCTTGTTCAAAAAGAAATGCAAGGATGAAGCCAGCAACTACAGAATAGTTAGTTTGAAAAAGGGAGACTCCTGGAAACAATAATCTGTGACAAAATTAATAGTCATCAGGACAAATGCAGAATAACAAAGGAAAGTTATTGTGGATTCATGAAGGGAAAATTGCGTTTCACCAACTTGCTGGAGATTTTGATGAAGCAAAATAAAAGGTTATAAGGGCAACACTATTGATGTACTATTGGGCAGCATGGTGACACAGTGATTAGCACTGCCAGGGACACAGGTTTGATTCCCGGCTAGGGTCACTGATTCATCGGAGTTTACACATACTCACTGTGTCTGCATGGGTTTCCTCCAGTTGCTCCGATTTTCCTCCTACAGCCTGAAATTCATGCTGGTTAGATGCACCAATCTTTTAGAGAGACAATGCAGACCCAATGGACTGAATGGCATCTTTCTGCACTGCAAAGACTCTGTGATATCTGTTATTCTCCTTATTCAGGTTGGTGGATATGTCACTGGATGAGTAATCCAGAGGTGCAGGTTAATGCTCTGGTGATAAAGGTTCAAATCTCACCACGGCAGCTGGTGGAATTTAAATTCAATTAATAAAATCTGGCTTTGAGAGCTATTCTAATGATAATCATGAAACCATTGTCAAATATCATTAAAACACATCTGGGTCACTAACGTCTTTTAGGGAAGGAGATCTGCCCTGACTCTTGATGAGGTATGGAGTTAATGTTGACGACTCCCAGCAGTAAAGAATCAACCTACGGCTATCTCCATGCCTTAAATTCTATGACTTTATGTGAGTCCAGATCCACAGCAATATGGTTCACTCTTTAAAACCCCCTGAAATGGTCTATTGAACTGTTAACTTATATCAAACTGCTATGAAGTCTAAAAAGATTGAAACTGGATCGTCATTTGGGATTGACCTCGGCACTGGAAATGACAGTGGCAAACCCAGCCCTGTCGACCCTACAAAGTCCTCCTTACTAACATCTACTAAACATAGAGCTTTACAACATGGAGTGAGGCCCTTCAGCCCATTGTGTCATCTACAAAGGACAGCTGGGCAGAGCTAAATGATCCAACAGCTAACAAATCAGGTTTGAGCTCTGCAATCCAGCTGCATAAGATAATAAGATATAGGAGCAGAATCAGGCCATTCAGCCCATCAAGTCTGCTCTACCATTCAATCATGGCTGATACGATTCTCATCCCCATTCTCATGCCTTATCCCCAGAACATTGTTCCCTGTATTAATGAAGAACCCATCTATGTCTGCTTTAAAAACACTTAATGACCTGGCCTCCTCAGCCCTCTGTGGCAATGAGTTCCACAGATTCACCACCCTCTGGATGAAGAAATTCCTCCTCATCTCAGTGTTAAAATGACATCCCTTCATCCTGAGGTTGTGCCCTCGAGTTCTCTCCCACTAGTAGAAACTGCACATCCACTCTATCTGGGCCCCTCAGCATTCTGTAAGTTTCAATGAGATCCCTCCTCACCCTTCTAAGTTCCATTGAGTATAGATCCAGATTCCTCAACTATTCCTTATATGACAAACATTTCATTTCAGGAATCGCTCTTATCAACCTCCTCTGGATCCTCTCCAAGGCCAGCACATCCTTCGTAGTGTATGGGGCCCAAAACTGCTCACTGTATTCCAAATGAGGTCTGACCAGAGCCATATTACAGTATCGCAGTACATCCCTACTCTTGGGTTCTAACCCTCAAGATATGAATACTAACATTGAACTACCAATTGAACCTGCATGTTAACCATAAGCGAGTCCTGAACCAGGATTCCCAGGTCCCTTTGTCCTTCAGATTTCCGAAGCCTTTCCCCATTCAGAAAATTGTCTATGCCTTTATTCTTCCTAGCAAAGTGCATAGCCTCACACTTTCCCATGTTGTATTCCATCTACCACTTCTTTGCCCATTCCCCTGTCCAAGTAATTCTGCAACCTTCTCACTTCCTCAACATTATCTGTCCCTCGACATATAAAATTTAAAGTAAAAGTTTATTTATTAGTCACAAGTAAGGCATACATTAAACACTGCAATGAAGTTACTGTGAAATTCTCCTAGATAACTTTGTATCATCTGCAAATTTAGTCCTGAATGGTGGTGGACAATTACACAGCTCACTGGAGGAGGAGGCTCCACAAGTATCCCCATTCTCAATGTTGAAGGACATCGATGCAAAAGGTAAGGCTGAAGAATTCACAACAACCAGCAACCAGAGGTGCCAAGTGCATAATCCAACCTGAGGTCCCCGGCATGTCAATCTTTAGCTAATTCATCTCGTTGATGTGATATCAAGAAATAGATGAAAACACTGGATGCTGCAAAGCAGGTGGGCCCTGATAAGATTCTGTCACTACTTCGATGGACCACAGATGTGCAAAGTACAAATTCTCCCCCATTCCCCCACTCTGGTGAAAACGGAGGGTGCTGGATTTGGATGGGATTTCTGGAATTATGGCTCCTGTGGCATTCGGCTAATCCGGACATCCTCTCCATCCCCACAAACATTCATGCCACACAAACCAATTTGTGCACAGCAATCTCCCACCAATAGCAATATGGGTCTGGGTGAGATGCTCTTCCATAGAGTTGGTGCAGATTCAATTGGCCTCTTTTTGCACTGTAAGGATTTTTTTTACGGGATTATTAGAAAGAGAGCAAGGACCCCATGTGTTTGAGACACAGTTCTTTAAGGGTGACACAGTGGTTAGTGTTGCTGCCTCACAGCACATGGGGATCCTGGTTTGATTCCCCATTTGGGACACAATGTGCGGAGTTTGCACATTCTCCCCGTATCTACATGGGTTTCCTCTGGTGGTCTGATTACCTCCATACAGAAGACAGGCTGGTTAAGTGCGTTGGCTGTGCTAAATTTTCCCTCAGTGTACCCAAACAGGTCCAGAGTGTGGTAACCAGGGGATTTTCACAGTAACTTCATTGCAGTGTGAACATAAGCCTACTTGTGACATAAAAGAAGTTCAACTTTAAACATAATATTGTTCCCCTCATACACAGAGCACAGTAAAAACACAGTAACAAAGTTAATGAACAGTGGACAATTTTAAGAGGTAGCTGTTAACTCAGTTACTGGATAATATCTTCTCTCATCTTTGCTTAAAAAAAACATTACTCCCTGTGCTACTAAATAATTCTCCAGCAATCCCTAAACATCTCCCTTCACAGCAATCTCCTAATTTGTTCTCCGGAGACCAGCTGGTAGCTAAACAGTAAAAAAAAATCATTGGGAATGGCTGAGATTCAATATTATAACGCGTTGCTAAACTCTCGTTGCTTGCTTATGACTGGAGTGCGGGATCCTCTGTGTATCATTAGACATTGTAACAAAACACAGGAGGGATTCATTTGGCAATACAACCAGGCTCCCGTACAGTTACGATCCTTCAGATTAATTGAATCGGATAGCCAGAGTCCACTTTCATTTTGGATTATCATCTCATATTGCATTTCATTATAATATCTGAGGTGCTGCTTCGGGATAATGAACCAAATTAGTTTCCTGCCACAGAAGAAACAAAATGAAATATCTGCACTTTTCCATAAGTAGAGCGAACCAGGAGATAAACAAGCACGCAATTAGGAGCAGCGCAGCCTAATGAGCTGCGTTAAAAAAAAATAGACAGGCCCCTGAAACATTTCTTATCCACCAATCAAATCCTGCACCAATTAAACTGCAATTTAATTGGCGAGCAAAATGGATATATCTTTGGTGTGCAGTACCGCTTAATCTTAATGCAATTTTCTCCTCATAATATGGTAGAAAATTATATTCATTTGGGCAAACGCTCCTAGGGAAAAGATTCCAAGTGTTGACGAGCGTAGGGGATAATTTAGGATCGCGTAACAATCAAAATGGAAGAGAGTGGGAGAGCTGCTTTCTTGCCATGGGGTGTGGAAACACGGAACACATGCACAAATCGAACATAGTCAAAGTGCTTTAAAGGGGAATGGGATGAATAATAACAGGGCTGAGGGGCTGCCTTCATCATGTGGGTGGTGTGGTGGTGCAGTGGTTAGCACTGCTGCCTCACAGCTCCCAGACCCGGGTTCGTTTCCTGGCTTGGGTTACTGTCTGTGCACATTCTTTCCACGTCTGCATGGGTTTCCTCTGGGTGCTCTGGTTTCCTCCAACTGTCAGATTAGGTGCATTGGTCATGTTAAATTCTCCCTCAGTTTACCCGAACAGGCGCCAGAAAGTGGTGACTAGAGGATTGTCACGGTAACTTCATTGCAGTGTCAATGTAAGCCTACTTGTGACATGAATAAATAAACTTAAACTTAAAACCATGCTCAGCGAAGCAATTTGATAAGAAGGCCCACCGCCTGAGGGCAACTCAGGGGTGGAACATTAATCCTGGCCTTGCCAATGACAATCACACCCAGAGAAAAGATTTAAAGGAAATCAGGAAGAGGATTATCATGGAACACGGATGGAATAGCATGTCTTCAATACATGCTGGAATTTCTGGTCCTTCTGTACATTGGGTGGTCACTGGATGAAAGGGCCACTTAAAAGGGACATGTCAAAGTGAGTGTGGGAATTCTCCGCAGAGCATTGACAGAGTATAAGAATGCAGGGCTGCTCCGACTACTGAATTAAACATTGTTGCTCTCAGTCTTTGACTGCCAGTTATTGGAACCCATCAATTCTACACCTTCTCTAGCTCAACATTATCATAGAAATCATCGAAAGTCTATAGCACAGAAAGAAGCCATTGAGTCTGCACCGACCACAATCCCACCCAAGCCCTATCTCCATATCTGTACATATTTTACCCTCTACCCTATGCACCTATGGTCAATTTAGCATGGCCAATCAACCTAATCGGCACATTTTGCACTGTGGGAAGAAACCGGAGCACCTGGAGGAAACTCACGCAGACACAAGGAGAATGTGCAAACTCCATACAGACAGCGATCCAAGCTGGGAATTGAACGCAAGCCCGTGCTGCTGTGAAGCAGCAGTGTTAACTACTGTGCTACCGTGCTGCCCCTATTACAGGGCAAATTACAGAGCAAATTTTCCCATCCCACTTGCCACAGGAATCTGAGCAGGCAGGGGGCAGACCATGGAAAGGTCCGTTGACCTCAGGCAGGGTTTTATGGTTTCGGAGGCAGGAAAATCCTGCCCTATATCTCTCATGGTTGTTTCTCCAGGATTATTGAGAGAAAACTTTCTTTGTCAGCTTCCATTTCCCAGTGTAGCCAGTCATTCAAATTCTCCAAGCAAATAGAGCAAAATCCCTGAAGAAACCCACACAAACATGAGGAGAATGTGCATCGCCACATAGATAGTCATCAAAGCAGGGAATTGAACCCAAGTGATGCTGTGAGGCAGCAGTCTTAACCATTGTGCCACCATGGTTGTAGCAAGAAATGTGTTATTCTGTAGAGAGGAAATGAAAAGTGAGCCGCCTGCTTTATTATCCAAGAGTAAAAGGTAGAACTGTTGAATGAAATTCAGTAATATATTAATTTAGGAGTAAGCCGCTCGGTCCTTTGAGCTTGCTCCATTATTCATTATGGTCATTAAATTCAAAGTAAGGTTTATTCATTAGTTATAAGTAGGCTTACATTAACACTGCAATGAAGTTACTATGGAAATCCTCACGTCGCCAAACTCTGGCCTTGTACACTGAGAGAGAATTCAATGTCTTGATTTTGCGTCCATCTTCAAATTGGCTTCAAATTCTTCTGTGATCATACCCCTCCTTGTTTCTGAAGCTGCCTTCAACTGTCGTTGGTATTCTCTCACTAATGCATTCTGCCTCTTTCTCTCTTTATCTCTTGCTCTCTCTCACTTTCTTTCTCTCTTTTCTTTATGTTTTTTATCTGTTCATCTATTGTGGACATTGCTGGCAAGGCCAGCATTTATTGCCCATCACTAATTGTCCTTGTTCAGAGGGTATTTTAGTATCAGCCACGTTGCTGTAGCTTTGGAGTCACTTGTAGGCCAGACTAGGTACAGATGGCAGATTTCCTTCATTGAAGAATACTTGTGAACCAGATGGGTTTTTACAACAAACGACAATGGTTTCAAGGCCATCAGTGGATTTTTATTGAATTTAAATTTCAACACCTGCCGTGGTAGGAACTCCAGAGTATTACCCTGGATTGCTGGATTATTAGCCCAATGACAATACCACTATGCGTTTTCAATCTTAATTCTTTGATAAAAATTTACTCATCAATCCTAATATTTCCTTGTATGACATGGTATAAAATTTTATTCCATGATGTTATAGGGAGAAGCTGGTAGACTGGGACTTTTTTCACGAGGCCATAGGAAACTTAGGGGTGTTCTTATAGACGTGTATAAAATAATGAGGGGCATGGATGAGGTCAATAGTAAACATCTTTCCCCAAATGTAAGGGAGTCTAAAATGAGAGGCAGAGGTTTAAGGTGAGAGGAGAGAGATACAAAAGTGTCCACAGGGACAATTTTTTCACATAGAGAATGGTGAGTGTATAGAATGAGCTGCCAGAGGTAGTGGTAGAGGGGGGTACAATTTCGTCTTTTAAAAAGCATTTAGACAGTTAGATGGGTAAGATGGGTTTAGAGGGATATGGGTCAAATGCGGCAATTGGAATGAACATAGTGGAAAAAACTGGGCAGCATGGGCAAGTTAGGCCAAAAGAGCCTGTTTCATTCTGTAAACTCTATGATGCTATAATGTTCATGTGTGGCATCTCGAGATATTTTACTTTGATAAAGTAGATGCAAGTTGTTGAACTGAGGATCAAGCTTGAAAAGCCTCCTTGTTTTTATTGCTTTGGTTGATGCAAGGTGAATTAGCACTTGGCGGGGAAAGGGAATGGGAACCTGGCACAAATGAGATCAAGGTTTTGAATAGATCCTACAAGATGCTGCAGAATTTATCAGCTCTTCTTCAGCCTGGCCTTTGGTGGTGAAAGATCAAAAAGGGTTCAAGTGATGTTGGCGGTGAAGGGGTGGGAGTGTGCCAAGTGATGGAACTCACTCAAATTGAGCATGGCAGTGTGCAAAATAAAAGCACATCAGATTTGGCAGGTCACCCAAGCATCAGGTGGCACAATAGTTAGCACTTCTGCCTCACAGTGCCAGAGACCCCAGTCTGATTCCGATCTCGGGTCACTGTCTATGTGGAGTGTAAGCATTCTTCTGACATCTGTGTGGGTTTCCTCATGATGCTCTGGTTTCCTCCCACACTCCAAAGGTGTGAGCGTTAGGTGGATTGGTCATGCTAAATTCTCCCTCAGTGTACCCGAACAGGCGCTGGAGTGTGGCGACTAGGGGATTTTCACAGTAACTTCATTGCAGTGTTAAAGTAAGCCTACTTGTAATACTAATAAATAAACTTCAAAAGAATCGGTGTAGGGTCCAATGGGCCAAATGGCTCCCCTTCTGCACTGTGGGGATTCTGTGAATCTTACGATTCAATGATTGGCCATTCTAAATTGCCCCTCAGTATCAGGGGAACTAAGAAAGTAAAGTTTATTATTCGTAAGAAGGCTTATATTCATACTATAATGAAGTTAGTGAAAATCCCCTAAAAGGGTAGATATGTGGGGTTACGGGGATAAGGCCTGGGTAGGATTGACAGTTCAGGCTCGATGGGCCAATTGGCCTTCTTCTGCACTGTAGGGATTCTCTGATTGTATGACATCAATGCATTTTGTTAAAGGATGAGTCAAATAAAGTCCAATATTGGAAGCCACAAAAAATGCTGCCGTAAATCTCCTCATTAAGCTCTAACCTCCACAATGGTGAAATTCAGGAGAGAGTCCACATTTTGTGTGTATGAATTGAGCTGAGAAAACACCAGATGAGATTAACAAGGTGCTTCTCGCATGGAATTGGTGGAATCTTTCTCATTCACGTCCAATGACCATCATGATAGTATACTTCTTTCTCTATTTCCGCCGCAGTTGATCACTTGATGCCTCACTGAGCCACAAAGGATGTTCCTTCAGTTTTGTTTTTAAGAATAAAATCCTTCCAGAGAATTATGCTGCTTCTGATCCAATCAGTCCAATAATTCCTTAACAATGCAAGGCAATGTTCAAAGATTACAACGTCTACGGGAAGTCTCTGGTCGCATGTAAATTGTGACAACTCATTACTTTGGTTGCTGTGAATCCTCGTTATTGCTAAGGGCATTCAGAAGATGTCATCTGGCCTGTGTGTGTTCTTCAATTTGCGAGTCTGAAGTTGGAGAGTGCATCCACAGGCAGTAGCGTATAATGTTAGATTGCCCTAATGAAGCACCACAAGTCAAACCTCCTCAAAGGGCAGTTTGTACTGCACTAGCTGCCTCAGCACTTCATTACACACCTTGTCAAAGACAGTGTGCACAGGCTAAATGTGAGGTAGTCTCTGGGCTGCAGTCTCAAGCCCATTTAAACTCAATTTTGTTTGCGGCAGCTGAATCTTTGCAGCTGTCATGACACAAAATGTTATCCTTTCATTCATCTCGAACAAAGCCTCTGAGTGCATCCTTCCCAGTGGCACGGTGGTCACTACTGCCTCACAGAGCCAGGGATCCAGGTTTGATTCTCAGCTTGGGTCATTATTTGTGTGCAGTTTGCACATTCTCCCCATGGCTGCGTAGGTTTTCTCCACGTACTCTGGTTTTTTTCCCCACAGTCTGAAATATGTGCTCATTATGTGCATTGGCCATGTTAAATTGTTCACTAGTGCCAGGGGGATTCGCAGGGTCAATACATGGGGTTATGGGATAGAGCCTGATTGGGATTGTTGTTGGTAGTGCAGGCTCGAGTGGCCTCCTTCTACACTGTAAGGATTCTATGATTTTGTTCCTCTCCCACAGTCAGTGCTTAGTTTAAGCTTCTTATCATAGTATACAAGCTAGAAGCAGGAGTAGGCCATTCGGCCCTTCCAGCCTGCTCCACTATTCATTATGATCATGGCTGATCATCAAATTGGATATCCTGATCTCACCTTCTCCCCATTATCCCTCGATCCCTCTAGCCCCAAGAACTATATCTAATTTCTTCTTGAAATCACACAATCTTTTAATCTCAACAAGATGGCTAAAGAGGTAAATGCTCACGGTGTTCTTTTTCAGCCAATGTTCGCAGAATCCCTACAAGAGGCCATTTGGCCTGTTAGAGCTGTACTGACTCTCTGAGAGAGCAATACACCCAGGCCCTATCCCATAACCCCACTAATCACCTTGACCTATATTTCTTTGAATACTAAAGGACAATTTAGTGTGACCAATCCACCTAACCCTCACATCTTTGAAATATGGGAAGAAACCGGAGCATCTAGAGGAAACCTCCACAGACATGGGGAGAACATGTAAACTCCACACAGACAGTGACCCGAGACCAGAATCGAACCTGGGTCCCTGGTGCTGTGAGGCAGTAGCGCTAACCACTGTGCTGCTGTGCTACCCACCACAGAGATGAGCTAAAACTCAATCCACTGTTTAGTTGCTGCATTGTCAGGGATGCCATGTTTAAGATATGATATTGACCCAAGCTCCCATCTCAGGTAAGTATAGAAGACATGGTTTTGAATAAGAGCAAGGGAGTTAAATGTGGTGGCTTGTTTGTGGGAGCTTTCTATGTACAAATTGGCTGATTTATTTTTGTACATTACAACCCAAACTGCACTTCATAAAAGAAGCTTTCGACACTTTGGGTCCTTCTGATGTTGTGAAAGATGCAATCTGCCTTTTCTTTTATTTACGAACAATATTTTATTTGACAGTATTGAGGCTTTGATAACCTAATTCCAATAGTAAGAGGTCTCCCAACACCAGGTTAAAACCTAACAGGGTTATTTGGTAGCACGATGGATGTACTACCTGATGAAGGCACTCCGAAAGCTCGTGATTTCAAATAAATCTTTTGGACTTTAAGCTGGTGTTGTGAGACTTCTTATTTCTTACTTCTTACACCCCAGTCCAACGCCAACATCTACACATTATGACCAATTCCAATAGACAGAAAGAAATCATTGTGGGAAAGACTAAGGTTATGGGGATAGAAGAGAGGGGAGAAACTGGGTGGGATGCTCTCAGGTGGCATAGTGGTGCAGTGGTTAACTCTGCTGCCTCATAATGCCAGGTATCTGGGTTCAGTTCCAGTCTTAAGTCACTGTCTGTATGGAGTTTGCACATTCTCCCCATGCCTGCGTGGGTTTCCTCCAGAAGCTCTGGTTTCCTCCCACACTCCAAAAACGTGCCAGTTAGGGGGGATTGTCAATGTTAAGTCACACATTAGTGTTCAAAGATGTGCCAGTTAGGTGGATTGGCCATGGGAAATAAATGTTAAAGGTTTATTTATGAGTCATAGGCAGGCTTGCATTCACGCTGTAATGAAGTCACTGTGATAATCCCCTAATTGTCACACTCCAGTGCCTGTTTGGGTACACTGAGGGAGAATTTAATATAGCCAATGCACTTCATCTGCACATCTTTGGACTGAGGGAGCAAACCCGGAGCACCCGGAGGAAAGCCACGCAGACACAGGGAGAACGTACAAATTCCATATAGACAGTGACCCAAGTTGGGAATCGAACCCGGATCCCTGCTACTGTGAGGCAGCAGCGCTAACCACTGTACCCACTATGGGGGCTTAAGTGGGTATGGCAGGGGAAAGAGTCTAACTAAGATACTCTGTCAGAGAACCAGTGCAGACTAGATGGGCCAAATGGCTTCTTCTGTACTATTGGGATTCTCTGGCTAAAGTTGCCCACAGCTCAAGTTGGGGAGCACTCACTGTGACTCACTTTAAGCTCACAATTTCCACTTTCAGTATGGAACTCTACAAATGGGTACACCCTAGGGTCAAGAAGGGACTAATTACTAATGTAGCTGGGGGGAAACAAAAGTTCAGTCATCAACTGGTGCCAAAGACACATGAGCCAATCAGATGGAAAATCTCACCTTTGCTGGTCTTGGCAACAGTAAGGATGGCGCTAATTTAACGAGTCTTGGTTCGATCCATTATTCATCCCTCTCCACACCATTGTGCTGATCAAATATACATCAGAATAAAAAAAGGGACGTACCAGAAGGAAAGTGTGAATGTGTCAGGGAGCACAATAGTTCCTCAGCTGTCACTCAGTAAACGGTTCCAGTCATCATGTGTCACTGTGTGATGTGCGTTGTAGTCCAATTTGTGATGCAGTCTCTCGTCTTTTAAGACAAAATAAAGCTACCAGACAGTGAGTAGTGCTTTAATCTCACCACCGGGTCAAAGGGCAGAGGCAATTTATGCAATTGACCCTCCCTTGACAGGTGCTGGCCAGAACACGCACACTCGTACTTGGCCCTTCTGTCATCCTGTCTTTCAAATCAATCTTTAAATTAGCGAGTGATACGAAGAGATTTTTTTAAAATTTAACTCTTGCCAATTACACTGGAGCCCTCCTTTCGTGTAAGGGGATTAATCTTGAAGGAAAGAGACAAATTACTCGCCATTTGAACCAATTTATGTTCGGATCCTGGGAACTGTGTCAGAGACAAATAATTATTGTGAGTTCAGCGGAGACAGCCGTGCTCCCTGACTCTGCGGGACGCCATGATAATTTGCTTGGTAGTTTTAATGGGAAACACCTGAGGTTACCAGCTGCTTAACAGAGATCAGCGTGGCTAAATCAGAAACGTGAGAATTCCCGCTGTGAATTTAAAGAAAGCCCTTCCTGAGGGGAAGTGGAACGCGAATGCAAAGATGCACAGAGAGGACAGGCCGGCTTCATCCGATCGACGCAATGATTTGCCTAAACGCTGCAAATCGGCTACTTGCAAGGCACGCTGGATTGCGGGTAATTGGAGGAAGGGAATGGGCAGTCGCTGCTCTCACTGCCCACTGCTCACAGAAGCATTGCTCATTAAGCTGCACATCCTGCGCAGGCTTGGCAATTACGTTGGCATCGTGCCAACCAGCCGCTTCCCCCTTTCTTGCCTATCGCCATGACCCTTTCAGGCCATCGGCATGGAAAAATCCAACCAAGTGGCAAGGATGGTGTGGGCAGCATCGATGCGTGTGCAATAGGCCGAAGGCAGACGTCAAAACTTTGTTGAAGTTGCGTGCTTGCATGAAGCAAATTGATTGTTGAAGTCTCCATTCATTTTAGGAGCAACCAGTTTGCTGGAGTAATTTTCTAGCCCGTAATCCAAGTTCAGATGGTTCTCAGATACACCTGAGCACTTGCCTCACACTGTCTGGAATGCATCCCTGATTAGATTACAGACTTATAATTAAAGTTAAAGTTAAAATTAAAATGTATTTATTAGTCACAAGTAAGGCTGACATTAATACTGCAATGAAGTTACTGAGAAATTCCCCGAGTCGCCACACTCCAACACCTGTTTGGGTCAATGCACCTAAACCAGTGCGTCTTTCAATCATAATTAGCCCACTTCTCGAACAGCATGTGTTCTTATTAAACTAAGTAAAATATTATTCCATTAAAAATTGACTGCTTGAGAATTGCCTCTCAGAACGTGGGCCACGACTCATTGCCCGTTGCTAGCTGCCCTGTAAAGACGGAACCACCTTATTGAGTGTTTTGGAATAGTTTTGATGCAACTAAGTGACTTAATGGTAGGTCAATTCAAAGTTAAAAAGTTTATTTATTAGTGTCACAAATAGACTTTCATTAACAGAACATTACTGTGAAAACTCACTAGTCACCACAGTCAGGCACGTTTGCGGGTACACTAAGGAAGAATTTAGCATGGCCAATATATCTAACCAGCATGTCTTTTGGACTGTGAGAGGAAATCAGAGTACCTGGAGGAAACCCACGCAAACATGGGGAGAATGTGCAAACTCCACAGAGACGGGAACACGCAGACTCCACAGAATTAGGTCCTTGGCGCTATGAGGCCGCAGCGTTAATCATCATGCTGCCAAAGGGCAAGGTTACGAATCAAACAGGTTGATATGGCATTGCACTCGAGCACCAGCCAGACTTGACAAGAGCAGCAAATTTCTTCCCTTGAAGGACATTATTGAGACAATTGGTATTTCAGAACAAACCATCCGCTTCATTGTCACTTTTACGAAGACCAGCCTTTGTATTTCCAATTATTCCCTTATTTCATTTCAAGACACGTAATTCAAAACGTCCATGGTGGGGCTTGTACTCACATTCTCCGGATTATTAATCCAGCAATTTAATCACAACACTGTCACATCCCATTTTGCTGTGCCATTTTATCTAATGTTCACTGTCACATTGACTGTATTGTCAATAAGTTACGATTAAGCGTGCTGGTTGAAGTTCTTGAATGGAATATGGGCCCATGCATTTCTCTGCTCTGACCATCCCATCCCTAAAAATCTTTACCGCCACCTCCAAAACCAATCCAGATAGATTATGTGCGAATCCTCCCTTTCGCTGGGTCACTCAAATAACAACAAGACACTGCGTCCTGCACTACCATCCCCCCCAGCAATTCTTTTTCTGACAGGCTTGTTGAGAATGTGTTTGTCTGAAGTGAAGGGGAGAGTTAACATTTCGGAATGGTTATATAATCTGACAGCAGAAATGCTAATTTTAAACATCATTAACATCTCTGGCCATAGTTACACTGTTGCTGTCTTAGATGGGTAGCTGCAATCAGTTTATATTGCCTGGCTATGAGTCAAAAAGGACAGCTCTACAGCGAAGCAGGCGTGTGTTCAGAAGGTCCAATGGATGTCCCCTTGTCCAGACAACTAATTCTGATTCACTGGCACTAATGTGCCGTGAGAGTCAAACTTGTGAAAATGCCCTACAAATGCAATAACTTCACGCACCAAGAAAACTATGGGAGGGATTTTTAGGCCTTTTCTGCAGGTGGAATATTCTGGAAATTCTGGAAAATTCTGGCCTGGTGTTAACAGTCCTTTGTGCAGGCCTTCCATCAAAGATATGGTGTGCTGCGCAGTCAGTTGAAAGGGCTGTTCGAAGCCAACCAAAATCAACCCAGAAACTCAGCTAATGTTCTGGGGAACAGGGTTCGAATCCCGCTACAGCAGATGGTGGAATTTGAATTCCATAAAATCAAAATTTGGAATTAAGAATCCACTGATGACCACGAAACCACGGTCAATTGTCAGATAAATCCATCTGGTTCACTTATGTCCTTTCGAGAAGGGAATCTGCCCTCTTTACCTGGTCTGGCCTGCATGTGACTTCAGAGCCAGAGCAATGTGATTGGCTCTCAGTTGCCCTATAAGGACAACTAGGGCTGGGCAATAAAATGCTGGCCAGCAAGTGACATCCATGTCCCATGAATGAATAAAAAAAATGCATCACTGTAGGCTTGGAGATATAAGTAAGTCAGATTTCCTTCCCTAAAAGTTATTTAGTGAACCAAATGTGTTTTTAAGATAATTGATGATAGTTTCATGGTCAATATTAGTGAGATTAGCTTCCAATTATAGACTTTTTAAATAATTAATTTGAATTCCACCTGCTGCTAGGTTGGAATGTAACCTCATATCCTTAAAGAATATTTCTAATGCTGTGAGTTACTCGGCCAGCGATGTTACCACTGTCTTCCCTTCTCCACAGCTGTGTTTCAGTGGCTTCAATAACTGGCAGAAAAATTCCTTCAGAGTTGAATCGGCTAAAATTCAATACCAACAAGTAAATCTGACCTTCAGTCCACAAGTGCACAACAGAGCAAGGATATTTTAATTTTGTTTTATTACACATTTAGCGACGATGATTCAAGTCTAGACACTATTAAAATTTATTTTTCAAGGTTCCAGCATCAGCTTATAGCCTTGTAAGATGAAGATGGACTTGTATTATTAAATTCCCATTTCTTTGACCCATTCATGACACTTGTTGGCAATAGATTGTTGCTAAATTACCCTTTATCTTTTATTTATGTTTTTATGGCCTGTGTGCCAATGATCTTTTCTCTCTTGATCTATCTAATCGTCAGTCCTATATGTTATTTCTCCGCTCTACATGCCTGTTGAAATGATGCATTAAGGAATGCCGTCTAACTTTAACCTATCTTTCCTCCACTCCCACCCCATACCCAAGCACCTTTAAGGCACAAATTCTGGGGAGGTTTAGGAGAAAGAAAGACTTGAAATTATACCCCTCCTTTAACAAACACTGGCACTTTGTGTCAAAGTGGTGTCATTGTGATAAAATGGGAACTGTAACAGCGGATTTGCGCAACCAAGAATTACATGAACTGTTTTACTGACGAGGGATTGGAGAGTAAATAATGATGAGGGAGATCAAATCCAGCCTGCTCCTCTTTGACTAGTGACACAGCGGCTGGAATTCTCTGGTTTCGCACACCTTGGGGCGAATTGGATCAAAGGATGTGGGGAGAAAGTGGGATTAGGCTATTGAGTTGAATGCTTAGCTATGATTGTAATGAATGGTGGAGGAGGCTTCAGCAGGGATATGGGGGGAAGGTGGGATGAGAATATTGAATTTGATGGTTAGCCACGATCAAAATGAATGGCAGAGCAAGCTCGAAGGGCCAAATGGTCTCTTCCTGCTTCTAGTTTCTATGTAATAAGTCAGTTGTTCCTCTTACTGTGAATGCATTATTTCACTGGGGCTATTGATGCACCAAGATTTTGCACTCACTGTTGCTTTGAGCTTTTAATTTTGACAGTGTGATACCATATTTGGAAAATAATTTTATTTTGCCTCTCTCCATCTCTTTCACTCTCATTGTTTACGCCAGAAATATAATGTAGGTTACTGATCAAAAGAGGCGGTCAGATTGAATTTCTAACCTATGGAATGTGCTGGGGGTTTGTTGGCCTCTGCCAATCTCTACACTCTCCGACAAGCAGCCTATCCAACTGCTGGCTGTTGGACAGGCTCAAGCAGGGCATCTCAACTGTGGTATCACCTGACTCCAGTGAGAGAGTGGGGAGAGGCCACTGCATGGTGACAGAAAGCAGGAATCCTGGTCCCTGCTTTAAATTTCTTTATTCCCCTCCCATCACTTCTTATGGAGTTACAGAATCCCCCATCTGCTGTCCCAGCTGGAGATCAGCTGAATAAAGCCACAATCCTGGGTCTAAATGAAATATCTCTTTTGCCTTCGTGTAATTCCTCCTTCCTCAATGTCAAGAATGAGACCTTTTCCAGTCTTGGAAGTTGAGCATCAGTGGGAAGGCCAGCTTTTATTGCCCATCTCTAATTGCCCTTACAAAGGCAAGGCTGTGAGTTGCCTTCTTGAACCACCGCATCCATCTGGTGTGGGCACTCTCTGCCACCTTCTCAAGGGGTCAATTAGAAGTGGATACGAAGTGAGGCCCCAGCCAGCGACAGCTCACACCTATGAAAGATTTAAAAAAAAAACACCTGCAGTGCTTTTAGGGAATGAGTTCCACAATTTTAACAAGCAACAGTGAAGATAGTTCCAAGATTTTACTCAGAGACAGTGAGGGGGCTGCGGAGATGGGATGGTGGCCAGGGAGACTGCTACACTGTCAGAAGTACCACTTTTCCAATGGAACCTTAAACTGAGACCCCTTTGCTCTTCTGGGCAGACATCAAAAGTTTCTGGCTGGAATTCTTCGGCCCATGGCCGGGATTCTCTTGTTCTGCTGCTATGAGCCCTAAGAGTGATGTCTAATTTTTTTTCTTGCAATCAGACAATTTTTTGGTCACAACTACATTCTATGTTAGTGAATTCCACACATTCGCCACCCTCTGGGTGAAGAAATTTCTTCTCAACTCTGTCTTGAAAGGTTTGCCCCTCATCCTCAAATTATGACCCCCTGGTTCTAGACTCCCCCACCATTGGGAACATTCTTTCTAAATCTACTCTGCCTAACTAAGCCTGTTAGAATGTTATGGTTTTCAATGGAATTATTATAGCAATGTACTTCTCATCAACTGTACAAGAAGGACAGCAAGTTGAAATAGTCTAAGTGATTGTACATAGTTGTAAACAGCATGATGATTATTAATCAATGATTGCAAGGTGCCGTGCAGTTTAGTGTGTGTGTGCTGTTCCTACTGAGATCCATCAGTTTTATTCTCACATTAACATGACAATAACATCCAAAGAAACAAGTTCCTCATTTTCCTTTGCCAGCCTTATCACAGGAGTGACAAACTCAACTAAGTTGTGCTGTGAAGGGTTGATTGGCGGTGTTCTCTCACATACAGTACAGCACATGGTTTCCTCTAGCTGCCTTCCCTGCACTGGACAGTGGGGAGTAGGCTTCAACGTGAGATCAAGATGGTTTTGGACCCAATGTATTCCCACTTCTGGAAGCATTATCCTGGAGACAGGTCAGCACGAGTAGAGGTTACATGACTGGGTAGCCAATCTGCCTCATTACGTACCCATTTACCACTGCTTTGGGAAAGCAGCCATTATAACTGGAGGCATGGCAGTTCGCACTGTTGCCTCACAGCACCAGGGACCTGGGTTCGATTCTGAGCTCAGGTCACTGCTCGTGTGGAGTTTGCATATTTTCCCATGCCTGCGTAGTTTCCTCTGGGTGCCCCGATTTCCTTCCACAGTCCAAAGCTGTGCAAGTTAGGTGGATTTGCCATGTTAAATTGTCCAATTGCCCCATAGTATCATGGGGATTAGGAGGGCGGATACTGGAATAGGGCCTGGGTGGGATTGTTGTCAGCGCAGGCTTGATGGACTGAATGGCCTCCTTCTGCACTGTAAGGACTCTATGATTCTATAATCAAGGACCACATGCACCCCGGACATACTCCCTTCCATCTTCTTCCTTTGGGAAAAAGATATAGATGTCTATAAACTTGTACCAACAGTTTTAAGAACAGTTTCTTCCCTGCTGCCATCAGATTTTTGAATGGTCTTATCACACATTAAGCTAATCTTTCTCTACACCCTATCTCTAACTATAACATCACAACCTGTACCCTTTTCTTTCCTTCTCCTGTATGTACCCTGTGAATGGTGTGTTTTGCCTGTAACAACATGCAAGACACAGTGTCCCAGTATATGTGATAATAATAAATCAATTCAATTCATTTGTGGGATGAATGCCGACATTTTCCTGATTTGATTTGACCTGATTTGACATGATTTATTATTGTCACGTGTATTAACACATTGTTTCTTGCGTGAAATACAGACAAAGCATATCGTTCATAGAGAAGGAAACAAGAGAGTGCAGAATATAGTGTTACAGTCATAGCTAGAGTGTGGAAAGATCAATTTAATGCAAGGTACGTCCATTCAAAAACTTGACGCAGCAGGGAAGAAGGTGTTCTTGAGTTGGTTGGTATGTGATGTTTGTGTCTTTATCCTGAAGAAGGAAGGTGGGAGAGTGGGGTCCTTAATTATGTTGGTTGCTTTACCGAGGTAGTAGGAAGTGCAGACAGAGTCAATGGGTGGGAGGCTGGTTTGCATGATGGTGTGGGCTACATTCACGACCTTTTAGATCATCGAACATAGAATCTGACAGTGTAGAAGGAGGCCATTCGGCCCATCGATTTTGCACCGATCACATTCCCACCCGGGCTCTATCCTCATACTGGTCCCTCTGATAGGCACGGACAATTTTGCACGGCCAATCCACCAAGCCTGCAAGTCTTTGGAGTACGAGAGGCAACCCACAATTCTTTGCGATCTTGGGCAGAGCAGGAGTCATACCAAGCTTTGATACATCCAATCCCAGCAGCGTGTCTCCCCTCCTGCCCAAGCCACCCCACCACCAATCAAAAACGTAATGGAATTAATCCCATCTTTCCTGACAATTCGTGCCAGCCTGAACCCTCAGCATTTATAAAACCATGAGAAATAGGAACAATAATGTTTATTTATTGATGTTACAAATAGGCTTACATTCACTGTACAATGAAGTTACTGTGAAAATACTCTAGCTGCCACACCCCAGTGCCTGTTTGGGTACACTGAAGGAGAATTTATCATGGCCAATTCATCTAACCTGCACATCTTTGGACTGTGGAAGGAAACTAGAGCACCTGGAGGAAACCCACACAGCCATGTGGAGAATGTGCCAACTCACACAGACAGTGACCCAAACCAAGAATCGAACCTGGATCCATGTTGCTGTAAGGCAGCAGTGCTAACCACTGTGCACCCGTTCAGCACCTCAAGCCTGCCCTGCCATTCAATTGGACCATAGTTGATCCAACATTCCATACTTCCACTTTCCTACCCTTTCTCCATAACCTTTGATTCCCTTACTGTTCAAAAGTCTGTTATCTTAGCCCCAATAGAATCATAAGCATGGCTTGGGATCATTTCCAGGTGCTCGACAGTATTACAATCCCAGCTGGTGTCATTACTGCTCTGAAGGAGACTCATGCAGTTTTGAAACATTAAGGGTGGGATTTTCCAGCCTTGCTCACCCCAAATCTGGAAGATCCCGTGAGAGGTCAACAGACCTTCGCATGGTTCCCTCCTGCCAACTTACTACGATTTTCAAGGTGGGAGGGATGGGAAAATGTAAATCTATGTCTCTCTCCACACATGCTGCCAGACTGGCATTTTCTGTTTTACTTAATGTTGGACAAACCAGATCTTGGAGCGAAACTTGGCTTGATAGATCCTAACTTTCATTTTTTTTTAGAAGGAGGATTGTTACTGAACAAATTCGCAGGAGTCTGCTGATGAACTCAAAGAATAAAACACATATTAAACAAGAACAAGGAACTTTCTTACACCAGTCAAAAAGGTTGAAAGATCCCAAAGCAAACACAAGAAAATGCTTCACATCTTCACTATTTTTGACCCAGCAATATCTTTGTACACGCAAACAAGTTCAAAAAGATGAAGCAATTTATAATATAATTGAGGAAGCTAAGCTTGTATCCACTGGAGTTTAGGAGAGTTAGAGGCAGCTTGATTGAAACCTTTAAAATCTTGAAGAGCGTTGACAGGCTGGATGTGGAGAGGATGTTTCCTCCTGTGCAGGAATCTAGAACGAGAGGGTCACTGTTTAAAAATAAGAGGTCACCCATTTAAAGAGAGATGAAAAGAATTTTTATCTCTCAGAGGGCAGTGAACCTTTGCAACTCTTTTCCTTAAAAGGCAGTTGAAGTAGTGTTTTTGAATATTCTGGAGGCAGAGCTTGATAGATTTTTGGCAGATAAGAGGACAATGTGGGAATGAGTGAGGTTATTTACTTTGATTGAAGAACAGAGGGCAGTTTTTTTTAGAAGACATAAAACTTTTCAATGTCGATGTTCAGAGAGACAAATGCAAAATACTGCAGATGCTGGAATCTGAAACAAGAACAGAAAAATGCTGGAAAATCTCAGCAGGTCTGTCAGCATCTTTGGAGAGAGAACAGAGCCAATGTTTCCATTCTAGATGACTCGAAAGTCATTTAGAGTCTAGGTACCCTTCATCAGAGCTCTGATGAAGAGTCATTTAGACTTGAAACATTGGCTCTACTCTCTTTCCACAGATGCTGACAGACCTGCTGAGATTTTCCAGCATTTTGCTGTTGATGTTCAGAGAGACTTGGGTGTGATTGTACAAGGGAAATGGAAAGTTTGCATGCAGGCACAGTAAGCAATAAGGAAGGCAAATGGCATACTGGCCTTTATTGAAAGGGGATTGGAGTACAAGACTAAAGAAGTCTTGTTAGAGTTGCACAGGATTTTGCTAAGATCAAAATTGGAATACTGTGTGCAGTTTTGTTCTCCACATTTAAAGAAGGATAGACTTGTACTGGAGGCGGTAGAGTGAAGAATAATTAGATTCACTTTGGATTCAGCTTTGACAAGGGATCATCAGGACTCGAAGCATTAGTTTTTTTTCTCTCTTTACTGACGCTGCCAGATTTGCTGAGATTTTCCAGCATTTCCTCTTTTGGTTTCAGATTCCAGCATCCTCAGTAATTTGCTTTCATCATTAGATTCACTCTCTGGAATGAGCCATCTTGTGCGAGGGTGACTCTGGAGTGTGGAAGAATGAGAGGTGATCACATTGAAACATGCACATTGAAACCTGTCAAACAGGTTAGACCCCAAGCCAGAATTTTCCAGCTGTACGCGCCAACGGGATCTTCTGGTCCCAACTACAGAGCACTTCCGCGTGGGTTTCCTGGAAACCACGTTGACAATGGAGGGGGCCGAAGATCCCATCACTGGCCAACATTGGGTCACTGCTTTGCACAAAACATGTGTTGGTTTTCATGGTAAATCCCACCTTGAGGTTTTTTTCCACTGGCCTGGGAATCTGGATCACAGGGGCACAGTTTCAAAATAAGGGACTGACCTTTTAGAGCTGAGATGAGGAAACATTTCTTCACTCAAACGGTTATGGACCTTTGGAATTCCCTATCCCAGAGGAATGGAATATATGCGAGGCTGGGATAGACAGATTTTTGATGTCCCAGGAAATAGAGGCAGATGGGGAACAGGCAAGAAAGTAGAGTTAAAGCCCAAGATCAACTGTAATCATATTGAATGGCGCAATAGGCTCAACGCACTATACAATCTACTCCTGCTCGTGCTTTTATCTCTTTTGGACTGTTGTAATGTAGGATATAACAACTTATGCTGCCAGAATAACTGAGCATAGAATCATGGAATCCCTTTTTTTTAATTCATTTGTGAGACATGGGTGTTTCTGGCTGGTCAGATTTATTGCCCATCCCTGGCTACCTGAGGGCAATTAGTGGTCAACCACATTGCTGTGGTTCTGGAGTGACATATAGGTCTGATTAGTAAGGATGGCAGATATTCTTCCCTAAAGGGCATTTCCTCACCGCCCCAACTAAATGAGGGCGAGGCGGGTGAGATGGGAGTTGGGGTGCGTGGCATACGGTGAAAAATATTGTTTCTTGCGTGCTATACAGACAAAACATATATTGTTCACAGAGTACATGGGGTGAATGAAAACAGAGGATGTGCCGTATATCATGCTACAATTACAGATAGAGTGAAGAAAAGATCAGATGTGTCTTTGATTACGTTGGCTGCTTTACCGAGGCAGTGGGAAGTATAGACAGAGTCAATGGGATGGGAGGCTGGTTTGCATGGTGGACTGGCTACGTTCACAACCCTTTGTAGTTTCTGGCATGAATTTGCCTTAATGCAACAGGTACAAACTATAAAAGATTGTGAACGTAGCCCACTCCATCAGGCAAATCAGCTTCCCGTCCATTGACACTGTCTACATATCCTACTGCCTTAGTAAAGCAGCCAGCATAATTAAGGACCCCACACATCCCAGACATTCTCTCTTCCACCTTCTTCTTTTGCCGGGAAAAAGACATAGAAGTCTGAAATCATGTTCCAACTGACTCAAGAACAACTTCTTCCCTTCTGCCATTAGACTTTTGAGTGGACCTACCTCGCATTAAGTTGATCTTTCTCTACACTTTCTCTAGCTATGACTGTAATGCTATACCCTGCAATCTCTCCTTTCCTTCTCGATGAATGGTATGCTTTGTCTGTAAAGCACGCAAGAAACAGTACTTTTCACCGTATGCTAATACATGTGACAATAATAAAACAAATCAAAAAATAAACACACACACATACTCACGCACACATGTGCGCATACAAGCAAGCGCACATGCACACACATGTGCATGCGTGCACACATGCACCCAGACACATTCAAGAGCATATAGAATATGTTTAAATTTAGTAAGTGCTGAATCGAATGGAATATTCTAATTGCACATTAATGTGGTGCAAATACGTTCTGGCAATTCTCTGAGGTTTTCAGGAGATCCTTGGTGAATTGTCATCCATAATGCATTTACTATCTCCTGTCATCGCGCAATATGGTGGATATTTACTTTGAACTAAACAAGATAACTGACTGATGAGCCTTTGATATATGGCGCACCATTTATGAATATCTTGCAACTTAAGCACGGGATGTGTTCAGCACGGAAATAAAGATGCAAAAACATCAGGACAATAAATTCGAACCTTTGTTTCAAATCCCCTGAAGAAAACTTCCACCAAATCACAGTTGTCACAGGGATGGATGATGAAAGTTTTTTTGTCAGGGTGCAGAATACAAATCACTTTCCTGTTGCTAACACTGCTCTTTCTCCAAGACGCTGGCACATCATCAACCTTAATGATAAACGCCTTCCACAAAAGTCATTCTTAAAGCCTCAGGAACAAACACCTCGGTGGTATCCTGAGAATATGCTCCACAAACATCATCAATCTCCTTCGGTGGGTGATTCACAACCTCTGCTTGCAGACAATTCAACTAGTTTCTGATCGGGCCCCTCAGCTTCAAATTGGGACAGCCCTCCATACCAACACCCCCACCCCCTCAAACACCCCACCCCTCGGAATATTTCCACGGAAACTTTATACCCGTAAAAAGGACGTGCGTGCAGAGTCAAACACACAGGGATACACAAACATATGTATACTTTGTGTGTTTGTGTATACGTGTGTATACACAGAGCTTTGATTCAGGGTCATATTGACTCAAAATATCAGTTCTTTTCTCTCCTTGCAGGTGCTGCTGAACCTGTGAGATGTTCCAGCATTTTCTCTTTTGGTTATACATATACTTAGCGTGTCCAGGCTTGCACACACTCATATACATGCACAGGATTCAGAAAGAGCCGCACATTTATACACTAAGCAATGTGCAGAATCTAAATGCGCACGCACACACACACACACACACACATGAAGTGGTATACCTATGCAGCTCGCACAATAGTCTGGAGACACATACGCAGCAGAAGATAAAAACAAATGCACAGCAACATGTTCAGGACACACTTGGAGTTCTGTAATCTACAAAGCAAGAGTGCGAGGGTGAAATTATATTGGATAGCTTTTTATCAGCTAGCAATAGACACAATGGACTGAATAGCTTCCTTCTGCAATATAAATTTGTACTGAATCGTAGAATCCCTACAATGCTAAAGGAGGCCATTCAGTCTGCACTGACAACAATCCCACCCAGGCCCTATCCCCATAACCCCAGGTATTTACTCTGTTAATATCCCTGATTCAAAGGAGCAATTTAGCATGTCCAAAAGGCTAACCTTGTACATCTTTGAACTGTGGGAGGAAACCGGAATGCCCAGAGGAAACTCACACAGACACAGGGAGAATGTGCAATCTCCAGATAGTAAGAAGTCTCACAACACCAGGTTAAAGGTTTGTTTGGTAGCACAAGGCACTTACCCTAGCCCAGTGCCGACATCTCCACATCAAACTCCACATAGACATGGCCTGAGGCCGGAATTGAACCGGGCGCTGTGAGACAGCACTGTTAACCACCCTGCCACCCTTATGACTTAACTCATCCTATGATGCTTCTATGACACACAAGGAAGCATAACAATACAGCCTCATATTGTCACGTACGTTCACCCAGCAGAAAGGACAGCAAACAACAGAGCGAACTGCAATCCAATCACCCATTTTCACAGTTACCATTTTGGGTTTTTTTTTCCTGCTGTACCAGGGAACAGCTGGGTTTATTTAGTTGGTTTCCTGTTTTGGCGAAAACTCAAATAAGCAGATGTGCACTCATTATTAATTGTCCCTAATTTGCAATCGGAATCTCACAGGAAAAGTGAACTGTGAGCGTGAGCGCACCAGGTCAACAAGAAACTGATCAAACTCCACTTGGCAAGGTTCAGGTGAGGCCACCGCAAGTTGGCTAGTTCTGTAGCTGGTGGCATTAGTCCCATTCAGGGTGTAAGTGGGCACACAAGACTGTTTTTGGTAATACACCTGGAGCACAGGTTTCCCCTGAAGCATGGTGAAAACAATTCACTTCAGTGTAAAAATATTTATAGCATTGATTGATTCAATTGTAAATTTAAAAAAATGAGGAATTCTGCTTTTAATAGTGCAGAAATACACCCCTGTGTGATATCTTAGCACTCCATTCTAGCTACAGTGTTAATAGTTTTGAAAATGAATGATATGATAAGCAAATTATTTTTGTTTGATTAACGTGCAATTGTGCGTTGATATTTGATACTGCCCGATTTAGAATTGCTTCAAATCTACTGTCACCACTCCTTTTCATAGAGTTTCTGATCTAGTTACAAAGAGCAAAGAACAGGCCTTTCTCCCTCCAAGCCTGTGCCTAAACTAAAACCGTCCCCACTGACGGAATCCTATCCTTCCATTCCCGTCCTATTCATGTATTCATCTAGATACCCCTTAAATGCCCCATCGTATCTGCTCACACCACCTCCCCAGGCAGTGCGTTCCAGACGCTCACTACTCTCTGTAAAAAACTTGTCTCGCACATCTCCTCTAAACTTTTCCCCACGCGTCTTAAACCTATGAGCTTTTGTATTTAACTTTTCTACCCTAGGAAAGGACATCTGACTCTCCATTCTGTCCACGATGTGAAGATGTCGGTGTTGGATTGGGGTGGACACAGTAAATAGTTTCACAACATCGGGTTAAAGTCCAGGTTTATTTGGTAGCATGAGCTTTTGGAGTGCTGCTCCTTCATCAGGTGAATCAGATGAGCGGTGCTCCACAAGTTTGTGCTACCAAGTAAACCAGTTGGACTTTAACCTGGTATTAAGAGACTACTTAGTATGCCACTCGGTCCATGCCACTCACAATCTCGTAAACCTCTATCAAGTCACTCCTCAACCTCCATCGTTCCAGTGAGAATAAATTGAGTTTACCCAACTTCCCCTCACAGCTAATACCTTCCAGGCCAGACAACATCTTCATAAACCTCTTATGTACCCTCCCCAAAACATCCACATCCTTCTACTAGTGTGGTGACCAGAATTGTACACAATATTCCAAATGAGGCCTAACTAATGTTCTGTACAACTGCTCCATGGCCTACCAATTTTTATATTCAATGCCATGATTGGGACGGCAAAGCCAAGTGTGCTGTATGTCAGTTAATAACCGCTTGAGGTCAACAGACCTTTCCATGGCCCGCCCCTCTCCCTCTCTGATTCCCATGTGGGCAGGAGGGGAAAATTCACCCCCTAGAAAATATAACTTCCTCGAATGCGCACAGTTTGTATCTCTGGGGGCAGACAAACAAAAGACATCCTCAATCATTTTGTCGGAAGGCTTCATAACAGATGACCCTCCCACCCCAACAACTCATTGAGTGGGAATTTCTGGGCGCACTCACCCCAAGAGCAAAAAATCCTGCCCGAGGTTAATGGACATTTGTATGACCCACCTCCACTACTAGCCCTGCTTCCTGTAATGCTTCCCGTGGTGGATGGGAATGAAAATAACACAGCAATCTATTTGCTTCAACAATTTTAGAATAGAATCCTGACAGTGCAGAAGGAGGCCATTCAGTTCATCGAGTCTACGCTGACTCTCTGACGGAACATTTTACTCAGGCCCAACCCCAGCCCATTCATTTACTCCACTAATCCTGTAACCCAAACAATCTTTGGACATGGGGCAATTTAGCATGGCCAATTAACCTAACCCGCTGGAATGTGTGTTTCTTGTCTGCTTTACAGGTAAAGCATAACATTCATAGAGAAGGAACCAAGAATGTCATGTTAGAGTCATAGATAGGTGGAGAGAAAGATCAACTTAATGCAAGGTAAGTCCATTCAGAAGTCTGACAGCAGCAGGGAAGAAGCTGTTCTTGAGTCGGTTGGTACGTAACCTCAGACTTTTATATCTTTTTCCCAACGGCAGAAGGTGGAAAAGAGAATGTTTGGGTGCATGGGCCCTTAATTATGCCAGCTGCTTTGCTGATGCAGTGGCAAGAACAGATAGAGTCAATGGATGGGAGGCTGGTTGGCGTGATGGACTGTACTACATTTACAACTTTTTGTAGTTCCTTGCGGTCTTGGGAAGAGCAGAAGTCATACTAAGCTGTGATATAACCAGAAAGAATGCTTTCTATGGTGCATCTGTAAAAGTTGGTGAGAGTCGTAGCTGACATGCCAAATTTCCTTAGTCTTCTGAGAAAGTAGAGGCATTGGTGGGCTTTCTTAACTATGGTGTCAGCATGTGGAGAGTAGGGCAAGTTATTGGTGATCTGCACACCTAAAAACTTGAAGCTGTCCACCCTTCATCCCTGTTGATGTAGACAGGGGTATATTCTCCTTTACACTTCCTAAAGTTGATGACAATCTCCTTCACTTTGTTGACATTGAGAGAGAGATTATTATTGCTGCACCAGTTCACCAGACTCTCTATCTCATTTTTGTACTCTGCCTCGTCATTGTTTGAGATCCGAGCCACTACTAGTTTTCATTGCACAAAACACGACAGCAAGGCTGGCAGGATATTTCCTTTTACATTTTTAATACATTCATTTCATTTTTGACAATTGCAAAAGTGTTGCAATGTGTGTCAACAATCACACAACACTGGACATTGAAAGGGCCAATTTACCTTCGCAGGACAGATCTCTATGATGAATCAGAGCATTACAAACGCATCTATGCTCCAATTTCTATTTAACAGTGATCCTTGAAGTTGTTAAATTTTACATTTACCTGTCAAAATATTCCTCAGCAGACCTCTCTCTGTGATCACAATCTCTCCAAAGGAATGCAATCTTTTCGTGATTCTAAAGCTCAATAGACACACAAAAACAGTATACAGAAGGCAATACAATTTTCTTGCCTTCCTCAAAGTGAGACCATGACCTTGTAAGAGCTGTGTGTGATTCATTTTTAATTATTTTATGCGATGTGGGCATTGCCAGTGATTATGCTCTGGTTTCCTTCCACAGGACTTACTTGATAAAGGAGCAGCACTCTGAAAACTAGTGGATTTTGCTCCCAAATAAACCTGTTGACCTGGTATTATGAGACTTCGTACTGTATTCCTCTCCCAGTCCAAAGATGTACAGATTAAATGCATTGGCCACGCTAAATCACTCCTTAGGGCCCCCAAGATGTGTGGGTTAGATGAAATGGCCATGGGAAATGTATGGAGTTAGTGGGAAAAGATGGGGGATAGGGCCTGGGAAAGTTGCTCTGTCAGAGAATTGGTGCAGACTCAATGGGCTGAATGTAGAGGATTCTGTGATTCAATGAAGTTTTCCCAACCTACCAAAAGGTCACAAATTGTGGGTTCTTTTAATCTTTATTGATTAGCATCACAAGTAGGTTTACACTAACACTGCAATGATGTTATAGCGAAAATCCCCTAATGTGGAGCCTATTCGGATACATTGAGGGGGAACTTAACATGGCTGGTACACCAAACCAGTATGTTTTTCTGACCATGTTAGGAAACTGGAGCACCTGGAGGAAACCCACGCAGACACAGGGAGAACATGCAGACTCCACACAGACAGTGACCCGAGGCCAGGAATCGAACCAAAGTCCCTGACGCTGTAAGGCTGCAGTGCTAACAAATGTGCCACTGTGCTGCCCCGGGTTGGGAAGGAAGATTAAATTTCTTCCCCCTTCCCCCCAAACGACAAAGTTCAGAGTTTCATGAGCCGATTCACACCTCCGTTGAGAGACAAAAATCTGGCCCCAGTAACTCAAGCTGGTTCAGTCTCAGGCAGGATCAGTTCTCTCTCTGAACTCTAATCTGCGTGGATCACTGGAATTCAGCCTGTTCAAATGTGACATGGCCCAAAGCATTTTCAAAGGGTAGCTGCTGTTGTGAAACAGAGCAACACAGCACCCTGATTAAGCAGGGTATGATCCCACGCACAGCAGCGCGATAATTGATCCAATAACTGTTTCTTTCAGCATGGGATGAATTTTGCAGGTAAATAATTGGTTGGAATTGTGCTGAGGGAAGCTTGCACCATGGAGTTATCACACTGGCAGCTTTCTGTTTTCCGTTCAGCTGCTTGAGACCATAATAAATGTGTTTCTCTGCATCACTCAATGCTGGTGTCCTGAGAACCTTAACAGTAACACAAGATTAAAAAAAAGGACTTATGGAAATCCTTAGAAGTATAGCTACTTAGATTAACATGAAAATCAGCCATTGCATTGGGAGGCAGTGGAGTAGTGGTATTGACAGTAGACATCTAGAACTTGCGACTCAAGTTCGAATCCCATCTCAGCAAATGGTGAAACTTGAATTTAATGAAAAATCTACAAGTCTACTGCTGACCAGTGTCAATTGTAAAAAACCATCTGGTTCACTAACATCTTTAAGGGAAGGAATCTGCCATCTTTAAGCAGCGAGACATAGACAGGATGCAAGACTGGGCGGAGAAGTGGCAGATGTTCTTCAACGCAGATAAATGTGTAGTGGTCCATTTTGGCAGGAATAATGGGATAAAGGAGTACAATATATGGGGTAGGAGTCTTACCTGTGTTGTAGAGCAGAAGGATCTCGGGGTCCGGGTCCATAGGACTCTTAAATCGGCCTCGCAGGTGGAGGAAGTGGTCAAGAAAGCGTACGGTGTACTGGCCTTCATTAATCAAGGAATAGAGTTCAGGAGTCAGGAGATAATGATGCAGCTCTATAAGACTCTTGTCAGACCCCAGTTGGAGTTTTGTGCGCAGTTCTGGTTGCCTCAATATAGGAAGGATGTAGAGGCTATTGAGAGAGTTCAGAGGAGATTTACACCAAGGATGCAGCCTGGATTGGGAGGCAGGCCTTATGAAGATAGGTTGAGGGAGCTGGGACTCTTCTCCCTGAAGAGACGTAGGTTGAGAGGCGACCTGATAGAGGTTTATAAAATGGTGAGAGGGATAGATAGGGTGGACTCTCAGAGACTATTTCCCCGAGCTGAAATGGTCACTACGAGAGGACACAGATTTAAGGTGCAGGGAAGCAAATACAAAGGAGATGTCAGGGGTAGGTTTTTCACTCAGAGGGTGGTGAGTGAATGGAACCAACTGCCGTCGGAGGTTGTTGAGGCAAACTCACTGGGGTCTTTTAAGAGACTTCTGGATGAGTATATGGAAAAGAATAGGATAGGGGGTTATAGATAGGTCTGTGGATTGGTAGATGTGATCGGCGCAACTCGTGGGCCGAAGGGCCTGTTTGTGCTGTATTGTTCTATGTTCTATGTTTACCAAACTGTCATTGAAACAACAGAGATTGAAGGGTGATAGAAGTCTACAAGATTGTGAGGGGCATGGGCAGTAAGGATAGCCAGAAGCTTTTTCCCAGGGTGCAAGAATCAACTATGAGGGGGTATGCGTTTTGTAAGTTTCTTACACAGTGGATGGTAGGTGCCTGGAAGTCGCTGCTGGAGGAGGTGGTGGAAGCTGTTATGATAGGGGCTTTTAAGGAACATCATGACAGATACATTAATAGGATAGAATAGAGGGATATGGTCTCCAGAAGAGTAGGGGATTTTAGTTCAGTTGGGCAACATGGTCGGTGCAGGTTTGGAGGGCCAAAGTGCCTGTTCCTATGCTGTAATTCTCTTTGTTCTTTGTCCTTCGTTCATTGTTCTTTGTTCTTTTGGTCTGGCCTACGCGTTGACTCGAGAGCCACAATGTGATTGACTCTCAAGCGCTGTCTGAAATAGGCTCGCAATCAGTTCAAGGGCAATTAGAGGTGGGCAACAAATGCGACGCCTGAGTAAATTACAAAAACAACGTGTGATTCCGCTAGCCCCAATTACCAGACTTTAGTGACCTCAATATAGGTTTCCTTTAGCCTACATCCCCACTAGAAAGACCTACTCCATGGCTTTCGAAACACAAAACACATTAAATAAGATTCCATCTTCAAAGGTAACTGTTACGATGACCGTGAGTGCCGTATTCATCTATTCACACAGAAGTACCAGTCATACAATGACGATTACTCGATCAATAAAGCAGCTTCCTGATTTGAAGGTAAGACTGTATACATACAGCAACTAGAAGGGTATGGAGAACATATCTGACCAGTAGGAATACTGCATACATAAAATAATAACTTAATATTTATACAATAAAATTAATAAATATTATAAAATATACTCCTAAAAATAAAGTTTATTTATTAGTGTCACATCCAGGTTTACATCACTGCAATGAAGTTACAGTGAAAATTCCTGAGATGTCACACTCTGGTGCCTGTTTGGGTACACTGAGGGAGAATTTAGCATGGCTAATGCAGCTCACCAACACGTCTTTCAGACTGTGGGAGGAAACTGGAACACGCAGAGGAAACCAAACACTGATACACGGGGGATGCGCAAACTTCACACAGACAGTGACCCGAGCCAGGAATCGAACCCAAGTTCCTTCTTCAGTGAGGTTGCAGTACTAACCACTGTGCCACTGTGTTGCTATTTAGAAAATACTAATATAAATAAGGCTAAAAATGCCAATAATATAACTGCTTATGACGCAGATGTTTACTAAGCAGGTAAAAAGAAAGAGTTTGACATTCTGGTTCAACCCACAGCACATGGGCTGCAGCGATTCAAGAAGGCAGCTCACCATCACCTTCTCAAGGGCAGCTGGGGCTGGGCAATTAATGCTGGCCAGCCAGTGACACCCGTGTCCCACAATGAATAAAAACCCCGCAATAAAACTGACAAGAGAAAAGCTTAATTGAATACTGAAATTCATTATTCCTTCCAGCATTTTGAAAGTTATTCAAATCTACCTTGCCATAAGTCAAACCAAACCCTTGCAAACTTCACGAAGATGAAATGGTGTAATGTATTTAATCAGCAGTGTAAAAGGGAAGAGGACTTTGTTCTGTTTTCTGTGGCAGCCATTTTCTGAGATAGCTGAGGTGTCCGAAGTGGATTAATTAAGGAATAATGAAGTGCAGGTGTGCATTATTAGTAATTAATGTTGGTAGTGATTAGTTCAGCCTATGACTACAGCGTATCTTGCTTTGAATATCTATTTATAATGGCCTTGTTCTTTGCTCATTAGTGTAGATTTTGACAGTGCTGGAAGATGAAACATTTTTTGCATAGTAAGCACCTGAACATCAAGCTCGCCCGCAGGTCAACACAAACACTCACAGTTCTTTGCACTACACTAATAAATGAAGTCCTGTTGTAAAACCCTTGGCCCTATGAGGTTAATTCATTACATAGTTCATAATGGCATGGAAACAAAATGGTGTAGATATTTTTCATCCACTTTGCAACTGCTGGTGGTTACAAGGGAATAAAAAACAAGGGAATATAAGAACCAGGAACAGAAGTTGGCCATCTAGCCCCTTCAGCATGCTCTGCTATTCAATAAGATCATGGCTGATCTTTTTGTGGACTCAGCTCCACTTATCCACCCGTTTGCCATAGCCCTTAATTCCTTTACTGTTCAAAAATCTATCTATCTTTGCCTCTGGGTGCTCCAGTTTCCTCCCATGGTCCAAAGATTTGTGGGCTGGGTGGATTGGCCATGTTAAAAAAAAAAGTCCCTTAGTGTCAGGGGGACCATGTAGGGGAAATGCATGGAGTTATGGAGATAGGGCCCAGGTGGAATTGTGGTCAGTGCAGACTCAATGGGCCAAATGGCCTCCTTCTGCACTGTAGAGATTCTATAGATACTAAAAACAAGACAAAATGAGATGTCATCAAGTTTACAGGGTTAAAATTGAAATGCTTTAACTCACTTACTGTTGGTAACCAACTCTCTGCATGCATCGGCTAATATAGATTTCATAGAATTTCATAGAATTCCTGCAGTGTAGACGCGGGCCACTTGGTCAATCTCCACCAACTCTCTGACATATTGTACCCAGGCCCTCAAACCCCTACCCTCACCATCTCCCCAATCCCTATAACCCCACATTCCCATTTTCCATGGCTAACCCACTTAACCTACACATCTCAGAATACCAAGGGGCAATTTACCATGGCCAGCCCATCTAACCTGCACATCTCTGGACAGAAGTCAGATTGCAAGTTTGGGATGTGAAATTCTAAATGTTCCAGAAGGACAGGTTGACCTGCAATACTGCTCCAAAATAAACTGGGCCCTTCCCATCCGACTTTTCTCCTGAAATACAAATTCAGGAGGAACTTGGTCACAGAGCGTTCAAGATTAAGAATGCTTTTCAGAATGTGACATGGGAGGAATTGGCAAACAAACTTTTGGGTGGCATTACGGTGGCAATCTCTGGATAGATGATGTAAAATAAACTGGAAGACCTGGTGTACTAGTAGGTATGGTAGTGAATAGTTATGCGAAAGGACTATCTGAAGGTTTGGGTTAGGAATCCAGAGAATATGAATCATTGAATCCCTACAGTGCAAAAGGAGGCCATTTAGCCAGTATTGACAACAATCTGCCCCAGGTTCTATTCACATAACTCCACATATTTGTCTGAATAATCCTCCTGACACTAAGGAGCAATTTAGCATGGCGAATCAACTAACCAGCACATCTTTTCAATTGCTCGAGCAAATTGGAGCACCAGGAGGAAACCCACGCAAACATGGGGAGAACACGCAGACACCACACAGTCAGTGACCCAAGCCAGGATTCGAACCCAGATCCCTGGCACTTTGATGCAGCCGTGTTAGCCACTGTGCCACCATGATGGCCCTGTTTGGCCTACTAACATGGATTTCATACAATTGCATAGAATTCCTGCAATGCAAAAGCAGGTCATTGAATCGAATAAAAAGCTGATAAGCTGGTATCAGGAAAAGTGACTAGGATGCTGTGGGGAAGGGTGGGGTGGGGGAGTGCTAGTGAGAGAGGCAGGTTACCTCATACCCTTTAAAAAGTACCAAGATGAGCACTTGGCACTTCATAACATTTAGGGATATGGGCCAAGTGTTGGTGAATGGGATCATTTGGGAGGTCAGGTGTTACTCAGGTATCGGTGCAGAGTCGATGGGCCGAAGGGCCTCTTCTGCACTGCATGATTCTGTAATTATTTGATTCTATGATTCTAAGCTGTGAGGAAATGTACAATCTCAACTGAGCCTTTTAGCAAAGAAGACTCTTCCTTTCCCAATCTGGTTTATACGTGATTCCAGTCCCATGCCAATATGGTTGACTAGGTATTCCAGCACTTCTCCATTGTATCAAACCACTGCTTGTGGTTCAAAGTATTGGCCCACTGCCACCTTCTGAGTGACAGACAACAGGGTCAGCCTTCACAGCAAGGTCCACACCCCGAGAACGTGTTTTCTTTTCCAAAACCCACACCAATATTTGCCATGGAGATTTGTTTTCCACAGTTTGTGAACATACGGTTCACTGCATTGAACCGAGGCACGGAGAGTACTTCAAAATAAATGGGAAATGTAATCTGTTAACGCGATGCTGCAAGGCAAGCAATGGGGACTGTCCCAATTAACACAACAGGCTTGCTCCAGCTATTGTCACAGGTGAACGTTGCTGAAAGAAATGATATTGTGGGACAATATTCACTTGGGATCAAGCTAACAGCAATAACAACTCATTTCATTTGGTGACACTTGACTGCCATCAGTGCAAGATTGCTCTTGCCCTCTTGCCTGAGCTTGAATCAAGTTCCAGCCCCAAGAGGCTAAAGTAATACCATGTACTCTGATCACTTCCCAGCTTGTACGACAATAACACGCCATAATAAAAAAAATGCCAGCCATCTATGTTCAAAACTAACCTTACAGGAGCAACTTCTGATATCATTTTGATCTATACCAGTGGTGCGCTACCAGATAAACTGACTGATAATAGGTCAAGAGGCCACAAAGAAGAGGAGTGAAAGGGTTCGACCCAATTTGACATAAATGGGGCTGCGAAAATTACTGACATCACCAGAAAAGAACCTTACGCTCAGAGTGGAGTTACATAGGAACAGGAATCAGGCCATTCAGCTCCTCGAACCCAATTTGCCATTCAATCGGATTATGGCTGATCTGTGGCCTAACTCCATGTGCCTGCCCTGTGCCCATATCCCATGATACCCCTGCTCAATCATAATGGGCGACGTTCTCCGGCTTCCCAGCCATGTGGGAGGTGGCGCATTGTTTGCTAACACTGGGATTCTCTGGTCCCACCACTGTCAGGGGGAATTCCTATTGATGTCACCCCATGCTGGAGGGAAACCCAGCCCAGAGGTACCCTAACAGGCATGCTGGAGAATACAACTGGCATGAATGGTCGAGAATTCCAGCCGCTGTGTGTATTTCAGACTTCACTCTAACAGTTGAACAAGCATCGACCGCTGTTTGAGGAAGAGAGTTCCGAACTTTCACCATGTTCTGCGTGTAGAGCTACTTACCAACATCTCTCTTCTGAATGGTGGCACAGTGGTTAGCACAGCTGCCTCACAGCACCAGGGATCCAGGTTCGATTCTTGGCTTGGGTCACTGTCTGTGTGGAGCTTGCACTTTCTCCCACTGTCTGTGTGGGTTTCCTCCAAGTGCTCCGGTTTTCTCCCACACTCCAAAGATGTGCGGGTTAGGTGGATTGGCCATGCTAAATTGCCCCTTACTGCCAATGGGACTAGTAGTGTAAATATGTGGGGTTATGAGGATAGGTCCTGGGTGGAATTGTTATTGATGTAGGCTCATTGGGTTGAATGCCCTCTTTCTGCATCATAGGGATTCTATGAGTGGCTTGGCCCTAACTTTTAGATTATGACCCCTTGATGTAGAGCCTTTAACTAGTAAGAATAATTTATCCTTATCCACTCAGTTCTTCCCTGTAAGTTTTTTGTAGACTTCTATCAGATTACCTTCAACCTCTCGAATATAGAATAAAAGCCTATTTTGTCTCATCTTACAAACACCCGTACTTTCTCAGAAGACTAAGGAAATTTGGCATGTCTGCTGCAGCTCTCGGCAACTTTTATAACTGCACTATAGAAGGCATTCTTTCTGATTGTATCACAGCTTGGTATGGCTCCTGCTCTGCCCAAGCCCGCAAGGAACTACAAAAGTCATGAATGTAGCTCAATCCATCACACAAACCAGCCTCCCATCCATTGACTCTGTCTACATTTCGTGTTGTCTCGGAAAAGCAGCCAGCATAATTGAGGACTCTATGCATCCGGATATTCTCTCTTCCACCTTCTTCTGTCAGGAAAAAGATACAAAAAATACAAGGGCGGCAAGGTAGCACAGTGGTTAGCACTGCTGCTTCACAGCGCCAGGGGCCTCAGTTCGATTGCCAGCATGGGTCACTGTCAGTGTGGAGTTTGCACATTCTCCTTGTGTCTGTGTGGGTTTCCTCTGGGTACTCCGGTTTCCTCCCACAGCCCAAAGATGTGCGGGTTAGGTTGATTGGCCATGCTCAAATTGCCCCTTATTGCCCTGGGATGTGTAGGTTGGAGGGATTAGTGGGTAATTGTATAGGGATATGGGGCTAAGGCCTGAATGGGATTATAGAACATAGAACATAGAACATTACAGCACAGAACAGGCCCTTCGGCCTTTGATGTTGCGCTGACCAATATAAAAAGCAATGCCCCTCCAAACTAAACCATTCCCTTCTCTTCCATATACTTATCAACTAACCTCTTAAACGCCACCAAACTTGGCGCATCTACAACTGCTGCAGGCAGGGCATTCCACTCCCGAACCACCCTTTGGGTAAAGAACCTACCTCTGATATCCGTCCTATAACTATCACCCCTTAATTTAAAGCTGTGTCCCCTCGTGCTAGCTTTTTCCATCCTAGGAAAAAGGCTATCACTGTCCACCCTATCTAAACCTCTAATCATCTTATATGTTTCGATTAGGTCCCCTCTTAGCCGCCTCCTTTCTAACGAAAACAACCTCAAATCCCTCAGCCTCTCTTCATAAGACCTGCCCTCCATACCAGGCAACATCCTGGTAAACCTCCTCTGTACCCTCTCCAATGCCTCCACATCTTTCTTATAATGTGGGGACCAGAACTGCACACAATACTCCAAGTGCGGCCGCACTAGAGTTTTGTACAGTTGCAACATGACGTTGCGGCTCCGAAATTCAATCCCTCTACCAATAAAAGCCAAGACTCCATATGCCTTCTTAACAACCTTCTCGACCTGACTGCCTACTTTCAGGGATCTATGCACGTACACACCAAGATCCCTCTGTTCATCTAGACTACTAAGAATCCTACCATTTGCCCTACACTCTACACATTTATTATTTCTGCCATAGTGCATTACCTCACTTTTAAATTATGGTTGGTTAAATTATGGTTGGTGCAGACTCCGTGGGCCAGGTGACTGCCTTCTGTGTTGTGGGGATTCTATGATTTGAAAAGACTGAGGTCACATACGAACCGATCCAAGAACAGCTTTTTCCCTGCTGCTGTTAGACTTTTGAATGATTTACCCAGCACAAAGTTGATCTTTCTCTACACCTTAGCAATGATGGTAACACTACATTCTGCACTCTCTCCCTTCCTTATTGATATGCTTTGCCTAAATAGCGCACAAGAAAAATACTTTTCATTGTATGCTAATAATGTGACAATAATAAATTAAATCAAATCAAAAACATAGCTTAGGTGAGGCACTGTCACCTGCAGTGGAATCTGGAATGAGTGAAGGTCTTGTAATGGATCTTTTTTTAAAAATTGATTCAGGGGACATGGGCATTGCTGGCTAGCCAGCATTTATTGCCCATCCTAGAACTTGCCATGCCTCTCTGCTTTATAACTTCCTGCAGAAAGAATTTTAATTTCTTGTCAAAAACAATTTGAGGAAGCAGTTGCCTTGGTCCACTCTCTGAAAGCGTTAACAGTTTTGAAACTTTGAAGTGCTTTAAGAGAAAGCTCCGAATCCAACATTCAACTCCCTTCAAAGCATCGTTGAAGGACAATTTGAGTAGCGTGGATGAGGCAGTGATTCCAAGTTGTAACACAACCCGACATCGGAAGCTGATGTAAGCTTTATTATGGCTGCGGGGGCCTTGATAATTCGTACTGGAAGAAAAAGCTGTTAAATATCCATCAGCTGTGACTATTAGCATTCGCGTGTCGGATACTTTCTGATCCTTCATTGCTTGCTTCATCTGCCCTGTGGCATCAGCTGATGAGCGTGTGTGTGTGTGTGTGTGTGTGTGTGTGTGTGTGTGTTTAAAAATAATCCTCACTATGTCTCTTCTCTAATTAAGGCTCCCATTTCTTACACTTGCCTTTCTATGATTTCACCTTCATCCTCTGTACTAATTTACTAAAATGTTCACTGCAAGCTTTGCCTGGTTATTTCTGCACTCGTCCCCAACCATATGGTCTGAGGTGGCAAGTTCACTAGATCTGAAGCTATTCCTTACAATTTCACATCAGAAAAACAGAGGAAAGCCATAACACTTTAAGATATAGGAACAAATTAGGCCATTCGGCCCATTAAGTTTGCTTCGCCATTCAATCATGGCTGGTATGATTCTCATCCTAATCTCCTGTCAGCTCCCTGTAACCTTTGATCGTCTTATTAACCAAAACCTTATCTATCTCTGCCTTAAAGACACTCAATGACCTGGCCTCCACAGCTCTCTGTGGCAATGAGTTTCACAGAATCACCACTCTCTGGCTGAATAAATTCCTCCTCATCTTAGTTTTAAAGGAGTGTCCCTTCATTCTGAGGTTGTATCCTTAAATTCTAGTCCCTCCCACTAGTGGAAACATCCTCCCCATGTTCACTCTATCTAAGAAACTTTGACAGAGCGGCTGTGGAGAGGATGTTTCCATTAAGGGGGTTCTGTAAGTTTCAATTAGACTTTTGCATTTCTAAAGTCTCCTTCATACCCTCAGTCAGGATTTTCCCATCCCACCCGCCACAGCAATCGTAGTGGACATGGGACTGGACCATGCCAAGGTCAGTTGACCTCAGGTGGGATTTTCTGGTTTTGGGGTGAGCAGGGTCAGAAAATCCCACACAAAGTGTCTGAAGTGGTCTACAAAATTATAAGAGGCGTAGAGACAGGGTAGATACTGAAAGGCTTTTTCCCCGGCTGGAAAGATTAACTGCAAGAGGGCACAGGTTCAAGGTGAGAGGGGGTAAATTTAGAGGAGACATGTGGGAAGTTTTTCAGAGGGTAGTGGGTACCTGGAATGTGCTGCCAGGGGAGGTGGTGGAAGCAGGCATGTTACCAAAGTCCAAGGTGTATCTTTATACATGAAAGGAGGTGAATAGAGGGATATAAAGCAGGCTTGGTGGCCAAAGAGCCAGTTTGTGTCCTGTCTTGGCCTTTCTTCTTAGTAACGTAAGAAGCTACATCCACAATCGCTGATTAAATCGATGGTCAGTTAGACGTGATCTGAGATACTTTTATATTACAACAGAGTGGTCCAAACAACATTTCGCAAGGTGAGGTAAATATTAGGCAAGAAAGTATCCTCGTTGCACCCGTTTGAAGCACTCTCTAAAAGTATTTTATTTGAGATACTGGTATGTACTAAATAGGTGCGCAATACTCTTGTCACTGTGCCAGCCTGACTCCAAGACTTGAGCACAAAAATCAAGACTGGCACTCCAGGACAGTGCTAAGGGAGTGTCACATTGTCACGGATACTGTAGAAATTAAGCTGTAATCCCAGACAAATATTTAATTCATTTTGTTCTGCAAGATTAAGCATGCTCACTTCAAATAAAACAATAAATATAGTGAAACTAGAGTTAAAAGCAGTCAAAAACTGCAGATGCTGTTATGGAAACATTAAGTAAGAACAATTGTGAAAATTAAGTTACAGTAAACAGAAGTTTATTTATTTATTCATCACAGGTAAGGCTTACATTAACACTGTGATGAAGTTACTATAAAAATTTACTAGTGACAATACTCCAGTGCCTGTTCAGGTCAGTGCATCTAACCAGCGTGTCTTTCAGACTGTGGGAGGAAACCAGAGCACCCAGAGGAAACCCATGCAGACACGGGGGGGGGGGGGGGGGGGGGGGGGGCGGGGGGGGAATCATGCAAACTCCATATAATAGTGACCCAAGCCAGGAAGCCGATCGGCCTTGAGGCAGCAGTGTTAACCACCATGCCACCCCAATACAGTTCTGTTAAGCAATGAAAAATGATTGTCAGCCAAACAAGGCATTCAGTGAGGCCAGCGTTTATATACTCAGGATAAGCGACTAATCTAAACTTTGTGTTAGTTCCATTAATGCTGCTTCCAGCTTTGGCTACAGGATGAAGATAAGACTCTTTACAAGAACAAAATTCCAAAAAAGCAAGATACGGTGAACAATAACAGTTACATTTTCTGTATGAATTGACAGAACTTCCTGCAATATTTTGTGTTATATTATGTTTTTGCTTGTGTATAAGTAATTAAAACGTGGAAATTTGAATTCTCTTAATGCCTAATATTGTTTGTATCCACCGATTCAACATTACCACCTTTCAGACAAGCCATTCAATCACAACCAGGGCTCACATTTTTGACTGAAGGATCAACATTGACTAAAGGGATATTTTCTTGTTCCTTATCGTAATAGCTTCATGGGATTTTTTAGGTCCACTTGAGACAACCTCAGTTTAACATTACGTTCAAAGTACGGCATCACCAGCAGTGCAGCACTGCCTGAGTGCAAGCTTTGCTGTTTCTCTCAATTCTCTGGCACAGGGTTGGAAGGCATAGCCTTCCAAAACAGAAGTGACATTGCTGCCAACTGAGTTACAGTTGACATGAGCAAGAGTTAATGGGAGGAAACAAAATATTCCTATCACTTTATCAAAAGGAAAGAAAAGTGGGCGAACTTTCCACTTCCTCTCCTTAACAGCTGATGAAAGAGGGACTCGGTTGCACAAATTTAATTGTCAGTCTTCTTTGATGCACTTTTGAATTAAACTGTTCAATGTACTGTGATTGTGATGTAATTCTTGTCTAAAATTTGGAATATATTAGTAAAATGACCCTATCCTTTTCTGGCAACTGTTGTTTTAAAGTTTACTTATCAGTGCCACTGCAATAAAGTTACTGTGAAAATTCCCTAGTCGCCACACCCTGGCGCCTGTTCGGGCACACTCAGGGAGAATTTAGCATGGCCAATGCACTCTAACCAGCGCATCTTCCGGACTGTGTGAGGAAACCAAAGAATCAGAGGAAACCCACACAGACATGGGGAGAACATTCAGATTCTGCACAAACAGTGACCCAAGCCGGGAATTGAACCCAACTCTCTGGCGCTGTGAGGCAGCAGTGCTAACCACTGTGCTGTCCCATGTTAAAGCCACTCAGGGACACTTTGTGAAGCAGTTTTGTACTTCACTCAGATAGTGCACTCATGGAACATTGTGAGAGCATTATCTTTAACATCCTGATGAAAATCTCGGCAACCTCCCTCCCCACCCCCCACCTCCCAGCCTCCCACGTGCCCCATGAGGTGCAAGTCCCTCCTAACCCCACGGTATTTGACCTCCCATGAAGTCAAATTAACCCATCCCGCCACCACCATGTGATGTCTGTTCCCCCACCCTCAGAAGTATTCCCTACCCCTCCCCAGCCCCCTCCACAAACCAGCAATGTCAGACTTGTCATAGAATCCATACAATGCAGAAGGAGGCCATTCAGCCCATCGCGTCTGCACAATCTCACCAAGACTCTATCCTGGTCACCCCCACATATTTACTCCATTAATCCCTTGGCACTAAGGGTCAATTTAGCATGGATAATCAACCTATCCCATCTTGGATTGTGGAGGGAAATGCGCAAACTCCATACGGACAGTGGCTGAGGCAGGACTCGAACCCGGGCCCCTGGCGCTGTGAGGCAGCAGTGCTAACCACTGTGCTACCCCCATGCCTCCTGTCCCGGAATCTACGCTCTGATTGCTCTACCCAGCGAACAGACAGCGAGTGGGGCAATCTGGCTGGCAGTCAGGCATGAAGCCCGGTGAAAATAATTAACTGATACCTCACCTGGCAGGATTTATAAGAAGTCTGATTTTTCAGTATGGGCATCCTGCCCCAGAATTACAGCCAGCTAAGAGTAAGTGTTGTGGATGTACATGTCTGTTAGCATCTGCTTGTATCAGAGTGTGTTTATATACTATTAATACCTCAACTGGCAAGCAGCTGCTCTCTCTTTATATGCTACACATATATAAATATGCATATAAATATATATATAATTCTGGGGTAGTCAGCAGACTGTGAGTGGGAAGCATTAGATAATAAATGGCAGGTAATAGTTTTCAGGATTCTGCCGCTAGATTATTTCCACTCTCTCTGAGGTTAACCCGTCCATTAATGTGCTCATTACAAGTGCAGCTCTGCTCAATTTCAGCTTGCCTGATTTGTTTCCCCAGCTCGAGCGACTGTAATATTGTTCAATTGCTCGCTGCGAAACCTTTCCAATGTTCACGACTCTCCTGCATTTCTACATGTGGGGATCCCTGTGTGCGTCCAGCCATATCCTTGGGAGGTTTGGAGGAACGTGGGAGAGAACTTGTCAAATAAAGTTGTTAATCCGGGCGCAACTCCCCCCCTTGTTGTGTACCCCATCTCCTGCGCGCAGTTGGGATATGGTGACACAGTGGTAGGTACTGCTGCCTCACAGCACTAGGGAGACGGGTTCAATTCTCGCGTTGGGTGGCTGTCTGTGTGGAGTTCGCACATTCCCCCCGTGTCTGCGTGGGTTTCTTCCGGGTGCACTGGTTTCCTCTAAAGATGCGCAGGTTAAATGGATTGGCCATGCAAATTTGCCCCTCCGTATTAGGGGAGATTAGCAGGATATGGGAATAGGTCTGGGTGGGATTGTCATTGCCAGCTTGATGGGCTGAATGGCCTCCTTCAGCACTGAAGGGATTTGATGATTCTATGACATCTCATCTTCCCCAAAGGAGGGATGACTGACTCCCTATTTTTGTGCAACACTTCTTCCCCACACATCCGCCACTCCTGCCCCACCCTCCTCTCTCCTGTTGCTGGCAGCCTTCTCTTCCCTTCCAGGCAGGTATCGCTTCCAGGCCAATAGCCATGCTTAAAAAAAATTAATTTAATCAAGGTTCCTTGAGTTAAAGATAGAAATACGAAGCAATCCTTAACTTGTGAGAAGTAGATGATGAAACCTGCACCATTCCGATTTGATTCCAGCAGAATTGAGTTCTGCAGGCAAATAATTAATCTTTCGATGTCAGTGTTCTGTATTAAGTTTACATATTCTTCAGTTTTCTACTCAGTTGTGATCCTCTTGCTGATTGGGACTGACTAGCCCAGTTAGAGAGAGAGAGAGAGAGAGACAGAGAGACCTGAGATATACCTGCAAAAATTGGCTACTTTTGCAGGGGTGCTGCTTCTGTTACTGTATCGTAAGCCATTAGTGTGGAAAAACATCTATCTGTTGAGCCTCAAATGCACACGCAGACAGGCAGAGTCATTTGATTGCTCTTTTAGTGGATTGTAACCCCTTATTTGTATATTCCAAGTGGAAAACAGAATCCACTAGTCTGTCCAGGCATTTGCGATGTGATAGCCATTATATATTTTTGTTTTTACTGGAATTGGTAATCTATTATGGAATCTCTTGAGATTGGATGACCATTATTCCCCTTTAACTTTTACCAGAGATGGTAATCAGACTCTGGATGATTTTAGAAGTACATTTAGAAACAGGGAGGGGTTCAGTTGGATAGGAATTTGCACCCCAAGACCGAAGATTCTCAGCCGAATTCAATGGACATTTAAATGGCCGTCCAATTTTCTGTCTTACCCGCTAAGATTCCTGTGGCGGATGAGATGGGAGAATTTCGACCATTGTCTTGTAGAGAATCACCCTGCAGCTATTCCTGCCAGTTGCTGACTGGACATTCTCAGCTACCTTTGGGGCTTGTGTCCATTTTAAAATATAACTCAGGTCTTGTTTAACATTCAAAATTTTGGATATAATTTCATGTTTCTTTTTTACATCATCCTGACAAAAGCCATGAGCTGAGGGTACAGATTCAATGGGCCGAAAGGTCTCCCTCTCTGTCACAGGATTCGATCATTCTGAAAAAGCCTACCTGAGTCATTAAGCTTGTGATTTGATGTAGTTTTTGAACCAGCCTGCATTTATATAGTGCCTTTCATGACCTCAATCACATCCCAAAGTGCTTCACTAATAATTATGTACCTCTGCAAAACAATCAGTGTTGCAATGCGGGAAATGTGGCAGCCAAATCCCACAAGAAAAATGACCAGATTGGCACAGACTGACTGGCCCATCATGTCCCTCACAGACCTACAAGAAACCATCCGGCTTAATCCTACTTTCCATTTCTTGGTCCATACCCTTGAAGGTGCAGAATGTCAAATACACATAAAAGGCCAGGTTTTGCAGCCCCTCTTGCACTGCGGGATATAAGGATCCTGCCGGAATATTTCACTCAATTGAAATGGCCACACGCTGCGACGGAGCAATACAATGCTGGTCCATGTGTTTCTTTTTAGATGTCGTAAGCATCTCCACCTCTGAAGTTTAAGGTTTAGTGTCGTAAGCCGGCTTACATTAACATTGCAATGAATTATTGGGAAAATCCCCAATTGCGGCATCTGATCAGGTACACTGAGGGAGAATTTAGCATGGCCGATCCATCCAACCAGCGCATCTTACAGATTGTGGGAAGAAACCCATGTAGACCTGGAGAGAATGTGCAGACTCTACACAGATGTCGATCTAAGCAGGGAATCGAACTTGGGTTCCTGTGCAGTGAGGCAGCAGTACTAATCATTGTGTCACGATAGCACCCTAAAACTCCAATCTATTCTGGGTGAGTGATGGGACTTGAACCCATGCCTTAATCCAGCACCTTAGACCTCTCAGCCACACTACCACGGCGCACTTGCAATCCATTTTCCTCTGGTTTTTGACACTTCTCAGTATCTGAATGCTTGTTTGCCTGCCGTTGTTTGGGGTGTGTTAATTGGGAGAGAGATTGGCCAGGCTACCAGGAACGAATCCTCTGCCATTTTGCAAGAATAGTGCCATCAAATGTTTACGATCCGAGAGAGGAGACAGCACCTTGGCTTCACATCTCCTCCTCAGAACTACACTCTGAGATTCAGCCTAAATTATATGATCAAGCCTATTCCAGACACTGGAACAATTTGGAAAAAAGAGGATCTGTCTGAAAATGCAGGGTGCTATTCAAGTGAGTATTTTTAAAGCTGGAAGCATTTTCGTTTTTCCATTCATGTTTATGCCAATTTGCCATATGCAGGCACTGAGTTGTTGATGTGAGTTGAGCAGCGCATATGTGCGAGTGGCGTAAGTGTCAATGAGCTGTTGCTCTGCGTCAGTGGAACCTTCAGAGAGAAAGAAAGAGGTTTCCTGGTTGCTGTTTGCCTGCAGCAAGACCTGTCTGGCTTGTTGCCTGTGTGAGAAAAGAGGAAATTTGGTGTTAAAATTATTGTGAAGAGGAAAAGAGAAATGGGGCAAAGTTACTGATAAAATTAGAGAGGGATTGAGAAAGAGGAGGCATACAGACCATTAGGAAGAAAACAGAGAGAGAAGAAAGGGAGTTAAGTAAGTGAGAGACAGGCATGGTGACACAGTAGTTAGCACTGCTGTATCACAGCTCCAGAGACCTGGGTATGATTCATGGCTTTGTCACTGTCTGTGTGAAATTTGTATGATCTCCCTGTGTCTGTGTGGGTTTCTTTCAGGTGCTCTGGTTTCCTCCCATAGCCGAGACATGTGCAGCTTACGTACATTGGCCATGCTAAATTACTCCTTAGTGTCCCAGTATGTGTGGGTAAGAGGGGTTAGGGTCATGGGGTCACAGCCTAGGTGGGATTGTTATCAGTACAGAATCGATGGGCTGAATGGCCTTGTTTCGTACTGCAGGGTTTCTATGGCAGTAACAGAGACAAAATGAAATGAAAGATAGGATGAAAGAGAACCGGGAAGACAGATGTAAGCAGGAATTCTTCTGCTGTTCATATTGGTGGGATCTTCCACCAACAACCTATCTATGCTTTGGGTTGCCCAATCAATCTCATTGAAGGCGATAGGGTCAGATGTTCCTGCCACTGGTAAATGGCATGGCGCCTCATGGCACGAAAAACATTACAGAGAGACTCCAGAGGATCTCCCCAATAATGCGAGCAACATCAGATGGAAAGAAAGAGAGATTGTAAGGCAGAGAGATGCACAGAAAGAAATAGAAAGAGAGAAGAAATAAAAGAATAAGAGGGAGATTGAGAGGCCTAGATAAAGTGGACATGGAAAGGATGTTGCCAGCAGTGGGAGAGACTAAAACTTGAGGGCACCATGTTAGAGTGAAAGAATGTGCCTTGAAAACTGAGATGAGGAGGAATTTCTTCAGCCAGATGGTGATGAATCTGTGAAACCCATTGCCACAGAGAGCTGTGGAGGCCAGGTCATTGAGTGTCTTTAACACAGAGATAGATAGGTTCTTCATCATTGAGAGGATCAAGGGTTACGACGAGAAGAGAGGAGAATGGGGATAAGGAAAATATCAGCCATGATTGAATGGTGGAGCAGACTCAATGGGCCGAGCGACCTAGTCCTGCTTCTCTGTCTTATGGTTGGAAGTTTATTTATTAGTCACAAGTAAAGCTTACATTAACAGTACAATGAAGATGCTGTGAAATTCCCCGAGTTGCCACACTCTGGTGCCTGTTCGGGTCAATGCACCGAACCAGCACGTCTTTCAGAATGTGGGAGGAAAGTGGAACATCCAGAGGAAACCCATGCAGACATAGGGAGAACATACAGAAACCACACAGACAGCAACTCAGGAATCAAAACCTGATAAATTAATTGACAGCACAAGTCATCGCGAATGAGTATGATTTGGTGACCATTATAGAGACATGGCTGCAGGATGGGTCATGACTGAGAGATAAATATCCAGGGTTATCAGACTGTTTGGAGGGACAGACAGGAAGGTAAGGGAGGTGATGTAGCTCTGATATTTATGGATGATATCAGGGTGCTAGTGAGAGATAATATAGCTTCTGTGGAAAAGAAAGATTGAATCCTTTTGGGTGGAAATTAGAAATAGTGAGGAGAAAAAGTCATTGATATGCTTAGTCTATAGCCCACTAAATAGTAACATCACAGTGGGGCGAGAAATAAACAAAGAAATACTGATATATATAAAAATGGTACAGCAATTATCATGGGGGATTCTAAACTACATATCAATTGGTCAAAGTAGGTTGGTCAAGGAGGAGTTATAGAATGTATCTGCAAAAACTTCCTTGAACTTCCTTCCTTTGGAATCTACGAGGACCAAACTATCCTAGATCTGGCCCTGTGAAATGAGACAGGAATAGTTAATAATCTTACAATTAATGATCCTCTCGGAAGGAGTGATCACATTGTAGTTGAATTTAAAATACAGATGGAACGAGAGAAGGTAAAATCCAATACCAGAATCTTGTGCTTAAAAAAGGAGACTACAATGGGGTGAGGGAGAAGTTAGCTAAGGTAGACTGGGACCAAAAGCTTTATGATGGGACAATTGGACCAATGGGCTAAAACAAAATGCCCCTTAGTGTCCTGGAATTGTAGGATAGAGGGATTAATGAGTAAATGTGTAGGGATACAGACTGGGTGGGATTATGGTTGGTGCAGACTTGATGGGCTGAAGGACCTGTTTCTGCACTGTAGGGTTCGATGTTCCATATTCTAATTGAGGAACAGTGGAGAACCTTCAAAGCAATCTTTCACAGTGCTCAGCAAATGTATGTATTAGTGATATAGGAAGATTGTAGAGAAAGAGATAATCAGCCATGGATATCTAAGGAAATATAGGAGGGTATCAAATTGAAAGAAAATGCATACAAAGTGGCAAAGATTAGTGGGAAACTAGAGGATTGGGAAATCTTTAAGGTTAACAGAAAGCCACAAAGAAAGCTACAAAGAAAAGTAAGATGGATTATGAGAGTAAACTAGCTCGGAATATAAAAACAGATAACAAAAGTTTCTACAGATATGTAAAATGAAATATAGTGGCTAACTAAACATTGGTCCTTTACAGGGTGAGAAGGGAGATGATGAAATGGCTAAGGCATTGAACAGGTATTTTGTGTCGATCTTCACAGTCGAAGACTGTGAAAATTGATGACAAGAAGGCTGTGGCAGGTGAGGGCCTTCCACATTATCATTATCGCAAAAGAGGTAGTGTTGGGCAAGTTACTGGGGTTAAAGATAGACAAGTCTCCTATCCATGTTGGAATGTATCCCCGAGAAAATAGCAAATGCACTGATGGTAATTTACCAAAATTTGTTGGACTCTGGGCTGGTTCCCACAGATTGGAAAACAGCAAATGTGACACCACTGTTTAAAAAAGGAGGTAGGCAAAAGGCAGGTAACTAGAAGCTCATTAGCTTAACTTCTGTAGTAGGGAAAATGCTTGAATCTATCATCAAGGAAGAAATAGCGAGGCACCTGGATATAAAGTGTTCCATTGGTAAGATGCAACATGGGTTCATGAAGGGCAAGTCATGTTTAACTAATTTGGTGAAATTCTTTGAGAACATTACATGCACAGTGGACAATGTGCATCTAATCTGGGGATGTGGTGTGTCTGGATTTCCAAAGGCATTTGACAAAATGCCATATCAAAGACTGCTACATAAGATAAAGGTGAACTGTATTATGAGTAATATATTAGCAAGGATGGAGGATTGGTTAACTATCAGAAAGAAAAGAGTGGGGGTAAATAGGTGTTTTTCTGGTTAGTGATCAGTGACTAAAGGTGTGCCTCAGGGATCAGTGTAAGGACCGCAATTATTTACAATTTACTTCAATGATTTGGAGTTGGGGACCAAGTGTAGTGTATTAAAATTAGCAGATGACACTAAGATAAGTGGCAAAGCAAAGTGCGCAAAGGTCGCTGAAAGATTGTAAAGAGATGTGGATCATCTAAATGAGTGGGTGAGGGTCTGGCAGATAGAATACGATATTGGTAAATGTGATGTCATCCAATTTAGTAGGAATAGCAGCAAAATGGACTATTTTTTAAATGGTTAAAAATTGAGCATTTTGCTGTGCAGAGGGACCTGGGTGTCTTTGTGTTGAATCACAAAAAGTTGATTTGCAGGTGCAGCAGGTAATTAAGAAAGCAAATGGAATTGTATCCTTCCTTGCTAGAGGGATTGAGTTTAAACATGGTGAGGTTATGTTGCATATGTATAAGGTACTGGCAAGATTACATCTAAAGTACTGTGTACAGTTTTGGTCTCCTTACTTGAGAATGGATATACTCGCACTGGAGGGGGTGCAGAGGAGGTTCACTAGGTTGATTCCAGAGTTGAGGGGGGTTGGCTTATGAGGAGAGATTGAATAGACTGAGGCTGTACTCATTGGAATTCAGAAAAATGAGGGGAGATCTTTTATAAACATATAAAATTATGAAGGGAATAGCTGAGGCAGAAGCAGGGAAGTTGATTCCACTAGCGGGTGAAACTAGTATTAGGGGGCATGGCATCAAAATAATGGGGAGCAGATTTAGGACTGAGTTGAGAAGAACCTTTCTCACCCAAAGGGTTGTGAATCTGTTGAATTCCCTGCCCAATGAAGCAGTTGAGGTGACCTCATTGAATGGTTTTAACACAAGGATAGATAAATTAAAGGACTTAAGGCTATGATAAGTGGGTGGGTAAGTGGCATTGAGTCCATGAAAAGATCAGCAATGGTCTAATTGAATGGCAGAGCAGGCTCGAGGGGCCTACTTCTGCTCCCAGTTCTTATGTTCTTAGACATGGGGTTATAGAGTTACAGGGCTAGGGCCTGGGTGGGATTGTTGTCAGTGCAAGCTTGATGGGCCAAATGGCCTCCTTCTGCACTGTAGGGCTTCGATGTTGCATGTTTCCAACAAAGCATACTTTTTCTCTCATTTTCACCAGTCTGGGAACACTGAAATCAATTATTTCACGACAGAATGTTACTCTGACTGTAATCAGATATCCCAGCACAGCCTAGCGATTGAACCTGTGATCCTTCCTGCCTGGATTTAACACATTCAGCCCTTTTCTCACTAGGCCACAGGAAGGGAAGCCATGATGGATTTAGTTACCATGGTGAAATTGGGTAATGTTCTATTGTTTGACTTTAGTGCGTTTATCACTTTTAGTTTCACAGCCCGTAGTGAAATGAGCTGTCAGCAGAATTTATTTATTTTTGAACACGTAAAGCAACCCACAGATAATGAGCTAGTAATTATGGACTGTTTTTTTTAAACATAACACAATAATGAAATAAAACACAGCTAATGGAAAAATAGCAATTTACGGTGACAGCTGACATGACTTAATGAATTCAAGATTATCACTGAGATCAGCGCCTTAATTGTTTTCGAGAAAATACTTAAAATTTGTTTTTCAAAAGATGGAAACGCTTATAGCAGAAGGAAGTAATGCTGATTGAATGCAAGTTCTGGCCCTTAAGAGGAAAAAGCTGAGGTAAATTTTTCAGTTACAGTTTTTCAGCACAAGGGCAGATGTTAATTTAGAACCATCTTGCAATGTTTTTTGGCCTGTCCCTTGCTGTGGCTTAGTGGGTGACATTCTCACCTCTGTAATTGGAAAGCTGGGGTTTCCAAATACTGCACCGGGCCATTCATTTGTAGTGTTCTATGTTTGTACCATTTGTAGTGTTCTATGTTCTATGTTCCATGGCCTGGTAGATATGGATATGATCGGTGCAACTTGTGGGCCGAAGGGCCTATTTACTCTGTAGTGTTCTATTTCTATTCAGCTGAGTGCTGTTGGATTTTTTTTCAATTCATCCATTTGTGGGACATGGGTGTCACTTGGCTGGCCAACATTTATTGCCCATCCCTCGTTTCCGGAGAGCAGTTGAGAGTCAATCATATTGGCTCTGAAGTCATATGCAGGCCACACGGGGTAAGGAGGCAGATTTCCTTCCTGAAGGAAACTAGTGAACAAGATCGGCTTTTCTGAAAGTTGACAATGGTTTGACGGTCATCAGTAGATGACCATGAATTAAGTATCTTAATTCCAAATACTCTTTACTGAATTCAAATTCTACCATCTTCAGTGGCGGGATTCGAACCCAGGTTTTCAGGATATTGGCAGAGTTTTTGAATTAATAGTTTAGCAATAATACAATTAGGCTATCGCTTCGTCATCCCTATTTCAGATGAAACAACTTAAAAGTTGAGATTGCACAGTCCAAATGTGTGCAGGTTGAAATGGATTGGCCATGCTACATTACCCGTTAGTGTCCAGAGATGTGTAAGTTTGGAGGATTCACCATAGGAAATGTGTGGGGTTATGGGGATATGATGTGAGAGAGGGCCTTGTTTTCAGAGAGTTGGTACAGACTTGATGGTCTGAATGGCCATCTTCTGCACTGCAGGGATTCCATGGATCTCTTTGAATAAGCTTTCAAAAGTGATCATCAAATAACATTTGAGAGCAAACTAAAGGTAATTTTTAAGAAGTGTCAGGAAGATAACTTTCAGGAGATAAGTCCATCATATTGCCTGAACATTGCATCCTCGTGGAATGCAATCCTCACTGTTCTCCTCATTCACCAGATGGACCTCTTCTGCTTTCTCACCCTGATTTGAGTGGAGTCTCTCAGTGTGGGCTGAGATGGTGTTTTCGCAGCATCTTAAATTGACTGCTTTCACGTTCTGCCCATTCATGATTGCCTGACCAGATGATTTCACTGACAAGTGTTGTGTTGGATTAATAACAGGGGACCTTCCCTGAGCACAAAACATTTCTTACATCATGGGCCCGGTGCGTTGAAAGTGGTTTTTAAGTTTTGAAGTACATAACTCATCAGGGCAAAAGCACTGACAATCTATCACTGACTCATTGATTTTCATTTTTTTTGCGCTTTCAAAACGCACTTAGTGAGATAAAACAAGTGCCCAGCCTATTCAAACTGTCCTCTTTCCGCCAATATCTATTTTGGCTGTGTCGTTTCAATAATAATTTGTCAAAACCCTTCTGTTTTTAAAACAAATTGAACTTGATAGCTGTTTTCAGTGGCTGGGATTTCAACCACGCTAAATTTCACCTTCGTTTTTGAACATTTGTTATTAAGCTGCTCAACTCATCACAAATGATAACAGCTTGAAACAAAGCTGAACAAAACCTCCTCCAGCACAAAACTTCGGCTGTCCTTTCAGCTGAGGCAAAGCTGCATTGTTGGAAGTGCCCCTCACTCTCCCCTTTGAATAAAATGCCACATCAATGCCCCCAACTCTTCAGGTCAAACTGGTGATTGACTCACAGAGTCATAGAGGTTTACAGTATGAAAACAGGCCGATTTGTCCATGCTTCCCTGTTTTTACCCTTGGTTTCCACTGGGTTTCCTCCGGGTGCTCTGGTTTCCTCTCACATTCTGAAAGACGTGTTGATTAAGGTGCATTGAGATGAACAGGCGGTGGACCAGGGGAATTTCACAGCAACTTCATTGTAGTGTTAGTGTAAGCCTTACTCATGACTCATAAATAAACTTTACCGTTAAGCTAGTTCCAATTGCCTGCATTTGGTCAATATCTCGCTATACCAACCTTACCCATGTAACTGCCTAAATGCTTTTTAAAAGACAAAATTGCACCTACCTCAACTACTCCATTTGGCAACTCACTCCAGACACTCACCACCCTTGGTATGGTGTCTCGTCAGGAGTCACGAATGAAGTAGCAGTGCTCCAAAAGCTTGTGCTACCAAATAAGCCTGTTGGACTATAACCTGGTATTATTGTACCCTCTGTGTGAAAAGATTGCCCCTCTGGACCCTATTGTATCTCTCCTTTTTAAACCTATACCCTCTAGTTTTAGACTCCCCTACTTTTGGGAAAAGATGTTGACTATCTAACTGATCTGTGTCCCTCATTATTTTATAGACTTCTGTAAGATCACCCCTCCTACGGTCCAGAGAAAAAAGCCCCAGTCTATCCAGCCTCTCCTTACAACTCAAAGTATCAAGCCCCAGTAGCATCCTAATAAATCTTTTCTGCACTCTTTCTAGTTTAGTATTATCCTTTCTACAAATGGGTGAACAAAACAGTACTCTGTGACTCAGAGAATAGAATGGCTGTGGAACAGTAGGAGGACATTTGGCCTATCATGTCTGTCCATCTCTTTGCAAGAATATAGAGCTGACAACCTAGTGATATTATTGCCAGACTATTAACCCAGAAAACTCAGCTAACATTCTGGGTACCCAGGTTCAGATCCTGTCGCTGCAGATGGTGGAATATAAATTTCCTAAAAAAAAATCTGTAATTAAAAAATGACTGGGTGGCACAGTGGTAGAGTAATTAACACTGCTTCCTCACAGCGCCGGCGATCCAGGTTCAAATCCAGCCATGGGTGACTACCTGTGTGGAGTTTGCGCGTTCTCCCCATGTCTGGGTGGGTTTCCTCAGGGTGCTCCGGTTCCTCCCCCATTACCAAGATGTGTGGGTTAGGTTGATTGGCTATGACTCTTCGTATCAGGGAGATTAGCGGGGTAAATGCGGAGATGGAGCCTGGGTGGGATTGCTGTCGGTGCAGGTTTGATAGGCCGAATGGGCTCCTTCAGGGCATGGGCTAGTCCACCCCACCACCCCCTCACCCGTGCTCCCTGTGCACCACCCCCTCTCCCTTGCATCCCCCTCCCCTCCCCCAACAAAGAAATTGTTCACCAGATCCCAGAATAATGGCCAGCTGCTGCATATCCTTGCAGAAAACTCGGCGGAAGTTTCAACTCATAGAAGCCCTACAATGCAGAAGGAGGTCATTCGGCCCATTGAGTCGACACCGACAACAATCCCACCTAGGCCCTTTATCCGCAATCTCACATATTCACCCTGCTAATCTTTCTAACATACACATCCTGGGACCCTTAACATGGTTGCACATAGGACATAGAAAAACTTCAGCACAAACAGGCCCTTTGGCCCACAAGTTGCGCCGATCACATCACTACGTACTGGACTTACCTATAACCCTCAATCCAATTAAGTCCCTTGTACTCATCCAGAAGTCTCTTAAAAGACCGTATCGAATTTGCCTCCACTACCACCGATGGCAGCCAATTCCACTCACCCACCACCCTCTGAGTGAAAAACGTACCCCTGATATCTCCTCTGTACTTACTTCCCAACACCTTAAACCTGTGTCCTCTCGTAGCAAACGTTTCAGCCCTGGGAAAAAGCCTCTGAGAATCCACCCGATCTATACTTCTCAACATCTTATACACCTCTGTCAGGTCACTTCTTATCCTTCATATCTCCAGGGAGAAAAGACCAAGCTCTTACAATCTATCCTCATAAGGCAATCCAGGCAACATCCGAGTAAATCTCCTCTGCACCCTTTCAGTAGCTTCTACATCCCTCCTGTAATGAGGTGACCAGAACTGAGCACTGTATTCCAAGAGGGGTCTGATTAGAGCCTTATAAAGCTGCAGCATTATCTCCCGACTCCTAAACTCAGTCCCTCTATTGATGAAGGCCAGTACACCGTACATCTTCTTAACCACATCCTCGACCTAATAGGCCATTTTAAGACTCCTATGGACACATGTTTGGACTAACTCAGAAGGGACCAGGGATTAAACATGGAAGCCCTCTGGTCAAAATGGACGTTTAATCACAGTGGAATAGCTGTGAAGAAGGGGGTGAGGGATGGACAGGTGGGCAGGGAGGTTGGGAAGGGAGAGGAAGGGATTGATATGGCATCTGATTTATGTTGACAGCGATAAAGGTGTAAATGAAAAGAAAAAGATCTGAAGCACATTCATGACAGAAACAGAACCGCAGGGACCATATAAAAGAACCTTACTATCTCATTGAAGAGTGGGAGTTTTTAATGAAAATGACTCTCCACATCTTTTCATTATTGCCAAACTGCCTTCAAAACAGCAAAATGGAAAAAAAAATTAGCTCACGCTGCTTCAGCGTGAAAAAATGGAAAACAAAAGGGAGACATAAAATTAGTCAGCAACTGTCCTCATTTATCTTGTCAGCGTGCTACATCACAAAGTAAAAGTGTGCTGAAAATGAGACTTTCAAATCTTTTGGATTCCGGGATTAGGCTGATAGTGAGGTACCTCCCGGGAGACCAGCCTGGATGTGTCAAAGATCTGAAACAAAGCTGGGCTGATACTCAGGAAGGCAAATAAATGGTGGGGACCCGGCATCCTATTCACACTCTGCAACTTAACGGCACAGGGTAATCGCTGTGCAGTTAATTAATTATTGGGGAATGTCCAGACAGCAAGCACAGCAAAGGCTTGGGAGTGGGGGTTACCTCTTTCGAGGGGTTAGTGTTTGAGTGTCACAGCTAGATTACAATCAGGGGGCACTTTGACCTTTCAGAAGAAAGAGACTGGAACAGAAAGCAACACAGAATAGAAACTTCTCCACCAAGTACCAGCTAGCTCTAATTGCCTCTCACATCAGATATTCACAAGCAAAACCAAGCACTCATTACTGGAGTATTCAAGGCTGTTCAGACGCGCGCTGGTCATTTTTCAAAAACAATGCATTTTTGCGACTTGCCCATTAGTGAAAATTGCTGGGAAAATTGTTACCATTCAGCTGATAGCAAAAACGACAGGGTGCACAGAAAAACGTTTGTCCAAATCCACCACTCTGCCTATTCTTTCACCAGTGAAAAGAAGGTAGGCATCAAAAAGGTTGGGGATGTGGTCTGAATACAGTTGGCCCACCATTCATATATCACAGCACACCTCTGTGCTCTAAAAAAACCTTACTCTGTCTTTGTCTCACTTTCTCTGTCTTCTTCCCCGAGGGCTGTGGCACAATGGGTTAGCGCTGTTGTCTCACTGCGCAAGGGACCCATGTTCGATTCCAGCTTTGAGTGACTCTTGTGCGCAGTTTGCACATCCTCCCAATGTTTGCATGGGTGTTGTCTGGGTGCTCCGGTTTCCTCCCACAGTCCAAAGATGTGCAGATTAGGTGGATTGGTCATGACAAGTTGCCCCTTAGTGTCCCAAGATGTGCAGGCTAGGGGCATTAGCCATCATAAATATGTAGGGTTCGAGGGAGAGGATTGACTGTCATGGAATCGGTGGTGACTAGATGGGCTGAATAACCTCTTTGGTACTGTAGGGATTCTATGACTGCTGAAGTGTAGAAACAAGGCAACTAAGGACACTCCCATAAATAGCAATGTGATAATGATATCAGATAATTATTTTTGTGGTGTCGATTGAGGGATAAATGTAGACTGAACTCTGGGACAACAACGCTTTTTGGAACATTCCACTACATTAAAAGTGTGATCTAAATGAAAGTTTCTGAGCCCGCAGAGGTGAATGCTACACCAAATTCTTCCATCGTGCATCAAGATGTTGAGGAGTGTCTAACTTCAAGTCTATTTACTAGTGCCACAAATAGGCTTACATTGACACTGCGATGAAGTCAGTGTGAAAATCCTATCATTGCCACACTCTGGTGCCTGAGTACACTGCGGGAGAATTTAGCATGGCCAATGCACCTAACCAGCATGTCTTTCGGACTGTGGGAAGAACCTGGAGCACCCGGAGGAGACACACACAGACTGGGGAGATTCCGCACAGACAGTGACCCAAGCCAGAATTGTACATAGGTCCCGGGTGCTGTGAGGCAGCAGTACTAACTATTGTGCCAACATGTCTCTGTTATATGTTAGCAACAGTGGAGCTTGCACTGAACTTTGATTAAGGTGGTAGAGGCTGAGTTTAGTGGCATAATAAAGGACTCTGAATTTAGGATACAAATAAGGTGCACAACTGAAATATAAATATAAACCAATAGAAAGAAATCACAGATACATTACAGCATCTGGTTAGGCTGAGATTGCATTTGAAAACTTGAAAACATGGATACATTGGACAGTCACCTGTCATTCAAAAGACCCTAATATCTACAGATTTTCACATTGTATGGACTGCACTCAGTTTAAAACATCAACTTTCGTTAAACATCTCATCCAAGCAGGCTCCTCTAAAAGCTAATCAATCGGATGCATTCTTGACTTCAATTAGCTGCCCAGCTCAAATGTGTGTGATATATGTTTAGCAAGTGTTGGCTTACAGTTGAATAGGATTTCAAGTATGCTGCCAAGTACGATTAAAACTTCTCTCCGTGCGATGTTCTCCTAATCTGGACGATGCTGGCCTCCCTATCAGAGAAATATTGTCAGAAATGTCACCTCCTTGAGATGTGTTCCGCTGATGAAATGCCAAGGCCTGTGACTGTGGGGCAAGTCAGAAAACAAAACTCAAAGCAGAAAGGCTTGAACCTTTCTTGGCTGAAGATGTTCCTAGGCACATTATAGGAAGTGAAATACATTTGTGACATGAGGTCAAAGTTGTAATGTAGGAAATGCAGGTAGACAATCTTTGCACAGCAAGATCATATAAACCAGCAGTGTGATAATATCCAGATAATCTATAAATCATATGGGCTGGTACTTTATGACCTCGCTTTGCCGAGACTCGTAAAATCCTTCCTGAGGCCAGAGAATTCCATTCTGCGAGCCATGCTGACTTACCCAGAGCGGCTGTTGCTGGTAAAATTCCAGCCATGAACTGAAATGTAAATTTTGCTTCTAAAGTTAAAGTTTATCTAATAGTCACAAGTAAGACTTATATTAACACTGCAATGCAGTTACTGTAGAATTCTCTTAGTCGCCACTGTCCAGTGCCTGTTCAGGTTAATACACCTGACCAACACAGAATATAGAACTACAGAGTCATAGAACCCTACAGTGAAGAAAGAGACCCTTTGGCCCATTGAGTCTGCACCAAACACAATCCTATCCATGCTCTACCCCCCGTATCCCTACATATTATACCCACTAATCCCACTAACCTCAGCTACCCTGGACACTAAGGGACAATTTCTTAGCATGGCTAATCAACCTAACCCACACATCTTTGGACTGTGGGAGGAAACCGGAGCACCCAGAGGAAACCCACAGAGGCACAGGGAGGATATGCAAACTCCGCACAGTGATCCAAGCTGGGAATTGAATTTGGGTCCCTGGTGCTGTGAAGCGGCAGTGCTAACCACTGTGTTACTGTTCTCTCTCAATAGATGATACCAGACCTGTTGAGTTTATCCAGCGTTTTCTGTCTTTGTTTCAGATTTCCAGAGTCTATTTTGCTTTTTATTCCAGATATTTCTTTTGAGAAGTGATTTGTGTTGACAGGCCTCAACTTGAGGAGAACTAGCCTGCTCCTTTTCAAACAGTGTTGCTGGGATCTTTGACGTGAACCGGAAAGGGGAGACGGGACCTTTCTCTAATGTATTGTCTGAAAACCAGGTTCTCCAACAGATGTCCTACAGTACTGCAGTGAGAACATCACCCTGGATTATGGATTTGGGTGTTTGGCACTCTTCACACTCCAAGCAGAAATGTGATTCATCATCAGTCGTTTGCATTTGTTTTCTAGGTTAGGTTGAGAATGAGAACCTTCTGCCAAAATTGCCTCTGGTGTAACCAAATCTTAAAAGCATTTCTTTTCCTCCTCCTCTTTTGGACTTGTCAAGCTTGAAGTTCTGCTGCGTCTAAAAATGGGAAATGGGTCCTTCAAAATTTTAAATGGAATTAGCCAATCTGACATTCTGTCATATGAGGAAGCCAGTCTCACCCAGTGTGCTAGGCATTGTGCTTCTCAGCTGAGAATTTCACAGTAACTTCATTGTAGTTTTAATGTAAGCCTACTTGCGACACAAATAATCGGCCATATCATAGGATGCAAGTCATTTGGCTCAAATGTTCCTTACTATTGTTCAACCTGCACACAAATCTTCTTCATCTTATCCCTTCAGCACACCCTTTTATTCATTTCTCCTCTGCATAAGTATTGAGCTTCCCCTCAAATTCATCTGTGCTGTTCACCTCAACCACTGCATCCAGCTGTGGAGATCAGGTTCTTTTATACCCCGCCAGAGATTGATGAGTTTCTCTTCAATGCCTTACTGGCTGAATGCGACTTTTAGCATGCTACATAAACAAAACTTGTTGCTGTGGCATATTCCTCAAGATGCCAATTTGTGTCCAGGTTTGTGGGAATGGTCAGTCATCACCAGGAGCTACACCTATCAAGGTGTAGGTGCCTATTTGTCCTTGGCACGACAAGCTGGTGCTTCGGGGTGGAGGGGGAGGGGGGGGCTACTAGCTTGCCAGTTATCCTGTTTCTGATCGATATTTAATGAAACCCACTGCATGAAATTTTCTTTCGGAAGTGAGCTTTTTGTCATCTCAACTGAAGTGCAACTTGAGTCTTGAAACATGAATCTTCACACTAAAATGTTATGTCTATTCGATAATGAATAATAAATGTGAAGCTTGGAGCATTGCAAAAAAGGAAGGAATGAAAGTCCACAGCTTCTAAGTGTGGTGTTTAAGAATGTAGGAAGAGGAGTAGGCTATTCAGCCCTTTGAGCCCTGCTGTACCATTCAATAAGATCATGGCTGTCTTTCTCCCCCACACTATCCCCACGTACCTCAATGCCATTAGTATTTATAAATCTGTCAATCAGCTGGGAAATTGATAGCATGGCCTCAACCAAGATCTTGGATTCATGTCACACTATCTGTAACCCCCATGACTTGCCTGGGCTTGCAAAATCTCACTAACTGTCCCGACTGGGGACAGTTCACAACTCTTTAACCTGTGCTTAACCCTCTTTCCATTCACATTGTCTGCACCTTTAAGACTCGATTACCTGTAAAGACTCGCATTCCAATCATTATTTATAAACTGAGTCTGTGTCTGTTTATGCCCTGTTTGTGAACTCAACTCTTCAATCACCTGATAAAGGAGTGAGCCTCAAAAACTTGTGCTATCAAATAAACCTGTTGGACTTTAACCTGGTGTTGTGAGACTACTTACTGTGCCCACCTCAATCCAATGCCGGCAACTTCACATTCTGGGGCAGAGAATTCCGAAGCATCAAACATTCAACGAAAAAGTCTCCTCAATTCAGTCCTAGGTTTTCCCCACATTATGAAATTGTGCCCTCTGGTTCTGGACTCCCCAACCAAGGAAAGCATCTGACTTGTATTTACCCTAACTATTCCTTTAAGTATGTGGTAAGTTTCAATGAGACATCTTGCATTCCTTGAGACTTTAGAGAATATAGGCCCAATTTGCCCAATCTCCAATTATAAGAGAGCCCCACATCCCTGGGACAGGTCCTGGTGAACCTTTGTTGCACTTTGCCTATGGCAATAATATCCTTTCTGAAGTAAGCGACAAAATTGCTTCAGATTGGCCTAACCAAGATTCTAAATTTTAAAGTTTAATTATTAGTGTCACAGTAAGCAGGCAGAATTCAGCATGGCTAATGCATCTAACCAGCATGTCTTTTGGACTGTGGGAGGAAACCAGAGCATCTGGAGGAAACCACGCAGAATTCCAGAATCTCAATGATAATATTGGAAATTCTTTTAGAAGATCATAAATCCATAACATTAAGTAAACTGTCCTTGATCAGATGTGACCCACAAAGGGGTTCTACACAACCTCTTGCTGTGTAGAATCCCTTTGTGGGTTTCTAACTCAGCCAAGCATTCATTATGGGATTCCACTCAATGATTACGTTAACATCCCGTGCAGAGCTGAATCCAGTAGTGGGTTTGAATCTCAGCAAATCATTCCTAATGAGATTCTATTGAACAACCGTGGTAACAAAACCTCAAGGTCTGAATGATTTGAAAACTTTGAAGACAGCCATAGCTTAGCCATCTGTCAAAGTTTGAAATAGCCAAACAGATGGTTCAGTTGAACTGCAAGAAAAACATAAAAGCAAGGAGATCATGTCACACGACCACCAGCAAGTTCCCCTTTATGCCACAGGCCATCCAACTATATTGTCATTCCTTGACTGTAGTTGGATCAAAATCCTGGAACTCCCTTCCTAACAGGACAGTGGGTGTACTTGCACCTCAGGGACTGCAGCGATTCAAAAAGGCAACTCACCACCACCTCTTCAAGTTCAGTTAGTAACGGGCAATAAATGTTGGCATAGCTGATGATCTTTACATCAGTGAAAAAATTAGAACAATTGGAACTCCACAACACAAATAGCACTTTATCAAGTGGGCAATGTACTGTAACACATCTAGTGACTTTTCACTTCACAATGTTGTTTAATTTAAAGTTCACTCATAACAAAGCCGTAATCATTAATCACTATGTTAAAACATATATAACTGTGGCATTATGCACACAAGAAACAAGGGTAAAGGGGAAATTACAACATGGAAATAAATAATTTGACTCATCCAGTTCGTGCTTAGTGCCTGAACCTCCATGAGCACAATTTTCCCAATTCCACATGTTCTCCCTGAACCCAAATCTCTTTATTTTCCTGCCGCACCTCCTCTGACAACTGACCTCCCATTACAAGTTGTCCCTGAGAATTTTAGCTTCCATCCAATATTTACTTAAACTCCAGTCAACTGAAACAAAGCAAACAAAATGCGAAACATGAGCTTTGGTTTCTATTGCTGTCAAGTGACTTAAAATCCAGCAGCTGCCTGTCTCAGGAATAACGTGAACTCTTCAGCACATTCTTTGAGGTCACATTTTCTCACACTGCTTGATCCCAAACTATATGTCCTGTTGGGATCAAGGTAGCAGCATACATGCATCAGTATTCACCATGCGTGTCAGTTTTTTTTTATTCAAACTCATTTGTTAGTGCCACAAGCACGTTTACATCAACAAAGCAGTGAAGTTATTGCGAAATTCCCTCGTCACCACACTCTGGTGCCTTTTTGGATTGTGGGAGGAAACTGGAGGAAACCCGCACAGACACGAGGAGAACGTGCAAACTCTGCATAGACGGTGACCCAAGCTGGGATTTGAACCCAGTTCCCTGGCGCTGTGAAGCAGCACTGCTAATCACTGTGTCATCGTGTTGCTCCCAGAAACTGTCTGACTTTTGCCCCATTTCCTGCAACGTGGCTTCCCATTCACACTGTGATTAGGAACTCTTCATCACCGTGCAAACCATTAGGCTTTGTTTGATTTAATTTTTATTGAGGAAATGTAAGTCGATGTAATATCAAAGTCAGGATATGCATAAGTGGAAGAACTCTGAAAGATGGAAATTTGTTTGATTTGTCTCTTAGGTGCAATTCAATGGAATGACAACATTTGCTGTCTCGCAAATCAAAGTCAACACTCTGTTTCTGAGTTCTAATGATGATGGGTAATAAAAATTGTATTCATTTTTGAGTTGTTACCTCCCCAAAGGATTTTATCTAGCTAGGAACGTGGCATTATTATTCAGCAGTTGTAAGCTGCAAATATTGTGAAGTTGTTATTTAAAACTGGGTGTTAGCTGAAGAACAGTGGGTCAATTTATGCATTTCATTTAGGCTTAAATATTCATTTTACCTTATATGCCAGGTCAGTGGTACTGCTGTCTCACAGCTCTAGGGACCCAGGTTTGATTCCCGGCTCGGGTCACTGTCTGCACGGAGTTTGAATGCTCCCCCCTTGTCTGCGCGCGTCTCCTCTGGGTGCTCCTGTATCCTTCCACAGTCTGAAAGATATGCTGGTTAAAGGTATTGGCCATGCTAAAATTCACGCCCAGCGTACCCAAACAGGTGGCATGGTGGCACAGTGGCCAGCACTGCTGCCTCACAGCATGTTCGGGTTCCAGCCTCAGATTACTATCTGTGTGAAGTTTGCACATTCTCCCCGTGTGTAAGTGGGTTTTGTCCAGATGCTCCTGCTTTCTCCCATCACCTAAAGATGTGCTGGTGAGGTTGACTGGCAAAGCTAAATTGACCCCAGTGTCAAGGAATTGACAGAGTAAATTTTTGCACTTATGGGAATAGAGTCTCAGTGTGATTGTGGTCGCTGCAGATTCGATGGGCTGAATGGCCTCCTGCACTTTAGAGATTCTATGAATTCTATGACTAGGAGATCATTCACAGTAACTTTATTACAATGTTAATGTAAGCTAACTTGTGACAATAATGAATAAACAAAGACCTATACGGCACGGCTGGCACATTAGCACCGTGGTTAGCACTGCTGCTTCACAACTCCAGGGTCCTGGGTTCGATTCCTGGCTTGGGTCACTGTCTGTGTGGAGTTTGCACATTCTCCTTGTGTCTATGTGGGTTTCCTCCAGGTGCTCTGGTTTCCTCCCACAGTCCAAAGATGTGCAGGTTAGATTGATTGGTCATGCTAAGAAATTGCTCCTTAGTGTCCAGGGATGTGTAGGTTGGAGGGATTAGTGGGGAAAATATTAGGGGTACAGGGGTAGAGCCTGGGTGGGATTGTGTTCTGTGCAGACTCAATGGACTGAAGGGCCTCTTCCTGCACTGTAGGGTTCTGTAATTATATACCACCATCTACATTAAGAAGCCTGTCAACATCAGGTTAAAGTCCAACAGTTTTATTTGGAATCACGAGCTTTTGGAGCACTGCTCCTTCATTGGGTGAATCAAGGCACAACAATCTAAAAGCTCGTGATTCCAAATAAACCTGTTGGACTTTAACCTGGTATTGTGAGACTTCTTACTGAGCCTACTCAGTCCAACACTGGCATCTCCAAATCAACACAATTTACAGTAATGGTAAAATTCAGGCCTCTTGAGATCAATTGGGCAGAATGGGCTGTTTCTCACTTACTAATTCTGTGAATGTTTATGTGCGAGAGATTGTGTGGGAGGTTAGGTTGGCAATCTCATTAAGACCAGGAGTCAGTTAGCTTGCCTCACGCATGACAATTCATAACAATCCAGTTGCCATCAGCTATAGCTCAGCCTAGACCAGGATCCTTCCTCCAGCAGTTTATCCCAGTTACGGACAGCAATAAATCTTGCTGCTGATGTTTATTTGAAGTGACACAGGGTTTCGTGTTTGGGTTAGACTAACACGGACCCAACTCCCAAAATATCTGAGGGTGTCTTGTAAACAGCACCAGTGCTGAGTGAGACAAATGGATTGTGTTCCTGTTTAAAGGTGAAAAGCATGTTAACCTTATCTGATTTATCACTGATGTGAAAAATGAACATTTTTGTTTTGGATTGCCAGGACGCGCATGTTTAAACTGAGGTTGGTCTTAACCTCCCCTTGGCCGAATGCAAGATGTAAGGATATCAACCGAATGATTGACATGGTCAAATATCTCATAGATGCTCTGGCTTTAATCAAAAAGATTGGCACCAATGCTTATAACATGATAACTCCTAACCCCTCAACAAGAATTCTGAGTGTTCAAGAATGGAAGTTTAAATTCATTTATTAATGTTGCAAGTAGACTTACATTAACACTGCAATGATGTTACTGTGAACATCTCCTAGTCAGCCCACTCTGCCTCCTGTTTGGGTACACGGAGGGAGAAGTTAGCATGGCCTAACCTGCATGTCTTTCGGATTGTGAGAGGCAGCAGAAGCACTGGACGAAACCCACACAGACACGTTGAGAAGGTGTAAACTTCACATAGACAGTGACCCAAGCCAGGGATTGAACTCGGGCCCCTGGTGCTGTGAAGCAGCAGTGCTAACCACTGCAGCCCAGCCCAGGAATTATAAAGGAAAAGAAATGAAAAAAAAAAGTTGGTGTGCAGCAGTGGAGAGGGAAAGATTATTCTTTCAAATAACATCATAAGTAAAGGTTAGTTTATTGTGTGTGTGTTTGTGAGTGTGTGTGTGTGTGTGTGTGCGCGTGTGCATGTATGTGTGTGTGTATGAGTGTGTGTGTGAGTACATTTGTGTGGGTGTGTGTGTGTGGGTGTGTGACTGCACATGTGTGTGTGAATGTGCTATTGTGTGAATGTGTGTGTGTGTGTACATTTGTGTGGGTGTACATGTGTGTGTGTGTGTGTGGGTGTGTGACTGCACGTGTGGGTGTGTGAATGTGCTATTGTGTGAGTGTGTGTGTGTGCGTGTGCATTTGTGTGTATGTGTGGATGTGTGTGTGTACGTTTGTGTGAATGTGTGTGTGAATGCACATATGTGTATGTGCGTTTGTGCGTGTGTGTGTGTGTACATTTGTGTGAGTGTGTGTGTGAGTGCATGTGTGCATGTGTGTGCATGTGTGTGAGTGCACGTGTGTATATGTGTGTGTGTATGTGTGAGTTTGCATTTGTGTGAATGTGTGTATATGTGTGAGTTTGCGTTTGTGTGTATGTGTGTGTGTGTGTATGTGTGAGTGTGCATTTGTGTGAATGTATGTGTGTGTGCGTTTGTGTGAGTATGTGTGTGTGTGTGTGCGTTTGTATGAGTGTGTGAGTGTGTGTGTGCGCGTTTGTGTGAGTGAGTGTGTGTGTGTGTGTGAGTGAGTGTGTGTGTGTGTGTTAATAGGGTAGAATGAGGGTGAGGTCAGTTCACCGAGCCATGTTATCAGTGAAAACTCATAAACCAATCACTTGGGGGAGTGCTACAAGGTATCGACTTACAGCACCCCAAAATAGAGTCTCTGTCTGCCTCTCATTGGGTGTGGCACTTTTGCAAAGGAAAACAGGGGAGAGCTCTATCTGGTGCCTTGACCAATGTTCATCCCTCAACGAAAGTGGTAAAAACCAAAGAATCTCACCATTATCTCACTGTTCCCTCAGAGACCTTCATCACACTGAGTGGCTGTTGCACTTTTTATATTACTACAGTGGCTGCATTAATTGTATAGTGCTCGGAAACACCATAAAAATGCAGGTTCCTTCTGCTTCTTTCTGGAGTCCAGTACATTCATGCTCAAACTGGAAGGCAATGACTGGAAATGGTTTTACACGGGTATTTGTTTGACACCCCTCCCCAGTACAAGGTTTCCACTCACAATTAAGCCAACCGGGAATAGCATTGCCTGGTTGTATGGAGTTCACCCAAAGGATGCTGTCATTGTTAACTGTGGGGGGGGGTTCCCAGCCACAGGTGTCATTTTTGGGTGGTGTTATTTGCTTTCTGCTCTCACTGAAAGAAGTCTCACAACACTAGGTTAAAGTCCAGTAGGTTTATTTGCTAGCACAAGCTTTTGGAGCACTACTCCTTCATCAGGTGAGTCAAGGATCAGTGCTCCGAAAGTCTGTGATTCCAAATAAACCCATTGGGCTTTAACCTGCCGTTGTGAGACTTCTTGCTGTGCCCACCACTCCAGTCTAACACCGACATCTCCACATCACGCTCACACTAAACCACTCAGGGTTTTTGTGCCAACTGCATTTTCAATTACGCTGCCAGGGTCACTACCTAGTGCCACTGGATTTACCAATTGCCCAATCTCATATTGGTGGAGGGGTGGGGGGGGGGGGGGGGGGGGGGGGGGGGGTGGCACACGCCAGGCAGTTTCCCAGGCCTATTGCCTTCTTAGGGAGTTATAAAGAAATGGAAGTGAAAATTAAGGGCCTGTGTATGGTGATAGAGAGGGAACGATTATACCCATAATTTCAACAGCTGGAAACTGGCCATCTAAGAGGTGCTGTGGCCATCATCAGCAACTGTTCTGATTGTCTGCAGGCCTATGCTGACAATGACATGGACCTTAATAAAGCTGCAAAGGGGCATCGCCGTGCCATCACCCTGTGTGAGACTGGAGGATAAAAGGTTACAGCGTCCGTGTTAGACATTTACTGTTACCTGCGATCCCTATTGCATGTGTTTGCCACTGTCTGTGACCATGTGAATAAGGTTCCACGAGTCAGCCATATAGTTGACCTATGTAACTGTTAGGACCCAGGATAGATCAAGGCCTGTGCAGAGGTTTTTATCGCTGCTGCTAGAAATAAGTTTCATGTCATTGTGTTAAACCTGAACCCTCACAATTAGCCTGCTCACTATAAATAGCGCGGAGACAGATTTGGTGAGGTTAGCATTGAATCCCTGTACATGTAGGGTGATAGCAGACCATAAGGGGACCACACCAGCAGCAGAATTGTCTGTCTTCACGACAAGGTGATGGAATGCTTCAATACTCTCCATTTACCTGGGGAGGTTTGATGGCTCAGTAGTTAACATTGCTACCTCACAGCACCAGGAACTTAGGTTCAATCCCCGGCTTAGGCCTCTGTCTGCGCTGAGTCTGCACATTCTCCTCATGTCTGCAATGGGTTTCCTCCGGGTGCTTTGGTTTCCTCCCACAGTCCAAAGATGTGCAAGTTAAGTGGATTGGCCATGCTAAATCCCTTCATGTCTACAAGGCTTTCCTCTGAATGCTCTGGTTTCCTCCTACTGTCCAAAGATATGCCAGTTAGGTGGATTGGCTATGCTAAATTACCCCTTATTGTCAGGGGGACTAGCTATGGGGATATGGGGATAGGGCCTGGGGTGACTGTGGCTGGTGATAACTTGATGGGCCAAATAGCCCCCTTCTGTATTGATTGATTCTATGATACATGGATGAATATACCTCCAACAGCACTCAAGAAGCTTGAAACCATTCAGGATAAAGCAGTCCGAATGGCACCCCATCCACCATCTTCACTGTACATGTGGTGGAAGGAGTGAACCACATGTTTACAGTGGCAGCAGTGTGGACCACCTCCAAGATGTACTGCAGCGACTCACCAGGGTTCATTCGACAGCACCTTCCAAAGCGACAACCTCAGCCATCTGGATGGACAAGGGCAGCAGGTACATACTCTCACCATCACCCTTTTCCCCTCGAGTCATTCACCATCCTGACCTGGAAGTATAGCACTGTTCCTTCACTGCTGCGGGACCGAAATCCTGGAACTCCCTCCAGAATCAACTATGGGCACATCTACATGGACTGCAGCTGTTCAAGAAGGCAGCTCGCCACCACCTTCCCAAGGGGCTGTTAGGTGTGGACGATAAATGCTGCCTTAGCCAGCATTGGAATTAAGATACAGATGTAATTGAGTGGCACATCTGGCATGAGAGGGTGAATGGCCTCCTCTTGGCCCCATTTTTGAGATGCAATTTCATGAAATCATTTTGGCCTGTGGTCCATAGTCACAACATTGCAGGTGAACATTGAAAGTGTGTGAATCCAATCTCCGTGGACCAAGATGAGCAACAGAGGTCATGAGCTAGTGATCGGCTGCAGTGCCCAGGCCAATTCTATGCACCCAGAGCACCTTCTGGATGCTCCCATTTCCTCCCACAGTCCGAAAGATGTGCTGGTTAGGTGCATTGACCTGAACAGGTGCCGAGAGTGTGACGACGAGAGGAATTGCAGTGTTAATGTAAGTCTTGTGACATATAAATAAGCTTTACTTTTTTTAACTTTAATGCTATTACCCCCCTTAATGAGTTCAGCTATGCCGACCAGAGATTGGGAATCAAATCTGGGGCTTTCCTGGTTGTTTTGGATCATTCACAAAGCAGATAAAACTGCTGGGACTTTACGTGTATCCCATGGATTTTCAGAAATATATATTTTATTGACAACAAGCTGTGACATGTCTCTGTCAGATGCAGCTGCTGATTGTTACCATACTTCTAGCCCATTAAACACTTCCTTTTCTTAATTCAAACACTTAAGGATTGACTGAAACTTTTATCCTGCCTTCTCACTAAGTGGTCGGATGGAACAACTGATCAAACGGGTTTCAATGAGAAGCATGTTAAAGCTCATATCAAAAAAAAACTTCAGGAACATTTCCTGAATGGAAACCCCATTCAGCAACAGGGGAGTTTTGCGAAAATGATTTGTGAAGTCTCAGTCTAGTTAACAGGATGTTTTGTGGTGCAATGGGTAGTATCTCTGATTCTGATCCAAAAACTCTTGAGTTCAAGTCCCACTCTAGGCTTTGATAACTCAGGATGGTGCATTCATAACCTTTTGAATATCAACTGGCAAATGGGCAAAGTGCAATCCATACCTAGACAACGCATGCTTGCTAGACACAATGTTTAACATAAGAAGGGTTTTTGTGATTGTACAGCTTTTGCAAAACATCGTGAATGTAACCTAATCCATCACGCAAACCAGCCTCCCATCCATTGCCTCTGTCTACACTTCCCTCAGCCTCGGCAAAGCAGCCAGCACAATGAAGGACCCCGCACAGCCTGGATATTCTCTCTCCCATCTTTTTCCTTCAGGAAAAAGATACCAAAGTATGAAGTCATGTACCAACTGACTCAAGAATAGCTTCTTCCCTGCTGCTATAGACTTTTGTATGGACTTGCATTAAGTTGATCTTTCTCTATACTCTAGATACGACTGTAACATTCTGTACTGTCTCCTTTTCTTCTCTATTAACAGTATGAATAGTGCGCAAAAAACAATACTTTTCACTATATGTTCATACATGTGACAATAATAAATCAAATCAAATCAAAATCAAACTTACCTTCAGGTTCCAAAAATTATGCTGACAACCAATTTATGAATGTTAGTCAAGGCTTGCAGTATGGCACATTTACATGCGATGGAAGCTGCATATATTTACACACAGGGCCTTGATCTTTGCAGACAGAAAGAATTGGTGCATACATTGCACCCATTTCAGCTACACAAAATAAGTGATGGCCATTTGCTGGTTCATTCCAGAGAGCAATGCTTTGACCAATCAAAGTCAAACTAAATTCTCAAATTTGGTTTTTAATCCATAGATCTATAAACATAGACAGGGATCACGGGTAGAGGTGGGAGCATTGGGGTGGTGGCGCAGGCTTGTTGGGCTGAAGGGCCTGTCTCCTGTGCTGTTTTGTTCTTTGTTCTTTGCTTGGCTAAAATTTTAAATAATGCCTGAGAGTTAACTGATGGCCAACATCAACTGGTGCATTCTCCACAGCAACGCCTCTACCAGTCAGGGTCCACTTGCCAACCAATCAGCACCCTCTTCTCATAATATCATATTTCCCCTGATATTGCTATTTATGCGATGGTCCTGATGAGTGCAAGATGAAAAGCTTTGACAAAATGTCTGTCTTCAGTAACATGAGGCACGGTGGCACATTGGTTAGCACTGCTGCTTCACAGTGCCAGGGACCCGGGTTCAATTCCAGCCTTGGGTGACTGTGAGGAGTTTTCATATTATCCCTGTTTCCTCTGGGTGCTCTGCATTCCCCCCGCAGTCCGAAGACGTGCAGATTAGGTGGATTGGCCATGCTAAATTGCCCCTTAGTTTCCTAACATATGTAGGTTAGATCAATTTAGCCATGGTAAATGTGTGGGGTTGTGGGGATGGGGTGACAAGAGAGGGCCTGTACTCGGTACTCTGTCAGAGAGGGTTGGTGTAAACTCAATGGGCTGAGTAGCCTCATTCTGCACAGTGGGGATTCTATGATCACTAAATTTATAAATATCTCCAGCGTGTGTCAATGGCAGGTGGGCAATAGTTGGAAAGGTTCCTGGTCAGCCATGTGATGGGAAGAAACGGCCACTAACCATAGTTTTAAATGACAACATGTATGTAAAAACTCTATTGCCACAGAAATTGGGACTCCAAGTAATACACCAGAAACACAGCAATGTCTTTTTGCACTTAACTCAGCTAAAAATGAAATGGTAGTTCTATTTGGGAAAATTATGGGTAAAGCCACTGAGAAAGCATTTGCTGTTGTTCATCTAACAGATAACTAGGGCAGCTCAGTGGCACAATGGTTAGTGCTGCTGTCTCACAGCATGAGGAACCCAGTTCGATTCCTGGCTTGGGTCACTGTCGGTGCAGAGACTGCATGTTCTCCCTGTGTCTGTGTGGGTTTCCTCTGGGTGCTCCGGTCTTTGCCTGCAGTCCAAAGATATGCAAATTAGGTCATTGGATATGCTAAGTTGCCCCTTTGTGTCCCAGGATGTGTAAATTAGAGGAATAGCAAGATAAGTGTATAGGGTTATGAGGATAAGGCCTAGGTGGTATTGTTGTCAGTATAGACTTGATGGGTTGAAAGGCCTCCTTCTGCACTATAGCGTTCCTATTTCACTCAACCTGCTGGGCCAATTAAATATCTAATGTTTTTTTTCCTTCATTCATGGGATTTGGACATTGTTGGGTGGGCCAGCATTTATTGCCCATCCCTACTTGCCCTTGGAGGGCAACTGAGAGTCAATAACATTGTGGCTCTGGAGTCACATGTAGACCAGACCAGGTAAGGATGGCAGATTTCCTTCCCTAAAGGACATTAGTGGACCAGATGGGTTTTTCTGACAATTGGCAATGGTTCCATGATCATCAGTAGATTGTTAATTCCAGATATTATTTTATTGAATTCAAATTTCACTATCTGCTGTGGCAGGATTCGAACGCAGGCTCCCAGGGCATATTAGCTGAATTTCTGGATTAATAGTCAAGCAATAACATCACTAAAGCATTACCTCCTCAACTGAACCAAACTTTTAACCATTATTGGGGGTGGGATATCAGGGTTCTGTCATCAGAGGCATGATTATATGACCATGACCACAATGTGTTTATCCCTTCTCTTCCTCCTCCACCTCTTTGTGGTATTTGACATGCTTCTCACTGAAACCCCTTGATCACTGAAACTCTATTGCCACAGAAATTGGGACTCTAAGTAATACACTAAAAACATAACAATGTCTTTTTGTACTTCACTCAGCTAAAAATTAAATGGTTGTTCTACTTGGGAAAATTATGGCCAAAGCCATTCAGAAAATATTTGCTATTGTTCATGTAACAGATAACTAGGGCGGCTCAGTGGCACAGTGGTTAGCGCTGCTGCCTCACAGCGTGAGGAACCCAGTTTAATTCCTGGCTTGGATCACTGTCGGTGTGGAGTTTGCATGTTCTCCCTGTGTCTGCATGAGCTTCCTCTGGGTGCTCCGGTCTCCTCTCACAGTCTGAAGATATGCAAGTTAGGTGCATTGGCCGCTAAATTGCTGCTTTGTGTCCCATAGTTGACTGCAGCATCCTGCTCTCTCATTTTGCCCTTGTGAAATTAAGCCCTCGCCTCCCCTATCTTGCCATTTCTCCAGGGGTTTCCCATGTATTCTTAGACGGTCACAAATTAATCCAATCAAGCCTTCAAACTCCTTCACCCAGTATGTGGTGAGTGGGTACAACTCACCACCACAATGAGACAAACACTGATGTGTTTAAAGGAAAGCCATGTAGGTGTAAAGAAGGAGAAAGGAAGTGTTGAAAGGCTGTGATGGTGTAAATAGGGTGGGAGGTGGTTCAGGTGGAGCGTAGGACCTGTTTCTATATATTTACTTATTGCCTTTCTGAGCAACGGGGTGCCAATTAGTTGACTTGGCTAGATAACTAACAGAATAACATCAACAGCATGGTATCAATTCCTGTTCCAGTTGAGATAGGCTTGGTACCTTCCTCCTCACCCTGCCCTTGAGAGTGGGAGGCAATGCCAAAGCACCACTGACAAAAGCTGTCAAGAAAACAGCTCCGGGTGAAGCATCAGCAGACAATGAGCCAAGGGCCAACTTGCATCAGAGCACATGTGACAGGATGATGGCTGAGCAGTAGATCATTGTTGCATGGAATGCGTTGCCACAGAGAACAACTGAGGCGGAGAATATTGAATCTTTTAAGGGAAACTTGGATAAGTATTTGAAGCCACATAGACACTGGACTACGAGAAGGGGATATGGGGCAATTGTATTCACTTTGGGTTGCTCAAGGGAAAAGCCTGCACAAATACAAACCTTTGATTCGATTTGATTTATTATTGTTACGTGTATTAGTATATAGGGAAAAGTATTGTTTTTCTGTGCTGTAAGCTATTTTGGTTTGATGGTTCGACTGAATTCCATGACCTATGAAAATCTCTTCTTTCCAATAGATTTATTAGTGCCACAAATAGACTTAAGTTAACATTACAATGAAGTGACTGTGAAAATTCCCTCCGCCACACCTCCGGCGTCAATTCGGGGACACTGAGGGAGAATTTAGCATGGCCAAACCACATAACAGGCACATCTTTCTGACTGTGGGAGGAAACTAGAGCACCTGGAGGAATCCCACGCAGGCGCGGGGAGAACAAACAGACTCCACACAAACAGTGACCTGAGCCAGGAATCAAACTGTGTCCCTCATGCTGTGAGGCAGCAGTGCTAACTACTGTGCCATCATGCCACCCACCACTAGCACTTGGCCAGTGATGTTGCTGCTGATACTTGCCTAGGCAAATGTTGGGTGCCTTTTTCGTGACTGAGGACTATTATTACACAGAAACATAGAAGAGAGGAGCGGGAGATTTCAGATAGTCAGTATCTTTTCCCAAAAGTAGGGGAGTCTAAAACTATAGGGCATAAGTTTAAGGTGAGAGGGGAGAGATACAATAGGGTCAAGAGGGGCAATTCTTTCACACAGAGGATGGTGAGTATCTGGAACAAGCTGCCAGAGGATGTAGTGGAGTTGGGTACAATTTTGCCTTTTGAGAAGCATTTAGACAGTTACATGGGTAGGATGTGTATACAGGGCCAAACACAGTACATTGGGACTAGCTTAGGGGTTAAAAAAAGGTGTGGCATGGACAAGTTGGGCCAAAGGTCCTGTTTCCATATTGTAAACCTCCCTGATTCTGTGGTTTGGCCCTTTGAGCTTGCTCCACTATTCATTACGATCATGGCTGATCGCCTAAACCTGCTTTTTCCCCATAACTTTGATCCCATTCACCCGCAGGGTGCCAAATCTTGCATCAGAGCACATGTGACAGGATGATGGCTGAGCAGTAGGTCAGTGTTGCATGGAATGCGTTGCCACAGAGAACAACTGAGCCGCCTCTTGAATGCATTCGATGTTTTGACATCAACTACTTCCTGTGGAAATGAATTCCACACAGGCTCACCACTCTTTGGGATGAAGAAATGTCTCCTCACCTCTGTCCTAAATAGTTACCCTGAATCCTCAGACTGTGAATTATAATTAATATCGCGATGCAAAAGTTATGCACCTTGACTCACACACACAAAGAACCAGCAGTTGCTGGGGCCCTGGTGAAAGTTTTCTCCCAGTGTGTTCAGGAGCGCAGTCTTATAGAAATTCCCAGAGCAATGGGCATTTTATCGTCAATAAACATCCATCGATAATAGTGGACAACAGTAATCAGTGACATAGAAATGTCAAGAGAAGAACAGGATAAAAGCTTCACTCCAAATTAAAGAGAATGTTAATCGGACATGACAATGCCTAAAATGACAATAGCCATAATATAGTGAAGCATAGCAAATTCTGTTTCACACCAATCAGTTCCCTTGGGACAGGCAGCTCAGGACTCGAGTCCAACCTCTGACCTCCCCACACTCACTCCTCTATACACCAATGACGGGTAAGGCCACTGAGTGTGAATCACAAATTAATACCAAGCTGCTACACTTCATTCATAGAAATTCTTTTTTTTTAACACCGCCAAATGCAGAGCAGCCTATTGATTTACACATCTATTGAGGTTACTTGGCTAATCCCATCAACTGCCGCGTTGAGTCTATTTGAAATCTTCGGCTGTTGACAGACAGTGAGCTGGAGATGTCACCCCTAGCACCTTGGCTGACATCTTTCCCAACCCACTTCATCACCCATTAGACCCCAGAAAGCCCCTTTTGTTCCTCTGACGCTTTCTCGGAGGGTCTTTGATCCTTTCCCCGGCGAGGATAAATTTGTTTCCTGCGGATGAAAGGAGGAGGGAAACCCCGGTGTCATTTCCATCGAAACCCACAGCCTTTAATAATAAAAACTCCAGGTTCCTTCCTCCTCTTGGCAGCAGCCTCCACTTTATTAAAATTGCGCCGCTCAAAAAGGCAGCGTCAACTCGCTGCAGAAGTTTGTCGCTCGGGGGACTCCCCAGCTGAGCAGTGATACAAAGAGAAAAAGGTGGATGAATAGGTCTGAAGGGTGGAAAGGGGGTGGGGTGGGGGGCCTGGGAGGAGGGGAACTTTTCGGCTGTGTTCTCTGCTGTATTTTAGCCCTGAGTGATTGCTTCAGACGCCTACAGTGCAGCCACACTCTGCCTTCCATTAGCCAATGTCAGCTGTGAAAATCCATTCACAAACAATTATCCTTCCATCTCACGCTGTTTTGGGAGCTGAGTGCTTCTATCGACAGTTTAGTCGAGCATCGAGTCCTTGCAGGAGAATTGGGGTGTGGGGGGAGGGGAGGGGGAGGCGGAGGGAGTGTTTCGTGGGGACGGGTGGATTTGGAGATTGGAAATCGTTATGAAGAGTGGCCTAGATATGGGGTGGTGGGGGGGGGGGGGGGGTGTTTTTTTTGTTTTTGGCAGTTTTTTTTTTTTTTTTTTTTTTTTTTTTTTGGAGATTTTTATTTTTTTTTGGAGTTATTGGACGGTTGGATACGTTTTTTTGGAGAGTTTTTTTTTTTTTTTTTTTTTTTTTTTTATTTGAGAGCTTTTTTTTTTTTTTGTTTTTTTTGGAGAGATTTTTTTTTTTTTTTTTTGTTTTGTTTTTGGTTTTGTTTTTTTTTTTTTTTTTTTGTTTTTTTTTTTTGTTTTTTTTTCTTTTTTGGTTTGGTTTTGTTTTTTTGGTTTTTATTTTTTTTTTTTGGGTTTTTGGTTTTTTTTTTTTTTTTTTTTTTTTTTTTTTTTTTTGTTTTTGGAGGTTTTTTTTTTTTTTGGGGGTTTTTTTTTTTTTTTTTTGTTTTTGTGGTTTTTTGTTTGGAGGGTTTTTTTTGGTTTTTTTTTTTTTTTTTTTTTTTTTTTTGTTTTTTTTTTTTTTTTGGTTTGGATCTAGTTTTTTTTTTGTTTTTTTTTTTTTTTTTTTTTTTTTTTGTGTTTTTTGAGATTTGTTGTTTTTTTGTTTTTTTTTTTTTTTTTTTTTTTTTTTTTTTTTTTGTTGGGATCTTTTGGTTTTTTTTTTTTTTGGAGATTTTTTTTGGTTTTTTTTTTTTTTTTTTTTTTTTTTTTTATTTTTTTTTTGGACGAGGCTTTTTTTTTTTTTTTTTGTTTTTTTTTTTTTTTTTTGGTTTGTTTTTTTTTTTTGGAAGAAGTTTTTTTGGATTTTTTTGTTTTTTTTTTTTTTTTCTTTTTTTTTTTTTTTTTTTGTTTTTTTTTTTTTTTTTTTTTTTTTGTTGTTTTTTGTTTTTTTGGATTTTTTTATTTTTTTTTTGGTTGGAGAGAGCAGGGACCGAAATGGATGAGAAGTGAACCACCAGAGAAATTCACAGCAATGCCAAGTAATCAGAATCTCGTTAAGCATTTCATTTAGAATATAACATTAATCTGAGGCATGATAAATCTCATTCCAATCAATTTTGCTTGTAATCAAATTGCAAATGTAAATTGAGGCTGAACCCATGCTGACAGCAACTCTAACACCTTATCGATCCTTACTCTCGTCCCCAGCCAAACACATCCAAACCTGAGTTCGACACAGGGAGGAAACACCTTGAGAGAATAAAGGGGAAATATCAGGGTTAGAACAAGGATGGGATCTGTAGTGCGGGGGGGGGGAACACTTGCGAAATGGAAGTGCCATTTTAGTTGCTCATGCGAGCCATAGGGTCATATGTCGGAATTTTACCGCCTCGCCAGCCCAGAGCTCGGAAAGTCCCGCCAGAGGCCGATGATTATTAAAAATTATTTTACAAAGTGTGAATTTCACCCTGCCAACACACCTAACCCAGCACGCCTTTTGGACTGTGGAAGGGGACCACAGCGCTCGGAGGAAACCCACGCAGACACAGGGAGGACATGTGGACTCCGCACCGACAGTGATCCAAGCCAGGGATTGAACCTGGGTCCCTGGTGCTGTGAGGCAGCAGTACCAATTACCATCTACCATGCTTCTCAAGACGTTGATATTCTAGGTGATCATTCGAATGAGCGCGAGACAAAAAATCCATGAGAAAATTCCTTTCTTTAGCAATGCTCAGGTTCTATACTATCAAACAAGTATAGGACATAAACTTAAATTTATCTTCTCCCTGTCTGTGTCAAGCTAATCTAGCTGTCAGAAAATAAATGGGGTGAAAATCCTGGATTTTTAATGACCTGTATATCTAATTAAAGCCACTTAATTGCACATCCTGATACTCCCTTATTTCATCAGAGCAACACACATTGGCTGACAGATGGTGGCTTGGGGCAATGTAGGCATAAAGCCACTCAAGTTTCTACAAGTCCCAAACAAGTGTGGACATCATATACATTTAAAACTGGAGCCTCACCATCTGTTATTTTACAAAGTGTGAATATCTCCCTGCCTCCTGTCCCCAACAAACCTCTCCCTTTACTCCACACTATAGTTATTCTGAAGAAGGATGGATAGATTTCTGGATGGTTTGGTACATCATAATGTAATGAAAGAAGACTAGAAAGACCCAGATTCAGTCTAAGTGAACTCAGCAATTAAATACCCCAGTGTCTCTACATTAGGAAGAAGAATCAAGAAAATAACTTGGGCTCTTTCTCCTGATTGAGACTGAACCATTGTTGCCAAGAGTCTTTGGCCAGTAACGGGATTGAGAGCAGGATGAGGATAGGTTGGAATGCACATCACAGTTGCACAACCTGGTGGTATTGATTCTTGAGGTATTTGGGATGTCACAGTGGCACACTGGCTAACACAGTGGTTAATCCCTGCCTCACAGCATCAGAGTTAGGTTTCGATTCCAACCTTGGTGACTGTGTGGAGTTTGCATGTTCTCCCCCTGATGACTTCAGCCAGACTAATGAGGTTGGCTTGCGAGAGTAGGAGCTACCTGATGAGTCTCCCTACCTTCAAAGAGATACCTCATGAGTGTTCCCTAAGTTAATTTGAGTTAGTTTATTTGGTTGGTGTTTGAAAAGAAAGAGATACAAAATGAATCCTAATTGATGGTTAAATCAGGGAGCCTCATACTCCCTATTTAAAGCAGATGTGTCACACTCTCGGGCTGTATTCAGCAGAGGCCAACTGGAGACCTAGCTGTGCAGAGATGTATGGTGTAAATAAAGTAATGTGCTGACGGAACTCATGCCTCTGTGCAGTTATTACACTCCCCTTGTCTGTGTAGGTTCCCTCTGGGTGCTCTAGTTTCCTCCCAAATTCCAAAGTTCTGCAGGTTAGGTAAATTAGCCATGCTAAATTGTCCCAGGCTCCGTAGGTTAGGGGACTAGTGGAGTGAATATGTGAGGTTACAGGGATAGGCTTCGGTAAGATGCTCTGTTGGGAAGGTGGTGTAGACTTGATGGGCCATATAGATGCCTTCTACATCTCATGGATTCTATGATCAATGGGGTTAAGGTACCAAAGAGTAGCAGTTCTGTATTAGAATTGTACCCAACAATAATAGAGGATATGTCAAGGTCTCAAGCTATCTGTCACAGTTCCATCACCGAGAAAAAAAAACATCATCCCTAAATAACACACTATCTCAACTTGGAACAATGTCGCTTTGCAATAATTCAAGCAGAAGCTAGCTGATCTCCAGGGGTGGTGATGACCTTGTGGTATTATCACCGGATTATTAATCCAGAAACTCAGCTAATATTTTGGGGACCCGGGTTTGAATCCTGTTGGTGGAATTTGATTTTCAATGAAAAATTTCTGGAATTAAGAGTCTACTAATGACAATGAAACCGTTGTCAATTGTTGGGAAAAACCCATCTGGTTTACTAACGCCCTTTAGGGAAGGAAATCTGTTGTCCTTACTTGGTCTAACCTACATGTGACTCCAGAGCCATAGCAATGTGGTTGGGTCTCAACTGCTCTCGGGGGGCAACAACAGATGGGCAAAAAATGCTGACCAGTCAGCAACGCCCATGTCCCATGAATGAATTGAAAACAAAAACCTTCTCTAGGAAATTGATGGAAAATTTATGTGAACCTTCTCGCTAAAGGCAATGGATGGGATTATCCAGTGCTATGGTTAGTGCTGCCAAAAAATCCCGCATGAGGTGGATGGACCTTTGCATGGTCTGTGTCCTTCCCACCACAATTCCTGCATCCAGTAAAATTGCAATCCATATCCCAGCACTGAACAAGAAAACAAGTCTCACAATGATATCATGCAAAACAAAATTGGCAGACAATAATATCACATCAGGGTGTGCAATTTACAAGGAGATAATTTTTGTGGAATGGATGGAATATAGCAGTGTGAATACATTACAACAGTCCACGTGTAATCGCAAATTACAGCGCTAATTGAATTGCCCTCGATACAGGAAATAAAATGGAAATGGAAGTTCACAATTTGCAGCCGGTCATTATATTTTACAGCTCTGTGAAGCAGAGAGGAGTTGAAGTGGAACAAAAGGTTAAACAGTTTTGAGAACTGCTTAATGCGGCTGTAGAAAGTGTCAAATGAGGGGGTTTTTTGCTAAAGCCTATTCTTCATTGTTCCAGTTGCTGTGACCTTCTAGACTTGACAGAACCAAGGAGCATAAATCCTCCGGTTCCTGGACGGAGCTGAAAGGACTAAAAATGTCATCGCCCTTTTCCTCAATATTTTGTGAAATCTGATAAAACATTAACATTCAATTCTTTTTTCCCCCGAATCTGTTCCCTTTCACTCCTTGCTCCTACTAAAGGTATGTGGAATTTACATGCACTGAAAACCTTTCAGCCCTTCTGAACATCCCAGAACATTTTACAGCCAATTAATTGTAGGCATTGGCACCATATAAGAAATGCAGCAGCTATGGCACAGTGGTGTAATGGTTAGCACTGCTGCCTCACAGCACCAGGGACCCAGGGTCAATTCCAACTTGGGTCACTGTCTGTGAGGAGTTTGCATGTTCTCCCCGTGTCTGCATGGGTTTTCTCCAAGAGCTCCAGTTTCCTCTCATTTGATAGCAGCCCATGCACCATCACCCTGCCCCTAATACACCCCACCAATCCCACGAATGTCCCCTCACTATTTACCTGACTGCCTCAGTTTGCAATAATCTCCAGCTGCCCAAATTTCCCCAGTCCACTGATTGGAGAATGTCAGGCTTTGGCCTAGGTTACGAGCGTCCCAAATAATAAAATGAGATCAGGGTGTTAATATCTCATTTATGTTGCCACTTTTAGAGAACTGTGGATCTGTAGCCCAGATCCCTCTGTATGTTAATGCTTCTAAGGGTTCTTTCATTCACTACGTACAGACCCTCCGCATTAGGCCTCCCAAAATACATCACCTCATATTCATCCAGATTAAATTATATTGATCATTTCTCCATCTGCAGTCTATTTATGTGCTGCAGCGTCTTCTGGCAAGTCTCCTCAGCATCTGTAGGTTAGGTTAGGTGAGTGGGCCAAAATTTGGCAGATGGAATTTAACGTGGATAAGTGTGAGGTTATCCATTTTGGTCTGAAGAATAAAATGGTAACTTATTATCTAATAGAGGTGGAGTGGCCACACTAAATTGTCACATAATGTCAGGGGGATTAGCAAGGTAAGTATGTGGGTAGGATTGTTGTTCATGCAGGCTCAATGGGCTGAATGGCCTCCTTCTGCACTTCAATGTAGCGATTCCGTTTCGTGCACAAGGTTCTCACATTTAGCAATGTGATATATAACCAGGCAATCTGACTTAGCAATGTTTGTTATCGGAGAAATATTGGCCAGTGCACGTAGGAGAACTGTCCTGCTCTCTCACCAAGATCTTGGAATCTTTTAAAACCACCTGGCGTTGGATATTATCTCTGACAGTGTAGCCAATCCTTCAGGACTGTAATGGGGGATCAGACCCTGAAACCACAGGCTATTGACGGGGAGATGAGAGTGCCACCAACTGAGCTATCGCTGATATTTTGACGATTGTTGCATAATGAACTTTGTAATGAACTCTATGTAGATTTTATGACATGCAAGGCAAAGCTGTTGATCTGTCCAACCATCCTGAAAGATTTGGTCCTTAAAGTTTACTGTTCTGTTCTCAGAGTCTCTGCCTGTTGTTTCCATTGACAAGAACAAAGAACAAAACAGCACGGGAAACAGACCCTTCGGCCCAACGAGCCCGCGCCACCACCCCAATGTTCCCACCTCTACCTGCGATCCCTGTCCATGTTTATAGATCTATGGATTAAAAACCAAATTTGAGACAATTTAGGGAGAATTTGTTTTGCCAATTAGCCTAAGAGCAAATCTTTGGGATGTGGGAGGAAACTGGAGCACCCGGAGAAAACCCATGCAAGCACGGGGAGAATGCGCAAAGTCCCACAGACACAGGCCCAAATCCATGTATCTGCATAGCACAGCGATAGTCACTGAGCTGTCGTGTTGCCCATCAAATGGTCCAGGTCAAGCGTACACTAACGACGTGAAGCACTAGCATATTCTCGAAAAAAAATTTCAAGAGCAGCCCTCTCACGACCCATTGCGTGTTTGCCCCTTGTTAGACAACAAGGTGGACCAAAGCACCTGTAGGATAAAAACAAGTACATTGAAAAATGCAGATGTGGGACATTCAGAAGTTTTACACGCACACTGAGAAGTTTGATAATCCACAGAAAATAATCCAAGTTCAAACTTTGGAACATCACTGGCAAAGGCTATAAAGGCCCAATAGAAAGGGCTAAAAAGGCCCAGTAGAAGGCGCAGTGGTTAACACTGCTCTCTTACAGTGGTTCAGTTTCTGGCTTGGGGACCACTGTCTGAATGGAGTTTGCACATTCTCCCCATTTCTGCATGGGTTTCCTCCGGGTGCTTCGGTTTCCTCCCACAGTCCAAAGATGTGGAGGTTAGGTTGATTGGCTATGTAAAATTGATCCTTAGTGTCAAGAGCCTAAGAGGGGTAATATGTGGAGTTACAGGGATAAGGTCTGGGTGAGATTGTAGTTAGTGCTGACTAGATCGGTCAAATGGGCCTCCTTCTACACTCTAGGGATTGTATGATTCTATGAAGTTTTCATCTCCATCTGACTTGATTGTGCCCCATGCACCATCACCATGCCCCTAACACACCCCACCAATCCCTCCTTGTCTCCCAGCACAGTGATTAGCACTCTGCCTCACACCGCCAGGGAGCCAGGTTTGATTCCTGGCTCCGGTGACTGCCTGTGCAGAGTCTGCATGTCCTCCCCTTGTGTGTGGCTTTCCTCTGGGCGCTCCAGTTTCTTCGCACAGTCCAAAGACATGTGGGTTAGGTACATTGGCCATGCTAAATTTTCCCTCAATGTACCCGAACAGGGGCCGGAGTGTGGCGACGAGAGTATTCAACAAACCTCTCGGGGATGTAGTAAACATGGGAACAGATTGAGAAGCATGTTCAGGTACATCTGACTGCACCCTCATTGAAAACTGCTACTGTGCATGAAGCTAGTAGTAGGAACACAATGGCTTCCAGATTTATCTTCATGGAGAGCAGCCAGGTAAATGAGAGCTTCATACACTCCTTGTGGTGCAAACTGCCCAAGGTCTGTTTGAGGCATATCATCAGGTGGTCCATACCCTCGTAACTTCATTGCAGTGTTAAGGTAAGCTGACTTGTGACACTAAGAAATGAACTAAACAAATCCTGATCTTGCCAGTAATGCCCATATCCCATCAAAGAATAAAGAGAATGGAGGTTGTTGTTGACACTCTACGTTAGGAACTGATGCACATGGTCCGGATTGGATAAAGGTTTTAAATATGACAACCATCTCTTCCAAATTGTTGGCCAGCTCTTTAAGATAAGGTAATGTATTGGAATACAACTCAATGATCGCTCTGCTCTCTTCTGTCCTGAACATTCATATCAATAAGCAATGTCACCAGATCAATGAGTTGACAATTGTTTTGCCATTGGTTACATGGAGAATTCGTTGAGAAAGAGAAAGTAAATCTCTTTGATTTTCCACATTAAACGAGTTCTGTAAAATCAATAAGGTTTGACAGTTTTAGGACTGTTGCACCACCGAGGTAGAGCTTTTCTAAATAATGACTGTCAGAGAAGGAACTATTAGAGTTCTTAGTGACACAGTCAGGGAGATTTCAGTGTTTTAAGCAGCTTCAATCAGTTCCAGTTTGTCTCTGGCTGATTTCTATTAAAAGTTCAATCCTTGAAAATCACTGAAAACCTACATGCCTCTGTCTACATCAATGGGGAACAAAGTAAAAATTGTTGAGAGCTTCAACTTTTTAGTTGTGCAGATTGCCAACAATCTGTCCTGGTCCCCCCATGCTAACATTATAATTAAGAAAGCCCATCAATGCCTCTACTTTCTCAGAAGACTAAGGAAATTTGGCATGTTAGCTACGACTCTCAGCAACTTTTACAGATGCAACATAAAAAGCATTCATTCTGGTTGTATCACAACTTGGTATAGGACCTGCTTTGCCCAAAATCGCAAGAAGCTATAAAAGGTCATGAATGTAGTCCAGTCCATCACGCAAACCAACCTCTCACCTATTGACTCTGTCCACACTTGTCGCTGCCTCAGAAAAGCAGTCAACATAGTTAAGGACTCTCCACGTACCTGGACATTCTCTCATCCACCTTCTTCCAAGGGGAAAAAGGTACCAAAGTCTGAGGACACATACCAATCAACTCAAGAACAGCTTCTTTCCTGCTGCCATCAGACTTTTGAGTGGGCCTAACTCACATTGAGTTGATTTTTCTCTTCACCTGAACCATGACTGTAACATTCTGTTCTCTCTCATTTTCTTCTCTATGAATAGTATGTTTTGCCTTTAAAGTGTGCGGTATTTTTCACTGTACACTAATACATGGGACAATAGATCAAATCAAATCAAGACAAACTAAGATTGAGATTCTAAGCCCATGCAACAAACTGATTCCTGGGATGTTGGACAAATGTTCAAGGTGAGATTGATTCGGTTAGGATTGAAGTTCAGAGGAATGAGGGGGGATTTCATAGAAACCCATAAAATTCTAACAGGGTTAGACAGGATAGATGCAGGAAGGATGTTCCTAATGGTAGTGGAAGTCCAAAAGCAGGGATTATAGTCCAAGGATAGTAGGTAAACCTTTTAGGACTGAGAAGAGGAGTAATTTCTTCACCCAGAGGGTAGTGAACTTATGGAATTTAGGGACACAGAAAACAGTTGAGGCCATGCTATTGTATGTTTTCAAGAAGGAGTTTAATATAGCTGTTGGAGTGAATGGGTTAAAAACATAGAAACATTAAAAATAGGAGCAGGAGAAGGACATTTGGTCCTTTGAGCCTGATCTGCCATTTATCACAATCATAGCTGACCATCCAACTCAATAACCTAATCCTACTTTCTCCCATAACCTTTGATCCCATTCATCCCAAGTGCTATATCCAGCCGCCTCTTGAATACATTCAATGTTTTGGCATCAACTACTTCCTGTAGTAATGAATTCCACAGGCTCACCACTCTTTGGGTGAAGAAATGTCTCTTCACCTCTATCCTAAGTGGTGTACCCCAGATCCTCAGACTGTAACCCCTGGTTCTGGACTCCCCCACCATTGGGAATATCCTTCCTGCATCCATCCTGTCTATACCTTTTAGAATTTTATAAGTCTCTGTGAGATCCTCCTCTCATTCATCTGAACTCCAGCAAAAACAATCCTAACCTCGTCAATCTCTCCTTACACATCATTCCTGCCATGCCTGGAATCAGCTTGGCAAACCTTCGCTCCTCGAGAGCAAGAACATCCTTCCTCAGACAAGGAGACCAAAACCGAACACAATACTCGAAGTGTGACCTTACCAAGGCCCTGTTTTCAACAGCACACTCCTGCTACTGTAGTCAAGATGTATCATTTGCCTCCTTTACCGCCTGCATTCTTCCCTTCAACACCTCAGATCATCTCAGATGAGTTGGATAATAAGCCATGATCAAAATGAATGATAGAGCAGGCTAGCAGGGCTGAATGACCTACGCCTGCTCTTGTTTTCTATGTCTTACTTCTCATGGTTTTAAATAGTGCTATTACATCTTCCCTTAAACTCCTATTCTGTAGGGATTACAATTCCAGCATCTCTCATTTCTCTGTGCAACTGAAGTCTCTTATAAATCTCTCCTGCATCCTCTGCAGGGATAGTTTTAGTCGATGAGACCAAGTTTGAGCTTTTAGCAGAGCATTTACATGTTTCATGTTACAGGGTGAAGATATACATTTGGAATGGTCGCCATTTTAGAACAAAGAACAAAGAAAAGTACAGCACAAGGACAAACTGTTCGATCATCGACAATTTTGTGCCACCAACCACAGAAGGCAAAGAGCCTTGGTCATCTTGAAAATCCAAGGTTCGATATTATCCTTCAGAGCCTGATGCAATGCTGATTGCAGTGCCGGTCTGTTTGTGAATGCTTGGGAAAGTCAGCGCCGTGGGCAGAAATAGACAAGGACCCTGTAAACTTTCCCCATTTCTCAATCCGAGGCACCAGCTGGCTCCCCTCACTCTGTTAACCCAGTTTCCTTCTGGGCTAGAGTCCAAAGTAATGGGACCAAAAATAACAGAGAGTCATTAATAAAACCAACAGGGAATAGAGGAGAAATATTTTTAACAAGAGTGGTGAGAATGTGGGAATTCACTACCATTGCTCATTGCGCATTGAAGCAGTGGAGACTACCTCATTAAATGTGTTTAAGTCACAGGTCGATAGAGTTCTGACCAATAAGGGAATTAAGGGTTATGGGGAGCTGGCAGGTAGCAGAACTGAATCACTATCAGATCCCACAGGCATGGAGAGAATGTGCAAACACCACATGGACAGTCACCCAAGGCTGGAATTGAACCCCTAGCACTGTGTGACAGCAATGCTAACTGCTATGCCACCATGTTGCCCTGTGATATATAACAACATAATAAGCCATGATCTTATTGAATGGCGGGGCAGGCTTGAGGGGCTAGATGGCCTACTCCTGCTCCTATTTCTTACGTTCTTATATTGTTATGTATTACAGGGACGCACAGTGGTACAGCAGTTAGCATTGCTGTCCCACAGCGCTAGGGACTGGGGTCCAACTCCAGCTTTGGGTGACTGTTCATGTGGTGTTTGCACGTTCTCTCCGTGCCTGTGGGAGTTTTCTCCGAGTGCTCTAGTTTCCTTCCACTATCCAAAGGTGTGCAGGTTAGATTGCTGGTCACGCTAAATTGCCCCCTTGTGTCTGGGGATCAGTAGGGTAAATATGTGGGGTTACGGGTTAGGACCAGGATGTGATCATTATTGGCTTGGGCTCGATGGGCCGAATGGCCTCCTTCTGCATTATCAGGAGTCTATTATTCACAAGGACTAGTAAAGTAACAGTAGGGCATCGAAAGGGAGACTGAAGAAACACAAGAGAAGGCAATGAATAGAAGGATCATTTGAATGGGGGAAATGAAGGTAGGATGGGCATCAACATAGACCATGAACTGGCACAGACTAGCTAGGGTGGGATTCTCTGAACGTGCTCACCGCAAAACTGGAAAATCCCATCTGAGTCACACCTTTGTATGGTCCACACCCTGCTGCGCAGTACAATTCCTGTGGCAGGCAGGATGAGAAAACACCCCGTCCCAGCTGTAGGGATGACAGAGCCATAAAGGAGAAACTTCTCCCAATTTCATGAAATGACCGAAAACGAAAACTTTAAGTAATTGGGAAAATAGAGGAGAGTGCTGTGAGGCTGGGATCTGGAATGTGCTGTCTGAGAGACTGCAGGCAGATTCAATTGAAGCATTCAAAAGGGAATTAGACTTATCTGCAACAGAAGAGTGTGCAGAGTTAGGAGGAAAAGGCTGGGGAACGGCAGAAGGTGAATCATTCATTCGGAGAGCCGGTGCAGACATAATGACAATGTTCAAACAGCCTCCGCATGTGCTTTTATAATTCTATGATTCTATGATGTATCTATACTGTTGACTCAATGATGCTCTGAGCAGTAATTGACCCACATGCCGCTGGGTGTAATGTGAGGAGTCAGCTTTGAGGACATTGGTCTCAGAAGCGAACATGAAAAACGCCAATCTTAAAAAAAAATGACTCAATTGATGTGTCGCTGTTTGGAGTCAACTCCCAATGTTATTGAATTAATTCATTCTTCTCAACTGTATTCACTGGAGAGCTTGGGAAGAAAAGGATTAGCAATTAACATCCAATTGTAATTAGCAGCAGTATAAATTTCAACTGTAACTCATTGAAGTAACTTTGGCAGCTTGTTCACCAAGGCTTAAGTTTGTAAAGCATCTCATCCCAGTGCATACTTCCTGCAGATTACACGGTGGCATAATGGTTAGCATTGCTGCCTCACAGTGCCAGGAATCTGGGTTCAATTCCGGTTTTGAGTGACTGTCTGTGTGGAGTCCGCATGTTCTCCCCGCGTCTGCGTGAGTTTCCTCTGGGTGCTCCAGTTTCCCCCCACAGTCTAAAGATGCGTGGTTAGGTGGATTGTTCATGCTAATTTGCCTCTTAGTGTCAGGGGAACCGGTTGGAATAAATGCACGTTATTAGGATTGTGGTCGGTGCAGACTTGATGGGCCGAATGGCTTTCTTCTGCACTGTAGAATTATGTATTTCTGTGACTATTTCATACATTGCATTTAAACCTGCTTGCTTTGCGGCTGCCAAGCTCACGAACCTGTATTTCATATCACTTTTTTCAGCCAATTTTAAATAGCAGGAATATGATCTCACAAGTACATCATTCCATGCACTTGATGTGGACAGCATGGTGGCACATTGGTTAGCGCTGCTGTCACATAAGGGATCTGGATTTGATTCCCAGCTTGGTCACTGTCTGTGAGGAGTTTGCACATTCTCCCTGTGTCTGCGTGGATTTCCAGGTGTTCTGGTTTCCTTCCACACTTTGAAAACCGTGTTGGTTAGGTGCATTGGCCATGCAAAATTCTTCCTTAGTTTATTTTATGTATTTCTTTAAATTTATTAATGCCACAAATAGGCTTACATTAACACTGCAATGAAGTTACTGTGAAAACCCCCTAATTGCTACACTCCAGCGCCTGTTCGGGTACATAGAGGGAGAGGGCACCAAAATGTGTTGACAAGGGGATTTTCACAATAACTTCTACTTGTGACTAATAAATAAACGTTGAACTTTAAAATTATAATGCCCCTGGTTAAGCAATGCCTTAGTTTTAAAATTTTCATCCGTGTGTTCAAATCCCTCCATGGTTTTGCCCCTCCCTCGCACTGTCATTTCCACCAAATCCAACCTACCGTTGTTATTCAGGAGTTGCAGAATGGACAGAAATAGTAGCTGTACAGATAAAAAAGAACAAATTCTAAATCTATAGTTCAAGAATCTTGCCAACCTACATGTGTTCAAAAGCAGTGATCACATCCCCAGACTGACCCAATGAGTTTAAACTGAGGGATAGCATTTTGAGTGTCAGTTGTAGCTCAGTGATGAGTACATTTATCTCTGAGACTAACACAAAGAACAAAGTACAATACAGCACAGGAAACAGGCCGTTCAGCCCTCCAAGCCTGTGCTACTCATTGGTCCAACTAGACCATTCGTTTGTGTCCCTCCATTCCCCGTCTGCTCATGTGACTATCCAGGTAAGTCTTAAACAATGTCAGCATGTCTGCCTCCACCACCCAATTTGGCAATGCATTTCAGGGTCCCCCCACCCTTTGTGTGAAAAAGTCCCTCTGATATCTGAATTATACCTTGCCTTTCCCATCTTGGGCCTGTAACCCCTCATGATCGTCATGTCCGACTTGGGAAAAAGCTTCCCACTGTTCACCCTAATAGCTGGAATTTTACCATCCTGCCTGCCACAGGAATTGGAGCAGGAGAAGGAAAGACCATGGAAATGTCCACTGACCGCAGAGTGGATTTTATGGTTTCAGACAAGCGAGGCGGTAAAAATCCCGGCAAATGGGTTCAAACCCCACTCAAGTGACTGAAGCATGTTCTAGATGGACACTCAAGTGCAGTAACGTAAAAGCAAAATACTGCGGATGCTGGAAATCTGAAAAGATGCAACAGGTCTGGCAACATCTGTGGAGAAGGAAAGAGGGATAATTGCAGGAATTTTACTGTCTTGCCTGCCTCAGGCTCATAAGACCCCACCGGAGACCAACAGAGAATGCCAATCTGTGACCCACGCAGACACAGAGAGAACGTGCAAACTCTACACAGATGGTGACGCAAGGCCAGAATTGAAAAGGGGTCCCTGGCACCGTGGGGCAGGGTTGCTAACCAGTGTGCCACCTTGCCATCCCACAACCCTGGTACATGTCACTTTGGTAAGGACTCATTCATGGCACACTTTAGGTTCTTGTTAATATCTCTATCATATTGCTTCAATGTACACAGTGCCAATCGGGGAGCTGAAATCATGCAATGCCAGCGAGTTGGGAAATATCCCCAATGGGCAAAAGCATCTGGAAGATTTTTTTTTAACTGAAGGGTTTCCAGGAATCATGATGTAGGAATAGAAATAGGGAGATTGGGTCATACATGAGCCCTCTTACTCCCAAAGAGATTTTTCACTGCTGTCTCAGTATGAACCATTTTTAGTAACCTTGTGGATTCCCCTACCCACCACACCAATGATGACCTTTAGCTGCTCAGATCCTGAGCTGTGGAAGTTCCTCCCTAAACGTATTAAGTTTCTGCACCCATCTCTCATTTTTTAAGATGCCTCTTCAAACCTACCTCTGACCAAACGTTTCATCACGTGCTGTAATATCTCCATTTATCTCATATCAATTTTGCTCATCCTGAGAAGATCTTTGTCATGCTTTACTCCATTAAGGGTGTTATAGAAATGTGCATTGATGTTGCTACTGTTCCATGGTCCCTTTCCTGTCAGTAACTAAGGTTGCGTGTTAATGGAATCAGTCAGATTCTGTCACCTTGTGCCCAACTCCATTTAATTGCAAAAGAATGAAAATAACGAATTTGGATTCATACAGGGCCTTTTGCCACCTCAGGGCATTCCAAAGCATTTGACAGCCAATGGAGTATTTTGTTTGAAATGCAGTCACTGTTTCAATGTGGTAAAGAGTTGAGCAGCCTGAATCTCTGCTGGATTGAGGCTGGAAGTGGTGTTTGGCAATGAAATTTCTCACCGACCGTTCTTGGAGACGGCGATAGAGGTGCCTCTCACCCTCCCTTGCAATTTTCCCTTTTCCCATCCCAATTTTGGGAACACAGTAGTGTTCAGGCTCACAACCTGATGAATTTGTGACCCTTTGTGCGGCACTCAAACACAAAGTGACTAAAGAAATCCCTGTTTATCAGTTTTCAGTTTAGTACAGGGAAATACTTACAAATTGTATTCTTCTCCCCCAGGCTGTTTTTGGTTTAAAACAAAAACACGATGAGAAATTTCCATTTGTACATGGTCATAAATTGGGACAAGTGCCTTTATTCCCTAAACACTTTAACAGAAAGACTTATTGAGAAAATAAGGCCGAACCTTTGGAGCAACCTGGTTATGACTTAGGGATTATGCTTCAGAGAACTCAGTGCATGTTAAATGGTGCATTATCATGACTGTGACTCTCTACGGGCTGAATTCACTGACCTCAGGAAGAAGTCTCACGACACCAGGTGACAAAGGGGCAAACCCTGAAAGCTAGTGGCATTTACTACCAAATAAACCTGTTGGACTTTAACCTGGTGTTGTGAGACTTCTTACTATGTTTACCCCAGTCCAAAGCTGGCTTCTCCACATCTTCACTGACCTCACCCACGCAAGAGTTGGATGAGGTAGTCGTGTAGCAGTATTATCACTAGACTCATTAATCAAGAGACCCAGTGTAATCCTCAGTTCAAAACTCACCACAGTAGATAGTGCAATCAGAATTCAATAAGCATCTGGAATTAAAAGTCTCATAATTGGATAGAATCATTACAGTGCAGAAAAATGCCATTTGACCCATTGAGTTTGCACTGACTTTCCGAAAGAGCTATTAATGCAGGCCTTATCCCTGGAACCGTTCATATTTATTGCTCTAATTCTCACATATTGGGATGCTAAGGGATAATTTAGCATGGCCAATCCGTCTAACCTGCCCTTCTTTTGATTGTGGGAGGAAATCGGAACACAAAGGAAACCCACACAGACATGGGGCGAATGTGCAAACAGGCAGTCACCCAAGGACGGACTGAACCCGGGTTTCTGGCACTATGAGGCAGTAGTGCTAACTACTGTGCCATGATTACCAAGAAACATTTGAGATCTGCCACCTTACTTGCTGTGGTGATGTGGTTGACTCTTAAACAGCTTCTGAATCGGCCCAGCAAACCACTGAATTCATCCCTTGAGTTTGGGAAACATCCAGTTGTGTGTGTGTGTTCACGCATTGTATGTGCTATCAAAGATTACACATGTGTACTTGGGAAGAGTACTGAGAGATAGTTACAGAAACATTGCACTGCATGATCTTACACTGAGGCAAAGGAACAGTCAAATAATTAGGTGATTGGCAAAATGACTTGTAACACGCTCAGGAAGAAAGAACAGGGGGAGGTTTAAAGGGTGTGTCTGAGCAAGGACCACACCAGACCAGTGTTAGAGAATTCATCGTATTGACAGGGATTTAAGGTTGGAAGAAATTTCAAAGGTAGAGGAAGGGGTGAGGCCAAAGTTTTGTAGCTAGAGGGGAAAGAAAGGATTTTGATACTGATATGCTGGGAGATGATAAAAAATAAAACAGCTATTGATTCACATTGCAGTCAGTCTAAAATTTAACAGTTTAATAATGGCAAAATGGTTAGCAGTGCTGCCTCACAGCTCCAGGGACCTCGGGTGAGGATTTACCACCTCACTTCGGCAAGATTGTAAAATCCCGCCTGAGACCGACAGAGTTCTGTTCTGTTCTCTGAGCCTAGCCTGCCCTGTTCCTGTGCAGGCGATGTGATAAAATATCGGCCTTGTGTTCAATTCCGAGCTTGGGTCACTGTCTGTGCAGAGTCTGCAAGTTCTCCCCGTGTCTGCGTGGGTTTCCTGTTGGTGCTTCGGTTTCCTCCCACAGTCCAAAGATGTTTTTAAAGAACTAACCAAAGTCTTAGATAACCCCAACCAATGAATTACTGTTTTAATACACAGTGGCATTTTTTGGGTTTTGTCCAACAAGCCTTATCCATCTAGAGTTCATGGCCAGTTGTAAATGGGCAATAGGAATCATAGACTCAATGGTTAACACTACTGCCTCACAGCTCAAGGGACCGGAATTCGATTCTGGCCTCAGGTCACTGCCTGCGTGGAGTCTGTACATTCTCCCCATTCCTGCATGGGTTTCCTCGAGGCACTCTAGTTTCCTCCCACACTCCAAAGATGTGAGGGTTAGGTTGATTGACCATGCTAATATTGACCTTAAATGTCCCGGGATGTATAGGTTAGCGGGATTAACAGAGTTAACATGTGAAGTGACGAAGATAGGGCGTGGGTGGGATTGTTGTCGGTGCAAACTTGATGGGCTGAATATCCTCCTTCTAATGGGGTTTCTATGATTCAATCCCTTTTATTCCTTCTGATCAGAGGAACCCCAGTTGTCAAATTCAAATTGGTGAATTTTCGGGCACATCAGATCAGCTGATACATCCATTGTTTTTAAGTTAACATTTTCAAATTCAGAAAGATTTTGCAAAATAATGTTTTCTTAATCACCTTGGCAACAATCTGAAAAAGTGCTTGTTTTCACAGATTGCATCCTGTTGGATACAAATGACAGGCAGCTCAAGTCTGCCTGGCCCAAGTCATTCACATTCGTTAATTGATTCTTGCACAATTTAATTTTGTTATACAATCAGATGATAGAATGAATTTAAATAATGATACAGGACAAATCACAGTTTCGTGCACAGTTATTTCATGATAAGATCGGTAATAATAAGAAGCCCTTGCTCTATCAATGCTTGTCATAGGCTTTTTTGGGCCTATTTTCTTCACTATTCCATCTGTTCTTTTATGTATGATCAAAAGATGTGCGAGTTAGGTTGATTGGCCATGATAAATTGTCCATTCATATCACGGGGGATTAGCAGGGTAAGTATGTGGAGTTATGGGGATAAGGCCTGGGTGGGATTATGGTCAATGCAGACTCGATGGGCTGAATAACCTCCTTCAGCACTGTATGGATTCTATGGTTCCCTTTCACTGATAGCAAAAGGCTTCAATTCCTTGTGCAAGTTGTTGCCCTTCACACACAAGTTTACAGTACGCATGTATGCATGTTGACAGATCACTTTTGTAATACTCTGGAAAGTCAACTTGTATTGGGGCCAAACTTTTCTCAGTCTTTATTTATTCAAGTTCTTTATTTATTAGTATCACAAGTAAGTTTACATTAACAGTGCAATGAATTAACTGCGAAAATCTCCTAGTCACCACACTCTGGTGCCTGTTTGGGAACACTGAGAGAGAATTTAGGCCAATGCAGCAAACCAGCACATCTTTTGGACTGCGGGAAGAAACTGGAGCACTTGGAGGAAACCCACGCATGCCTGGGGAGAATGTGCAGACTCCACAGAAACAGTGACCCAAGGTGGGAATCGAACTCAGGTCTTTGGTGCTGTGAGGCAACAGTGTGAATCACTGTATTTCTGTGCAGCCTTGCTCAAGGCTGTTCCATCATTCAGTTAGTTCAGGGCTGATCTCTACATTGGCATCATTTACCTGCCTTTTGTTTATATTTCTTAATACTCTGAACAATAAATCTGTGAAGCATCATCACTTAGCCCTTTAAGTGTTGGTCCCTTCAGACAATCTTGTGATGTACTCCTTCCAAGAGCAGTCCATCTTTTCTGAAGTTTGAAATCCAGTTGGATGCTTACCCAGTCTCTGTACAACTAAAGCATCAATTCTTCTCTTTCCCTCTCCACATTGCATTCCATCTCTTGTAGTTTAGTCCACTCATTTATTCTGCCAATGTCCCCTTGGGAACTGTAATTTTATCCAGAAGGTGGAAGAGATTGATGGGCTGAAAGGCCACCTTCATCTTTCATAAAGTCACAGGGAGATACAGAGAAGATAAACCATTTGGATCACCTTAACTCATCCATCAAAATAAAATCTTTAGTCAAACCATCATGTCACCAGTGAGAGGGTATTGTCTCTATCGAAAAGACCATTCAATGGCTGTTCAACAATTTGTGGCATCCTGATATTCTAAGAGGCACTATATCATGACAAATTAAAGGAAGGTGATGGCCTAGTGGTATCATCGCTAGACTATTAATCCAGAAATTCAGCTAATGTTTTGGGGACACGGGTTCAAATCCTGCCACCACAAATGGTGGATTTTGCATTCAATTAAAAATATTTGGAATTAAGAACCTATTGATGACCATGGAACAATTGTTAGAAAACCCTGGTTCACTAATGTCCTTTAGGGAAGGAAGGAAATCTACCGTCCTCACCTGGTCTGATTTGCACAGCCACAGCAATGTGGTGACTCTCAACTGCCTTTGGGCAACTAGGGACGGGCAGTAAATGCTGGCCAACCAGCAATGTCCATGTTCAATGAATGCATAAAGAAAAGCTTTCTCTTTTTTTAAAAATATAAGCATCTTACATAAATAACGCATTGGCCGAAATTTTATCGGCCCTAATTCTGCGGGTAGACAAAGCTCAGAGAACAGCAATCTTCATTGGCCTCGGGTGGAATCGTACGATCCTTGTTCTTCCCATTGATTGAGAATATTAAGATACATTTTCACACGTTAACTCATTTTGACATTGACAAGATTGCCTTTTGAATTTTTGAAATGGGAGCTCTAGGTGGCTCGAGCGTGATGCAGAGTGACACTGTACCTACTGTGGTCATTCATGAAACCCTGCCTCTTCACCTCACCCTGTGCTTGTGGACTGGTGTCCCTCAAGCTATACATATAATCGTCTCTCTCACTGTCTTTAATAGAGAGAGATGCCTATGGTTCTTTGTGGTTATTGCTAATTACCTTAACCTTACCTTTTGAACTCATCAACACTGCTTGATAAAGTTAATCTGAAATGTCAGTCAGGCTTATGCTTTCAACCAGTGACTTTTCATTGACTTTTATTGAGCCAGTGTTGACTTGAATGACCTTACATCAATCATTTTCAGAGCTGTATATACTTATATATAAATGTATATATGTTTTCATTGGGAACTTGGTGCACTTTTTCACATGTACACTCACACACAAATGGGTCAATTTTATTTTAATATTTTTTGATATATATATATATGTATTTGAGATAGAGATATATGCATATATTTATTATCATGCTTTATAACTAATCAATTTGTGTATTGGTTTCCAATTGTTTTAACCATCTGGGAAGGTGTAATCCATTGCTAAGTGATGACAAAATGAATGAGAACCCATTCAGCAGAGGTTATCAGCATTGACTATTCACTAAATCTAATGTGTTTCCTATCGTGGAACAAGTGTGTAAAACCTTTCATAGCATTCAGTGTTTCTACCTCTTTATCTTTCCAATCAATGTGCCGCAATGGATTTTCCAAAAGGATTAATGGTCACTGACGGTATTTAGAAAACAAAAGTCATTTGATTAGCGACTTGTAGTTCTGAATATTCAGGTACTAGCATCACAGAAATGTACAATTTACAGCATAGAAGAGGCCAATTGGCCCATCACAGCTGTGCCAGCTCTCTGATAAAATCCATTTTGTCCTTTTTGTTATTATGCCTAGTTGCTATAAGGATAAACAATAAATGTTCATTTATTGAGACTAGACATCTGAGAACAGTTATAGAATCATAGTATCCCTACAGTGTAGAAGGAGGCCAATTGGCCCATCGAGCCTACAATCCCACCCAGGCCCTGTCATCTTAACCTGACATATTTACCCTGCTGGTCTCCCTGACATGAAGGGGCAATTTAGAATGGCCAATCCACCTAACCGACACAACATTTTGACCGTGGGAGGAAACAGAAGCATCCATAGGATACCCACACAGGCATGGCGGGGGTGGGGAAGGGGACGTGCAAACGTCACACAATCAGTGATCTAAGCTGGGAACCGAATACGCGCTCCTTCTGCTGTTTGGCAGCAATGCTAACTGCTGTGCCACTGTGCTGCCATGTTATACATAAGTATGAAGTACAAAGACCTCAGAGCTGTGTGCGAGTGCTCTGCTCAAAGCAAAGATAAAAGTGAAATTAAGACTGGATCACAGGCTACATTTCCTTTCTAATGATATCATGCTGCTATCCCAAAAAAGACACAATACATGATTGCCTGAAATACATTACCCTTCTGCCTCCTCTTTTTAAATATTCATTCGGTTTAAATAGGCTTACATTAACACTGCAACAAAGTTCCTGCAAAAATCCCCTAGTCACACACTCTGGCACCTGTTCAGAGATAGTGAGGGAGAATTTAACAGCATGTCTTTCAGAAGTCAAAGGAAACCGGAGCACCCAGAGTAAAGCTACCCAGACACAGGGAGAATGCGCAGGTTCTGCGGAGATAGTGATCCAATCCAGGAATTGAACCCAGTTAACCATTGCGCCACCGTGCCACCCCACTCTTTCTAAAAAAAACTGTGATGGAAAATGCTTCCACCATTCTTTGACTATTCCATGTCCTGAAATCCTTTTGCATAAAAAAAAGCTTCTCCTAACCTCGTGTTTCATTCATTCCGTCATGATTTCAAATTTGTGACCTTTTGACACTAATGTAAATGGTTTCCTCGATTTAACTGCATCTGCAAGTTTGAATATCTCTATCAGATCTGTCTTTAGCTACTTTTATTCTAAATGTAAATGTTCCAGTTTTTCTCATCTTTTCTCTTAACCAGAATATTTTACTTTTCATATCATCTTTTTTGAATTTCTTATATACCGTCTCCTATTTCATAGGAACATAGGAATTAGGAGCAGAAGTGGGCAAATTCAGCCCTTTAAGCCTGCTCCATCATTCAATCAGATCATGGCTGATCTCTCCCAGGCCTCAAATCCACATCCCCACCAGTTCCCATATCCCCTTCTCCCTTTTTTCTATAAGAACGATACGTATCTCCTTCTTCAAACCATTCAACGCTTCAGACTCCAATGCGTTACGGAACAGCAACTTTCACAAATTCTCCACCCTCTGCGAGAAGTAATCCTCATCTCAGTTTTCAATGTATTGCCTTTCAACCTATACCTATGGATTGTCCTATGCTTAAGAGGAAACATTTGGTCTACATTTACTTAATCAATCCCTTTTAGTATTTTACATACCTTGATCAGATTGTCTCTTATCCTTTTAAACTCCAGGGAGTATAAGCCCAAACTGTTTAATCTCTCCTCATACGTCAACCCTTTCATCCCTGGAATCAATCTGATGAACCTCCTCTGAACTGCCTCTAATGCCACCATATCCAGGAGAACAGGGCATGTTTTTCTTTATGCTTCCTGAAGTCGGTGACAATCTTCTTTGTTTTGTTGACATTGAGGGGGAGACTCTTGTTGCTGCACCAGTTCACCAGATTCTCTATCTCGTTCTTGTTCTCTGTCTCATTATTATTTGAGATCTGGACCACTATGGCGGAGTCGTCAGCAATCTTGAAAATCGTATTTGTGGGGAATTTGGCCGCACAGTCATAGGTGTATAAGGACTTATCTTGCATTAAGTTGATCTTTCTCTACACTCTAGTATGACTGTAACACTACATTCCTCATTCTCTTGTTTCCTTCTCTATGAACGATATGTTTTGTCTGTATAGTGTGCAAGAAACAATACTTTTCACTGTATGATAATGCACGTGACACTAATAAATCAAATCAATTCAAACCATCCTTCCTCAAATAAGGAGACTGAAACTGGACAATATACACAGATGTGTTCCACCAAAACACTGCAGCAACAACACTTCTCTACTTTTATACTTTAATCCCTTTGCAATAAACTAAAGCATTCCATTTGCCATTTTTATTGAGTACTGTATCTGCATATTGACTTTCTGTGATTCATCTTTATATCTTTCCCAAATGTGGTGCCCAAAACTGGACACAATTGCTCTAGTTATGAATAACCCAATAAGTTTAACATGATCTCTTTGCTTTTGAGTTGTCTGATCCTGTTTATAAAACCAAGATTTGCAGATCTTCCTTTTGTGGCTCTATCAAATCCCCCTCCCACAAGGATGTATGTGTTTGAACCCCAGGCTCTCTGCTTGTCTACTTTGTGTTTAGTATTTTCAACCTCAGGATTCATCTGTCTGTTCCACCCACTAAACATTGGATGATCTTCTGAACTCATCCACAGTTCTCTTGACAATGTTTGCCATTTTTGGATCATTTACGATTTTCACGTCTCCATACTTGGGTCTTGTTTTGTGTGTTTATATGTGACAAAGTCAATAATCTCAACACTGACCCCTGGAGGTCATCACTGTTAAAACTTTCCCATTTGAATAAGTTCCACAAACCAAAACTGCTTTCTGTTCTTTAAACAGTTTTGTATCCATGTTGCCACAATTTGATGAATACCGTCTGCCTTAATTTTATCCCCAAGCCTCTCATGCAGTAGTTTATCAAACATCATTTGATAATTTCCTATGCATGTCATTTTCTTTATCAATCCACTCCTTGATTGCCCCCTCAATTAACTGTGTCTGCTGTAACTCGCTTTTGACAATACAATTTGGCTGCCCCTAATTAACCCATGCCTTCCTGAGTGAATGTTAATATTATCGTATATTGTAACTTCTATAAGTTTGATCACTGCTGATGCTAAGTTGACTGGTCCAAAATACAGCTTGTGCGTGAGATCTCTCACCAATTTTTGCAGACGCACTATAGAAAGCATCCTTTCCAGATGTATCACGGCTTGGTATGTTTCCTGCTTGACCAAAACTGCAAGAAACTACAAAGGGTTGTGAACGTTGCCCATCACGCACACCAGTTTCCCATCCATTGACTCCGTCTATACTTCCTGCTGCCTCAGAAATAATGTGGAGATGCCGAAGTTGGACTGGGGTAGGCACGCTAAGAAGTCTCACAACACCAGGTTAAAGTCCAACAGATTTATTTGGTAGGACAAGCTTCCATTAGGTGAGTGAGAATTGGGTTCACAAACAGGGTATGTATAGACACAAACTCAATTATAAGATAATGATTGGAATGTGAGTCTTAAGAGTTAATCAAGTCTTTACAGGGACAGACAATGCGAGTGGAGAGAGTGTTAAATACCAGTTAAAGAGACATGTCAGATCTCTGCAAGACGCGCCGCATCATCGACACGGTACATACTCTTGTGACTCGTCCAATGTTGTCTACCTGATGCACTGCAGGAAAGAGGTCCCGAGGCATGGTACATTGGGGAGACTATGCAGACGCTACAACAATGGATGAATGGACACAGCTCGACAATCTCCAGACAGGAGTGTTCTCTTCCTGTGAGGAACACTTCGATTTGGTGATGCCGGCATTGGACTGGAGTAAGCACAATAAAAGTCTCACAACCCCAGGCTAAGGTCCAACAGGTTTATCTGGCAGAACTAGCTTTTGAAATCTCAAGCTCTTTCTTCAGGCAAGTGAGGACTTGTGTTCACAAACAGGGCACATATGCCGTATGATCTATGCCCTATCAAGTCATGCTACCTGACTGAACAAAACCCTCTAATCTTCCGGGGACCACATCCTTCTATTTCCATCTTAATCATGTATTTGTCAAGACATCCCTTAAAAGTCACTATTGCATTTGCTTCCACTATCAGTGCCCATTCCCCCTCATGAATGGTGAATGTTGACAAATATTCCTGGCAAAAGAACCAGCAGGATCTTCTCTCAATGCACCAGACCAATCCTGGATGACTAACACAAGCCAATATAAAGGAACATCCATCTGGATGAAGGAAGATGAATTTGATCTTGGAGAACAGAGGGAAAAGAAAGTTAATGGTGCCCTTTTTCATCCAACTAGTTACAGCACAAGCAGCAACTTCCCCTTCCAAATTATTTATTCCAATGTCAGGATGGAGGTAATCAAATGGAGGCTGGTGATCTCCACGTTGATATTTTGAAGAACTAACTGAGGCCTTGGATCACCCCAGCCATTCAGAGATGGGAAAATAGGATTTGGCATGTGTTTCTTGCATGCTGGTACAGACTTGATGGGCCGAAGAGCCACTTTTGCACTGCAGAGAGACCATAGAAACCCCCCACAGTGCAAAAGGAGGCTATTCGGCCCATTGAGCCTGCACCAACAACAATCCCAACAAGGCCTTATTGCCACAACCTCACTCACTTATTCCAGTAATTCCTCTAACCTACACATCCTGCGACACTATGGGCAATTTATTATGGTCTATTAACCTAAACTGCATATCTTTGGACCGTGGGAGGAAGCTGGAGCACGTGGAGGAAACCCAAGCAGACATGGGAAGAATGTGCAAACTCCATACACATAGTGAGTCAAGCTGGGGATTGAACCCAGGTCCTTGGAGCTGTGAGATAGCAATGCTAACCATTGTGCCACCTTGATTCTATGATTCTTATTGGCCATTAGGAACTGGCCATGAGCTCTAGATATGGGACAGCATGGTAATATCGTGGCTGGTGCTGCTACCTCACAGGTTCAATTCTGCCCTCGGGTCACTGTCTGTGAGGAGTTTGCACATTCTACCCATGTCTGTACGGATTTCTTCCTCCACAGTCCAAAGATGCATGCGTTAGGTGGATTGGCCATACTAAATTGCCCCTTGGTGTCAGGAGAAGTAGCTAGAGTAAATGCATTGCTTTATGGAGATAGGATGGAATTGTGGTTGGTGCAGATTCGATGGGCCAAATGGCCTTCTTCTGCATTGTAGGATTCAATAGATTCTATGATTCTAGAAGGAGAAGGTTTGTTGGACAAAACCAAAAATGTCACTATGCATTAGAACAACAATGGTTACAGTAATTCATTAGTCATGATTGACTTTGGATTATTATGAAGAGGCCAATTTCTTACAATCTCCACCTCAGAAGATTTATTCTGGCGCACCCCACGTGAATACCATGGTGTCCTTACACACTGTGTTTCTGCGTTGAAATGCTACACTCACCCTATAAATTTCTTTCCCAAAACATTTACATGAAATGGATTCCAGCAGAATGATGAAAATAATTTTTGATTTGATATATTATTATCACATGTATTAAAATACCGTGAAAAGTATGACGGCTGGTATGCTATGCAGACAAAAAGCATATCATTCATAGAGAAGGAAAGAAGAGAGTGCAGAATGTAATGTCACATCATAGCAAGGGTGTGGAGAAAGATCAACCTAATGCAAGGTAAGTCCATTCAAAAGTCTGACAGCAACAGGGAAGAAGCTGTTCTTGAGTCAGCTGGGTACGTGATTTCAGACTTTTGTATCTTTTTCTCAGCGGAAGAAAGTGGAAGAGAGAATGTGCGGGGTGCATGGGGTCCTTAATTATGCAGCTTGCTTTGCCGAGGCAATGGGAAGTGTAGACAGATTTGAATGGATGAGAGGCTGGTTTCCGTGATGAATTGGGCTACGTTCATGATCTCTTGTAGTTTCCTGTGGTCTTGGGCAGAGCAGGAGCCATACCAAGCTGTGATACAACCAGAAAAAATGCTTTCTATGGTGCATCTGTAAAAGTTGGTGAGAGTTGTAGCTGACATGCCAAATTCCCTTTGACTTCTGAGAAAATAGAGACATTGGTGATTGATATAATAAGATTATGTTGATAAGCAAGTATTTTTTGTGCTAAAAATGACCAATAAAGGTATCCTTCTAGAGTTTAACATTCATGGATGCTTTTTTTGAGTTTCCACAGACAATCACTAATTAAGGCTACATGTGTTTTCTGTATATAGAGGGGACCATTAACATTTGGTGTGAACAATGCATAATATACTTTAATGCAACCAACTAGTATATTTTATTATATAGCTGGATTAAAAATCGATGAAGAGATATATTGAAACTGCAAATTATGGGTTCCTTTGTGTGCTTCTGCTGAGGATATATTTAGAAATTCAACATTATTGGATTTATTAGCTGCTATCTTCCATTTATGGTCCCTAGTTCAGGTCACGCTTGGAAGTAAAATATCTTCTCCACATAGCAAACAGAATTTTAATGGTCTCCACTTGGTCACATACTCTCTGCCAGAGATAAGGTCTCCAGCCTGTTCAATTCTCCTGTTAGCTATATTCTCTCAGACCTCAGTAAGAATTTAGCAACACCAATTTTTAATCCAACCGATTTATTTGATAGTAAAATTGCGAGCTTTCAACACTCTGTGTCTTCCTTACATCATGACTTCTCTCAGACCTCGCAGCATACTTGTCAGTTGTGTGGTGCTGGGCAGGTCTGACAGCATCTATGGAGTGAGAATGGAACCAATGCTTCGAGTCAGGATGACCCTTCATCAGAGTGAAAGATAAGGAAAATGGGACAAGGTTTATAATGTGAGGGCGGGGGAGCTGTAATTGATAGGGATGGCACAGACAGAAAGACAAAGCTAATGTAAATTGTGATGGTAAAGAATGGTGCTATTGGTATCCATGAAGAGATTAAATATGTAAATGGCAAAACAAAGTAATCCAAAGGCCCGGGCTGCAGGTGATGTGGGTTCGAATACCATTGCGGGATTTGGTGGAATGTTGGTCCCCTTGCTTTTTTTTCAACCTCTTGGTGTCGAACTTGCTTCTCCCAGAGATTTTGGGGCCTTTTTGAGTTTCTGTTTTTTGTGCAGACGTATGGGATCTTTGACTTCAGCTTCAAGTCTCGTTGGTCACGTGCACGGACCTGACCAATGTGAGAAAATCTAAACCGTGCAAGTGCAGGCGTGGGAGGCTCAGGACTTGTCTGATCCTGGAAAGGCCAACAACAGAGCTGAAGATGAAGGTTAATTTTAGATAATTACATAAATTTTGAATCCTTTTCATGGCACATTGGGAGATTGTCATGTTGTAACACATAGGTGGGAGCCATTTGCTTGGGCAATGATCCTTGCTCTTGAGTTATCTTCTATTTGCTATGACTGCAATAGTACATTCTGCACTCTGTTATTTCCTTCTCTATGAACAGATATGTTTTGTCTATATAGCGCATATGAAATGGTGCTTTTCACTGTATGTTAATACATGTGACAATAATAAATCAAATCAAATCAAACATAACAAACTTTCCATCGTCAGAACAAATCATTCTACCAGCCTATTTCAGACAGGGTGATGATGTGTTGAATGCTGTTCGCCTTTAATGGCTTTGATTTGATTTATTATTGTCACTTGTATCAGTATACAGTGAAAAATATTGTTTTATGAGCATTGTACAGACAAAACATAGCGATTAAAGAGAAGGAGAGGGAAGAGTGCAGACTGCAGCGTTACAATCTTAACTGGGGTAAGCTCAGCTTAATATATGACAGATCTATTTAAAAGTCTGATGGCAGCAGAAAAGAAGCTGTTCTTGAGTCGGTTGGTATGTGACATCAGACTTTTGTATCTTTTTCCCGATGGAAAAAGGTGAAAGAAAGTATGTCCAGGCTGCCTGGAATCTTTGACTATGCTGGCTACTTTTCCGAGGCAGCGGAATTCTTGTGAAATTAAATGCAGTCACTTGTCACACAAGTTGTTCAGGGTAACTATAGAACATAGGACGTAGAACATTACAGCGCAGTACAGGCCCTTCGGCCCTCGATGTTGCACCGACCAATGGAACCAATTTTATGACCCTTTATCCTAAACTATTCCAATGCTATCCATGTGCCTATCCACTGCCCGTTTGAACGCCCTTAAACTTGATGAGTCCACAACTGCTGCAGGCAGGGCATTCCACACCCTTACTACCCTTTGAGTAAAGAATCCACCTCTAGCATCTGTCCTATAACTACCAACCCTTAATTTAAAGCTATGTCCCCTCGTGTTATCCATCTCCATCCGAGGAAAAAGGCTCTCGCTATCCACCCTATCTAACCCTCTAATCATCTTATATGGCTCAATTAAGTCACCTCTTAGCCTTCTTCTCTCTAATGAAAATAACTTCAAGTCCCTTAGCCTTTCCTCATAAGACCTACCACCATACCAGACAACATCCTGGTAAACCTCCTCTGCACCCTTTCCAATGCCTCAGTCTCTCTTCATAAGACCTGCCCTCCATACCAGGCAACATCCTGGTAAACCTCCTCTGCACCCTCTGCAATGCCTCCACATCTTTCTTATAATGTGGTGACCAAAACTGTACACAATACTCTAAGTGCGGCCGCACCAGAGTTTTGTACAGTTGCAGCATGACATCTCAGCTCCGAAATTCAATCCCTCTACCAATAAATGCTAACACACTATACGCCTTCTTAACAACCTTATCAACTTGAGTACCAACTTTCAGAGATTTATGCACCTGTACACCGAGATCTCTCTGCTCATCTACACTCATCTACAAGAGTCCTACCATTGGCTCTATATTCTGCACATATATTACTCTTACCAAAGTGAATCACCTCACACTTATCCATATTAAACTCCATTTGCCAGTTCTCGGCCCAGCTCTGCAACTTATCTATGTCCCTCTGCAAACTGTAACATCCATTCTCACTGTCTACAACTCATCCGACTTTGGTGTCATCAGCAAATTTACTAACCCATCTCTCTACACCCTCATCCAGGTCATTTATAAAATAACAAACAACAGTGGCCCCAAAACAGATCCCTGAGGTACACCACTAGTAACTAAACTCCAGGTTGAATATATCCCATCAACCACAACCCTCTGTCTTCTATCAGCTAGTCAATTCCTAATCCAAATTGCTAAATCTCCCTCAATCCCATGCATCTGCATTTTCTGCAGTAGTCTTCCATGGGGAACCTTATCAAATGCTTTGGTAAAATCCATATACACCACATCAACTGCCTTACCTTTATCTACCTCTTTGGTCACCTTTTCAAAAAACTCAATAAGATTTGTGAGGCACGACCCTCCCTTCACAAATCCATGTTGATTATCCCTAATCAATTCATTTCTTTCTAAATGACTATAAATCCTTTATAATTCTTTCCAAAGCTTTCCCCACAACAGATGTAAGGCTCACTGGTCTATAATTTGCAGGATGGTTTCTACTCCCCTTCTTAAACAAGGGGACAACATTTGCCATCCTCCAGTCTTCCGGCACCACACCTGTAACCAACAACGACATGAAGATCAAAGCCAAAGGCTCTGCAATCTCCTCTCTAGCCTCCCAGAGTAACCTGGGATAAATCCCATCTGGCCCAGGGGATTTATCTATTTTCATACTCTCAAGAATAGCTAACACCTCCTGCTTATGTACCTCTATCCTGTCTAGTCTACAACCCTGTATCCCAGTATTCTCCCCAACTCCATTGACAATTTCCCACGTGAAGACCAACAAAAAATATTCATTCAGTGCCTCACCAATCTCTACACCTATCTATATCTTCCAAAAATCTCGCTCAGTATTCCCATTCTTCTTTTTGAGTACATTGTCTTCAGGCCATTTCAATTGTACATCAACCACAATGAGAAACGTAAGTCAAACACATCGCTGCGGATCTGGAATCACGTGTAGGCCAGACCGGTCAAGGATGGCTGATTCCCTTCCCTAAAGGGCAGTTGTGAACCAGATGGGTTTTCATGTTAAGCCATGATGTGTGTTCTCTCAGATAGTCATGAAGATATAGAATACTCTTCCCCAGAAACTGGTGGAGGCTGGGTCATCAAATATTTCTTTAGGCTGGGTTATACAAACTCTTGATTGGTAAGGGAGTCATTGCCTCTACTACCAATGTCTCTGCTTTCTCAGAAGACGAAGGAAATTTGACATGTCAGCTACAGCTCCCAAAACTTTTACAGTTGCACCATAGAGAGAGTTCTTTCTGGTTGTACCACAGCGTGGTATGACTTCTGCTCTACCCAAGACCGCAAGGAACTGCAAAAGGTTATAGTTCTTCAGCATAAGTAGCACAAATGGACCCATAATTTGCAGTTTCAATGTATCTTTTCATTGATTTTTAATCCAGCTATATAATAAAATATATTAGTTGGTTGCATTAAAGTATATTATGCATTGCTCACACCAAATGTTAATGGTCCCCTCTATATGCAGAAACCAACTGTAGCCTTAATCACTGGATTGTTTGTGGAGCATACATGAATGTTAAACTCTAGAAAGGTATTTTTATTGGTCATTTTTAGCACACAAAATACATGCTTATGAAGGTAATTGTATTATATCAATCACCAATGCCTCTACTTTCTCAGAAGATTAAGGAAATTTGGCATGTCAGCTACAACTCTCACCAATATTTACAGATGAGCCAGCTTGGTATGGCTGCTGCTCTGCCGAAAACAGCAAAGAACTAGAAAAAGTCGTGAATGTATCCCAATCTATCACATAAACCAGCCTCCCATCCATTGACTCTGTCTACATTTCCTGCTGCCTCTGCAAAGCAACCAGCATAATTAAGGACTCCGCGCACCCTGGACATTCTCTCTTCCACCTTCTTCCTTTGAGAAAAAAGACACAAAAATCTGAGGTCACATATCAACCAACTCAAGAACAGCTTCTTCCCTGCTGCCATCAGACTGTTGAATGGATATACCTTGCATTAAGTTGATCTTTCTCTACACCCTGGCTATTATTGTAACACTACATTCTGCGGTCTCTCCTTTCCTTCTCTATGAACAGTATGCTTTATCTGTATAGTGCACAAGAAACAATACTTTTCACTGTATGCAGTGACAATGTATCACAATAATAAATCAAATGCCAAATCAACGGGTATAGGAATGAAAGTGCACTTGAAGCCACAATCAGATTAGCCATGACCTTACTGAATGGCAGAGAGGACTCAGGGGACTGAATATTCATCACTGAGTCTGGCTTTCAATTCCAGATTTTATTAATTGTATTCAAAATTCCATCATCTGCCCTGATGGGATTTGAACTCATAATCCCCAAAGCATGAGGGTCGCTCTTTTGATCACAAGCCCAGTGATATTACTACGACTCCACCACCTTCCCCTATGTACAGCTTGGACTCCTTGTGTTCTTTTGTTAGCTTATTGTCCATACTGTTACTTGTCCAATGTTAGTTATGAGTCACTATGTGAAACTTTGAAAGGCATCTGAAAAATCCAAATGCATTACTGCATTCACCATGCCCAGTCTTTCTATTATTTTCTTCAAACTATTCAATAAGGTTGGCCAAGTGTGACCTTCTCTTTTGAAATGAAGACTGACTACTTACAATCTCTGATGCTTCTCAATTGCATGTTTGAGTAAGAATTCCATTATCTTTCCTAAAACCGACATAAAGCTAATTGCTTTATAGTTTCTGGACTTGTTCTTTCTTCCTTTTTATGCAGCTGTCTGTAGGATGCCAACCCTTTTGCTAAGGAATTATAAATATAGATATATACGTACTATTACAGATATGTATATTATCTACATAAATACATATATCTGTAATAGGGCCTCTGCTATACCTTCCCCAATATCATTTGCATAGATGGCATCTATCTGGACTCGGGATAAAGAGAGGAATACGTTAGGGATAAGTTTTTCACTTAGTAGGTGGTGAGTGACTAGAATCGGCTGCCGTCGGTGGTGGTGGAAGTGAATTTGATAGGGTCTTTTGAGAGACTTCTGGATGAGTACATGGGATTTAATAGGATTGAGGGTTATAGGTAGGCTAGTATGTAGGGATATGATCAGCACAACTTGTGGGGGCCGTAGGGCTTGTTTGTGCTAAGTTTTTCTATGTGCTATGTTCTATGTTACCAAGGTTAGGATGGCATAGTGGCACAATGGCTAGCATTGCTGGCCCATAGTGCTAAAGACCCGAGTTCAATCCCAGCCTCGGGTAACTGTTCGTGTGGAGTTTGTACATTCTCCCCCTGTCAGTGTGGGTTCCCTCTGGCTGCACCAGTTTTCACCCACACTCCAAAGATGTTAGGCTAGGCAGAATTGATGCTTAATAGGCCTCCTTCTGCTCTATAGGGATTCTATTTGCTAATGACCCAAGAAGTATCGGTTAGAGTATTAGTGGGGTTAAGCATAGGGCCTGGGTAAGATGCTGAGTCAGTGCAGACTCGGTGGGCTGAATGGCCTTCTGCCACACTGTAGGGATTCGATGAAAAGTTTAGGTTGTACAGATACACTAGTTAGGGTTAGGCATAAGACATAGGCCATTCAGCCCATCTAGTCTGCTCCACCTTTCAATGAGATCTTGAGTGATATGATATGATAATTCTCAACTCTACTTTCCCACCTTATCCCCATAGCCTTTGATTCCTTTACTGATAAAAAATGTCTATCTCAGCCTCGAACATACTTAATGATCCGGCCTTTACAGCCCTCTGTGGTAAAAAATTCCACAGATTCACTACCTTCTGAGAGAAGAAATCCTCCTCACCTCTATCTTGAATAGGTGACCTCCGTCAGGAAAAAATACAAATTTCTGAGATTATGTATCAACCGACTCAAGAACAGCTTCTTTCCTGCTGTCACCTGGCTTTTTAATGGACTTACCTTGCATTAAGTTGATCTTTCTCTATAACCTAGCCATGACAGTAACACTACATTCTGAACTCTCTCCTTTCCTTCTCTATGAACAGTATGGTTTGTCTGTACAGCACGCAAGAAACAATACTTTTCATTATGCTGATACACGTGACAATAATAAATCAAATCAAATCAAAATCTTATTCTGAGATTATAAGTAAGCATCACTAAGAGATACAAGTTTCCCTGGGATTGGTAAGATTTGAAGCAGCTGATAGATGGCAGGACATTTATCCGGAAGAATCATAGAATTATTACTATGCTGAAGGAGGTATTTAGCCCACCCAGTTTGCACTGACTGGCCAACAGAACGACTTAGCTAGGCCCTATCCCCATAACTATGTATTTATCCTGCTAATCCCTAATCTACACATCTTTGAACACGAAGGGGCAATTTAACATGACCAACACACCTAACCGACATATTTTTTGACACTAAGGGACAATTTAGTATGGCCAATCCACCTAACCTGCACACATTTGGGACAATTTATCATCGCTCTTTACCTGTACATCTTTGGACTGTGAGAGAAAACCAGAGAAGCCAAAGGAAACCCACACAGACATGGGGAGAATGTGCAAACTCGACAATTGCCAAGGTCAAAATGGGACCCAGGTCACTGGCCCTGTGAGGCAACAGTGTTAACCATTCTACCACTGTGCCACCCCAGCAGGAATGGTAAGCACTTTTACAGATAAAGAACATTCTGGCCTGGCACCTCAGAAGTCTAGCACCAAATCCCAGAGGAATGGATTTCAAACAGTTCATCCACCATAGCCCATGAGGACAAGATTAGACAAAGTTTCAAAAGGTGGTGAATGGCAAACATGCAGAATTCGATCTACACATTAGACTGGCTACCTAACGTTGTTCACTTGTCAGTTCTCAATGGAGGATAATCTAAATTATTCTCTCCAATTCATATCAATCTCAGACACATAACTTTAAATTCATAAGCCACAAGCAGTTACTGCTAAATTACTGTCTCATAGAACATGTAGAACATAGAACAATACAGCACAAACAGGCCCTTTGGTCCACGAGTTGCGCCGATCACATCTACAAATCCACAGACCTATCTATAACCCCCAATCCTATTCATTTCTATATGCTCATCCAGAAGTCTTTTAAAAGACCCCAGTGAGTTTGCCTCAACAACCTCTGACAGCAGACGGTTCCATTCACTCACCACCCTCTGAGTGAAAAACCTACCCCTGACATCTCCTTTGTATTTGCTTCCCTGCACCTTAAATCTGTGTCCTTTCATAGTGACCATTTCAGCTCGGGGAAATAGTCTCTGAGAGTCCACCCTATCTATCCCTCTCACCATTTTATAAACCTCTATCAGGTCGCCTCTCAACCTACGTCGCTCCAGTGAGAAGAGTCCCAGCTTCCTCAACCTATCTTCATAAGGTCTGCCTCCCAATCCAGGCAGCATCCTTGTAAATCTCCTCTGAACTCTCTCAATAGCCTCTACATCCTTCCTATAATGAAGCGACCAGAACTGCGCACAAAACTCCAACTGGGGTCTGACAAGAGTCTTATAGAGCTGCATCTATAATCGAAGGCTTTTGTAGCCTCTTGTTTGCTTCATCGAGTAAACTCAGACAATAATTAATTGTATACACAATTTTTTTTAAGTTTCTAAATGCTGCTAACTACAATTCTGAGGCTGATAAATAATTGTTCGTTCGCGACTTGCTTGTCTGGCATTTTTTTACATAATTGGCCAGAAAGGGCAAAATCAGTCATGTACTCAATGATGCAGATCCTAATGGGAGGTTCGTCTGTAAATGCTGACACATTCTGAACTGACTGATGGAAGAACTGTTCGGCAGCCCATAAATGGACATCATTCAACATCAGTGTGCTAGCCTTGGCTCTGTTGGTAGCCTGCTTGCCACTGAGTTGTGAGTTCAATGCTTCCTCCGGCGATTTGATCGCTTAATCCAAACTTTACGTTGGATGAAATATTATACTGAAACTCCAGCTGACTTTTCTTTAGCTTGTATTTATTAGTGTCACAAGTAGGCTTACATTAACACGGCAATGACATCACTATGAAAACCCCCTAGTCTCCAAATTCTGGCGCTTGTTCAGATACACCGAGGGGGAATTTAGCATGGCCAATGCAACTAACCAGCATGTTGTTTAGACTGTGGGAGGAAACCACTGCACCCGGAGGAAACCCATGCAGACATGGGGAGAACATGCAGACTGCATATTGATTTTGACCCAATCTGGGATTTGAACTCAGGTCCCTGGCACTGTGAGGCAGCAGTGTTAACCATTGCATCACTGTGTCACTCTTTCCTGTTGAATAAACAAGATCACATGGCACTATTCTGAGCAAGACCATGGCAATTCACCTTGGTGCCTTGGCCAATATTCATCCCTCAACCAAATATCACTGAAAGAGATTTTCTTGCCACATATTTAATTCCTGTGTGAGAACTTGCTGTGCACATTTGACATTTCAACCAAGAACTCCAATAGCTGCGAAGAATTTTGGGACGTCCTGAGGATGGGAATGACGCTAAATAAGTGCAAGCTTTTTGGCAAGGATTTGTGGAATGGGAACACGAACCTGGCCAATCAAGATCCTCACTCATGGTTCTTCATAGAGTGTCTACAATGCAGAAAGAGGCCACCCACTCCTACCCCCTCTGCTCTATCCCTGTAACCCCATGCATTTTCCATGCTTAAAACACTCAACCGACACATCTTTGGACACTAAGGGGCAATTTAACATGGCCAATCCTAATTTGCACATGTTTGGAATGTGGGAGGAAATCGAAGCACCCAGAAGAAATCTACGTAGACACAGAGAGAATGTACAAACTTCACAGAGACAGTGGGAAACTTGGAATCGAATCCAGGTCTCTGGTGGGATGTGAGGCAGCAGTGCTAACCACTGTGCCATCATGTTGCCTTTTTGCTCTGCTTTCACCAGAGTTGGAGTTAGATTGATGGAAAAGGGCTGGGGAATTTCAACTCCTTCATTTTTAACAATATTGCGCACGTCCTGCAAGTTTTCCTGCTCCTGTCCCTATACGCCATACCTAACAGTGTTCAGCAAGTAAAACACTCACTTAGTCCATCAAATCTGTGCCAATGTTTTTCTTTTTTTCAAAAAAAGTTCATTCAGAGGATGACAGCCCTCAGAAAATTCCTGCATGTATTTCCCTTAACTGAATAGCTTGAAAGGCCATTCCAGGAGGCAGACTCCATTGGCCATTCCAGGAGGTCAGACTGGATACGGAAGGCAGGCCTCCTTTCCGGTAGTAGATTCATAATCAGTTAAGGTTTTACAGCAATCTGGTAGTAGTGTGGCCCTTCTAAGGGTGCATTTCTTTAGGGCCACACATTCGGCCTGAATCCTATGGCCAATTGAGGTGGGTTGCTGAGTCAATTGAGAGCAAGGAAGGCTATTCGAGTTTAAGGAGGTCCTGCAGTTGGGAGCCAGGGTGGAGTGCTGTATCGTCGCATAGTTGATCTTGTCTGACATTTTGTTGTAAATACTTATTTATCGTTGGCAATAAATCCTTTGTTGCTTTGAGCCACATCCAGCCGCATTCAGTTTATTACACACATGATCACCAACATTGATGTTAGCGTTTAATCCCAGATTTATCCATTAACTGAACTTAAATTCCATAGCAGCTGTCAGGAGAGTTAAATGCACATTGACGAAATATTAGTCTAGTAACATAACACAAGGCTCTCATTCTCTAGTGTTTTGAAATGTTAAGAATCTGATCCTCATTTTATTTGAGTGTGTTAACACTTCACTGGGCCAGAGGTTAAAGAAATTCCAGTATAGTCCAATGGCAGGTAAGCACAAGGACCCAGAATTCCTCACTTCACTGGGTTGGCCAACTCTGGGGTAGCAACTGACCTCAGTATCCACAAGGCCAGTGAGTGGCAGGGCCAGTTTGCTGGGTTAAGAAAGAAACAATTATCTGCTGGGTGGCAGAGTGGTGCAATGGTTACTACTGTTGTCTCATAGCTTCAGTGACCCAGGTTCAATTCCCGCTTTGGGTGACTGTGTGGAGTTTGCATGTTCTCCCCGTGTCTCTGTGTGTTTTCCCTGGGTGCTCCTGTTTCCTTTCACACGCCAATGATGTGCGGCTCAGGATGACTAGCCATGCTAAATTTTCCCGTGATCGGGAGACTAGCAGGGTAAATATATGCGGTTACAGGGATAGAGCCTGGGTGAGATTGTTGTCAGTGCAGATTCAATGGGCCAAATGGCCTCCTTTTGCACTGTAGGAATTCTACAATTTAGTACTCCTACTCAGTATGGTCAATCCCAAAATTTGTTTTGATTATCATATGTATTAGTGTATAGTGAAAAGTATTGTTTTTTGCAGACTACAGAGTAAATGCATACTGTTCATAGAGAAGGAAAGAAGCAGGGACAGAATGTAAAGTTACTGTCATAGCTAGGGTGTAAAGAAAGGTCAACTTCATATGAGGTCGGCCCATTTAAAAGCCTGATGACAGCAGGGAAGAAGCTGTTCTTGAGTTGGTTGGTATGTGTATTGTTTCCTTGATGAAAAAAGTTATTTTAAAATTTATTTGTTAGTGTCACAAGTAGGTTTACATTAACACTGCAATGAAGTTACTGTGAAAATCTCCTACTTGCCACACTCTGGTGCCTGTTCGGGTACACTGAGGGTGAATTTAGCATGGCCAATGCACTTAACTAGCACATCTTTCAGATTCGGGAAGGAAGCTGGAGCACCCGAAGGAAACCCATGCAGACATGGGGAGAACGTACAGGCTCCAAACACACAGTGACCCAAGCTGAGAATTGAACCCAGATCAGTGGTGTTGTGAGGCAGCGGTGCTAACCACTGTGCCACCATACCACACACAAGGTGGAAGGTGGAAGAAAGTATGCCCGGGGAACTTGGGGTCCTTGATTGCTTTTAGCATGCATCAAGTAGAAAGACCAACACTGCCACCTCCTCAGGGCATCCATGGATGGACAATAGATGGCAATCTTACCTGTGTCACTCACATCCCAAGAACAAACCAAAAGACTGGGAAAACTTACCAACTCTGAGTTAATTAAACTGTTGACCTGTAAATCATGATAAATATTGTTTGATTGAGCGCTCCCTATTTAGGATGTAGAAACAAAATAAATTCTCAGTTTTTTCCTTGATTCCAGAATTTTTCGGAAGTTGGTGGAAGAAAGTATGTCTCGGGGGTGCATGGGGTTCTTGATTATGCTGGCTGCTTTGCTGAGGCAGCAAGAAGTGTAGACAAAGTCAAAGCAACAGAAAAGAGGAACTCGAAAATAAACAGCCCGTACGAAAAGTACACACGTAAGCATTGTCTCAGTACTGCGCTTTAAACAATGCTTGCACCCGCTCCTTCCCCTCTCCAATGTGAAATCACCTGCCAAAATCTACGGTCTGCATCACCTTCACTTCTTGCAAAACCCCTAGCTGCTGAGTGCAGATAAATTGACACCAGCCAGTCCGCTACACAAATGTCATGTGCTGAAACTTCGCCGCACCTCAGATAGCCTTTTGTTCAAAGGGTCCCTGGGGTTGTTTTCTGACATTTCACAGCACATTGTGCGGCTGACTCTACTACACTTCCCTCTCCTGATATCTCACTGTACAGATTATGTGTTCTGCATTATCATAATTGTTTTGACTGCCCTTTTTGTTCACGCAGGTCCGACGATTCTCTGCTGGGGTTTGAAGGGAAATCCAATGCAATGGTTCTCAAAGGATTTCAGCAAAACCAGGTACTTATTATCATTAAAAGGCCGCAGCTTTCAGCTGTGCGGGATAAATGAAGAGCTCGTAAAGCACCGGGTGAAATGCAAGAGAACAAAAGAAAATGAATTCATCCTTCTTTCAAACATATGCAAGCTGATGATTATTTTCACTGGAGGCTCACTGCCTGTTCACATGAATGTTAAAAGATCCCTAGGTGCTATTTGAAGAACAGCAAGTTGTTCTCCTGATGCTCCTTCATCAACCTATGGCATCAGAGAAAGAACAGGTTGATTAGCTGCCAGCCTGCATAAGTGTTGAGTCAATGGGCCAAGTGGCCCTTAGCTGCACTGGAATGTTTTATCATTGTACCTCCCCCCATTCCATCACTGCTTAGGGGGATCTGGAAGTCTTAAACAGTCACTAACTTGATTTGACTGCACTGCAGCAACCAGTGACTTCAAAAGTAATTTATTGGAGGTGGCATGGTGGCACAGTGGTTAGCAAAGGAGCCAGCTTTGGCCACTGTCTGTGCCGAGTCTGCAGCTCCTCCCCATGTCTGTGTGGGTTTCCTCCGGTTTCCTCCCACAATCCAAAAGATGTGCTGGTTAGGTGCTTTGGCCATGTTAAATTCTCCCTCAGTGTACCTGAACAGGCGCCAGGGTATGGCGAATAAAGGATTTTCACATGACTTTGTTGAGTATTAATGTGAATTCACCTGATGAAGGAAAAGTTCTCCAAAAACTCATTATTCTAAATAAACCTGTTTGGCTTTAACCTATTGTTGTGAGACTTCTTAATGATAATGTAAACCTACTTGTTACATTAATAAATAAACTTTAAATAATAAACTCTCTGCATTACAGAGGATAAAGGCATAGATTTATTTAGCACCTTTCACAACCTCAGGACTTATCCAAATATATTTCACAGTCAATGAAACATTAATGTAGTATCCAACAGGGTCTTTTGCCAACTCTGAAATGTTTTGGTTACTGACTATTCTATCAGTAGAAACAGTTTCTCCTTGTTTGCTCTACAAACACAACTCTTAATTTTGAACACCCATATTAATTCACCCTTAGAACCATATTAGGCTGAAAACTCTGTTCTCGTCTTCTCATTATGAGGTGCGGATTGCAGACTATTGAGGTCGCAGCAAAATCAGGCTTATCAGCAGTAGTCATGGGAGCAATCAGGATTGGTGCCAGATATGGCATTTCCTCGTTATCTTAAGGTCAAGTGAGGTCAAGTGCCATTCTCCAGTCCACGCCATGACTAAGGCAAAAAGAGAAAAGAAAGAACACGCAGGCATTTGCATAGCACCTTTCACAGCCTTGGACCCGATCCACACACATGAAATATTATTGTAATGTAGTTGCTGTTGAGAGAGCCAGAACAGTGAATGTCTGTTTAGCTTGCTTCCAGAAACAGCAACGTGTGAAGGACCAGAGTTGGCAAAAGATCCTATTGGATAATACATTAATGTTTCATGGACTGTGAAACATGTTTGGATAGGTCGTGAGGTTTTGAAATGTCCTGTATAAAATCTATCTATTTATTCTCTGTAATGCAGACAATTTATTATTTAAAGCTTATTTATTAGTGTAACAAGTAGGTTTACATTAACAGTAAGAAGTCTCACAACAACAGGTTAAAGCCCAGCAGGTTTATTTGGAATCATGAGTTTTCGGAGAACTTCTCCTTCATTATGTGTGTAGACATTAACACTTCAGTGAAGTTACTGTGAAAATCCCTTAAGTCGCCAAACTCCAGCACCTGTTTGGTTACACTGAGGGAGAATTTAGCATGGCCAATGCACCTAACTAGCGCATCTTTTTGGTGGCATGTGGCACAGTTGTTAGCATTGTGCCAGTGACCCGGATTTGATTCCCAGTTTGGGTCACTGCCTGTGTGTAGTCTGCACATTCTCCCCATGTCTGTATGGGTTTCCCCTGAGTGCTTTGGTTTCTTCCTTCAGCTTCAAGATGTGCGGGTTAAGTGGATTGGCTATGCTGAATTGCACCTTGGTGTCACTTGGTCTAGCTAGGATAGATGCATGGGGTAATGGGGATAGAGCTTGGTTGGGATTGTGGAGAGGACAGACTCAATGGGCCAAATGGCCTCCTTCTGCATTGTAGGATTCTACGATCTATGATCTATTTCAGTAATGTTCGGTTGGGGGATAAACACTAGTTGGGGCAGAGGGAAAAAAAGTCCTCTGCTGTTCTGTTAACTAAGAGGGCAGATAGGTCCCCAGTTTATTGTTTAATGCAATGTCCCCTGTTATCAATAGCCTTGGGGTTACCATTGACCAGAAACTGAACTGGACTAGCCATATAAATACTGTGTTTGAAAGAGCAGGCCAGAGGCTAGGGGTGGAATTTTATGGCCTCACTTGGCCTGAAACCATGAGATTCTGCTTGAGGTCAACGGACCTTTCCATGTTCCACCCCTTCCCCATTCCACTTCCTGCAGCAGACAGAGCAGCAAAATTCCAACAGAGGAATGCCACGGTGAATAATTCAGCTCCTGACTCCCCAAAGCCTGCCCATCATCTACAACTTGTAACACAAGTTAGAAGTGTAATGGAATATTCTCCACTTGCCTGAATGAGTCCAGCTCTGAGAATATTCAAGAAGTTCAACACCATCCTGGGCAAAGTGGTCCCACTTGATTGGCATTCCTTCTACAAACACTCACTCCCCCCACTATCAATATGCAATGACATTAGTGTGTACCATCTGCAAGATGCACTGCAGAAATTCACCAAAACTCCTTAGATAGCACCTTCTAATCCCATAACCCTTACCATCTAAAAAGGACAAGGACAAAAGATATGTGGGAACACTACCACATCGAAGTTCCTCTCCAAGTCACTCGCCATTCTCACTTGGAAATAAAACATCATTCTCACTGTTTCTGGGTCAAAATCCTGGAACTCCCTCCTTAATAGCACTGTGGGTGTGCCAGATCACTTGGAGTGCAGCAAATCAAGAAGACAACTCACGAATATCTTTTCAAGGACAATTAGGGATGGACAATAAATGCTAGCCTAGCCAGTGATGTCCACATCTGATTAATTAATTTAAAAAAACACAGTTCAATACTATGGATAGGAATCATTTTCTTGTTCTTAAATATCTGGAGCCAGATTTACAACCAGAACGTGCAAAATCAGAGACCAGTGTTCTCAACTGAGATTTGGGGGAGGGCAATGGCCTAGTGGTATTATCGTGATCCAGAAACTCAACTAATGTTTGTTGGGGGCACGGTTTGAATCCCACCACAGTGGAATTTGAATTCAGTAAAAATATCTGAAATTAAGAATCTACTGATAACCATGAAACCATTGTCAATTGTCAGAAAAAAACCCATCTGCTTCACTAATGCCCCTTTCGGGAAGGAAATCTGCCTTCCTTACCTGCCCTGGCCTACAAGTGGCTCCAGAGCCACAGCAATGTGGCTGACTCTCAACTGCTCCTTTAAAATGGCCAAGCAAGCCACTCAGTTCAAGGGGGGATAGGAATGGGCAATAAATGCTGGGACCAGCCAGCGATGACCATGTACTGCAAATAAGTAAGAGAAAGCTGGTTTATGAGACTTGGACATTCCCTTTCTGAACTCAGCCACCTGCTGCCATACCGAATTGAACCATCAAGAGAGATATTTTTTGCGGAGTCTTAAATAATTGCACTCTGTTGCTAGGTTTAAAAAACGCTTTGTGATGGTAAAACTCTTTATGATGTATCACGTAGCGTCTTAATGAATCCCTAAAGCTTTCAGCTGATTCCAACTTAACAGAATTTTTGCATGAAGCATTTATGAAAAAGTTTTAATGCCTCATCGTGGGAAGTTTAAACCGCACTTTAAATACCTACGGTATTTATATTTAGCCCACAGTGTGACTGTGAGAAAGACAGTTTGGTTTTGGTCTAATGAGACCTGCTCCCAATAATTGGTTTAATTGATATTTAGTCAGCACAAGCCGATCTATTATCACTGGATGGATTGAAAGACTGTTCTGTCTAATGACTATCCAGGAACTAGATTAAATGAGAGAGGGTAGTCTCAGTTTTCCATGAGCACTGACACATAATACAATAGTAATCTTGTATCAGAGCTAACTTGCATTAAATTTTCAATCTCACAAACATGGGGAACCTTTTCTTTCTTCATTAATGGGACATGGGCATGGGTGACTGACCAGCCTTTATTGCCCATCCCAAATTGCCCTGGGCTACGCCATTCCAAGAGTCAACTATATTAATGTGAGAAATAACAGGTGTCGCAGAGCTGCATGGGGAAGGGACTACATTTTTGAGATGTTGGCCAGAATTTTACCACCTGGCCTGCCACAGAATCAGGCGAGGCTGGCATTGGCCTTGGGTGATAACTTACGAGCCTCAGGCTTGCGAGGTGGTAGATTTCCAACAGTTATGACACTGATCTACCCCTGATGCTCACACCTGGGGTGGGGTTTTCTGACCACCCTCGTCCTAAAACCAGAAAATCCCACCCGAAGTCAATGGACCTTTGCATGGCCTGCCCCTTGCCCGCTACAATTCCCATAGCGGGTGGGACAGGAAAATCCCCTCCACACCCAGATGCCTGAAATATTCCATTCGGAATATTTTAATGCCTTCCTTGTTGAGGAGATTAGAAGTGCTAGCATAGACTCAATGGGCCGGATGCACTGCAGGGACCTTATAATTCTATTGGAGGTTAATTATGCAGGCAAGGAGAAATGGCCTAATGAGTGCAAAAAATACTCTCAGTACTGACACGTGATAGAACTGCACAGAGATTAGTTCCAGCGTGTTATTAGGATATTAATTCCAGATTATGTTATGTTTATAACATAATCTAGGCTGACCCTTCATTATTATTGGTGCTGTCTTTTCACAAATTCACAGAATCAGACAGTGCAAAAGGAGGCCATTTGGCCCATCATGTCTGCACCGATCACAAACCCACCCAGACCCTATCCCCATAACCCCATGCATTTTACCCTAGCTAGTCCCTCCTCATGCTAAGGTGCAATTTAGCATGCCCAATTCATCTGACCTGCACAACTTTGGAGTGTGGAAGCGAACCGGAGCACCTGGAGGAAACCCACAAAGCCACGGGGAGAATGTGCAGACTTCGCAGAGAGAGTGATTGAAGCTAGGAATTGAAGCCTGGTTCCTGGTACAGGGAGGCAGCAGTGGTAACCACTGTGCTGGCCCCTAACCCCCAGGTTTTAAACCAGGCACTCTGTCTCCCTCATCAAGCAAATTACTGCGGTTGCTGGAATCTAAAACCAAAAGAGCAAATGCTGGAAAATCTCAACAGGTCTGACAGCATCTGGAATGAGAGAAAAGAGCTGATATTTCAAATTCAGGTGACCCTTTGTCAAAGCTCCTTCTGTCTCCTTTGTACGTTAAAGATCCTAGGGACTAATCAAAGAAAATCGGGAAGTTCTTATCATGTCGTAGCTAACATTCCTTCCACTGCAAACAGAAAATAAATCATCCATTTTCTTGTCATTTAAGGAATCTGTGCATGCACAAAATGATGTGATCACATTGCAATGGTTACTGCACTTCACAATAATGGTATGTCTTTTGAAATATGTCTGCGAGCGATAACCTAATTGTAAGTTCTTCATTCTGCCAATCGAGCACTCTCAGACGGGATTAATTCCTATTGTGCTGCCCACTTCATCGCGTAATAGAGCAATTTCAAAAACTAGGACCTGTATTTCTGACGCGGTTGATGCATCCACTTTCACCAGCTGACCGTGCTAACCCTCCACTTTATGAAATGGCAGCTTTGCCGAACATTGGTTACCAACTTCTTCCCTGTCCCTGGTTGTTCCATTTTGACAGATGAGACAAATTGGGGCATGCTTGAGTGCAGACTATTAGATTCACTCCAGCAAAGCCCTCTTGGAAAAATATTCCACTTGGGTGGAAGATGAATGGGGTCCGTTTGGGATCAGATTTTTGAAGATTGTTTTGAGAGGCTGGAACCAACTCAATCCTTTGTGGAAGACTTTGTCATTTGCTCTTCCCCGCAGTGCGGTACTCCAAAATGCTATTGATTATTGATCTGCCTAACCGGCTCATTGATACAATCTGCAATAATATACATGTTTCTGAAGGTTGAAGTTCTTCCAATTTAAATTGAGATAACCATGCCAATCAATGCACTTTCTAAGTTTATTTTTTAGATGTGGGCATTACTGGCAAGGCCAGCTTACATTACCATCTTTAATTGCTCCTGAACTGAGTGGCTTGCTTGGTCACTCAGAGTCACAGAATCATAGAAACCCTAAGTGCAGAAGGAGGCCATTTGACCCATCGTGTCTGCACCGATCACAATCCCAACCAGACCTTATCTCCATAACCCCATACATTTACCCCGCTCAGCCTTGTGACACCAAAGGGAATTTAGCATGGCCAATCCACATAACCTGCATGTTTCTGGACTGTGAGAGGAAACCGAAGCACCCAGAGGAAACTCACACAGACGCAGTGCAAACCCAGTGACCTAACCTGGGAATCAAACCTGGGGTCTGGCCTGGTATCTGACACTATGAGGCATCAGTGCTAATCACTGTGCCCCTATACTGCTCTGATTCACTTTTCTGTGGGTCTGGAGTCACATATTGGGCAAATCAGATAAAGATGGTAGATTTCCTTCCCTAAAATTAGGAAATTCAAAGAGACATGGGTGTCCTTTTCATGAGCTGCTTAAAGCTAAATGCACAGTCAACTAGGAAGGTAAATGGTATGTCGGCCTTTATAGAAAAATGAATCATCATAGGATCCACATAGTACAGAAGGAGATAATCAAATCTGCATCAACTCTCTGGCAGAGTATCTTACTCAGGCCCTCTCCTCTGCCCTAGCCCCGTAACCCTACGCATTTATCATGGCTAATTATTCTAACCTACATATCTCGGGACACTAAGGTGCAATTGAGCATGGCCAATCCACTTAATCTGCACATTTTCAGACTGTGGGAAGAAAGCAGAATGCCTGAAGGAAACCCATGTAGACTCTGGAAGAATGAACAAACAGCACACTGACAGTTAGAAGTTAAACCTGTGTCCCTGCGTTGTGAAGCAGCAATGCTAACCACTGTGCCGCCACACCACCCTTTGACGGTGTAGCCCAGTTGGATTGAATAAGCGAGTACAGATGCCCTGCTGCAATTACATAGTCATGATGTAGAGATGCCGGTGTTGGACTGGGGTAAACTCAGTAAGAGTCTGACAACACCAATTTTAAATCCAACCGATTTATTTGATAATAAACTTGCTAGCTTTTGGCCTTTATAGCCTTTGTCAGATGAATGAGATGTTCTTCATTCGCCTGACGAAGGCTACAAAGGCCGAAAGCTTGCAAGTTTACTATCAAATAAATCGGTTAGATTTAAAATTGGTGTTGTCAGGCCTCTTACACAATTATATAGAACTTTGGTGAGGCTACAGATGGACTCCTGTGTGGGGTTTCGGTCTCCTTATCTAAGGAAGGATATACAGGCGGTCTTTGACTTTATGACATTCAAATTATGCTGGATGTCAGTTATGACATTCATAATTTGACACCCTGTTTCAAATTTACAACCCCTGGTTTGACTTTACGATGTTGTTTCATGGCCAGTTGGTCGTTACCAACTATTATGTCCCTCTCTGTTCTGCTTTTCATAACCTCAGGAAGAGTAAGTTGCCTCTTTGAAAGTATGAGGCACTAATGCTGTAAGGCAATTATATTGAAGGAAGATAACACACTCTTCGGTGAAAATATGGCATCATGCTTTGCTCCAGGAACCAAACACCCATTTATAACATTGTTCCTTCAGGGAAAACCAATTCTGACTTGTGGTGTTTCAATTTGCAACTGGCTTCCGCAAACCAGTTGTGCCATCAGCATTTCCCATAAAAGGAGAGCAATGAGTGCTCACCAGACCAAATCTTGGGATTCGGAATTGTCTTATGAGGGAAGATTGAGGAAACTGGACCTGTACTCTCTAGATTCTCAGGATAGATGTGGATATGATATTTCCCCTGGCAGCTGAGTCCAGAACAAGGGCAGGATCAGGGACAGGCCATTTAAGACCGAGTTGGGGAGGAATTTCATCACTCAGAAAGTGACGATCCTTTGGAATTCTCTCCCTCAATCATTGAACATGTTCAGTGGAAACCCAAAAACAAGCCTCCCTCCAGAGCTAACCACTGTGTGCCATCATGCTGCCCCAGGAAACACATGGAGGCAAATCCAAAGTCCCTCAGATGCGAAAAGAAATAGAAATTAAAAGAAAGAAGTCAAAATATTTTTGATCAAATGCCAGGAAGGAATCACAATTGGGAATCAGACTGAAAATAGGAAGTTTAAAAGAGATGTGAAAATTTAAAGAAGAGAGACAACATAGTGACTCAATGGTTGGCACTGCTGCCTCACAGCGCCAGGGACCCGGGTTTGATTCCCGGCTTTGCCACTGTCTGTATGGAGTTTACATGTTCTTCCCATGTCTGCGTGGGTTTCCTCTGGGTGTTCTGGTTTCCTCCCACAGTCCAAAGATGTGTGAGTTAGATGGATTGATCATGCTAAATTTCCCTTTAGTGTCAGAGGGACTGGCTACAGTAAATGCGTGGGATTATGAGGATAGGGTCTGATGGGATTGTGGACGGTGTAGACCCGATGGGCTGAATGACCTCCTTCTGCTCTCTCGGCATTCTATGATTCAAATGGTAACGTGAAAAGTGAATGGCAGCCAACATGAAGGGAAATTCCAAAGTCTTCTACAGGCAGCAAGATGGTGATAAAAGGAGGAACAGAGCTGATTTGGTCAAACGTTTTGATCATATGCATATCAGGAAATTCTCAGTCAAATTCTCCTTCAGTGTACTTGAACAGGTGCTGGAATGTGGAGACGAAGGGATTTTCACAGTAACTTCATTGCAGTGTGAATGTTAACCTACTAATAAATACACTTAAAAATTTATGAACAAGGGCCCCAAAACTGATCCATAGGGAACCCAAAAACAAACCTTCCTTCAACCCAAAAGAATCCATTAACCAATATTCTCTTTCTCTTGTCACTCAGCCAATTTAGTATCCATGTTGATACTGTTCCTTTCACTCTATGAACCATAAGTTTGTTCACAGGTCTGTTGTCCATCATTGTATCAAATGCATTTTGCAGTCTGTGGACACCAACACATTACCCTCACTGTTTTCCGGAGCTGTGATTTTGAAGAGTGGCTGCTTGCTGGTGAGACTATTGAAGTTTGAAATCTTTCTTTAATCAATAAGTTTAGGTCGCGGGAGTTTTTTTTTGTTTATTTTGGCGCTCCGTAGCGGGAGATAGGCGCGGGGACTGCTGGGAAGGAAGCGCAGGACTATATAAATAACGCCAAGGTAGACAGCGGGCAGCGTCGGGAGCGGGCAGTGCAGTGAGGTGGGGAGCAGAGTGAGAGCTGTAAGGGCTTAAGCTCACTGGGCTTGAGCAAGCGCAGGCTTGGACTTGGTAAGTGGCTGGACTCCTGTCCCACCCAAACTCTAGGGCCCATACCTCTAAAGGGGGTGTATAAAATGTCAGGGTCGATGATAAAACGCGTCCGCTGTGTTCGCTGCCATATGTGGACATTCTTGGAGGCAGCACGTCTCCCGAAGGCCCATATATGCACAAAGTGTTTGGAATTGCAACGATTGAGGGCTCGGGTGAGGCAGTTGGAGCTGAGACTGGAGGGTATGTTTATAGTCAGAGAGAACGAGAGGCTAATGAACAGGGACCACAGTCCAGAAGGGACCCCAGGGCCTATGAGGAGGGATGGGTGGGTAACAGATAGGAAGTTGAAAAAGAAAAGGAGTCATGGCACTAAGATCACCCCAGAGGAGGCATCCCAGAACATCAAGGGTAGGGCAACAGCTGAGGTAGAGAGGGCAAGGGAGGGGGATCTAAATGCCCCAGAGGACGGCAGGAGTGAGGGATGTGAGATAGTGGTGGGGGATGAGAAGGTCAAGGGGATTGACAGGCGGTTCTGTGGGCAAAAGCGGGACTCCAGGATGCTAGTCTGCCTCCCTGGAGCTGGGGTTCAGGATGTTACGGAGAGGGTAGAGGGAATTTTGAAGGGTGGAGGGGCTAAGGCTGATGTAATAGTCCACGTGGGAGAGAAGGATGTAGGAACAAAGTGCAGGGGGGGATGTACGTAGGCAGTTTAGGGAGTTGGGGGCCCGGCTGAAGTGTAGGGCCTCCAGGGTGGCATTCTCTGGGCTGCTGCCGATGCCTGGGAATGACAGGGTTAGGAACAACGAAGTGCTCCAACTGAATGCGTGGTTGAGGGATTGGTGTAGGGTGGAGGGATTCAGATTCTTAGACCATTGGGAAGTCTTCAGGAGGGAGGGGCATCTATACAAGAGGGAAGGGGAACAGTTGTCTGGGAAGGGCACCCATATTTTAGCTGGGAGGTTAGCTGGAGTGTTTCGGCAGGGTTTAAACTAATATGGAGGGGGGTGGGGAGATAGAGGGAACTTGGAGTGGGAGAGAGATTGGTGACAGGGTAACTCCGGAGAGTAGGAGGGAAGATCAGAGAGTGCCTGAGGGCCTTCAGTGCATGTGTTTTAATGCGAGGAGTGTGACTGGCAAAACAGATGAACTGAAGGCAATAATGTTCGAGAGGAAGTTAGAAGTGGTGGCGGTGACTGAGACGTGGCTAAAGGAAGGGCAGGACTGGCAATTGAATATTCCGGGGTACAAGTGTTTTAGGCATGATAGAGGTGGTTTGAGGAGAGGAGGGGGAGTGGCGTTATTAGTTAAGGGTCACATCATAGCAGTGCAGAAGGAGGGTGGTATGGCTGAGTTAGGAATTGAGTCGCTATGGGTGGAGTTGAGGAATAGGAAGGGAGAGGTTACTATGTTGGGTGTGTACTACAGACCGCCCAACAGTCCACGGGCCGTGGAAGAAGGGATATGTAAGGAAATTTTAGATAAGTGTAGGAAGAATAGGGTAGTTGTAATGGGAGATTTCAATTTCCCTGGGGTAGATTGGAAGGTGCCGAGAGCGGAAGGTGCGGAAGGGGAGGAATTTGTACAGTGTGTTTTAGAAGGGTCCTTGGATAGTATGTGGATAGCCTGACTAGAGAGGGGGCTATACTGGATCTGGTTCTGGGGAATGAGCCAGGGCAGGTGGTTGACGTTGTAGTAGGAGAGCATGTGTCTAATAGTGACCACAACTCTGTCTGCTTTAGGGTATTAATGGAAAAAGATGAAGCCTGCCCTAAGGGGAGGGTGTTAAACTGGAGGAGGGCTAGATATAGCCAGATTAGGCAGGATCTTAAGGATACCGACTGGGATAAGCTGTTCGAGGATAGGTCGATGCTGCACGTGTGGGAATCTTTCAAGAGAAAACTAAAATTTTTGCAGGATAGACACGTGCCGGTAAGGAGAAAGGATGGGAAGGGTAGGATTAGAGAACCGTGGGTTACTAAGGATGTTGAGGACTTGATCGGGAAGAAGCAGGAGGCGTACGTTAGATCCAGGCAATTGGGGACAGAGGCAGCGCTGGAAAAATATAGAGAGTGTAGACGGGATCTTAAAAGGGGTGTCAGAAAGGCAAAAAAGGACCACGAAATGGGTTTGGCAGGTAGGATTAAGGAAAATCCTAAGGCATTTTACTCCTACGTAAGGAGCAAAAGGATGGTTAGAGGGAAGATTGGACCTCTTAGGGACAGAGGAGGGGATCTATGCTTAGAGCCTGAGGGGATGGGGGAGATCCTGAATGAATACTTTGCGTCAGTATTCACGCAGGAGAGGGACCTGATGTCTGATGCTGGCTTTGAGGATTTTGAGGACCCGTTAAAGGAAATAATCATTACGAGGGACGAAGTGTTGGGGCTTTTAGGTAGCATAAAGACTTATAAAGCTCTGGGGCCTGATGGTATTTATCCCAGGCTGCTAAGGGAGGTGAGAGATGACATTGCTGGGCCTCTGACGTAAATCTTTGTTATTTCTTTGGACACAGGTGAGTTCCCAGAGGACTGGAGGATTGCAAATGTAGTACCGTTGTTTAAAAAGGGTCAAAGGGATAACCCAGGGAACTATAGGCCGGTGAGCTTGACTTCAGTTATAGGTAAGCTAATGGAGAGGATCCTCAAAGACAGGATATATGAGCATCTGGAGCGCTGCGATCTGATCAGGGATACGCAGCATGGCTTCGTTAAGGGGAGGTCATGCCTTACGAATCTAGTAGAATTTTTAGAAGAGGTGACAAAAACGGTTGATGAAGGACAAGCCGTTGATGTCGTCGACATGGATTTCAGTAAGGCGTTTGACAAGGTTCCCCATGGTAGGCTGATAAAAAAGGTGAAGGCGCATGGGATACAGGGCCAGGTATGTAGATGGGTTGAGAACTGGCTTGGGAGGAGGAGACAGCGGGTAGTAGTGGAAGGCTGTTTTTCCAACTGGAGGTCAGTCACTAGTGGTGTGCCACAGGGCTCAGTACTAGGACCTCTTCTATTTGTGATTTATATAAATGACTTGGAAGAGGGGGTAGGTGGTGTGATCAGCAAATTTGCTGATGACACTAAGATACTTGGATTGGCGGGGACTGAGGAGCAGTGCCAGGCAATACAACAGGACATTGATAGGTTGGTAGATTGGGCAGATAGATGGCAAATGGAATTTAATCCGGATAAATGCGAGGTGATGCATTTTGGCCGGAATAATGTAGAGGGAAGTTATAGGATAAAAGGTAAAACTATCCGGAATATAGAGACGCAGAGAGACCTGGGGGTGCAGGTTCACAAGTCTCTGAAGGTGTCAGTACAGGTGGAGAATGTGATAAAGAAACCGTATGGTATGTTAGCCTTCATAGGAAGGGGTATAGAATACAAGAGTAGGAGTTTGATGTTGCAAGTGTATAGAATGTTGGTTAGGCCTCACTTGGAGTACTGCATCCAGTTCTGGTCGCCGTACTACCGGAAGGATGTGGAGTCCCTGGAGAGAGTGTAGAGGAGATTTACCAGGATGCTGCCTGGTTTGGAAGGGCTGTCTTACGAGGAAAGGTTGAACGCACTGGGGTTGTTTTCCCTTGAAAGACGTCTGCTGAGAGGGGATCTATTAGAGGTATATAAGATTATGAGGGGTATAGATCGAGTAAATGGTGGTAAGCTTTTTCCACCATTAGATTCGGATAGAACGAGGGGTCACAGCCTTAGGGTGAGGGGCGCTATGTATAAGACTAATATTAGAGGGCATTTTTTCACACAAAGGGTAGTGGGGGTGTGGAATGCACTACCGAGTAAGGTGGTGGGAGCAAGCACGCTAGGGTTGTTTAAGGGTCTCTTGGACAGCCACATGAGCGGTCTGCAGATAGAGGGATATAGGAAGACTGTTTAAATACTTTAATTGTTTCCACAGGCTGTTCGGTCCACCTTGTTGACCAACAAGGCGCATGCATTTGGCAGGTCGTGCGAGGGCTGCTCCTGGATGTTACTTCAGGAGTGGCCTAGTGCTTCATGTCGTTAGTGTATGCTTAAACTGGACCATCAGATGGGCAACATGACAGCTCAGAGACTATCGCTGTTGCTGTGCAGACACATGGAGTTGGGCCTGTGTCTGCGGGAGTTTGCGCGTTCTCCCTGTGGTTGCGTGGGTTTTCTCCGGGTGCTCCGGTTTCCTCCCACATCCCAAAAAATGTGCTCTTAGGCTGATTGGGTAACAAATTGTCCCTATATTGGTCTCTATATGTCATTAAGACGTTAGGATGGCGGCGCGGGCTCGTTGGGCCGAAGGGCCTGTTTCCCGTGCTGTGTTGTTCTTTGTTCTTTGTTCTTTGTTATCAATCCTCTGTGTTGCTGATCTTGGGGTTTGTACATAACTCGGCACATCATCGAGGGCCAAGGGGCCTGTACAGTGCTGTACTGTTCTATGTTCTATAAGGGTTTGTTTAGTACTAGAGCTTCAGAGGCTTGTACAATTGAACAGGAACTATTTATCGGTGACACATAATATATACATGCAACACAACAGAACAGCAAAGCCCTTCGACCCACAATGTTGTGTGCCTAGCATGACATCAAATTAAACTGATCCCTTCTGCCTGCCCTTGGTCACTATCCCTCTACTCCTTGTATATTCATATGCTAATCGAAAAGCCCCTTAAACCACTCTATCGTACTTTCCTCCAACACCGCCCCTGGCAGCGCATTCCAGACACCTGCCACTCTTTATGTAAACACTTGCCTCTCACATGTCCTATGAAATTTAACCTTAAGTCCATGCCCCCTAGTACAGGACATTTCCACAGAAAAAGATTCTGACGGTCAATGCTATCTATGCCTCTCATAATTTGATAAATATATACATCAGGTCTATCCTTTGCCTCCACTGAGAAAACAACTCTATTTTGTCCAGCTTCTCCTTCTCACTCTCTGATTCAAATGGTAACGTGAAAAGTGAATGGCAGCCAACATAAAAGGGAATTCCAAAGTCTTCTACAGGCAGCAAATTGGTGGTAAAAGGAGGAATAGAGCTGATTAGGTCAAACTTTTTGATAATATACATCTCAGGAAATTCCCCCCTGTAATCCAGGCAGCCTCCTGGTAAATCTTTTCTGCCCCTTCTCCAAAGCCTCCACATCCTTCCTGCGATGTGATGACCAGAATTCAACGCGATACTCTATGTGGCCTGACGAAGTTTTATAAAGCTGCAACATGACATCCCGACTCTTGTACTCAATTCCCTGACCATCAAAAGCAAGCATGCCATCTGCCTTCATTACCACCCTATTTATTTGTGTGGCCGCATTCAGGGAGATGTGGAATCGAAGATTCCTCTGCACATCGGTGCTGCTCAGGGTCCTACCATGAACTGTATATTTACCCTTGACATTTGATCTACCAAAGTGCAGGACCTCACACTTGCTTGGATTAAATCCATCCACCATTTCTCTGCCAATATTTGCTACTGATCTACATCGCACTGTATCCTTTGACAACATGTGTACAAAGAATAGCCCAAACTAAAAACTAACTTCATATTGATCCCTACTTGAGCCTGTCTGTATATATCTTTAGCTCTGTCTCCTGTCAACTGTCTGTCTGCACCATACTGTGGGAGGGACTGTTCTCCAGTAGCACATTAATGCTTACTACGCCAAAAATGCTTGTTACATTATTGAAGAATTCCAGAATGTTCGTCTAATATGATTCCTTAAGAAATCCATGTTTTTTCCAGAAACTGAGACCCTATTAGCAGTGACTGCATGAGTTTTTAAGATGTTTTTAACAAAATGTCCGTTATAGTAACTAGCCCGGTATGTATTGTCTATCTCTAGTTACCCTTCAGCAGATGGGGTTGAGCTGCTTTCCTGAATCTCTAAGGTATAAGTACACTGTCATTTCTCAGGAAGCTCGACTGGAAAGGAACATTATTTATTAATGGAGTGCAAAGTAAAATCACGAGTGTGGTGTATACACACCAGCCCCTGCCTGGGATTACAGTTCAGCAGACCTAGTCTGGGACCTGCCTTGTAAAAGATCCATTTAAGACTGAGTTGGGGAGGACTTTCAGCTCTCAGAAAGTGATGACCCTTTGGAATTCTCTCCCTCAATCATTGAACATGTTCAGTGGGAACCCAAAAACAAGCCTCCCTCCAGAGCTAACCACTGTGTGCCATCATGTCGCCCCAGGAAACACATGAAGGTAAATCCAGAGTCCCTTAGATGCGAAAAGAAATAGGAATTAAAAGAAAGAAGTCAAAATATTTCTGATCAAATGTCAGGTAGGAATCACAATTGGGAACCAGACTGAAAATAGGAAGTTTAGAAGAGATGTGAAAGTTCAAAGAAGAGACGTAGCATAGTGACTCAGTGGTTAGCACTGCTGCCTCACAGCGCCAGGGACCCTGGTTTGATTCCTGGCTTATGCCAGTGTCTGTATGGAGTTTATATGTTCTTCCCATGTCTGTGTGGGTTTCCTCTGGGTGTTCCGGTTTCCCCCCACAGTCCAAAGATATGTGAGTTAGATGGATTGGTCATGCTAAATTTCGCTTGAGTGTCAGAGGGACTGACTATAGTAAATGCATGGGATTATGGGGATAGGGTCTGGTGGGATTAGGAACATAGAACATAGAACACTACAACACAAACAGGCCCTTCAGTCCACAAGTTGCGCTGATCACATCTGTACCTACCAAGCCATAGACCTACCTATAAACCCTAATCCCATTAGATCCTATATATTGTGGGATTGTGGTAAAATGTTCAGGTTTTGAGTTTCAGCTAGGCAGGCCACTGTCTGTTACCAGGGGAATGCATATGCAGTGAGCTCCATTGGGGGATCCATCACAGATTCCCCTTGGACTTTGTGGGGGTTATTGCAAGCAGCCACAGGGAGGGGATTGTAGGATTTTGACTCAGTGGCAATGTAGGAATGGTAATATATTTCCAAGTCAGGATGGTGAGTGACTTGGCAGGGAAACTGCATGTCATGGTTTTCCCAACTATCTGCTTCACTTGTCCTTTTAGATGAATCATAAAATCCCTACAGTGCTGCAGGAGGCCATTCTGTCCATAGATTCTGCACTGATGACAATCTCAACCAGTCCCTATTCCTGTAACCTCGCATATTTACTCTGCTAATCCCCCTGATGCTAGGATCAATTTAGCTTGGCCAATTAACCTAACCTGCACATCTTTAGACTGTGGGAAGAAACCAGAGAAAACCACGCAGACATGAGAGAACGTGCAAACTCCACACAGACAGTGACCTGAGGCCGGAATTGAACCTGGGTCCCTGGTGCTGTGAGGCAGCAGTGCCAACCACTGTGCCACTGTGGTGTCCCAATAGTAGCCGTCATGGATTTAGAAGATGCTGCTGAAGGAATCTCTGCAAATTCTTGCAGCGCATTTTGTAGAAGGTGCACATGGCTGCCATTCGTGCTGGTCAGAATGCATCTGTGTTGGCACAAACTGTAGGGCTGAAGGGCCTATCCCTGTGCTGTATCGTTCTTTGTTCTTTGTGGTGGAGGGAGTGAATACTTGTGGGAGAGTTCGCAATCAATGATGTTTCTTATTTTAATGCTGTAGAGTGTAACTCCAGCCCAACTATTTCTAAAATGGCTGAACCATTGACCAACACAAGGTCAGAAGGACAGAACAATTTGCATGATTGGTTGAATAACTCCTTCAATTCCACTTAGCAGTTGCAAATCTACTTGACCCTAGTGTAATCTGGCTCCTCGTTAGGCAGCACACACTTTGAATCTACATTTTTAATAATTCATTTGATAACTATGACTAATTATACCACAAGTGGGTTTCTGTTATTATCAGTTTCTGTCTGCTTTCTGTGAGAATGACAATAAGAGAGGTTAACTCAGAGCTGATGGAGTTCTCCCGAGAGAAGCATTCAGGATGAACTAGTTTCCAATAAAATCTCTGTGAAATAAACCACTCACTCTTTGCGTGACTGATGCTATGATTTTTGTCGAGCTTTCCACAATATTGTTCACTCGGAGGGCGCTGGCGAATGCCTCGGCCTGCCGAGTGAACAGATAAAGATTTCAGCTGCATGCAACTTGCTATAAAAATATATAGTGAAGGTAAGGAAATTTACAATTAAAAGGGATCTTTATCAGATCAGCAAGCTTGAAGGGAGAAAGGAGGAACCGGCTTGGGTTTTCTTATTTTATACCGTACACTTTTATAAAGTGTCGGGGAGCAGAGAAACTTTGGTATTCATATACACAAATCTTTAAAGGTGGCAGGGCAAGTAGATAAGCTGTTAAAAATCTATATGAGATACTTGGGTTTATGAATAGAGGCACAGAATATAATTGCAAAGGGATTATGCTAGGATTTTATTAATTGCTCCTTTGACCTCAGTTGGGCAATGTCGAGTGCTAGAGTTCAGGCTATGATTGTTTTCACTGGAGTTCTGATGAATTGGAGGGAGGGGGAGGAATCTCACTGAGACAGGGGCGATACAGGAAATATGTTTCTGAAGGTGGTGATGTCCAGAACCAGGGTTCACAGTCTGAGGATTCGGATTAGATCATTTAGGAAGGAGGTGTGGAGACATTCCTTTTGCCAAAGAGTGATCAGCCTAGGAATTCATTTTCACAGGAAGTAATTGATGCCAAAATATTGAATGTATTCAAGACATGGCTGGATATAGCACTTGGGGCAAACAGGATCAAAGATTATGAGGAAAAAGCAGGATTAAGCTATTGAGTTGGATGATCAGCCACAATCATGTTGGATGGCAGAGTAGATTCGAAGGACTGACTCTATCTTCTATGTTTGGGTAGCACAGCGACACAGTGGTTAGCATTGCTGCCTCACAGTGCCAGGCACCTGGATTCGATTCCTGGGTCACTCTCTGTGTGGAGTCTGCACATTCTCCCCATGTCTGTGTGGGTTTCCTCAGGGCACTCCGGTTTCCTTCCACTGTCTGAAGGACGTGTTGGTTAGTTGCATCGGCCATGCTAAATTCTCCTGCAGTGTACACGCACAGGCACTGGAATGTGGCAACTTGGGGGTTTTCGTATCCCAACTGCTATCCAACAGCACCAGGGACCTGGGTTTGATTCCAGCTTTGGGTGACTGTTATGAATTTGTAGTTTTTTCCCTTTGTTTGTGTGGGTTTTTCCCTCGATGCTCTGGTCTACTCACACACTCCAATGATGTGTACATTAGGTGGATTGACCTTGTTAAATTGCTCTCAAATATGTGGGTTCAGAAGACATATAGGATACTTGCCTTTATTAGCTGAGGCATAGACTATAAGAGAAGGGGGAACCAGTGATGGAACTGGGTAAAATGCTCATTGGGCCACAGCTAGAATACTATGTGCAGCTCTGATCACTACACTATATGAAAGGCGTGATTGCACTAGAGAGGGTGCAGAGGCAATTCACCTGGATGTTGCATGGGCTGGAGCATTTGATTTATGAAGAGAGGCTAATTACGCTCGGTTTGTTTTCCTTGCAACAGAGAAGGCTGAGGGAGGACCTGTACAAAATTATGAGAACTGATAAGAACAAACTTTTCCACTTTGTAGAGGGGTCAGTAACCAAGGGGCAGAGATTTAAGACAAGGGGCAGAAGATTTACTGCCTCCATCAGAGGAGATGCCATTATGGACATGGTGGTGGTGGCGCTGGAAAACTCTAGCCTTCTTGTTTTTAGGCAGCAGGCCTTTAGGTGGCCTTCTTGTCTGCGGCTGCACGGTGACACAGCCGTTAGCACTGCTGCCTCGATGCACTAGGAGCCCAGGTTCAATTCCGGCCTCGGGTCACCATCTGTGTGGAATTTGCACATTCTCCCCATATCGTGGCAGCTTTCCTCCGGGTGCTCCGGTTTTCTCCCACGCTCCAAAGATGTAGGGGTTAGGTGGATTGGCCATGCTAAATTGCCCATTCATGTCGAGGGCATTAACAGAGTAAATATATGGGGTTTTGAGGATGGGATCTAGCTGGAATTGTTGTAGGTGCAGATTTGATGGGTCTGAATGGCATCCTTCTGCACTGCCGGGTTTTTATAATTCTACGATTTGTATTTATTTGATTCTTATTTTGGATTTTCAGCATCTGTGGTATTTCCACAGAGGAATTTGACTGGTCACACACATCATTTGTTATTCTGAATGTATGAGGTGGCTGCTGCTTTTTGGCCATGTTGCAGTTCTTTAGAAAAATATTTCGCTCTGGCTCCTTAACCTTCATCCCACTGCTGTGTGAGTCACTGGAGGTGCTTAGATGGGGGGAGTGGAGGAAACAGACCTCTGCTATCGGGTAAGTAAGAAAGGGAAGCAACAGGGTCAACATTAATACCAATGAAATGCAATTAAAATGATCTGGCATGGGAGCAAACAGCTCAAGTTGTTTGTGGATGATCACTAATGCTAAATTACAGATTTGAGAAAATAATAATCTGTTGTCTCTGTTTTCAGAGACAGATTGACCTAGAGCAGATTCTGATTTTTTTTTTCCCCACAGTAAATGAATGCATCACACTCACTCACCATTATCTGTTATTCTTTTTAACAGAAGTACAATATAATTCAATTTTTATTTCAAAAAAGAATCTTTCAATGCTGCAGAGCATTGTGGAGGTTCAATGCTTAAGAGGCGATTGTAATGGTGTTCGTGTGAAAGAATCACGTCAAATGATTCACAGGAGACTATAATTAAGGAATTAGCAGTTGCTATTCTGTGTTATAGAGAATTAAAAACACCCACTTTAACTATTATAAATAATTTAAATTGGGCACATTCATTCCAGGGGACATTATATTTGTAAGGCTGGTCCTTATTAGTACAGAGCTTGAATGCTGCTGAAAAGTGAGGCATGTTGCCAAATGTTTTCATCTTGCACTCATCAGGACAAATGCAAGAATATCAAATTTCAAATAATCACAACAACAACTTTGCAGGATGAAAATGTGCTGATTGATTGACACGGTAACTCTGATAGGTTGAGTCTTTGTCATTGGGAAGTAATAGGGAACTACAGAGCCCCAGACTCCTGGACAATTGAAAGAAGGCATGAGGCTTGAACATATTCCTTATGTTTGCAGAGAATGGATCCCTGTGTATGAATGTATACCATTGCCAGCAAATGTGAATGAACCACATCAGCAGCTCAACTGATTGTCTTAAATCAGTTGTTAGTGTAGCCATTAGCACACTTGGGATTGTTCTGAAAGTCTGCCCAATCACAGAATCACATCTAACAGTAGACATTTTGTTGAGGGCCAATTGAGAACAGTCTGTTATAGATAACGGAAGGATCCTGCTGTAAGACTTGATCAGTCAATTGCTGAAATTTGCAGCCAATACACCGGATATCACACCAGAATTGCCATTGGCACACAGTGTTGCCAAATGTGAAGTCAACAAAACATCTTTTTCATACTATGACAGCATTCTGTAGTGGAAAGTGCCACTCATGTTGCTACTACATAGTAGCTGCATGAAAAGGCTTGTTTAATCAGCTGTCCAAATTATTGAGATGCTTTGCCCCTATCTGGATAATGTAAGGTTGATGGGCATATATGTATATTAGGGGTTTGAGATGCATTCTGCTCCTTTAAGAGTGCAGGTCATATGACCTACAAGTGGGATTAGCTACTCCCAGTATGGAACCCAGTAGCAGCCTAGGATTTGACTGTGGGACAGTAGACATCAGCAATCAAGTGCTAGAGTTGACTTGATTTTATAGAATCATAGAACCGCAGAATCACTACAGAGCAGAAGGAGGTCATTCAACACGTTGAGTCTGTACCATCCAGATTGTTAATGATTGAGAGTGTACTAATAGGGCAGTAATTGGTTAGAATACATGATAAATGGGAATATACTAAAAAGGGTCGATGAAATGAGAGATCTTGGCATAAAAGTACACAAGTCCCTAAATCCTTAAAGGAGACAGTTGAAGTGGATAAGGTTGTAAAGAAGGCAGATGGAATAATGTCCTTCATTGTCAGAGGTATAGGAATGAAATGGTAGAGTATACTGTTGGAATTGTACAAACCACAAATGATGTCACAACTAGAGTATTGTGCGCAATTCTGGACAACATTTTCCAGGAAGGATGTAATTACTCTGGAGGGTTGTGCAGATGACGTTTATAAGGATGTTGCCAAGATTGGAAAAGAATGGCTAAGAGGAGAGATTGGATAAGTTGGGGTTATTATCCTGGAACAAAGAAGGCTGAAGGGTGACTTGATAGAAATGTACAAAGTTATGAGGGAAGAGCTAGAGTGGATGGGATACAATTGCTTCCCTTGGAGGAGAATTCTAGAAAACAGAACATAGAATTCTGCACTTTTGCAGTGCAAAAGGAGGCCACTCAGCGCATCGAGCCTGCACCAACCACAATCCCACCAAACCCCTATCCCCGTAACCCTGCAGATTTTTCCTACTAATTCCCCCTGGCACTAAGGAGCAATTTAGCATGGCCAATTAACATAACCTACACATTTTTGGACTACGGGAGGAAACTGGAGCACCTGAAGAAAACCCACCCAAACACAGGAGAACATGCCAACTTCGTACAGACAGTACTCAAGCTGGGAATCGAACCCAGGTCTCTCATGCTGTGCGGCAGCAGTGCTAACCACTGTGCCACTGTGCCACCCTATACATAGGTTCAAGATGAGTGGTAGTAGATGTACAAAGAACAAAGAACAAAACAGCACGGGAAACAGGCCCTTTGGTCCAATGAGCCCGCGCCGCCACCCCGATGTCCCCACCTCTACCCGTGATCCCTGTCCATGTTTATAGATGTAGGGGGAACATGAGGAAGAACATTTTTATACAGAGGGTGTCTGGAACTCAATGCCCAAGTTGGGATGGAGGCAGAGACTCTGAACTCTTTTAAAAAGTAACTGGATTGATACCTTGAGTGCTGTAAGCTGCATGGATAAGGTGCTGGTGCAGGAATGTAAGATTAGAATATGGGTGTTCTCAGGCTGGCATTGACAAGATGGGCCGAATGGCTTCCTTCAATACTGTAACTTTTCTATGATTCTATGATACTTGCCCTGCTTGTCATGGACAGGACATACATACTGAGGCAATTTTCCGTATTGTCAGGTGCAGCTGTACAGAAATAGTTTGACGAAGGGGGTGACTAGTTCTGGAACATGAAACTAAAACTCCTTATCATAGTGACTTCCACACTCTCACTATTCGCTGGGTAAAGACATTTCTGCTGAATTCTCTACTGGCGATGTTAATGACTATTTTACTTTTATGGTCCCTAGTTTTAGATTGTCACTTGCAAGTGAAGCATCGTCTCTGCATTTTTGCTACCAATTCCACAATCTTCCGATTGAAAGATGGGAGATGCCACTCACTGAGTCATAAAAACATAGAAAAACAGGAGTAAGCCATTTGGCCTCTTGAGCCTACTCCACTATTCAATAAGATCATGACTTCACTTCCCCACCTGCTCACCACAACCCTTAATTCCTTTGCTGTTCAATAATCTGCCTATCCTGGCTTAAAAACATTCAATGAGGTAGCCTCAACTGCTTCATTGGGCTGGGAATTCCACAGATTTACAACTCTTTGGCTGAAGAAGTTCCTCCTCAACTCAGTCCTAAATCTCCATCCTCTTATTTTGGGCCATGTCTCCTAGTTTCATCTGGCAGTGGAAACAGCACCCCTGTTTCTATCTTATCTATCCCCTTCATAATCTTATATGTTTCTGAGATCTCCCCTTATTCTTCTGGATTCTAATAAGCATGGACCCAGTCAACATAACCTCTCCTCGTAAGTCAGTCCCCATTCAACTGCAGAATCAACCTTATGAATCTCCTCTGCAACCCCTCCAGTGCCAGCAAGGCTTACACATCCCAGCCACTGTGGCTGAGGTTAGTCAAGCTTGCCCGGTCTGGCCCAGGGATCAAATGTATTTGAAATACACATTGCTCCAACCTGCTGAGCCATCAAGGAACACCTCAGTTTTCGTCTAACAGCGGAACAAGTGCTGATTAAATTATAGTTGTCTTTCAGAGAAAGGGAGTCAGAGGGAGAGACAAGCATTTGTCTTTGATGCAAGTTAATCTGTCATGGTAAATGTTACATTTAGCAACCAAAGATTTTGCATAATTATAGAGATATGACACTCTTATTAGTAAACAATAATTTTTCTCCAGACAGAAATGCGCAATTACAGTTTATGCACCATCCATTAAGCAAGATAAACAGGTAGTAGCTGTTTGCATACAGCTAAGTACTTGAGAACATGTTACAGAAAGATGGATTTGTGAAGCAACTAATTTGAATGTGCCAGAAGCCAAGGGGCAAAATTAGAACAACTGAGATCAGTTAACCCAAATATAGAACATAGAACACTATAGCACAAACAGGCTGTTTGGCCCACAAGTTGTGCCAATCATATCCATATCTTCCTGGCTTATCTAGAACTCTCAATCCCATTAAATCCCATATACTCATCCAGAAGTCTCTTAAAAGACCCCAGCAAGTTCGCCTGTACCACCACCGACGGCAGCCGATTCCACTCACTCACCATCCTCTGAGCAAAAAACTTACATCTCATCTATACCTGCTCCCCAGCACCTTAAACCTGTGTCCTCTCATAGCAGCCATTTCAGCCCAGGGAAAAAGCCTCTGAGAATTCACCCTATCTATACCTCTCAACATTTTATAAACCTCTATTAGGTGGTCTCTCAATCTTCATCTCTCCAGGGTGAAGAGACCTAGCTTCCCCAACCTATCTTCATGAGGCATGCCTCCCAATCCAGGCAACATCCTTGTAAACCTCCTCTGCATCCTCTCAATAGCTTCCACATCCTTCTTGTAGTGAGGAGACCAGAATTGTGCACTCCAAGTGGGGTCTGACAAGGCTCTTATAAAGTTGCAGTATTACCTCCTAACTCCAAAACTCAATCCCTCGATTAATGAAGGCTAGCACACCATACGCCTCCTTTTCGACATCCCAATGACAAATAATATGATCAGTTCAATCACTGGAATTATGAGCTTCCCCCATCACCTTCCATTGGAGTTAAATTGAAAGTAAACTGGAGCATCCGGATCCATTGTTTCAATTTCTCTGAGACAACTTAGGTTACAATTGAATCATTAAATACCTAAAGTGCAGATGAGGCTATTTGACCCATTGAGTTGGCACTGACTCTCTGAAAAAGTATCTATCTATCCCTATAACCCTACACATTTACTAAACCTGGCCTGCACACCTTTGGACATAAGGGGCAATTTATCACGGCCAATCTACGTAACCTGCACATCTTTGGATTGTGGGAGCAAACTAGAGCATCCGGAGGAAACCCGCACAGACAGTGACCCGAGGCAGGAATTGAACCCAGGTCCCTGGTGTTATGAGGCAGCAGTGCTACCCACTGTGCCATCCAGGTTGACCACTACTGGTGACCTGATGGTAAGTGAACCCATCTCCTATTCCCTTGATAGCACAGGGTAACACAGTTCTGGGGATGATGATCCTTCAATTGATTTGATCCCTAGAATGCCCCCAAGAACTTATGTCTTGCCCATGTTCATCCATCGTCTGTTCCAGCTACTGATGCCTTCCTGGGTAAAGAAATACTATTAAAGTTTGACCTTTGCCTGACTCCTGACCTGTTTTGTTTGACCTGTTTCACTTGTGTTGACAGAAAGTGCTATCTGCAGGAATGTACCGCTCTTGGTGATATCATTGCCTCCAAACTGCTCCTTTAGTGGAAGCAGTCTTCAGAATTACAATGAGTATTGAGGAGACACCAGGGTGTAGGATACCTCATGTGTAATTCCAAATCATCAGAAAATCATTTCACACCAGGAGAATGATTTTGTAAATTTGCTCCTTACCTTGTTGAGGTGAAAGCTACACATTAAATGTCATGTGGATAGCGATTTATGTCCTGGAGGTTCAGGTTCTTTTATTATAAACTGTGTATTCATGTCACAGGTCACTTGACAATTGGGAACATAACGGAGTTGCTTTCAGGTTATTATTTGTACTCCCCAATTTTCTCCTTGGCTGACCCCTACTGGGATAGCACGTTGGCACAGTGGTTGGCACTGCTGCCTCACAGAGTCAGGGTCCAGGTTCAATTCTGCCCTTGAGTCACTGTCAGTGTGAAATTTGTACATTTTCCCCGTGTCTGTGTGGGTTTCTTCCAGGTGCTCCAGGTTCCTCCAGAGTCCAAAGATTGCAGGTTAAGTGGATTGGCAATGCTAAATTGAGCAGCACAATAGCACTGTGGGCGGCACGGTAGCACATTGATTAGCACTGCTGCTTCACGACTCCAGGATCCTGGGTTCGATTCCCGGCTTAGGTTACTGCCTGTGTGGAGTTTGCACATTCTCCTTGTGTTTGCATGGGTTTCTTCCAGGTGCTCTGGTTTCCTCCCATAGTCTAGAGATGTGTGGGTTAGGTTGATTGGCCATGCTAAAAAATTGCTCTCAGTATCCTGGGACGTGTAGGTTAGAGGGATTAGTGGATAATTATCTAAAGATATGGGGTTAGGACCTTGGTGGGATTGCGGGTGATGCAGATTCAATGGGCCGAATGACCTTTTTCTGTACTGTAGGATTTCAATGATTTCCAAATTGCTATTTAGTATCGGGGGGACTAGCAGATTAAATAAGTAGTGTTATGGGAATAGGGCCTGGGTGGGATTGTGGTTGGTGCAGACTCAATGGGCTGAATGGCCGCCCTTTGAGTGCTAGGGATCCTATGGGCGGGATTTTCTGACCTTGCTCAGGTGAGGCTCATAAAATCCTGCCCAATGCCAACGACGTATTCCGTTCTGCAAGCCTCGCCTGCCCCAATTCCGGTGCAGTCGAGACAGTAAAATTCCAGCCTACGATTCTATGATTCTACTGGTGACCTGAGGTTAATACTCTTTAAGGCAACGATGACAACTTTATTCACATCACACTTCTAAAAGAGAAAATCATCCCAAAGGCAGAACAGAAAGTAAATACAAAGAAAAGGAGAGATTAGAGCTTCGGTGGAAGGGTCAAAAACTGGAGGATATAGTTGCAAGGTGATAGGCAAAAGGACCAGAGGTAATGACAGGGAAAACATTTTGTTTTAATGTAGCCTGTGGTTCGGCTCTGGAATGCACTGCTGGAGAATGAGGATGCAGCTTTTAAAACAGAATTGGACAGTCGTCTGAAAAGACAAAAAATTCTATTGCTATGGGGAGGGCAGGGGAACTATTTGGGATGCTCTTGCAAAAAGGCAACATTCATATGATGGACTGAGTGCCTTCTTCTATGCTGTAATCAATTCTATAACTGTGACTTAATGGCTGCATTTGATATAGAATTGATTCTTGTAAAACCACGCAGGAATACGAATCTCAATGGCAGGATTTGAGATTTTGAGTTTCCCCACTCTCCCCGGTGTCATAAGGGTGTGAACCTGATAGACATACTTTCAAATAAATTACAATATCATTATAATTAGGGGAGCAATAGCCTCGTGGTGTTATTGCTAGACTATTAATCTAGAAACTCAGCTAATGTTCTAGGGACCTGGGTTCAAATCCCACCACAGCAGATGGTGGAATTTGAATTCAATAAAAATGTCTGGAATTAAAAATCTACTGATGACCATGAAACCAATGTTGATTGTCAGAAAAACCCAAATAGTTGACAAATATCTTTTGGGGAAGGAAATCTGCCCTCCTTACCCGATCTGGCCTACGTGTGATCCAGAGCAACAGCAATGTGGTTGACTCTCAACTGCCCTCCAAGGGCAACTAGAGATGGGCAATAAATGTTGGCCCAGCCAATGACACCCATCCATGAATGAATAACTACTGGTTTTTGAAAAACAGTCATGGTGATCACACTGTGGGAATAGAGGTGCCAGAAGTCCCCAGGGCATTGAGAGATATGCCTGCGCATGTTAGGTGCTACTGCCAGGGAGCACTGCCAGGGGACTCCATGGGGAGGGGGTTACTCTCCTCCATTGAGAGTAATGAGGTGTATGAGCTAATGATGTTGATAGGAGGTATATACTTTATCCATTGGGCTAGTGCGTGTGGATCCCGCATCTGCACTTCAGGAATGTTCCCTTATCTGTCACGGGGTCTTGATGTCCTAATGTTCCTTTAATTAACCTTTGAGATTGGGGCACTGCTGGCCTTTTTTAGGTCCCCGTATCTCCTGTTTGAACCAGGCCAGCTCTTTGGAATTGACCAGAGAGTCTTGGACGTGGCGAGAAACATTAGCTGTGAAACCTACTGCGTTTGACACAGGTTTTCCTGCCTGATCCCACAATCTGCCAATTCTTTGGAAGATTGCATCCCATGATTCTGAACAGTGAGAGAAAAGTGATGGGGAAGTTAGCAGATTGCCATGAAATCCCAACTGGATTGGGACAACAAGGAAACTTGTTGTCATTACTCAATCACTATATCCATTTAGTTGCAAAATGATAGGCAAGCGAGTCATTTGTGTTTTTGTTTAGTGAGGTTCTCCACTCCTGCTTACTTGTTTTTTTATTCATTCATGGGATGTGGGTGTCTCTGGCTGAGTTCGCATTTATTGCCTCTCCTGAAGGCATTTAAGATTCAACCACATTACTCAACCACAAATGTCTGGAGTCACACATTTGCCAGTCCAGATAAGGACGGAAGATTTCCTTCCCTGAAGGACATTAGTGAACCAATTGGATTTTTACGACAATTAACAATAGTTCCATGGTCACCATTAGACTTTTAATTCTTATTAATTTTTATTGTATTCAAATTTCACCATCTGCTGTGGTGGGATTCGAACCCACCAAAGCATTACTTTGGATCTCTGGACCACTAATCCCGCGACAATACCAATCATGTGCCTCCCTTATTGGACAGGGGCAACAGTGGATGGTCATAATTAGTAGTCAAGGTCGCATCCTGAGAGTAAATAGTTAAAAATAGAACTTGGCTTTCTCAGGTAACAAAGCATTTTATATCTTTCATTGTCCGCATTGCGTGAATAGTCAGCGGAATAGTCAGTTCAGGCACAGCTGCACAGCTGAAACCAACCCTGTGCCCAGCTGGCATCAATTTCACAAACATGTTCAGTCTGGTAGCGATCAGGAACAGGAAGCCAATCTGATTCTACCCCCCACTCCCCCAGTCTCCCCCCGCAATCTTCTTAGTTCAGGTGCATTGAGTCCCATTCCTGTCTCCCTGTCACTGCTCTGACAAGGTCAGCTAATGTAGCACCCAGGAGGAACTGAATTCTGATTTAACAGACAACAGGAGGAACGTGCTCATCCCCGGTTATTCAAGTTTTGTTTACTAAGGTGCAGAAAATATAAAATAACCACCCTCCATCCTGTGCTGCTCGGGCAAATCGCCTGACTGAAACTGAAGTTCTAAAGGAGTGAATGAAAATGTGGGCAGAGGAAAAGAAAATGGTTCAAAAGTTACAACTGAGAAAGGATCATTGGGAAATGGGGAGGGAAATAATCAGGGATAAAGCGTGCCCAAACCTCTCACCTTCACGAGCAATAAGATCCCAAACCGAGTGCTTCACATACAGTCTTGAAATAAATAAGCCAGGCAACGTGTCTCAAATTGATGAGACCATAAGATTTAGGAGCAAAATTAAGCCATTCAGCCCATTGATTCTGCCTTGCCATTCAATAATGAGGGTAGGACCAAAGTGAAGTGCCCGAATTTTACATGGGATGTGAAAGCTACTTCCATTTGAGATCCTGTTGTTAATGCAATATTGCACTGACTCATTTTTCCCGTGTTACAGGCTAAAAATAGCACGGGCCGTCTAAGTTCACTGTCAATTGGACTTTTAGTGGCCTCAACTGGGCCTTTAATCCAATTCACGCACATGCCAGTCAACTGTAGAATATTGCCCCAGAAGTGATGGTGTTGTGAAACATTCCTAATTTCTTCTCGTGAGCTTTTACACACTTCCAGGTCGGACACCCGGCCCAGTACAGAGAATTCTGAGCACAGACAATGAGGACTCCTTGCCCTGCAACCCTGAACCATGAATGACTCACAGCTAATAAGAAAAGAGACCCAATAATTTCCATCTGCACACTCTCCTGTCAGGGTAAAGTGACAAATGTGGCTATCCTTACACAGATAGAGCTCCCAGATTTCTCACCGCTCATCATCAGAAGTGGCTTCATTGGCTCAGGCACAGTCGCAGCCCAAAAGATGGCTGCACACCTAAGGACATGCTGCTCTGGGGATCTGGGTTCGAGTCCCACCATGGCAGATGGTGATTATAGAATCATACAATCCCTACAGTGCAGAAGGAGGCCATTCGGCCCATCGACTCTGCACTGACCACAATTGCACCAAGGACTCCTGTCGCCCCACATATTTTTCCTGATAATCCCCCGACACTAAGGAAAAATTTAGCATAGCCAATCAACTTAACCAGCGCATCTTTGGATATCTGAATTCAATTAAATTCTGGAACTAAAAGTCTAATGCTGACTATGAAACCATTGTCAATTGTTATAAAAACCCATCTGGTTTACCAGTGTTGGGCAGACAGTCACATAGTGGTTAACACTGTACTTCACAGCACCAGGGACATCTATTTGATTTCCGGCTTGGTTCACTGTCTGTGTGGAGTTTGCACATTTTCCCCGTGTCTGTATGGGTTTCCTGCAGGACTCTGGTTTCCTCCCACTGTCCAAAGATGTGCTGGTTAGGTGCACTGGCCATACTAAATTTCTCCTTGTATCCCAAGATGAGTAGGTTAGAGGAATTAGCAGTGTGAACATTAGGGTTACGTGGATAAAGCCTAGGGGGTTTTATTGTCGGTGCAGACTCGATGGGCCGAATAGACTCCTTCTGCACTGTAGGGATTCTATGATTCTATGTCCTTAAGGGAAGGAAATCTGTCCTTACCGGATCTGGCCTACCTATGACTATATGTTTGACTTTTAAATGCTCTCTGAAATGGCATAGCTTCCCATTCCCGCGTCTGTTTCTTCCGGGTGTCTTCCCACAGTCCGAAAGATGTGCTGGTTGGGTGCATTGGCCGTGCTAAATTCTTCTTCAGTGTACGCAAACAGACACCAGAGTGTGACACAGTAACTTCATTGTGGTGTTAATGTAAGCCTACTTGAGGCACTAATAAATAAAATTCAAACTTTAACACAGCAAGCCACTCTGTTCAAAAGACATTCAGGAATGAGAAATAAATGCTGGCTTCGTCAGCGAAGCCCACATCCCCTGAATAAATAAAAACAACTCGGAGGCTTCATGTTCTGCGTGTGTGACAGAACCTGCCTTTCAAGGATCAGTGAAATCTCACCATTTGAAGACACTTCACCTGAAATGTTTACTGCCTGTCCATCATCTTTCACAACCAGAAAGATGCTGCCATCAAGCTGGGGATGTTAACAGGTCTCAGGACTCAGATTCAGGCTGTATCCACAGATGAGAACGCACTGACAGCACTGACAGTAAAACTTCCCAAATGCCCCGACCCGCAGACAGGTAAAGAAACAGCAGCACAAATGATCCGAGTGCAGCGAGCCCCTGGGCTTAATCTACAGGGACAAGCTTTCCATCAAGGCTATGAAGGGTAATTTAACCCCTTCCCTGCTGACTGAAAAGTCGGGTGTTGAGAAAGGGTTTCCAACAGGTTTATGGACGTGGATTGGGAAAAGCCAAAAATTCCTATTTGTGTCTGAAATAAGAGGCCAGTGTCCCTTCACAAGATTCTGTTTTAATTTTATTTACAAACTCAATTCGACTTCTAAGAGTGCTTTAGGTACACAGTTGGAATCAGGAGGTTCTGTAGCACTGATACTCTCATTAGGTGAGGTTTCCTGATTGGGAAAGCAATGATTACCTCAATCAGGGAGCTTGTACTCCAAGAGGTCCTCCACATGGCTCTCATTGAGGTCATTATAGTGTCCAAGTATGAGGTATTATATTTATTTTGTTATGGATGATTGTAAACTGAGCTGGGCTGTTAAAGCTTGTGGGAGGCACAGTGCCACAGTGGTTAGCGCTACTCCCTCACAGCGCTAAGGACCCGCCTTGGGTGACTGCCTATGTGGAGATTGCACAATCTTCCTGTGCCTGCATGGGTTTACTCTGGGTTTTCCAGTTTCCTCCCACAGTCCAAAGATGTGAGGGTTAGGTTAATTGTTCATCTTAAATTGACTCTAGTGTCAGGAGGATTAGCAGGGTAAATACGAAGATTTATGGGAATAGGGCCTAGGTGGGATTGTGGTTGGGACAAACTCGATGGGCTGCATGGTCTCCATCTAAATTGCATGTTTTCCATGAAAGGAATGTTGAATGGCAGAGGCAGGTCTCATGTGTGATGAGAAATTTAAGACATTTGGTGAAAATGAGGGGTAAAGACTTTTTTCATTCATTCATGGGACATGGGCATCGCTGGCTGGCCAGCATTTATATGGATCACGTTGCTGTGGCTCTGGAGTCACATGTAGGCCAGATAGGTGAGGATGGCAGATTTCCTTCCCTCAAGGACATTAGTGAAACAGGTAGGATTTTCAAACTATCAACAATGGTTTTATAGTCATCAGTAGCTTCTTAATCCCAAATATTTACTTGGTGAACTGTTGGAGCAGCGATATATTGCCATTCTCTCTCAGACTTATGAATTTTAAAAAATGCTTTCAATTAAAACCCAACATATGATTGGTCAGTTTATCTTCTTCAAACACTGTTCTTCAACTTCCAATCAAACTTTTTTCATAGAATCCCTACAGTGCAGAAAAAGGCCATTTGGCCCATTGAGTCTGCACCAATAACAATCCTACCCAGGCCCTACCCCCATATCTCCACATAGTTACCTGCTAACCTACATGTCTAAGGGGCAGTTTTAGCATGGCCAATCAACCTAACCCGCACATCTTTGGAGGTGGGAGGAAACGGGAGCACCCGAAGGAAACCCACGCAGACACAAGGAGAATGTGCAAACTCCACACAGACAGTGACCCAAACCAGGAATTGAACTCAGGTCCCTGGAGCTGTGCTAACTATTGTGGCGCTGTGCCACCCTTTTAATTGATGGCTTGCAATTGCTGTATTAGCCAATCATGTTAACCATTGCAGAATGTCCCAAAGCACTGTACAGCCAATGAAATGCTTTTGAATGGCAGACACTGGACGAGATTCTCTGGCCTCCCCCTCAGCTTTTTTTTTGCAGTGGAAGGTTATGTTCCATTCACTGGTGGCATGATCACTTGGTCCCCCTGCTTTGTGGTCAATGGGGATTCCAGTTGATACCCCCTCCTCACCCCCCCAGCCCCGCCACCAGTGATAGTGGTGGACAGTGGGCAGATTTGGACAGTGATAGCCTTTTTCCTAGGATGGAGAAAGCTAGCACGAGGGGACACAGCTTTAAATTAAGGGGTATGAGTTACAGGACGGATATCAGAGGTAGGTTCTTTACTCAAAGAGTGATTAGGGAGTGGAATGCCCTGCCTGCAGCTGTTGTAGATGCGCCAAGTTTGGTGGCGTTTAAGAGGTTAGTTGATAAGTATATGGAAGAGAAGGGAATGGTTTAGTTTGGAGGGGCATTGCTTTTTTATTTTGGTCGGCACAACATCGAAGGCCGAAGGGCCTGTTCTGTGCTGTAATGTTCTATGTTCTATGTTCTACCACGGCAGAGGGTGTGCAAACAGCAGAATCAGAGAATCCCGCTGGAGTGAAAGGCCGGAAAATTCCTGCCACTGTTGTAAGATCGTAAAGAAAAGGTAGCTGATTGGTGTAAAGCAGTTTGGGATTTTCTGAGGTTGTGAAGATGCTAAGTTTTTTTTTCTCAAAAAGGAGTGAAGTTACTTATTGGCACCTTCTGTAAGCAGTTTTTAAGGGCTCAATAATGCGCTTAAAGAAATTTATATGCCAGTTTGCCTATAAGTAATAGCTAATAGATTAAAATTCAAGTTAGATGTGTGAGTAACACTGGCAACAATCTCTATTTTCCCTCCCCACCCACCCTTCATGAAAATGTGATTTTAGTGAAGCTACTGTCAATCTTTGAAAGGGCAACTCTGTTAAAAGAAGGTAGAAATGCACACAGATGTCACGCTAAATTAAACTAGCCCAATTTTCCAAACACTAATGCCAACACAAACATGTCACAGTCTCTTCTTCATGTCTTTGTTGTATTGTAAAACAGTGCAATCAATAATGATATCAGTGCAGTGCAATAAACAAACTCATTGAGCGAGATGAACTTTAATTAGATAGTTTACGAAGTATAATTTTTCAACCAGCCTTTTTTTCTCGCTTCCACCCGCTCCGCTTACTGAACAGTGGAAGAACAGGATTTACGGCAGTGATTCTGACGACTATCTTTCAAGGTTCGTGACTCAAGTTGCCATGGAAGCTTCAATTGGCTAGTCGGTTGATGTGTGGGCTGCAAGGTGGGGAGGTGGAAACAGTTGGTTTCAGCTGGAGATTGGAAAACTCATCCCTCCGGGGAAGAAGCCAAAAGGCAAACATGAAAAGAAACACCAGCAGGAATGCTGGCCTCAAAAAGAGCGAAAGGTACAAGATGCACGGCTGAGATAAAATGCGTTTGGAAAAAGCAGGAAATTGCATGCAGTTTGTGTATGCGGACTGCACAAATGTTATAAAACCAAAATTCATATTTTCCACTGGCACCAAAACTGTATAACCTCGCAAGGGAAAGTATAACTCTCTTCCTGATTCCCCAAAGCCTGCCCACCATCTACAAGGCACAAGTCGGGAAAGAGGTGGAATACTCCCCACTTGTCTGGGTGAGTGCAGTTCCCACAACACTCAAGAAGCTCAAGGGCAAAGCATCATGCTTGTTTGGCACCACATCCACAAACATCCACTCCCTCCAATGCAGATGCTCGGTCGCAAAATGCCATTGAGCAACTCACCGTAGATCTTGAGACAGCACCTTCCAAACCCCTTCCATCTAAAGGACAAGGGCAGCAGGCACATGGTAACACCGCCGCCGAGAAGTTCTTCTCCAAGCCTCTCACCATCCTAACTTGGAAATATATCAGCTGCTCCTTCGCAGTCACTGGGTCAAAATTCTGGAATTCCCTCCCAGCAACATTGGGGTCAACTCACAGCACTTGGAGAGCAGCAGGTTCAAAGTGGGACTCACCAGCACCTTCACAAGAGGGATGGGCAATAGATGCTGAACAGCTAGCGATGCCCATGTCCCATGAATGAATAAAAAAGAAACTTGAGGAAAAAAACTATTTATAAAGAATATTTGTTCCATTGCTTCAAATCTCTGTCCCATTTGGAGCCTGACTTCTCAGTGCAGCGAGCCACCAGGTTTGTTCCACTCCTTCAGACCCTAGCTGTAGTTCTGTCTGTCCTCCCATGTGATTTTCTGGTACCTCCTTTTCCTCTAGCCTGTACTCCTGGCTCAGGCTGCCTTTAGCCTACAGTTTTCTTTAGAATTATGGCTGCTGTCTTGACGGAAGCCCCCCCGGTTGATGGGAATTCTTTATCTGTTGTCTGCTAGGCCAACCATCTGTGCTGGTGTGACTGAGTGCACTACAGCAAATGTCCCATGATGGGAATTTATTACTCTTTATTATTTACAAGTAGGTTTACATTAACATTGCAATGAAGGCGGTATGGTGACACAGGGGTTAGCATTATTACTTCATGGCGCCAGAAACACAGGCTCGATTCCGAGCTTGGGTCACGGAGTCTGCATGTTCTCCCCGTGTTTGCATGGGTTTCCTCTGGGTGCTCTGGTTTCCTCGCAAAGACGTGCTGGTTAGGTGCATTGACTACACTAAGTTCTCCCTTAGTGTACCTGAACAGGCGTCAGAGTGGAGTGACGAGGGGATTTTCACAGTAACTTCGTTGCAGTGTTAATGTAAGACTACTGTAACACAAATAAATAAGCTTGTAGACCATGAAATTATTGTGAAAACCCTCTAGTCACCACACTTTGGCAAGTGTTTGGTTACACTGAGAGAGAATTTAGTGGTCAATGCACCTAACCAGCATGTTTTTCAGACCACAGGAGGAAATGGGAGCACCCGGGGGAAACCCACATGGGGAGAATATGCAGACTCTGCACAGCGACCCAAGCGGGAATTAGATCCATGTCCCTGGCACTGTGAGGCAGCAATGCTAACCACTGTGCCACTGTGCTATTTTGGCAGCCAGAAATAGGAGTGCCCCGCAGTAAATGCTTCGCAAAGAGTGGGGCTCAACTTCCAGCCCCAGTACGAAGTCAGCTGTCAGATGCTGGGACGCTGAGGTCCTGCTCACCTCTTCCTGTAACACTGCACTGGGCAGAATCTTGATTTAGCCCCAGCATGGGGGATTGATGGTGTTGTGGCAATGTGACTCGATTAGTAATTCAGCCCAATACTCGACGGGACGTAAGTTCAAATCCCACTACGGCTGTTGAGGAAACTCAAGTAAAATTTAAGTATAAAAAACCAGTTTTGGTAATGGACAAATAAGAGCAAAATACTGCAGAAGGTGGAAATCTGGAATAAAAACAGAAAATGCTGGATAAACTCATCAGGTCTGGCATTATTCATTCAACCTGAAACCAAACTAATGTTTCAAGTCCAAATGACTCTTCTACAGTAAGAGTAATCATAGAATTTACAGCACAGAGGGGGGGCCCTTCAGCCCAAACTGGCCCATGCCGATTAAAATGTCCAGCTAAGCCAACTGTATTTGGTCCATGTCCCTCTAACCATTGCCTACCCTTGTATCTCTCCAAATGCCTTTTAAATGTTATCAATGTCCCTCCCTCAACCACTTCCTCCTGCAGCTCATACCACACACATACCACCCTCTGTGTAAAACAGTACTCCTCCAGTTTCTATTAACGTCATGGTGACCATGGCAACTGTCATTGGCTGCCGTAAAAACCTATCTGGTTCATTAATGACCTTTTAGAGAAGGAAACCTGCTGTTCTTACCCCCTACAACCTCATAGTGACCCAGGTTCAATTCCGGCCTTTTATGGAGTTTTTGATTTGATTTATTATTGTCACATGTATTAGTTTACAGTGAAAAGCATTTGTTTCATGCGCACTATTCAGACAAAGCATATTGTTCATAGAGAAGGAAAGCAGATAGTGCGGAATGCAGTGTTATTGTCATAGCTAGCATGTAGAGAAAGACCACTGCATGCCTGCATTAGGTGGGTTTCCTCTGAGTGCTCAGGATTCCTCCCACAATCCAAAGATGTGTACATTAGATGGATTATCCATGGTAAACGTGTGAAATTATAGGGATAGGGCAGGAGTAGGGAGTCTGGGTAGGATCCTCTATCAAAAAGGATGGGCTGAATGGCCTCTTTCTGCACTATAGGGATTCTATGATTCTATGTGACATGCTGAACTGCCCTCTGAAATGGCTCAGCAACCATTCAGTTGAAAGGCAATTATGAATGGACAACAAATGATGGTTCTGCCAGTCATGCCCACATCACATCAAAAAATTATAGGAAAATTCAAGTTTATTCATCACAAGAGCACCTCCTACTTTTGTTTACCTCTTCCCACCCTGTCTGACTATCCTTTGTCCTTTTCTTTCAAGTGGCATCCCTTGTTCCCTTAAATATACCATCAGCTTAACTGGAAATACATTACTATCTCAGTCTAAACTATCATGGAATCTCCACAGTGCAGGAGGAGGCCATCCGGCCCATTGAGCTTGCATTGACAACAATCCCATCCAGGCCCTATCCCCGTAACCCCATATGTATTCACCTTTCCAAACTGCTGACACTAGGGTCAATTTACCTTGGCCAATCCACCTAACCTGCACATCTTTGCACCGTGGGAGGAAACCTGGAGGAAATCCCGCAGGCACAGGGAGAATGCAGACTCCACAGAGACAATCACCCAAGGATAGAATTGAACCCAGCTCAGTGGTGCAGTGAGGCAGCAGCGCTAACCACTGTGCCACCATGGAATGAAAACTTTTGGAATTTTCACCCAGTATCCCAATTTAACTTTGTCAGAAGATCCGTGGAAGCCCTAGTGAAAGGACAAATGGTTGTCTGCATAAATGTTCCAGAATTCTCCATTGTCTGGTGCAGAGGTAAGATGGGATCGTTGGCAGGAGGGTAAGGGTTACCAAATAGACTGACTGGAGCCATCTAGGTGATGTTCCCGTCATTTGTTGACCAATCAGGACACTTGATATTTTGTAGCAGGGAGAATGCTTTCATCTATCATCAAGGAACAAATAGTGAGACATCTGGATATAAATTGTCCCATTGGTAAGACACGGCATATATAGACAAAGACACAATTGCAAGATAATTACAGATTGGAATGTGAAGGATGGTTGGAATGCAAGTCTTTACAGGTAATCAAGTCTTTACAGCTACAGGCAGTGTGAGTGGAGAGGGGGATAATCACGAATTAAAGAGCTGTGAATTGTCTCAAGCCAGAATAGTTGGTAGGATTTTGCAAACCCAGGCAGTATGGTGAGGGGCTACAAGTGGTGTGACATAAATCTAAGATCCCAGTTGAGGCCATCATCAAGTGCCCCAGTCCAAAGCTGGCATCTCCACATCACAGAACCACAGGATACTACAGTGCAGAAGATGTCCATCGAATCTGCACTGACACATGAAATGCCTTGACCTGCCCACCTAATGCCATCTGCCAGCACCTGGCCCTCAGCTTCGAATGTCATGATGTGCTAAGTGTTCATACAGGTACTTTTTAAAGGATGTGAGGCATCCCACCCCCACCACCTTTCCAGGCAACGCATTCCAGACCATCACCACCCTCCGGATAAAAAGATTTTCCTAAAATCTCCCCCAAAATCTCCCATTCCTCACTTTTAACTTGCATCCCCTCATAACTGACCCTTCAATTGAGGAGAACAGCTGCTCCTTATCCAACTTGTCCATGCCCCTCATAATCTCGAACACCTCAATCAGGCCGCACCCCCCCCCCCCCCCCCCCCCTCAGTCTTCTCTGTTCCCCTGTCCAACCTCCCTTAAACGTTTCATCACAGGCAGCAATCTTGTGAACCTCCTCTGCACCGCCTGCCTACGGAGTTCTGTGAGATGAATAATGTTCGGATAAGAATCTTGGAAGAGAACGAGGTTGTGATGGGAGTAAAATACCTGGTGAAAGGTGGACAGGCCATTGAAGGAGCGAAGTTCATTTGGCAGGAAAACAGCCGAGAATAAAACAACAGATTTACTGCTTCAAAACAATCACAGAAGACCTGGCAGCGTGGATAACAATTACTCAGACGAACTATTACAAAGATGGTCCCCTTTGGTGTGAAGGAATAGGGAAGTTTAGTAAGGGAAGATGGAGCTAAATTATACAGGAGGTATTGACATTCCAAGCTTACAGTTCAATAATGCACACAGTCAACTTTTACCTGCGGTAAGACAGATATTGATCCAACTACATCGAAAGCCTTTCTGAGCTTTTGAAAGTCTTTTTGTATTTACTTTTACTCTCAAATACACATCAGGTTCTAGGGAATAATCAGATGCACCACATTCTATTTAATGTAATGTGTATCTGATGGAGATAATGACAATTGCCGAGGGATTCAGTTCCTCCAAGCAAGTTGGAAGCAAATGTTTATTTTGTCCCTCGCTCGCATCACCCGCTTTTCCATCTACTGAAATGGGTTGTGATTTCTCGATGAGTAGATTAAGTATATGTTTGGCTTATTGCAGCCTACTGTGTCGCAACGTTGCAGGTTCAATTCAGAAGGATCACCAAGGCAGAACCTGTTACGTACTGAAAGGGCAGCTAAACAAAAAAAACATTAGTTTATTGCACAGATGGCCTGTTTAGATCCAGCAGGAATTTGACCTGAAGACTTCCCAATAGATCTCACTGTTTCGACATGAACTGGCACACAGCTTGATTGAATGCATTAAGTTTTTTTCTCTTGTTGAAAGCATGGGAACCCTAACATTTCACCACGAGTGCAATCGCATCAGTTGACCGACTCGGCGCCACCTTACTGAGGAAGTCACTGATTGTTTATCGGAATATTCAGGACTCAAGGCTGTAATTAACTGGAAAATTCCGGAACGAAGGAAATAACTAAAAGTTTTTTTTTAAACAGATCAACCAGGAAGCACTTAATATTTCCGCATCTCAAATGAGCAGTGCTCGATCAAGGCAATGTTTATAATGATTTATAGGTCAACAGTTTAACTAACTCAGAGTTGATAAGTTATCCCAGAATCAGCTGTGGCAGTCTTTTGGTTTGTTCTTGGATGGGTGACACTGGTAAGATTGCCTCTTTTGTGCATTTATAGATGCTCCGAAAAAGTGACAATGTTGCACTTTCTCCTTGACCCATGGTAAGAGCAATCAAGGATGCCACTCACCCCAGACGTTCTCCCTTCCACCTTCTTCCATTGGGAAAAAGATAGAGAAGTCTGAGGTCATGTACCGACCTGACTCAAGAATACCTTCTTCCCTGCTGCCACCAGACTTTTGAATGAATCTACCCCACATGAAGTTGATCTTTCTCTGCACCCTATCTATGGATGGGATTTTATGGTCTCGCTCATCCCAAAACCGTAAAATCTTGCCCGAGTTCACTGTGTGTCCTCCACCACTCCGATTCCAATGGTGAACGGGGCAGTAGAATTTAGGCCTATATTCTGCACCCTCTCCTTCCCTTCTCCCCCCATGTAATCTATGAGTGATATATTATGTCTGTACAGTGTGCAAGAAACAATACTTTTCATTGTATTCCAATACAGATTTACAGGCATACAGACAAAGCATACCATACATAGAGAAACAAAGAAGGACGTTTCTTGCAGACTTTCACAGCGCAAGAGCCATACTAAGCTGTGATACAACCAGAAAGAATACTTTCTATGGTGCATCTGTAAAAGTTGGTAAGAGTCAGGGCAGGCATACCAAATTTCCTCTGTCTTCTGAGGAGGTAGAGGTGTTGGTGGGTTTTATTAACTATACTGTTGGCATGGGGGACCAAGGACAGGTTATTTGTGATCTGGACACCTAAAAACTTGAAGCACTTGACCATTCTTACTTTGTCCCCATTGATGTAAACAGAGGCGTGTCCTCCACTACGCTTCCTGAAGTCGATGAATATCTCTTTTGTTATCAAGAATGGATCAAGAAACATTCACATCAATTCACCAGGTTCTCTATCTCTTTCTTGTACTTTGTCTTATCATTATTTAAGTTCCGACTCATTATGGTGGCATTTTCAGCATACATGAAAATCGAGTTGAAGGGGAATTTGGCCACACAGTCATAGGTGTATAACTAGTACAGTAGGGAGCTGAGGACACAGCCTTGTGGGGCACCAGTGCTGAGGATGATGGTGGAGAAGGTATTATTGCCAATCCTTACTGATTGCGTCAGTGGGTTAAGTTCATGATCTAGTCACTAAGGGAGGAGTTGAGCTTTAGAGGTGAGTTTCATGAGAATAATGGTATTGAAAGCTGAGCTGTGGTCAGTTGTAGACACCTCACATAGGTGTCTTTGTTATCTATGTATTCCAGGGTTGAGTGAAGGGACATGGCGATAGCATCTCTGTGGACCTGTTGCAGTGGTAAGCAAACTGTAGTGGATCCAAGCAACCTAGGAGGATGGAATTGATTTGTGCCATGATTAACATTTTGAAGCATTTCATAATGATGGATGTCGGAGCCACCATATAATAGTCATTAAGACAAAAGAGGAAACGCTGGAAAATCTCAGCAGGTCTGGTAGCATCTATAAGAAAAGAGCTGATGTTTCGAGTCCAGATGTTTCTTTGTCAAAGTTGTGGGTTAGGGTCCAGCTTTGACAAAGGGTCATCTGGACTCAAAATGTCAGCTCTTCTCTTTCCTTACAGATGTTGCCAGGCCTGTTGAGCTTTTTCAGCTTTTCTCTTTTGGTTTCAGATTCCAATACCTGCAGTAATTTGCTTTTATCCAATTATTAAGGCACGCTACCTAGTTATTCTCTGGTCCTGGGATGATGGTCATTTTCTTGCAGGCAGGGACTTCAGCTTGTTGTAAAGAAAGGTTGGAGATGTCTGCGAATACTCCCGCCAGCTGATCCGCGCAGGATCTGAGTGCACATTCAGGTACCCCATCTGAGTCAGCCGCTTTCCGTAGGTTGACCTTCGAGAAAGCTCTCTGATGTCTGCATGGTGACTTCAAATACAGTTTCATCTGAGGCTTCTGGCGAGGAGGGTGTGCTCTCGTTGACTCAGTGACTAAGCCTACGATGTCCACCTTTCACAAGAGAATCACGGAGACAAAATGAAGAACCCTAATGCATGGAGATTGGCCTAGAGTTAAATTCCAAAGCAATATCCGCATTTGCAAACCCATTTTTTTTAACCTGAGCCAAGCACATTTCTGAAGTTTGATTTGAGTACATAAGCGCACCTGAGACCTGAGTACGGTTCTGAGAGAATGCTGTATTGTTGGATGAGATGTTAAAACAAAACACATCAGCCACAGAACTATGTAATCCTACAGCACAGATGGAATCCATTCAGCCCATCCTCCTGCAATGGTTTCTGAAAAGGCTTTACAGTTAGCACATTTATCTCTTTTTTCCATCCTTCCTTCCTTCCTTCCTTCCTTTCTTCCTTCCTTCTTTCCTTCCTTCCTTCCTTTTTTTTCCCTTCCTTTTCCAATACAAATCCAGTTCTCTTTTTTAAAGTTACAATTGAATCTGTCCCCATTGCTCTTTCTGACAATGTATCCCCGATGATGGCAGCTCGTTGCTGAGGGAAGTGTTCACACCTCCCCTCTGACCCTTTAGCTAATTTCTTTAGCATCTTTCGTGTCTTCATCTGTGAGCGGAAACAGCTTCTCCTGGGTTACACGATCGAAATTCTTAATGCTTTTCAAAATTCTCCCCTTGACCTTGTCTGCTCAAAGGAGAACAATGTCCGTTTCTCTAGTCGCTGCACGTAGCAGGTTTCTCATCCGCGGTAACATTCCAGTAAATCTCTTCTGCACTTGTCAACTTCCCTAAAGTGCGGTGCCCAGAATTGGACATCATACTCAGCTGAGGCCCAACCAGTGATGTACAAAGGTTTAGCATAACCTCTGTACTCTATTTGCTCCTCTAAAGCCAAGGGATTTCTTAAGCTTTTCTCTTTTGACAACTTTATCAACTTGTCTGGAGGTAGATGTAAGGTAGATTCCGCTTCCAGTAAAGCAACAGTGTGTTAAAGGCGGATTTCTCAGTGGTTTCTCCTGGAGTTTCTTCACCATGGCGGTGAATTTCCATGTGGTAATGGACACTTATACTGTGGACAGAATTTTCCAGCCGCGCTTGACCAAAGCTGTAAAGTCCCGCCTGAGGTCAATGGATCTTTGCATGGTCCGCCAAATTTTTTGTCACATCCTCTACCATTCTCATGGCAGGAGCGATGGGAAAATTCTGCTCTGTATCTGTTCCACAAGAGAATGATACACTGCTTGAGAAAGACACTGTAGTCAGGATACTTTTCAGTTTGTATCACTTTTGCCTTGTATTTTGGTAAAAACACAAAGTAGCCTCACTGAAGCTTGTTATTATTGTTACAAATAGGCTTACATTAACACTGCAATGAAGTTACTGTGAAAATTCCCCAGTCGCCACACTCTGACGCCTGTTCGGGTACACTGAGATTGAACTTAGCATAGCTAGTGCACTTAACCAGATTGCAGGAGGAAACTGGATCACCCAGGGGAAACCTATGCAGACACGGGAAGAAAGTGTGGACACCGCACAATGACCCAAGCTGGGAATCGAACTTGGGTCCCTGGTGCTATGAGGCAGCAACTGTGCCAGCCTCTAGGCTGAGTAAGCTGAGTTAATAGACTGAAGTTCCTATTTCAGCTGGCAATTTATTTCTGCTCACAATCTTCACTACTGCTCTCTAAAGAATATTTTGCTGTTTCTACTGCACAGTTTATCTCAGTTTACGAATCTTTGGAAAACCTTATTGAGAAGGACAAGGACAATCAGACTTTTTAAAAAATGTGTTCAGTGGGTGTGGACATTGCTGGTTGGGTCAGCATTTATTGCCCATCCTTAATTGCACCTTGAAATGAGGGGCTTTCAAGACCATTTCAGAGGATATTTTTGAGAGTCACCACGTTGCTGTGGTTCTAGAATCACATGTAGGCCAGACCAGATAAGGATGGCAGATTTCCTTCCCTAAAGGATATTAGCAAACCCAGATGGGTTTTCTTTTTACAGCAATGGTTTCATGATCATCATTACTCTTGATGGGCTAAATCTTACAAAAAATGACAGACTGTTGTTTCCAGTGGAAAAAACTGACATATATTTCTGTCAAAATAAATCAAAGCGACATGATTCACATCAACATATGAGACAGGGTGGGGATGAGGGGGTGCAAGGAATTGGTGGGGGGGGGGCGGAAACAGAGCCCCTGCTTTTCATTAGCCAACCACACAAGTGGGCTTTGGTTCAAACTCTTGCCTTCAAAAATCCAGCATTCCCTCATTAATACAGTGAAGTTAATTCCTTGATTACATCCCCATGTCTTGGAGTAGGGCTTGAAACATTTGACACAGATGTAATGGTGACTTCAACTCTCGAGAGAGTGCAGCAAAGATTTACCAAAGATTTACTGATTCCAGGGATGAGGAGACTGATATACTAGATTGACTAGATTAGGATTGTTTTCACTGGAGTTCAGACGAACAAGGGTGGAAATCCCATAGAGACTTATAAAATTCTAACAGGACTGGACAGGGTAGATGCAGGAAGGATGTTCTCAGTGGTGGGGGAACCAGGGGTCACAGTCTGAGGATTTGGGGTAGACCATTTAGGAGGGAGATGAGGAGACATTTCTTTACCCAAAGGGAGTTGAGGCTGTGGAATTCATTACCACAGAAAGTAGTTGATGCCAAAATATTGAATGTATTCAATAGGCGATTGGATATAGTACTTAGATGAATAGAACCAAAGATTATGGGGAGAAAGCAGGATTAGACTATTGAGTTGGACAATAAACCATGATCATGATGAATGGTGGATCAGGTTTGAAGGGCCAAATGGCCTCCTCCTGCTCTTATCTTCTATGTTTCTGTTTTTCTATGACAAGATGGTGAAGGAAATGAATTAAATCCCACTCCTGTAACTTGACTGAGCAGTTCTTCAGATAAATTCCCCTGCGTCAGTGAGACACCAGTGCAAGTCTCAAAATTAATAAGTTAATTTAACTTGTCACTTCCACATTATCACAATTATAAAATCTAAATACGCAATAAGGGTATCTCACCTGAGTTTCACTCACGCAGGATTCACCACTGAAGCATTAGCTGGGATGTTGTAGCCCCAGCATCGGCCTGCATCACCGTGAGTGGAAGGGGGACATCGAGAGACCCGTTAAATACCAACAGCAATCTCAGTTTTCCCATTTGCGGAAATGCCTGCTGCTGCCAGGGTCGGAAAATCCCGAACACTGGCTCTTCTCGTCTCTCCGCAGGTCGCTGAGTGACCTGCTCAGTAATTCCAGCATGTCAGACATTCAGCACATGCAGTTTCATTTCACGGAATTATAGCATTATTGAATAGTTACTGTACTGAGGGAAGACTTTCAGCCCATCATGTCTGTGCTGACTCTCTGCAAGATGAACTCAGCAAATTCCATTCTGCTTCTTCCTTTCCACATCGCTCTATAAATTTTTTCTTTGCAGGCGCTTGTCCAATTTATTTTTGACAGCCATAATATTATCAACTTCCATCATACAGTGCATTCCAGGCAAAAACTCTGCGCAATAGTGAGAAGAATGCAAGGAGTTTCAAGGCAATTTAGACAAATTGACTGACGTTATCTTTGTTCATGGGATGTGGGTATAGCTGGCTGGGCCCACATTTATTGTTCATCCTTAAAGGCTTTTATTTTAAGAGTCAATCACATTGCTGTGGATCTGGAGTCACATGTAGGCCACACTCGGTAAGGCCCGCAGATTCCCATCTCTGAAGGATATTGGTGCACCAGATAAGTTTTCATAACAATCTACAGAGCATTAGATTTTATAATTGCACACTTTTATTTCATTAAAGTTACACTATCTGCCCATCCACCATGATAAGATTTGAAACCAGGATCTCTGGGTTATTGCCCAGTGACAATACCACTGGCTCCCCAAGGGCAAATGCATGGCAGATGCAGTACCCATAGCTAAATGTGAACCTATGCACGTCGGTGTGAAAAACAGGAAGGATGAGTATTATTATTATTAGAAGTATTATATGTTAATCTGGTGGGAAGTGTGGATGAACAAAGGGATCTGATGTCCTTGTATACCAGTCTGTGGAATTGGAGATGCAGGTGCAGCAAGCAATCAGGAAGCAAAGGGTATGTTAGTCTTCACTGCAAGAGGCTTTGAGTTCAGAAGTAGAGATGTCGTACTGTAGATATATCACGCCTTGGTAAGACCACCTGGAGTATTATGTTCAGTTTTGATCTCCCTACCTAAGAAAGGATACACTTACCAGTGAGGGAGTGCAACGGATGTTCACTAGATTGATACTGGGATTGGTAGGACTGTCCTATGAAGAGAAATTGGTTCAACTAGGCCTGTATTCACTGGAATTTAGAAGGATGATAGGAGATCTGATTAAAATGCGTAAAACTCGAACAGGCCTGGACAGACTCAATGCAGGGAGAATATTTTCCCTGGTTGGGAAATCTTGATGTGGAGATGCTGGCATTGGACTGGGGTAAACACAGTGAGAAGTCTCACAACACCAGGTTAAATTCTAACAGGTTTATTTGGTAGCATTTTGGACTGAGATGAGGGAAACTGCCTTTGCTCAGAGGCTAGTGAACCTGTGGAATTCACAACCACTGAAAGCTGTGGAGGCCAAGTCACTGAATGTAATCAAGAAAGAAATAGACAAATTTTGTCAATTTTAACAGCATCAAGGGGTATGGGGAGAGAGCGGGAAGATGGCAGAGAAATAGAGGATTAGCCATGATCAAGATGAATAGTAGAGCATTCTCAAAGGAATGAAAAGCCTAGTACTGCTTCGAGTTTCTATGTTTACCTTTCTGCATAGCAATTTCTTTTGGCGATCACCTGTGTCCCTTCATTCCAAACAACTCTGCAATGAGAAGGTTTTTTTCCCAATGTACTGAATCTGGACCATTCATAATTTTGAACACCTTCTCTCAATCTTTGCTTCTCTAAGGGAAACAACCCCAGATTTTCCAATCTATCCACATAACTGAAGTTCCTCATTCCTGGAACCGTTCTCGTAAATCTTTTCTCCGAGAATGTGTTTGTATCTCCTGGGCTTTAGAATGTAAGGCTATAACCACACAACAAAATCATCAATAACCATCACTTATATTGCACATTTAGGTCATCAAATGTCTCAAGGTGAGGCTCTTTACCGGACCGTATCCGACACCAAGCCACATAAAGAGGTATTTGGACAGATGATCAAAACATGGTCAAAGAGGTAGGTTCCAACAAGCTTCTCAGAGGAGATGTAAACACAATAGATTTTCTTTCAGTTTAAACTTATTTATGGGTGTCACAAATTTGCTTACATTTACACTGCATGAAGTTGCTGTGAAAGTCCCCCAGTCGCCACACTCCGGCACCTGTTCGATACTCTGAGGGAGAATTTAGCCTGGCCAATGCAACAAATCAGCACATCTTGTGTTATATTGCAGCTTTATAGAACCTTAGTTAGGCCGCACTTGGAATATAGTGTTCAATTCTGGTCACCACACAACCAGAAGAATGGCTTTGGAGAGAGTACAGGAAAGATTTACCAGAACGATGACTGGCATGGAAGTCATTAGATATGAGGAGAGATTGGCGAAACTTGATTTGTCCTCACGGGAATGACGGAAGTTGAAGGGCAACCTGAACATGATAGAAGTCTACAAGATTATAAGGGGCATGGACAGAATAGATAGTCAGAAGCTTTTTCCTAAGGTGGAAGAGTCAATTACTCAACTCATAGGTTTAATGTGTGAGGGGCAAGGTTTAAGGGAGATGTGCGAGGCAAGTCTTTTTACACTGAGGGTGGTGAGGGCCTGGAACTTGCTGCCGGGAGAGGTAGTGGGAGCAGATATGATAGTGACTTTTAAGGGGCATCTTGACAAATGCATGAATAGGATGGGAATAGAGGGATATGGAGGGGGCTCTGGAAGGAGAAGGGGCTTTAGTTAAGTCCAGCAGCATGGTTGGTTCTGGCTTGGAGGGCCGAAGGGCCTGTTCCTAAGCTATAATTTTCTTTGTTCTTTGTTACCTTTCAGACTGTAAGGGGAAACTGGAGCAGCTGGAGGAAATCCACACAGACACGGGGAGAATATGCAGACTCTACACAACAGTGACTCAAACCAGGAATCAAACCTATGTCCCTAGCGCTGTGAGGCAGCAGTGCTAACCACTGTGCTGCCTGTAAGGAGGTGGAGAGGGGCATATAGGTTTTTAAGAGAATGAAAGAGAATGGTACAACCCCTGGTATATAATCAATTACAATTACTTTAACTATTTCAGTGGAAGTTCAACAGGAAGTTTCTCTGACTTCTCAGTAATTGTTGATTTAGTTTATAATGGTTAAACTGAGTAAGCAAATCAGGTCCATCAACTACATCTGTTTTCATACATCAAGGAGAGGCAATTGTCTAGTGGTATTATTGCTAGTCTATTTAACCCAGAAACTCAACTAATATTCTGGGGACTTGGGTTCCAATCATGCCACAGCAGATGGTAGAACTCAGTTAAAAATATCTGGAATTAAGAATCTACTCTTGACCAAGAAACCATTGTTGAGAAAACTTATCCTGTTCATAAATGTCCTTTAAGGAAGGAAATCCTTACCTGGTCTGACCTGTATGTGACTCCAGACACACGGTAATATGGGTGATTCATAAGTGCCCCTCAGGCAACTAAGTGCTGGCCAGCCAGCGAAGCCCATTTCCCATGAATGAATAAAAATAAATCATATGATTTAAATGCCTTTCTGTGGACATTGAGATGAGATCAAAAGAACTTTTACCTCGGCATTTAAATGTCCAGTTACAGTGGCTCTGTCCTCTGCAAGCAGAAAGAATGTGTTCAGGCATTGTACCTTCTTTAATTAGACAAAAATATTTGGGAAGACTTTCTCCAAAGCAGTACATTCAGAATCCATGGCCAATCAATCCAGATCCCTTTTCCTCATGTGTTATGGTTGGAGTGTCCAGAACTAGGAGTCATAATTTGATCATAAGGCTTTTAGGACTGAGATGGTGAGAAATGTCTTCACCCATGGAAGAGTGATAGTGTAGAATTTATTACCACAGAAACATAGAGGCAAAAACATCGAGTGATTTAAAGAAAGGATTAGATGTAGCTCTTGGGGCTAAAGGGATCGAAGGATATTGAATTTGATGATCAGCCATTCTTAAGCCATTTCAGGAGTCATTCCAAACTGTGATACCAAGGACAACACAATGGCGCAGTGGTAGCACCGCTTCCTCCCAGCAGCAGAGTCCCAGGTTTGATTCGTGGCTTGGGTCCCTTTTGTGTGGAGTCTGCACATTCTCTCTGTGTCTCCTCTGTGTGCCCTGGTTTCCTCCCACAGTCCAAAAATGTGCAGGTTAGGTTGATTGGCCATGGTAAATTGTCCCTTCATGTCAGGGGGCTGGCAGGGTAAATAAATGGGGCTATGAGATAGGGACTGGGTGGGATTGTAGTTGGTGCACACTCGAAGGGATTCTATGATACTACCAGGAGCAATGTTTTGTATGGTGTTTCTGAAAAAGTTGGCGAGAGCCCTAGCGGACAGACCAAATTTCCTTAGATTCCTGAGAAAGTAGAGGGTTTTAATTGCAAGCTGAATTTAGCAGCCATGGTGTGACAGATTATCAGGACCCCCTCAGTGATAAGTGTCATATTGCGGCGATGGTTATGAAAAAGAGCTGATGTGAAGTTGTTTCGTGCTTTCTTCCATTTTAAGTTTGGTGATTCTCTCCATAGAAAAATGCACCAACTTGATGAAGCAGCCTGCTTATTCAATGGAAAAACAAACATTTATTTGCACCTTCCACAGCCTCAGGCCATCGCAAAGTATTTTACAACACATGGAATATTTATAAGTGTTGTTTCTGTTATGATCATTAGAAACTTTCGAACCAGTAAGTTTTATTTTATTCATTTCCATGGATGTGGGTATGGTTGGTGAGGTTCTCATCCCTAATTGCCCTTGAAAAGATGGTGTCCAGCCTTCTTTTTGAATTGTTGTAATCTAACAGGATACATACACATCTTGTGCCTGACTTGGTCCCTGAGCACCCTTGCTCTAACTTCTAGGTTATGACTTTGGGCAGTAAGGTAGTACAGTGGTGAACATCGCTGCCTCATAGCTTCAAGGACCCGGGTTCAATTTCCGACTTGGGTCACTGTCTACGTGGAGTTTGCACTTTCCATACGTGTCCACATGGATTTCCTCCAGGTGCTCCTGTTTCTTCCAACAGTCTAAAGATGTACATGTTGGCCTTGTTAAATTTGTGTCAGGGGGATTAGCAGGGTAAATGAGGGTTCCAAAATAGGGCCTAGATGAGATTGTGGTTGGTACTGACTCAATGGACCAAATGGTCTCTCTCTGTACTGGATGGATTCTATTGTATTCTATGATTAACTTTATCAAACACCTTGCCAATTTTAAACACCTTAGTTAGCTCTCCTTGAATTGTTTGCATTCCAGCTGGTCTATCCAACTTGTCCTGGCAACTGAAAGCATTCAACTTAGTTTCAAGAGGTGGTTTGCAGATGCAACAGGCAATTAAGAAGGCAAATGGAATTTTGTCCTTCATTGCTAGAGGGATGGAGTTTAAAAACAGCGAGGTTATGTTGCAGCTGTATAAGGTGCTAGTGAGACCACCTGAGTATTATGTACAGTTTTGGTTTCCTTACTAGAGAAAGTATATAGTGGCACTGGAAGGGGTACAGAGGAGATTCATTCGGTTGATTCTAGAGTTGAGAGGGTTGGCTTCTGAGAAGAGACTGAGTAGACTGAGGCGACACTCATTTGAATTCAGAAGAATGAGGGAAGTTCTTATGGAAACATATAAAATTATGAAGGGAATAGACAAGATAGAAGTAATAAAGTTGTTTCCACTGGCAGGTGAAACTAGAACTAGGGGGCATGGCCTCAAATTACGGGGCAGCAGATTTAGGACTCAGTTGAGAAGGAACTTCTTCACAAAAAGGATTGTGAATCTATGGAATTCCCTGCCCAGTGAAGCAGTTGAGGCTACCTCATAGAATATATTTAAGACAAGAATAGATAAATTTTTGAACAGTAAAGGAATTAAGGATTATGGTGAGTGGGTGGGTAAGTGGAGCTGAGTCTATAAAAAGATCAGCCATAATCTCATTGAATGATAGAGCAGGCTTGAGGGGGCCAGATGGCCTCTGCCTACTCCTAGTTCCTATGTTCATTCTGGAGTGCCTGCACTACAAACAGATAAAAACATTTTAAATTTCATTGAGCAGTTTCTGAGATCGATCTTGATGAGAGAGGTGGACTTGAGCAGATGGTGTAACCACCAGAACAGTCCCACCAGGCCCACCTTTCTCTGGAGCCTTGACTCTGGGATCAGGATGCAATGAGTGCCAGATGGCTTGAGGGTGCACACGCACCTGCCTTCATTCCCTTGGTCAGAGCTCCTCATTCTTCTCCCAAATCCATTAATACCATCGGAAGCCCTGGTGAAGCTCCCATGCTGAACACCATGGTTGGTGCTAATGGAACATCTGTCAGTAGCTGCAAACAGTACTGAGGGGGTACGGGGAGGATGTGGGGGGTTGGGGTGGTGGTGGTGCTTTGCAAAACAGATTCTTTCATTATCAGAAATATAGCAGCAAATAATGAGAAAGAGACAGGGAGGGAGAGACAGCAATCCCCCAAAGACAGGGTGAAAACTGTTGTGTGAATAATGGAAAAGAGTTAAAACTTGCAATGAATAAATAAATAAGAACTTTTTTATCCAAAGGGGGCAGGGGAATAGAGGGGTGGCTTGGTGTTGGAATGCAGAAAGAGTATTCAAGATGAAGCACATTTAGGGTAGTTAGGTATGCATTGGAGAGAGAAAGGGAAAAGTTATGGTGATAGGATTGGATGGAGGAAAATGAGACAAGGCTCATTTGGAGCATAAACACCAACTAGTCTAATGGCCTGGTTTATGCTGTAACATTCTGTGTAGAGTTTACGTATTGTCCCCATGTCTGCGTGGCTTTCCTCCAAGTGATCCAACTTCTTTCCACAGTCCAAAGATGTGCAGGTTAGGTGGATTGGCCATGATCAAATGTATGAGGTTACAGGGATAGTGCGACAGAGCAGGCCTAGGTAAGACACTCTATCAGATAGTTGGTGCAAACTTGATGGGCTGAATGATCTCCTTCTACACTGTAGGGATTCTATGGTCGTATGTAGTTATCAGTAAATTGTAGCTCACTAAATTCAGAATCTTAGTCACTCAGCATAAACTCACCAATGTTCTTTCAACAGCACTTTCCAAACCCATAAACTCTACCACCTAGAAAGACAAGGGCAGTGAGTGCATGGGAGCACCACTGCCTGCAAGTTCCCTGACAAGCTATCCAACATCCTGAGCCACTCCTTCACTGGCACCAAGTCAAAATCTTGGAACTCCCTCTCTAATTCAACGGTTCAAGAAAGTGGCTCGCCACCGCTTTCTCAAGAGCAATTAGGGTTGGATAATAAATGCTGGCTTAGCAAACAATACCCACACCCTGTAAATGAATTTAAAAAAAGTGAAGGCCCTGAGTGTTCAAATAATGAGCAATCAGTGATAAGGGAGCAAATCAAATTGGTTGGCAAAAATGTTTGTCTTCCAACATCAGCCATGAACTTCAGTCCTTCAGCACTCAGGCATGCCTGTCTGCCCCAGTGAGGGGATCTCACACAATGATTAACATCATCAGGAGAAGAATCCCTCAGATGTCAGTAAGGTGATTTGATTTATCACTGGAAAGGTGATGGCCTCGTGGTATTATTATGAGACTATCAATCCAGAAACTTGGTTAAAGTTTTGGAGACCCAGGTTAAAATCTGCTATAGCATGTCTGGGACTAAGAATCTACTGATGACCATGAAACTATTGTCAATTGTCAGAAAAATCATCTGGTTCATTTATGTTCTTTAGGAAAAGAAATCTGCCATCCTTACCTGGTCTGGCCTACATGTGACTTCAGAGCAACAGCAATATGGTTGACTCTCAACTGCCCTCAGATGAGTAGGGATGGGCAATAAATGCTGGACACCCATGTTCCATAAATTAATAATAAAAAAAATTGTCTCATATATTGGTATATAATGAAAAATATTATTTTTTGCATGCCATTCATAGAGAAGGAAAGAAGCAATGTTACAGCAATAACTAGGGTGTTGAGAAAGATCAGCTTAGTACGAGTTATATCCAAAAGTCTGATGGTAACAGAGAAGGAGCTTGAGTCAGTTGGTACGTGACCTCAGAGTTTTGCATCTTTTTTCTGAGGAGAAGGTGGAAGAGAGAATGTCCGAGGTGTGTGTGTGGTCCTTGATTATGCTGGCTGCTTTGCCGAGGCAATGGGAAGTGTAGATAGAGTCAATGGATGGGAGGCTGGTTTGCGTGATGGACTGAGCTACATTCACAACCCTTCTAATTTCTTATAATTTCTTTATAATTAATTGACAGCACGACCATGGATTAGGAGAGATAAAGAGTGTTTAAATGATGGAGAGACTTAGAGGGGCGGAGAAATTTTGAAGCTCTTGTTCTCAGTAGTTGAGGGCAATTTTGAACCAATTCGAATACGTGAGAGACTAGAATCCCCAACCCTAGCTTCCACACGGCTGTTCCACATAGTCTGTTGTGAGACTTCTTTCTGTGTTTACCCCAATCCAACACCAGCATCTCCACATTATGACTTCCACAACTCTCCAACAGTGCATTAACCTTATTTCCTACACCCCCTCCATTTCGCCATGCCCAAGCCCCTCTAATTCACTCATCTTTTCCCAAACCAATCAATCAACATGTGGGCAGCACCGTAGCAGAGTAGTTAGCACTGCTGCTTCACAGCGCCAGAGACCTGGATTCGGTTCCCGGCTTGCGCCACTGTCTGCCTGGAGCTTGCACATTCTACTTGTGGCTGAACGGATTTCTTCTGGGTACTCCGGTTTCCTCCCACGGTCCAAAGACGTGCAGGTGACATGCTAAAATTGCCCTTAGATGCATAGGTTAGAGAGATTAGTGGGTAAATATGTGGGGATATGGGAATAGAGCCTAGTGGGATTCGGTACAGAGTCGATTGGCCAATGGCATCTTTCTGCGCTGTAGGGTTTCTATTATCCTATGAACATCTCCAGTCATTCTCTCCAACCATGCTTTTGTTTGTGCACCCTGTTTCAACTTCTTTTTGTTCTCTTCTCTAATTTTATTTTTTCCCTGACCTCTGTCACACTCCAGCCTTATTCTTTCATGAGATGTAGTGTAGAATGCAGGTCTCTGCTAGCTCACCAACGTAATACTCTCATTATTCAGCTCATCAAGCTCTAGACTCCAGAGGGAGGCAGGCTGTTATAAATCATTGCCGCGACATCTCATTTTTTTTTTTGTTTCCAATTGATGCTCTCCTTTGGTTTCTATTTTAATTGGTTTATTTTCCTCTCCAGTGAATCCCCATGCCACCCAGCCCCCGACCTGACCCTTGCCACTCTGCTCAAGGTGGGCAGAGAAGGACACGGGTGGCCCCACACTCCTTGATTTCCCTACGCTCTCTTCCCTCCCCGATGACCTGGTTCACGTTGGAAGCCTACCATGCATGGGCACTGTGGGCATTGACCTTCTGTCTTGCCAACACGTGACTCCAGCCCACTGGCAGATAGGACCGGGAGAAACTCAGTCCCTGAGACGGCAGTGCCGAGATCAGGCGCAGCAGTAGAGGGGAGAAAAGATCCTTCTGCTTAAATATTACAAATCTTTGGAGCAACAAACATTCATTTTGAATTAAGCTTGCTCAACATAATTGTCTTAATGGACTCCGCAGAATTATCTTGATAAAGTCCTGCAATAATAATGTTGTATTTATTGATTAGTATGCATGTCAGACATGGTCTCATCGCAGTAGGGGAATGGTAGTGGGAATGGGGGGGGAGGTAAAATTACCAGACAGCAGTTTGTCTCATTTAAGGATGCATTTCCTAATTTGATCAATAATTAAGAGGTCCAGTAACATGAATTAAACTGAATACAATAACAAACAGACAGAACATTTATGCTGTAAAACCTGACCCACAAGATTTTGCCTCTCTCTGGAGCAGACGGAGATGCAGACGGGCCTGGACAGCTCAGACACTAGCTGCTGACGCAGAAGGTCCATCAACCCGTTTGATCTCTTTGCCCCCTCCCCCTAGAGTATCAACCTGATCTCATTACAGCGTCTAGCCATTCTGAAATGAGTCCAGTGTCCTGGCGTCCACTGCCCTTCTTGGTAACCAGTTCCAGTAGCTGGCTATGTTTTGTGAGGAAGTACTTTCCAATGTCTACTTCATGATCCAGATCCTGTGATCTCTTGTCCTTAGGCTTAAAGGGGTAATGTGTTATATTTATGCTGCAATCCTTGCAATTGAGGCAAAAACGTTTTCTGATTTCAAGAAGAAATTAGTGATAGCTGTTGGGGTTAAAGGGGTCAAGGGATATGGGAGGAAGCGAGGAATGAGGATATTGAATTTGATGATCAGCCACGATCAAACTCAAAATGAATGGCAGAGCAGGCTTGATAAACCAACTGGCTCCTAATTTCTATGTTTTAAGGATGTAGACAGTTCTGAATGAAATGAGAGTTGCACCTTTTCTTGTATGTTTGCTTTTTTCCTTTAAAGTGAAATTTCAACCTCAATTCGTTTTTTTCATTTATTCATGGGGATGTGGCCTTCGCTGACAAGCATTTATTTCCCATCACTTTTAAGGATGTGGTGGTCAGTTGTCTTCTTGAACCATTGCAGTCTATGTTGCCATAGGATCATAGTACCCTACAATGCAGGACGAGGCCATTTGTCCCATTGAGTCTGCACCGACTGAAATCCCACCTAGACCCTGTCCCCATACATTTACCCCAGTGAGTCCTCCTGACATTAAGTGGCAATTTAGTAAGGGTAATCCATCTAATTGGCACATCTTTAGACTGTGGGAGGAAACCAGAGCACCCAAAGGAAACCCACGCAGACACGGGGAGAATGTGCAAACTCCACACAGACAATGACCCAATCTGGGAATCAAATCTGGGTCCCCAGCACCATGAGGCAGCAATGCTAATGACTGTGCCACCATGCCACACACTATTGTGTGCTGTTAGGGAGGGTGCTCTGGATTTTGACCCAGCGGCAGTGAAGGGATGGCCAATATATTTCCAAGTCAGGATAGTGAGAGTCTTGGAAGGGAACTTGCAGGTGGTGGTGTTCCCAGGCATCTGCTACCCTTGTCCTCCTTTCGATACTGTTTGTTTTTTGTCATGTTGGTGGTTGTACCTCCACACTCCTGTCTCAATCATTTGTTTCTCCAGTTCTATTATTTCGTAGTAAACATAGTGGTGAACATATTAATCAACTTATTGTTAACATGCACTGTCTTGGAAGAGACAATAAGTAGTTTGATGTGCTTGAGGAAGTCAGACTTTTGGAGATTGCCTTGCATCCCAGCTGAAAGATGTGCTGGTTAGAGTACATTGACCCGAACAGATATCAGACTGTGGCAGCTAGGGGAATTTCACAGTAACTCCATTGCAGTGTTAATATAAGCCTTACAGATAAATGAACATTTTTTTTCAACTTAGCTTTGAGCCATGCCACCTTTTGGGTGCCTTGTATCCCAAAAAGAAAGCAGGTCATTGAATATAACCTGCAAGTACAGTGTTACCCCAACTCGCATTCTCTGGGAGTGCCTGATTCCCGACTGAGGAAGGAAAACTCAAATTGTAACTAAAGAAATTGCAGAATGACACTAAGCTTCACTGAGATAAAAAGAAAATAGTTATAGAGTCGTAGAAGTCCATATTGCCCTTTTTTTTAACCACTAAACTAATCCCAATTGCTTGCATTTGGCCCATATCCCTCTGTACCCATCTAATCCATGTAACTTCTAAATGTTTGTTAAAAAACAAAATTGTATCTGCCTCTACAGCTATCACTGCAACTTGTTCCAGATCTCACTGCCCCTTGTGTGAAACAATTCTCCATATGGACCCTTTTGTATCTCTCCCCTCTCAACTTAAACCTATGCCCTCTAGTTTTAGACTCTACCTTTGGGAAAAGATATTGACTATCTAGCTGATCTGTGCTTCTCATTATTTTATAGACCTCTATAACATCACCCCTCAGCCTTCTACACTCCAGAGAAAAAAGTCCCAGTCTATTCCAGCCTCCTTATAACTCAAACCATCAATTCCAGTAGCATCCTAATAAATATTTTCTGCACTTTTTCTGGTTTAATAATACCCTTTCCATGATAGGGTGACCAGAACTGTACACTGAACTGTATACTGTGGAATATTTTACCACTTGTGTTTTGTTCTGAAAAAGGGTCATCCAGACTCAAAAGTTTGGCTCCAATCTCTCCATAGATGCTGTCAGACCTGCTGAGATTTTCCAGCTTGCTCCAGCTTCACTGAGTTAAACATTGTGTCTTTTTTGTCCTTGATTTTTCAAATTAATTTATTCCACTGTATAATCCAATAATATTTCCAGAAAGCAAGCTATATGAAATGGTCTTCTATCACAAGGGTTAATAAATGTCATTAGGAATAGTCTGCTTATCAACTTGCTTCAAGATCACTGCTCATTTAGGAGTTAAAATTTGATCATGAGAGAATTATCTTTATTTTCGGAAGAGGAATACGATTGTCTGTTTTGGTGGTGATTAAAGGACGTATCTTAATTGTAATCAAAGAGGATTTAATGGTTTCTCTAGTGCAGAGCAAAGTTTTTGCGGATGTTAATTCCCTGCCTTTTCCCACATAATGACTTATCAGTGCTGAAAAGTATTCCGTCTCTTGCACTAATGAAGGGATCAGGCACCTTTATTGTTGAGAGCCGTATGATGATCTGGACTGAAGATTGGAGCTGGGAATTTGCCCTGCTTTTCTACTGCAGCCCTCTCGGTACTACACTGAGGCCGAGTGACTTGGCTTGACCCCATTACTGCCGGTTGCACCACTTACTGCCCGGGGCACCAAGGTTTGCGATAAACAGTCCCCAAAGCAACGTAAGTGTCGGGGCAAAATGGCTTGCTGTAATCATAGTCAATGTGCACAGGATTAGAGGAGGATTGTTGGGTTGGGGGAGGTTTTTTGTTTAGTCAGTGTGTAAAGCACTGCCTGAGCACACAACAGGAATAAAAGTTGGGCACAGAATGAAAGCAAAACCACTATCTATATAATGCTTTCCACAACCCTAGCTTGTCTCAAAGCACTTTACAACCAATAAGGCACATTTGAAGTATACACACTACAGTGGTGTAATTTAGCAATCAACACAGCAACAGCAAAGCTCCACGAAAGCAATGACCAGATCATTTGATTTTGGTTGACAAAATCATAGAATCCCTAAAGTGCAAGAGGAGCCATTCAGCCCATACTCCCACTTAGGCCCTATCCCCAGAACCTCACGTATTTATCCTGCCAGCCCTCCTAATACTAAGAGGTAATTTAGCATGGCCAATTGACCTAATCCACACATCGTTGGAGTGTGGGAGGAAACCAGAGTACCCGGAGGAAACCCACGCAGACACGGGGAGAATGTGCAAATTCCGCGCAGACAGTAACCAGAGGCTGGAATTGAACTGGGGTCCCTGGTGCTGCGAGGCAGCAGTGCTAACCATTGTGTCACTGTGTCAACCAGATCTTCAAAATAAATCTTTCACATCCACCTGAAATGGCAGGCCAAAGCCTCAACTGAACACTACATTCAAGAGATAGCAGCTCCAGCAGTGTAGCATTCCTTCAATACTGAGGTAAAAAGTTTTCTTTTCAAGTTTGTTTATTAGAAACACAGGGAGAATGTGCAGATTTCGCACAGGCAGAGACATAAGCCGGGAATTGGACCAGGGACCCAGTGGAGCACAGAGCCCAGTGTCCCTGACCTAACCTGTACATTTTTGGACTGTGGGAGGAAATGGGAGCACCCAGGGGAAACCCACATAGACACAGGGAGAACGTGCAGAGTCCACACAGACAGTGACCCAAGGCTGGAATTGTACCTTGGTCCTTGCTGCTGTGAGGCAGTAGTGCTAACCATTGTCCTACTGTGCCACCCCTAATGTCTCATCCTAAATTCTCAATCCATCTGCATGCTGCCTTCAAGGCCACTGCGGTGGCAAAGAGACGGTTGTCCACCTTATTGTGAAATGTGCAAAATGGTCTGGAGAGAGATAATGTGTTTTTTTTGTCGAGTTTCATCCTGAGTAGCTCCGTGACGCAGGATTCTGTGTTCTACAGGCTGTTCCCAAAGTCACAGGATTGGGGAATCTGCAATCTACGTGCTGTTCCCAGGGATGGGGACTCTGTGCTTTATGGGCTGTTCCTAGGGACGGGGACTCTGTGCTCTATGGACTGTTCCCAGATGCTCAGGACTCTGTGTTCTCCAAGTTGTTCCCAGGAACAGGGATTCTGTGCTCTACGGGCTGTTCCTAGGGGCTTTGGACTCTGTGCTCTAGGGGCTATTCCCAGGGACGGGGACTCTGTGCTCTATGGACTGTTCTTAGGAACGCAACAATTCTGAGACAACTATTGTTGAGCGATCATTGACGCGGTGAAAGATGCTCTTTGGTCTGGCTGAATCTTGTGGTCTTCAAGTTCAAAGAGTTCTCTCCAACTGAGTGATACAGTCTGGCACATTCCAAAGGCCAGGACTACTTGCTGAGGGACGCAATAAAGCTTGGGGCAACTGCTGTAGACTTTTCAACCACAGGTAACTGAGGGGAGAGGAATTGTATAGAACACCCTCGGGCTGTATGATTCACATTGAATGTATAATGTGAATATCACAATTGTGTGGAAACACCTCAGGGTGTAATATGATCTAGCTAGGTGACTTAAATACCTTAACAACATTTGTAATGGCCATTTTGAAATGTCTATAATGTTTCTCTGACTGTACTGAAGCAGCATCAATGTGCAACATGATGAATGTCAACAGCCTGAATATTACTGCATTTTGTGTCATGGCCATTTCAAAATGTTTGCTTTGGTTCTTTCATATATTTAATGAATGAAGTATGTTTTCCCCCAAAAGATGTATAGCAGCAATTCACCAAAAATCCTTAGACAGCACCAAACACGCGACTGCTTCCATCTCAAAGGACAAGGGCAGCAGATACATGGGAGGAGCACTACCTGCAAGTTCCTCTCTAAGCCACTTACAAAGAACAAAGAGCAAAACAGCATGGGAAACAGGCACTTTGGCCCAATGAGCCTGCGCCACCACCCCGATGTTCCCACTTCTACCCGTGATCCCTGTGCATGTTTATAGATCTATGCATTGAAACCAAATTTGAGACAATTTAGGGAGAATTTGTTCTGCCAATCAGCCTAAGAGCACATCTTTGGGATGTGAGAAGAAACCGGAGCATCCGGAGAAAACTCACACAAGCACGGGGAGAATGTGCAAACTCCCACAGACACAGGCCCTAGTCCATGTATCTGCACAGCACAGCCATAGTCACTGAGCTGTCGTGTTGCCCATCAAATGGTCCAGGTCAAGCGTACACTAACGACGTGAAGCACTAGGACACTCTCGAAAAAATCCGAGAGTAGCCCTCTCACGACCCATTGTGTGTATGCCCCTTGTTCGACAACAAAGCGGACCAAAGTACCTGTAGGATAAAACCTGATTTGGAAATATATCGCTGTTCCTTTGCAGTCAGAATCCTGGAATTCCATCACTAACAGCATTGTGGGTCAACCCACAGAACATGGACTGCATCAACCCAAGAAGGCAGCTCACACCCACTTTACATAAGAATATAAGAACTAGGAGCAGGAGTAGGCCATCTGGCCCCTTGAACCTGCTCTGCCGTTCAATAAAATCATGGCTGATCTTCCTGTAGACTCAGTTCCATTTACCTGCCCACTCACTAAACCCTTAATTCCTTTACTGTTCAAAAAATTATCTATTAGATACCCTTAAAAACATTCAATGAGGTAGCCTCAACTGCTTCACTGGGCAGGGAATTCCACAGATCCACATCCCTTTGTATGAAGAAGCTCCTCCTCAACTCAGTCCTAAATGTGTTTTCCCTTATTTTGAGACTATGCCCCCCAGTTCTAGTTTCACCCACTAGTGGAAACAATTTCCCTGCTTCTATCTTGTCCATTCCCTCCATAATCTTATGTATGTTTCTATAAGATCTGCCTTCTCAAGGGCAAACCAGCCTTTCATCTATTGACTCTTATCTATACCGCCCACTGCCTTGGCAAGGCAGCCAGTATAATTAAGGACCCCGGAATTCTCTCTTCCACCTTCTTCTGTCACGAAAAAGATGCAAGAGTCTGAGGTCACGTACAAACTGACTCAAGAACAGCTTCTTCCTTGCTGCCATCAGACTTTGAATGAACCTTTCATATATTAAGTTGATCTTTTTCTACACCCTAGCTGTGTCTGTAACATGGCATTCTGCACTCCTTTCCTTTTCTATGAATGGTACATTTTGTCTGTACTCATCCAGGTAGCTTTTAAAGGATGTGAGGCATCTCACCTCCACCACCCTCCCAAGCAGTGCGTTCCAGTCTGTTGCCACTGTCTGGGTAAAAACGCTTTTCCTCAAATCCCCTCTAAACCTTCCATCCCAGGCAACATCCTCTGCATCTCTTTCACGTCCGCAACATCAGTGGAGGTTTTGTGCAAGGGGAAAGCTGGTCTTTTCCGCTCAGCGCTAGGTTAACACCAGGCTGGGATTGCTATTTTCAGTAAGCCTGTGTCGAAGTAGGGAAGTCAGGCTTGTCACTGGAGGATATTTACGGCGCAGCAGCTCCAAGCGTGAAGCAGAAGGAGGTCATTTAGCCATTGTGTCTGTGTGCCAGTACTATGAAAGAGCTATCCAATTAGTCCCACTCCTCTCTTCATTCTCCATCACCCTGCATTTTTTTTTTCGTTTGCAAAATGCATCAGATTCCTTTTTTAAAGTTACAATTTAATCTGCTGCCGCCACATTTTCAGACGGCCTATTGCAGATCCGGACCATTTGCCGTGTAAAGAATTCTTCTCGTCTCTCCCTCTGGTCCTCTTGCCAATTATCTTAAACCTGTGCCCCCTGGTTCCCAGCCACGAGTAACAGATTCTCCCTAATTTACTCCATCAAAATGCTCCATCATTTTGAACATGTGGAGCGAGATCATCCAACCTCCCAGCCCACATGTTTTCCTGCTGGCGGGAATGGTGTTTTGTTTGCTAGCGGCAGCGTTCTCCAATCCCGTCGCTACCTATGGGAATTCCCACTGATGTCACTCCACGCTGGCAGGGAACCCACAGGTGGAGGTGCGCTGCCGGCGGGACTGGAGAATCCCGTCAGCGTGAACGGCCGAAGAATTCTTGCCACGATCTGGAAAAATATTCCTCTGCAAAATAAAAGTTAGCTTATCGGTGCAATGTTAAGTTTGTTTGCAAACCATTTTTAAGCACGTTGTAACCACAGGGTTGTTTTTCTCCATGAGGAGAGGGGAGGGGAATCAGACAAAGGGGGACATTTTCCTGTCCCACCTGCCATGGGAAACTAGGTTTCTATTTTCTTCTTCAGAATGAATTTGAACACGGCTGGTTTGAAGTAGAAACTTCTTTATTAAGCTTCCTTTATAATTAGCTTCTGACAGAAGGCGAATGAGATTCATTTTATTGGTGAGAGAGAGAGAAAGAGAACGTGCCTCAAAACTGTAACTGAACAGAATTGAACAGCAGCATGTAACTGTTGTTAACAATATAATTTCTTGATTATCTGACTTTTTAGAAAGCTGGGTACAAGCAGAATGTAACTGCATAGATAATAAATAATAAGTGACCATGAAACACTACTGTTTATCTGATGAGGAAACTTGTTTGTGAGAAAGGTCATTTCCGCTTAACACCGCACTTTCAAAAACCCAGAAGCCCAAGCTGATCTGGCCAAATTATCTTAAGTTAGCTTCAAAGCGTGGCACAACTAGTCCCATTAGACAGAAATACCTTAAAGTGAAGCCTTTTAACTGGGCAAACCATACAGAGGATCCCACAGAAACATAGCAGGAGGGGTACGGACAATGCGAAGGTCCGTTGACCTCTGGTGGGATTTGGGGCGAGCCCAGCTCCCAAAGTCTGTGAGGAAATCTGGGTTTAAAGAGTTAACTTAAGCAGGCAAAGCTTTTCAAACGGGAGAAAAGTACAAACAGTGCTTTCAGTCAGGCTTGATTGAGGAGAATCGTCTCTGGGTGAGCCTCTTACTGTCAGACAGAATTCTCTTCCACAACATCTATCATCCTGCAAATCCGCTTAGACAAGACTGCTGCAGGACACCTGACGACAATGTCAATCATTTTATGAATACAGCCCCTTTGAAGCAATTTACTTTCCTGTTGCCAATATATAATACAGCCTCGGAGACAAAACCTCAGCAGGTCAGTACAGGAATGAAAAGAATGCTTTGCAAAGTTTTCTTTTCAAGCTGGTAAACTGTAATGACACTCTGCTTAAATGATGATCACATCCTATGAATCATCCTCTAATAGTGGGTGTTTGGTATTTATTTTTTCGAACGGTCTCTCGCACTTGGCCAGACCCCAATATCCCTGGGTTGCCTTGAAGATTCTTCAGAGCCTAGTTTTGTGATCGGCACAGTGAGCTAAAGGAGAGCAGAATCAAACAGCAACGCCACGTGTAAAGAATAAAGTCGCACTGACAATCACAGATTGGGAATCTGTCATGATCCCTCTACACGGATGCTATAATTAAGAAAGCCCACCAATGCCTCTACTTTCTCAGGAAGCTAGGAAATTTGGCATGTCAGCTATAACTCTCACCAACATTTACAGATGCACACAGAAAGCATTCTTTCCAGATGTATCACAGATTGGTATGGGCTCCTACCCTGTCCAAGATCGCAAGAAACTACAAAGGATCATGAATGAAGCCCATTCCAGCAGGCAAACCAGCTTCCCATCCACTGACTCCGTCGATATTTTCCACTATCTCGGAAAAGCAACCAGCATAATCAAAGTGGCCAGGACATTTTCCCTCTTCCACCTTCTTCTATCGGGAAATAGAGACTAAAGTCTGAGTTCACGTACCAACCGACGCATGGGCGGTATGGTGGCACAGTAGTTAGCAGTGCTGCCTCACAGCGCCCGGGACCCAGGTTTGATTCCCGGCTTGGGTCACCATCTGTGCCAAGTCTGCACATTGTCCTTGTGTCTGTATGGGTTTCCTCCAGGTGTTCCGGTTTCGTCCCAGAGCCTCAAATTCATGCTGGTTTGGTACATTGGCCATGTACCCGAACAGGTGCTGGAGTGTGGCGACTAGGGGATTTTCACAGTAACTTGAGACACTAATAAAAAGACTTTAAATTTAATTATGCTCTGATTCCATGCTGCTTCTATTCTACGAGTTACACTGGTTGATGGATTGATAATGGCCTGGACACTGGGGAAAGATTCCCTGGCTGCTCTCCTGATGGAACGATTAGAAGGGCATTAGAGCAATGGTACCTTTGACACCCATCGGAGGAGGCTGATGGAAGATCAGTTCAATATATCATCGGAAAGAAACGACGGAACAAGATAAAGAAGGAAAGTATTAACTGAGAAAGAATGAAGTAATCCAACCTTCTCCCTTTAACAGCTGTTGCTGAGAATGCAGGTGGACTTTCAACTTGGCATCTTTTGTGGGATGTTACCTGTGTGGAATGCCTGTGATACTTGCCCACATTAAATAAAATCTTTGCCTCTTTTGGAGCAATCTGTTCTGAACAGTGCTCTCTCAAGCTTTCATATTTTGGTCAGCTGTTACATAAATGCAAGTCCTTTCTTGCATCTTACTGCTGGCAATGTTGTCTTTGATAATATATTTATTTAAATGGATTTATGTGCCTGGAGAAGTCCATTGGATCATCTGGGATCTAAATATGCTTACTCAAAGGATTTTATTAAAAATACAACTATCCGGGAGCATAGCAAAGAGGTAAATATTCATGCCTTGAGCTCTTTCTGTAGAATTCATAGAATCCCTGCAGTGCAAAAGGAGGCTATTTGGTCCATCAAGTCTGCGCCGAATCTCTGAAAGATAACCTTTCTTCCCCGCTCTATCTTTGTAATCCTGAACATTTGCCATCACTAATCCACATATCTACATATTTTTGGGCACCATGGGGCAATTTAGCATGGTCAATCTATGTAACCTGCACATCTTTGGACTGTGGGAAGAAACTAGAGAACCAGGAGGAAACCCATCCAGACACGGGAAAACATGCAAACTGCGCACAGTCATCCGAGGTCAGAATCAAACCTATGTCCCTGGCTCTGTTAGACAACAGTGCTAACAACTCAGCCACCTTGCAGCCCTGTTATGTGTTTTGAGATGTCCGGTGGTTGTGAAAAGCATTATATAAATACAAGTCTTTTCGGCTTTCGAATGAATGTTTTGTTTTATTCATTTGTAGGATATGGGCATCACTGGCTGGCCAAAATTTATTGCCCATCTCTGTTGCCCTTGAAAAGGTGAGCTTGAGAAGGCAAGCTGCCTTCTCGAATCGCTGCAGTCCATGTGCTGTGGGTTGACCCACAATTCCATTTGGGAGGGAATTCCAGGATTTTGACCCGGCAACTGTGAAGGAACGGCGATATATTTCCAAGACAGGATGGTGAATGGCTTGGAGGGGAACTTGCAGGTAGCAGTGTTCCCTTGTGTCTGCTGCCCTTGTCCTTCTAGATGGAAGTGGTTGTGGGTTTGGAACGTGCTGACTAAGGATCTTTGGTGAATTGCTGCAGTACATCTTGCAGATAGTACACATTGCTGCTAATGAGCGTCGGTGGTGGAGGGAGTGCATGTTCGTAGACGTGGTGCCAATTAAATGACTGCTCTGTCCTGGATGGTGTCAAGTTTCTTGAGTGTTGTTGAAGCTGCACTCATCCAGGCAAGTGGGTAGTATTGCATCACATTCCTGACTTGTGCCTTGTAGATGGTGGGTAGGCTTTGGGGAGTCAGGGAATGAGTTACTCACCGCAATATTCCTAACCTCAGCTCTTATAACCACTGTGTTAATAGGGCAAGTGCAGTTGTGTCAACAGTAGCCCCAAAACCCCAAAGGTGTTGACAGTAGGGGATTCAATAATGGTAACACCATTGAATATCAAGGGTGATTGTTGGAGTGTCTCTTATAAGTGATGGTCATATCCTCGCATTTGGGTGGCATGAATGTTACTTGCCACTTGTCACCCCAAACCTGGACATTGCCCAGATGCAGATGCATTTGAACATGGACTGCTTCAGTCTCTGAGGAGTTAGGAGTGGTGCTGAACATGGTACAATAATTGGTGGACATCCCTACTTCTGACCTTAAGACAGAGGAAAGGTCATTGATGAAGCAGCTGAAGGTGGTTGGGCCTTGGACATTATCTTGAGGAACTCCTGCAGAATGGTGCCCAGAATTGAACACAACTAATGTCAAATTAGCAAATTAAAGAAGTTCTATATTATTGCCTGACTTTTGTAACCTAAGTTTCTGAGTATAAACACCTGGATCTCAATGCTTTCTTATAATAATGTAACAGTTTCAATCTGACAGTTCCCACCTGAGCCTAAATCATCCTGAGGGGTTGAAAGGTGCTATATAAATACACAATCTTACTTTCATTCTTTCCATGTTGCCAAACTCATTGAACTAAAACGTCATGCTTTGCAGAGAATAAATACACTGGTATCTCCAATGATTCTGATTTTTAAACTATGCATTCTGAAGACTTTTTAAGTGCTCCATGACCTCCACAATTTTTGCAAGCTCATCTTTTTAAAGCATTAATTCACGTTCAGACAGGCAACCTCAGTCAAGAGAGCCGCTTGGGGATGTTTCAGCCAATTGTCTTCATCCAGTGCTTATCTGCAGGCTCTTCCCTCCTAGTAGTCCAAGACAACTAGATACTCAACTACAAGTGGAGGCTTGGACTAGGGATAGAATATGCTGCAAAGAGAGACATGATGCCATCACTTTTCATTTTGAGCCCATCAGACCAACACGAGAAGCTTTGGAGAGAGAGCAAAGAATGTTCAGCAGTATATTGCCTATTCTCAAGGGCATTGGCTATGAGTAGAAGTTGAATGAACTCAGATTGTCTTCACTGGAAAGGCTGAGGGGAGACCTGATAGAGGTCTACAAAATTATACCAGGCATAGACAGGATGGATGGTCAGAGGCTTTTTCTCCTGGTGGAAGTGTCTGTTACAAGGGGGGGTACAGTTTCAAGGTGAAAGATTTAAGGGAAATTGTAGGGGAAGCTTTTCATGCAGAGAGTGCTGGGTGCCTGGAACGTGCTGCTGGGAGAGGTGGCAAAATCAAGCACATTAGCAACATTTAAGAGGCATCTGGATGGATACATGAATAGGGAGGGAATAGAGGGATATGGACTAGGGGCAGAAGATTTTATTTAGTTGAATTAGGGTATCACGATCAGCTTGGGCTTGGAGGGCTGAAGGACCTGTTCCTGTGTTGTACTTTTCTTTGTTCTTTTTTGTTTTATTTGAAAGATCAAGGCAATTTATAACGCAGGAGAGAAGGGGCCCGAGAGTCGGGAAGTTGGCTGATTGGCTAAGACATTTTCATCGAGAAAGAAACAGGGATCTACAGGTTGTGTGAACCCCTGGGTAATAGAAAGAACGTGCAGGACTGGAACATAATCTTCTTGTTTGCAGAAAATGGGTGACCATGTATGAGTGTTGATTCCAACAAGTGTAACCCCAAATGACTTGGAATTGTTTAGACTTGGTGCCTTGAAGATAACTGTTGTACCTTTCCTGAGAAATATTATTTGTGCGCAGGGGGATGGGGTGGGGGTGGGGGGGGGTGGGGAGGGTGTATGTGGAGTGGGAATGCAGCAAGTCTCATATTTTGAACAGGTAGCTTCATAAGTGAAACAGACTGTCTGATTTCTGTCTCTGAGTGTGACATTTTGGTAAGTCACATATCTCTGAAAACAAATAGAGGGGTGATCCGTATTAATATTCAGGCAGGCGGAATGAATCAAGAAGCGGGGATGTGCAATTTGTCCCTGGCTCTAAGTAGATAATCATTGCCAGGACATAAATTATTTGTGCAAACATATTTCATTTCAACGGGCAATAAGGATCATGCAGAGAAACGAGAAGTGTGCGGGAAACAGCCAACTGATTTAACATTGCAGTACAGAAGGTGCTGGGTGCAGTTCTCTGTATGACCTGCATTCAAAGAACAAAGAAAATTACAACACAAGAACAGACCCTTTGGCCCTCCAAGCCTGCACTGATTTTGCTATCCGACTGAACTAAGACCTCCTACCTTTCGGGGGATCATATCCCTCCATTTCCATGCTATCCATATATTTGTCAAGACGCCCCTTAAAAGTCACCATCGTATCTCCTTCCATTATTTCCCCTGGCAGCGAGTTTCAGACATCCACTGCTCTCTGTGTAAAATACCTATGTTGTACATCTCCCTTGAACTTTGCCCCTCGCTCCTTGAACCTGTGCCCCCAAAATTAACTCTCCACCCTGGGATAAAGCTTCTGACTATCGACTCTGTCCATGCCCCTCATAAGTTTGTAGACGTCTATCAGGTCACCCCTCAACCTTTGTCATTCCAGTGAGAACAAACTAAGTTCCTCCAACCTCTTCTCGTAGCTAATGCCCTCCATAGCAGGCAACATCCTAATAAATCTTTTCTGTACCCTCTCCAAAACTTCCATGTCTTTGACATTAACAATCACTCCAAGCCTTTCAGGCGATGTTTTGGCAGAGATTGAGCCTGTTTAAAACAAGCTGCGCTAACGCCTGCGTTAAAGCAACAGAAGAACGTGGGTTGAACGTGTCAGTTGATAGCACCAATCGTTATTTGGAAAACCTGTGGCCTGTCAGCTGCAGTACGCTGTCAATTTCACAAATTTGAATGTAATCAAACTGAGATATATTGATGCTTATGTTGGTTTAGAATATAATTGTATCTGTCATAAAGCTGCCATTTTTCTCCCTAATGTAAAACATTGAAGAAAACAAATGGAATGAGATTAATTTGCAAATCAGCAGTGCAGCTGGAAAATGTCAAGTCACCAAGAATCGTAGCTTAATGAGATTCAGTGGCTGTTTTAGTGTGTGTGGAAGGACCTATTCTTAGCTCCCACTCTGTATCTCCGGAGAGCGTGTCTTGTACCCGCCTGCGGAAGGAAGTATAAGGTTTTCGCTATCTATTAGCTGTTAAGTGTCACGCAAGATTTGGGTTCTGGCAATCTCAGTCCCATCTAATGCAGAATTTCTGGAATCCTATAATCGCTGGCATGGCCATCGAGGAAGTCTAGCACCACGCAGAGGAACAATCTCAAGCTGTGTTGACAGCAGACTGCGTTACACCGAGACTTGAGCATGCAACCTTATTTGCAGCTTGCAAGTTTCAACTGGCATTCAACAAGCTATATCAAAGTGAAGATTTTGTATGCATGTGTGTGTGCGTGCGTGTGTGCGCATGCATATGTGTGTGAATGTCTGTGTGTGTGCGTGTGTGCGTGCACGTGTGCATGCGCATATGTATATGTGTGTGTGAAATTGCACATAGAATCATAGAGAATGCATTGAAAGAGGATCAAAGAACAAAGATCAAAGAAAATTACAGCACAGGAACAGGCCCTTCGGCCCTCCAAGCCTGCACTGACCATGCTGCCAGTCTTAACTAAAGCCCCCTATCCTCTGGGGATCATATCCCTTCATTTCCATTCTATTCATGTATTTGTCAAGCCATCCCTTAAAAGCCACTATCATATCTGCTTCTGCTACTTTCCCTGGTAGTGAGTTCCAGGTATCCATTATCCTCTTGTACATCTGCTTTAAACTTTGCCCCTCGCTCCTTAAACCTATGCCCCCTAGTAATTGACTCTTTCACCCTGAGAAAAGGCTTCTGACTATCTAATGTCCATTATGTCTATGCTGGCTCTGAAAGAACAATGTAACTTGTACCAATCTCCCACCTTCTCATCTCCACAATGCTCTCAGACAGTGCAATCCAGATCCTAACCACTCATTTTATGAAAAAGCATTATCTCATGTTTCCATTGCTCCATTCTCCAATGACCTCAAATCGATGTCTTATGGTTTTCGACCCCTTTTATCCCTGTCTGCTCTGTCCAGACCTCTCATGATTTATAACACCTCAATCAACTATCCTCTCAATCTTCTTGTAATGACCTCAAGGAGGCCCATGAGATTGACCTTTTTTGAGTATGAGCTCCCTGATTGAGGTAATAATTGCTTGCCCGATCAGAGAGTCTGATCCATGTAAATACTGAGGACTGTCAGTGCTAAAAGAGAAATGCAGGCCCATTTTTGAGTTCTGACTTCGTACATGGGGCACTCTTTGGAGTGGAATTTAGTTTGTTACTAAAGGGAATCTGGTGAAGAGACAAATTCAGTGAATGATGAGGATGGAGCGGTGCCCCCCTGATATATTAAATCCCATTTGACTTCATTGAACCTGGTGACTCCTGGCTGTAAAAACACTCATCAGAGACTGGCACCTCAGGGATCCCACGTGTCGAAAAAGAGGTGCCAAGTTTCTCTACTGTTTCTACTCTTGCTGTGGTTGCGGAATACACGATATTGATGTCCATGCACTTGGAGTGCGCATTCACTATGACTAGAAACATCGAGCCTATGAATGGGCCTGCACTTCTCTTTTAAGTTAAGTAATAGGAGAAGAATTAGACCATTTGTCTAATTAGACCAGAGTCTGCTCTGCCACTGGATATGCTCCTCATCCCCATTTTCCTGCCTTCTCCCCATAATCCTTCAACCCATTACCAATTAAAAATCTGCCTAACTCCTCCCTAAATTTACCCATTCTCCCAGCATCCACCACACTTTGGGGTAGTGAATTCCACAGATTCACAGCCCTTTGGGAGAAATACTTTCTCCTCAGCTCTGTTTTAAATTTGCTGCCCCTTATCCTAAGACTGTGACCTCATCGTAGAATGCCCCACAACAGGAAGCATTGACTCCGTGCCTACTTTATCCTTACCATTCATCATCTTATATACCTCAATTTGATCTCCCCTCATTCTTCTAAACTCCAGAGAGCATAAACCTAAACTGTTCAACTTCTTTTCATATGACATACCCCTCATTTCATCGTTGAAGTTTTCTCCAAGAAAAACAGCCCCAACTTCTCCCATCCATGCCAGGAACTGAAGTTCCTCATCCCTGGGACTATTCTCAGAAATCTGTTCTGAACATTTACAATCACAGAGAGTATGCAGCACGGGAAAAGGATATTTATTTGCAACATGCTTATGACAAAACCTGTGCTCCAAACAAGCCACTTCCCATCAAACAGCATCTCCCCCTATCAGCAGAGGCTTAAAAGGCGAGTTGGTTAGATGGCTGGTTAGTAATACAGAGTCAACGCCAACAGCATGAGTTCAATTCCCATTCTGGTTAAGGTTATTCATGAAGGCCCCACCTATCCCAACTTTGCCTTGGCTCAGGTTAAATCATCACTAATCAGCTTCCCCTGTCAAAATGGGAGCTTTTAATCTTTTGGGAATGATTATGGTGACATTTTGCGTCCTTTTGAATTTGAATTGATTTCATTTATTATTGTCACACGTATTAACAAACAGTGAAAAATATTGTTTCTGGTGCGCTTTACAAAGCATATAATTCATAAAGAAGGAAAGGAGAGAGTGCAGAATGGAATGTTACAGTCATAGCTAGGGTGTAGAGAAAGGTCAACTTAACGCAAGGTAAGTCCATTCAAAAGTCTGAAAGAAGCAGGTGAGAAGCTGTTTTTAAGTCAGTTGGTACATGACCTCAGACTTTTGTACCTTTCTCCTGGCAGAAGAAGGTGGAAAGAGAATGCCTGGGGCATGTGGGATGCTTAATTTATTCTGACTTCATTGCAGTGCTAATGTAAGCCTCCTTGTGACACTAATAAATAAAACTTTAAAACTTTAAAGAAATGTAACAAACTTCACTCTTAAATGTTTTTCACTTCAGCTGCTTCTTGTGATAGTGAATGTTTCAGGGAGGTTTTGCTTATTCTATGACTAACTTAATGCAGCTAAAGTTTATTAGTCACAAGTGGGGTTACATTAACTGTGAAAATCCCCTAGTTGCCACACTCACATGTAAATTATCTTGTAATTATAATTATCCACAATTATCTTGCGATTTTGTCATTTTCTATACATGACATGTTTGTGAACCTACCTGCACTCTCCTGATGAAGGAGCAGTGCTCTGAACACTTGTGATTCCAAACAAAGCTATTGGATTTCAACCTGCTGTGGTGAGTCTTCTTATTGAAATGTAGTGATTGCTGCAGTGTGAGGAAAGATAGCAGCTCAGCTTATGCATGGTGATGTCCCTCACTGATTGACGAGGTCTTCACCAGGTAATCTGTTTTTAGTCATTTTGATGGAGGGATACATATCAACCATTGCAAACCCTGCAGAACTCAGTAAGAATTTAGCAACACCAATTTTTAATCCAACCGATATGTTTGATAGTAAAATTACAAGCTTTCAACACTCTTGTGTCTTCCTCAGGCAAATGCAGTGTTCTGGTCTGCAATAGCACACATCAGCACAAACAGACAACCCTGCAGAAGACAGAGGGTGGTGGTTGATGGGAAATATTCAACCTGGAGTGCAGTTACAAGTGGTGTACCTCAAGGATCTGTTTTAGGGCCACTGCTGTTTGTCATTTTTATAAATGACCTAGATGAGGGTGTAGAGGGTTGGATTAGTAAATTTGCTGACGATACCAAAGTGGGGGGAGTTGTAGACAGCGAGGATGGATGTTACAGTTTGCAGAGGGACATAGATAGGTTGCAGAGCTGGGCCGTGAGGTGGCAAATGGAATTCAATATGGATAAGTGTGAGGTGATTCACTTTGGTAGGAATAACAGGCATATGAAATATAGGGCTAATGGAAGGACCCTTAATAGTGTTGTCGAGCAGAGGGATCTTGGGGTACAAGTACATAGCTCTTTGAAAGTTGGCACCCAGGTTGATAAAGTTGTTAAGAAGGCGTACGGTGTGTTAGCTTTTATTGGTAGAGGGATTGAATTTAGGAGCCGTGAGGTTATGTTACAACTGTACAAAACTCTGGTGCGGCCGCACTTGGAGTATTGCGTACAGTTCTGGTCGCCGCATTATAAGAAAGATGTGGAAGCATTGGAAAGGGTGCAGAGGAGGTTTACCAGGATGTTGCCTGGTATGGTGGGAAGGCCTTATGAGGAAAGGCTGAGGGACCTGAGGTTATTTTCATTAGAGAGGAGAAGGTTACGCGGTGACCTAATTGAGGCGTATAAGATGATCAAGGGATTGGATAGGGTGGATAGTGAGAGCCTTTTTCCTCGGATGGTGATGACCAACACGAGGGGACATAACTTTAAATTAAGAGGTGGTAGTTATAGGACGGATGTCAGAGGCAGGTTCTTTACACAGAGGGTGGTGAGGGCGTGGAATGCCCTGCCTGCAGCAGTTGTGGACTCGCCTACTTTGGGGGCATTCAAATGGTCGCTGGATAGGCATATGGATGATATTGGAATAGTTTAGGTTAGAGGGTCCACTGGCCGGCGCAACATCGAGGGCCGAAGGGTCTGTACTGCGCTGTAATGTTCTATGTTCTATGTTCTATGCATTTCTCCAACATTGTGCTGTGAGATCTCAAATGCAAGGCTGAAGAGAGAGACCAAGATCTGGTAGCATGAGCTCTTTAAGGGGCAATCATTTGCAGGTCACGGGGCTGGATTCGGATCTATTGCACACAAACATCCACCAACTGGGAGGAAATAAGTAAGTCCTGAAAAATGAGGGATCCTCAGTGTTGTGCCCAGCATTCAAAGAGTAAAGATCTGTGCTGTAGTTGCTGTGCCTGTATATAATTTCACTAAATCATCTACATACCTACATAATTTGAATCATGTAATGATTCAAGTAACCTCCTCGCACTGTTACATAATTGGTGCACACACATTGCCCTCACAAACACACTCAAAAACTCGGGGTGCAATCTTACCTGCCATTTATGCCATTTTACTACATCCTAGCTCTGGCTGCAACATTATAATGGGGTGGCACAGTGGCACAGTAGTTAGCACTGCTGTTTCACAAGCCAGGGACCCAGGTTCGATTCCTGGTTTGGGTCAATGTCTGTGTGGGTTTCCTCCGGGTGCTCCAGTTTCCTCCCACAGTCCAAAGACATGATAGTTAGGTGCACTGGCCATGCTAAATGCTCCCAAACAGGTGCCGGAGCATGGTGACTAGGGGATTTTCACAGTAACTTCTTTGTGGTGTTAATGTAAACCTAATTGTGACAATAATAAATTTTAAAAAAATTCTGCACTGTCTCGCTTCCTTCTCCTAAAAAAAAACTGCACAGTCTCGCTTCCTTCTCTATGAGCGGTGTGCTTTCTTTGTATAGCGTGCAAAGAAACAATACTTTTCGCTTCATACTAATACAAGCAACAATAATAAATCAAATCAAGTGCTCCCGCTGCATAGAACATAGAACATTACAGCACAGAACAGGCCCTTCGGCCTTCGGTGTTGCGCCGACCAATATAAAAAGCAATGCCCCTCCAAACTAAACCATTCCCTTCTCTTCCATATACTTATCAACTAACCTCTTAAATGCCACCAAACTTGGCGCATCCACAACTGCTGCAGGCAGGGCGTTCCACTCCCGAACCACCCTTTGGGTAAAGAACCTACCTCTGATATCCGTCCTATAACTATCACCCCTTAATTTAAAGCTGTGTCCCCTCATGCTAGCTTTCTCCATCCTAGGAAAAAGGCTATCACTGTCCACCCTATCTAAACCTCTACTCATCTTATATGTTTCAATAAGGTCTCCTCTTAGCCGCCTTCTTTCTAACGAAAACAACCTCAAATCCCTCAGCCTCGCTTCATAAGACCTGCCCTCCATACCAGGCAACATCCTGGTAAACCTCCTCTGTACCCTCTCCAATGCCTCCACATCTTTCTTATGATGCGGGGACCAGAACTGCACACAATACTCCAAGTGCGGCCGCACTAGAGTTTTGTCCAGTTGCAACATGACGTTGCGGCTCCGAAATTCAATCCCCCTACCAATAAAAGCTAAGACTCCATATGCCTTCTTAACAACCTTCTCGACTTTACTGCCTACTTTCAGGGATCTATGCACATACACACCAAGATCCCTCTGTTCATCAAGACTACTAAGAATCCTACCCTTAGCCCTATACTCTACACATTTATTATTTCTGCCATAGTGCATTACCTCACACTTTTCCACATTAAACTCCATTTGCCACCTCTCGGCCTAGCTCTGCAACTTGTCCAAGTCCCTCTGCAAACTATAACACCCCTCTTCACTATCTACCACTCCTCCGACTTTAGTGTCATCTGCAAATTTACTAATCCATCCTTCAATACCCTCATCCAGATCATTTCGGTGATGAGTGGTGTGCCTCAGGGGTCTGTTTTGGGGCCCCTGCTGTTTGTAATTTTTATAAATGATCTGGATGAGGGTATTGAGGGATGGATCAGTAAATTTGCAGATGACACTAAAGTCGGTGGAGTGGTAGATAGTGAAGAGGGGTGTTATAGTTTACAGAGTGACTTGGACAAGTTGCAGAGCTGGCCGAGAGGTGGCAAATGGAGTTTAATGTGGAAAAGTGTGAGGTAATGCACTTTGGCATGAACAATAAATGTGTAGAGTATAGGGCTAATGGTAGGGCTCTTAATAGTGTTGAGGAACAGAAGGATCTTGGTGTATGTGTCAATAGATCCCTGAAAGTAGGCAGTCAAGTGGATAAAGTTGTTAAGAAGGCATATGGAGTCTTAGCTTTTATTGGTAGGGGATTGAATTTAGGAGCCGCAGTATCATGTTGCAACTGTACAAAACTCTAGTGCGGCCGCACTTGGAGTATTGTGTGCAGTTCTGGTCCCCACATTATAAGAAAGATGTGGAGGCATTGGAGAGGGTACAGAGGAGGTTTAACCAGGATGTTGCCTGGTATGGAGGGCAGGTCTTATGAAGAGAGGCTGAGGGATTTGAGGTTGTTTTCGTTAGAAAGGAGGCGGCTAAGAGGGGATCTTATTGAAGCATATAAGATGATTAGAGGTTTAGATAGGGTGGACAGTGATAGCCTTTTTCTAGGATGGAGAAAGCTAGCACGAGGGGACACAGCTTTAAATTAAGGGGTATGAGTTATAGGACGGATATCAGAGGTAGGTTCTTTACTCAAGAGTGATTAGGGAGTGGAATGCCCTGCCTGCAGCTGTTGTAGATGCGCCAAGTTTGGTGGCGTTTAAGAGGTTAATTGATAAGAATATGGAAGAGAAGGGAATGGTTTAGTTTGGAGGGGCATTGCTTTTTATTTTGGTCAGCACAACATCGAAGGCCGAAGGGCCTGTTCTGTGCTGTATTGTTCTATGTTCTATGTTCTATGTTCTATTTATAAAAATTACAAACAGCAGGGGCCCCAAAACAGACCCCTGAGATACACCACTTGTCACTGAAATCCACGATGAATATCTCCCATCAACCACCACCCTCTGTCTTCTATCTGCTAGCCAGATAGGTTGAGGTGAGGTTGGAGAATTCAGCAGCCAGATCTGCACCCACTGCAGCGGGATGGGGAGAATCCCATCAGTGTGGACAGTGGTAAGATTCTAGTTTCGATGCAAGCTGCACTGGAAGATGCCACGATTAGCACCCGGTGCTATTTTTCACTCAAACCGAGCTCACAATGTGTCAGGAACACCAATGCGACAGAGATGGTTTCTGCAGCTGTTCTCCTTATCGACTCTATCAAATCCTTTAAGCATCTTAAACACTTCAATTTTCCATACTCAAGGGAATACAAGGCTCATTCTGAGCCCGCAACCTTCTGACAGAGGAGGGAGTGATACCAGCTGAGCTCAGATGCCGTTTGAATGGACGATACAAAAGCAGATCAAAATCGGTGGATTTTGTTTTATTCTTGAAGAAATGTTTTTATGTGTTTGTGAAAAATAGCCGTACAACTCCTGGACCCATTTTCATAACTTTATCTTTTCTTCTGCTGTAAGGACTCCTCACTGGGGAGATGCATACGGCTCGATTTAATGCAGTTAGGTGTGAAATAATGCATTTACTTTGGGGATGAACAATGGAGAGAGGTGTTACAATCTAAACACTGTTACTGCGATAGGGTTCAAGTCGCGAAGCGTGGCAGGGGCTGTGGGCTATGCAGCTAAGGAAGACTATAGGATACCTGGCTTTGTAAATGGAATCCATGATGTGGGAGATGCCGGTGTTGGACTGGAGTAAGCACAGTAAGAAATCTCACAACACCAGGTTAAAATCCAACAGGTTTATTTGGTAGTATAAGCCACAAGCTTTTGGAGTGTGACTTGCCTGAGCTTGCAAAATCTCACTAACTGTCCTGGCTGGAGATAATACACATCTCTTTAACCTGTGCTTAATCCTCTCTCCACTCACATTATCTGTACCTTTAAGACTTGATTATCTGTAAAGACTCAAATTCCAACCATTGTTTGTAAATTGAATTTGTGTCTTTATATGCTCTGCTTGTGAACAGAATTCCTACTCACCTCATGAAGGGGCAGCGCTCTGAAAGCTAGTGACTTGTGCTGCTAAATAAATCTGCTGGACTTTAACCTGGTGTTGTGAGACTTCTTACTTTGTAAATGGGGATAGCGAACAGGAATTTCATATTAAACCTTATGCTTTTTTATTTATTCATTCATGGGATGTGTGCATCGCTGGCTGGACCAGCATTTATTGCCTGTGAATTCCATAGATTTACCCAGGGAGTCATGAATCAGTAGGATTCCCTACCACAGGAAGTAGCCAAAGCCAAAACATTGCCTTATTTCAAGAAGAAATTAGATATAGCTCTTGGAGCTAAAGGCATCAAGGGGGAAGGTGGGAATCAGGATATTGAATTTGATGATCAGCCATGAACAAAATGAATAGCAGAGCAAGTTCTAAGGGCTGAATGGCTTATTCCTGCTTCTAGCTTCTGTGCCTAATTGCCCTTGAACTGAGTGGCTTTGCAGTAGATCTAGAGTCACAAGTAGGCCTGATAATGTGAAGGGACAGCTGATGGATTTTCACAACAATCATTTCATGATCGTTGTTTGCACTTTAATTCCAGATTTCAGTTCAAATTTGCCTCCTGCTTTGTTGGGATTTGAACCCTGGCCCCCAGAGTATTACCGCGGATCTCTGGATTACTAATCTAGTGATAATACCACAACACCACAGCAGCCCCTTTGCAAATCCCTGGTTATGTCTCAACTGGTGTATTTGTCCAAATCTGGGCAATGTCCTTCAGAAAGTATATCAACATCTTGGACAGGATACAGGGGTGGCTTAACCAGGACAATATCATTTTTATGAAGAGCCTAGTGAAGTGATCATCATTGCTGCCTCACAGCATCAAGATGTGGAAATGCTGGCGTTGGACTGGGGTAAAGGTTGCCTGGTATGGAGGGCAGGTCTTATGAAGAGAGGCTGAGGGATTTGAGGTTGTTTTCGTTAGAAAGGAGGCGGCTAAGAGGGGACCTAATCGAAACATATAAGATGATTAGAGGTTTAGATAGGGTGGACAGTGATAGCCTTTTCCCTAGGATGGAGAAAGCTAGCACGAGGGGACACAGCTTTAAATTAAGGGGTGATAGTTATAGGACGGATATCAGAGGTAGGTTCTTTACCCAAAAGGGTGGTTCGGGAGTGGAATGCCCTGCCTGCAGCAGTTGTAGATGCGCCAAGTTGGGTGGCGTTTAAGAGGTTAGTTGATAAGTATATGGAAGAGAAGGGAATGGTTTAGTTTGGAGGGGCATTGCTTTTTATATTGGTCGGCGCAACATCGAAGGCCGAAGGGCCTGTTCTGTGCTGTAATGTTCTATGTTCTATGTTCTAAACACAGTAAGAAGTCTCACAATACCAGGTTAAAGTCCTTCATCAGGTACGGAACAACATTTCCGAAAGCTTGTGGATTTACTATCAAATAAACTGGTTGGACTTTAATCTGGTGTTGTGAAACTTCTTACTGAGCTCACAGCATGAAGGCCCAGGGTTCAAATTCCTAAGTTAGGTCACTGTCTGTGTGAAGCCTGCATATTCTCCCTGTGTCTGTGTGGATTTCCTCCTGGTGCTCCGGTTTCCTCCCATAGTCTGAAAGATGTGCTGGGTAGGTGTATTGGCCACGCTAAATTCTCCCTCAACGTACCCAAACAGGCGCCAGAGTGTGGCGACTAGGGAATTTTCACTGCAACTTCACTGCAGTATTAACGTAAGATGACTTGTGACACTGATAAATAAATTTAATCTTATAAACCAGGACTATTCTCCTTTGAACAGAAAGCAGAGATATAATAGAAGTATTCAAATTTATGGGAGGTTTTCAGAGAACAAGGAGCATTACAGATTTGAAATAATCCATAAATAGAATTAAAGAAAAAATACCAGTTGGGAAATTAGAGATTTTTCACACAGAAGATTATTCGGACCTACAGCGTACCATTTAAATGGGAGGCGATATTACAGGCCATAGGAATTTTCAAAAGGGAATTAGACACATAGAATTCCTATGGTACAGAAGGAGGCCATTTGGCCCTCTGAGTCTGTGCTGACCATGATCCCACACAGGCCCTATTCACATAACTCTTATTTACCTTGCTAATCACCCTGACATTAAGGTCAATTTGGCACGGCCAATCAACCTAACCTGCACATCTTTAGACTCTGTGGCGAAACTGGAGTACCCAGCGGGAACCCACACAGACACGGAGAGAAAGTGTGAACTCCACACCGACAGTGACCCGAGGCCAGGATTGAACCTGGTCCCTGATGCTATGAGGCAGCAGTGCTAACCACTGTGCTACAGTGTGCCTGACATACTTCAGGAAAACTAATTTGTAGAGTCTTATGCAAAAGTATTGTGCTGTGGAACTGAATCAGGCAATTCTTTCAAAGCTGATAAAGACAATGCAGTCCAAATAATTCTTTCTGAGTTGTAATACTTACGATTCTAAGATCCCAAGGCTGCACTCATTACATTTTTCCTGGGTCCTATTAAACAGAGGCAGTTTTGTGCTGGGCAATTGAATGTAGAGACTTTATATGTGTATTTATTGTTATAAATGCCATTCACAAATTAAAAACTCTGTTTGTTTCTGTGTTTGAATTCTTACCTCAAGGGCAGAAAGTTGTGACAAGGCTTGAGAAAATAATTCAGAAAGGCAGTAAGGTATGAAGGATTGTTGTACTGCCTTTTGTAGGAATGATGTGGAGATGCTGGTGTTGGACTGCTGTGGGCACAGTAAGAAGTCTCACAACACCCGGTTAAAGTCCAACAGGTTTACTTGAAATCACATGCTTTAAGAGTGCTGCCCCACTCACCAGATGAAGGAGCAGTGCTCCGCAAGTTCGTGATTCCAAATAAACCTGTTGGACTTTAACCTGGTGTTGTGAGACTTCTTACTGTTTCCTGGGAATGATATATCAAAAAAAGAGCCCATGTGCCTCTCAGTGAAACTTGTTGGTCTTTTCTCATTGATCTTTGTCAAATTCTTCAAATCTATCGATTCAAATTGTGGTTCGATGTGGTTCTGAGGACCTGCTGCACCCTTGGACAGGCTCCCTTTCAGACAAGACTATAACTCAAACCCTCTGTCAGCCCTCTCGGTAGTTTCCCATCACTCTTTTTGAAGAATAATTCTCCTCATCTTCTGGCCAACAGATAGTCTTTAGCCAACACAACCAAACTAGATTATCTGATTATTTAACTTAAGGCTCTCTGTGGGAGTGTGCTGTGCGAAGCTCCAGACAGACTTGAAGAATTGGCTGAAATTCTCCAGTCTTGCCCACCACTGGAATTGATATTTAATTAAGCAGTTAATTTAGCAGACCATTGAGAGGTCCATTGAGCTCAGGTGGGAATTTACAATCTTGGGGTGCATTTGGTTGGGGAGTCCCGCCAATTAGCTCTGTTCTCTCTCCACAGATAGAAACATAGAAACATAGAAAAACTAGAGCACAAACAGACAATTCGGCCCACAAGTTACACCAAACATGTCCCTACCTACTGGAGTTATTTAAGAGATACTTAGATGGGCACATGAACAGAATGGGAATGGAGGGGTATAGAAAACTGATTTAAAATAGGGATCATGAGCCTTGGGAGTCCCTGGGAAGTGTGTAAATAGATGATGATATTGATATATTTGTTTTCATCCTACAGGTGCTTTTGTCCACCTTGTTGTCTAACAAGGAGCGTACACGTGATGGGTTGTGAGAGTGCTGCTCTTGGATTTTTTTCAAGAGTATCCTAGTGCTTCACGTCGTTAGTGTATGCTTGACCTGGACCATTTGGTGGGCAACACGACAGCTCAGTGATTATCGCTGTGCTGTGCAGATAAATGGATTTGGGCCTGTGTCTGTGGGAGTTTGTGCATTCTCCCTGTGCTTGCGTGGGTTTTCTCCGGGTGCTCCGGTTTCCTCCCACATCCCAAAAATGTGCTCTTAGGCTAATTGGCAGAACAAATTCTCCCTAAATTGTCTCAAATTTGGTTTCAATCCATAGATCTATAAACATAGACAGGGATCAAGGGTAGAGGTGGGAACATTGGGGTGGCGGCGCGGGCTCGTTGAGCCAAAGGGCCTGTTTCCCGTGCTGTTTTGTTCTTTGTTCTTTGTACTCCCAAAACCTGCCCACAAATGCCACTGGCATCCGCTGATTCCATCCGAAAAGGTCAAGCAGATAAGAGTATCATGGCTGTCTCTGCCACTGATCAATAGCAGTGACTGACGGCATATTCAAAGAGCAGAGACGACTTCACAAGGAGCACACAACTCCTTGGAAGTCATGCCGCTGTGAAGGAAAACAAGAAATCCTTAAACGTGTTCTGTGTTGGGGGGCAGTCAGCATCTTTTTTTGAACTTTCCAAAGGATGTACTATTACGAGGAAGCTGCTCGGAGTCTCTCAGAGTCAGGTGCTGGGGCCATACAGATCGAAGTGTAAAGGCAGCCTAAAGAGACGAGCTTGCTCTGATTGTACTGAGATAAACATGTTGGTGGAACCTTTCCCCAGTGTGTAATTTGAAGTAATGTGTTGACAAAAGATAGACTTGCTTTTAAGTCGCACCTTATCACATCTCTCAAAATGAAATGTCTCAAAGCACTTTGCATACCATGAATTTCTTTGAAGTGCGGTAATTTTTTTCAACATAGACCAAAGAAGCAGCTACATCGCCGAGAGCAATATCTGAGAAACAGCAACCAGATGAAACTGGGTGCTGCTCTGTATTGTAAGATGTAGGAGCAGAATTAGGCCATTCAGCCCACTGAGTCCGCTCCGCATTCGGTCATAACTGATATGCTCCTCATTCCTATTTTCCTGCCTTCTCCCCATAACCTTTCAACTTATTACCAATTGAACGTCTGTCTAACTCCTGCTTAAATTTACTCACTATCCTCGCATCCACTGCACTCTGGGGTAGAGAATTCCATAGTATTTGTAAGTAATAGTTGAGGATGGAATATTGTCCAGAAGATTGATGCAATTCCCAGCTCATTTTTCAATAGTGACAGGGTGATCCCGAAAGACTACACCGATACTGCCCCCAGTCCTCACTGCTGCTCTGGCGTGGCTGGTTTATACGATGTCACATTTCCAACCCATAGGGAAGAGAAAGGATTACATTAATATTGTGCCTTACAGAACATTCTTCGTGGGTTTCCTCCAGATGCTCTAGTTTCCTCCCACAGTCCGAAAGACGTGCTTGTTAGGTGCATTGATCATGCTATATTCTCCTTCAATGTATCCAAAAACGTGCTGGACTGTGGCGACTAGGGGATTTTCACATCATTTTAACTTCATTGCAGTGTTAATGTAAGCCAGCTTGCAACAATAATAAATAAACTTAAAGATATTTTCAAAGTAAAATCCTTGTTAAACAGCAATTGATATGGCTGCCAATTAGCACACACTGAGATCCAACAGAGAACTACGTGATAATGAACAGATTGTCTGTTGTTCAATCTATTGAATCTATAGAATCCAACAGTGCTGACATCTGCACCGTTCTCCAAAAGAACATTTTACCCCCAAGCTCATCCCCTGCCCTATCCCCATAACCCCATGTATCTACCCCGCCAATCTCCCTAATCTACACATCTTTGGACACTAAGGAGCAATTTAGCATGATCAAGCCACTGAATCTGCATAACTTTGGACCATGGGAGGAAACCCAGCACGCGGAGCAAATCCACGCAAACAGGGGTAGAACTCCTCAAAGTCACCCAAAGGCCAGAATTGAACCTGGGTCCCTGATGCTATGAGGCAGTAGTGTTAACAACTGAGCCACTGTACCCTGATGTGGACTGAGGGATAAATATTGTCCAGGACAAACAGGATATTCACCTGCTCTTCCTCAAAAGTGTGTCCTAGGATCTATTACATCTGACCTGAGAGGCCAATCTCATGTATCCTTTAGAAATTGGCATCTCCAGCACTACAGCACTCCCTCAATACTGCACTGGGATAGCTTTTTTCCACATAAGTCTCTGCAATGGGCTATCAACCCACAACCCTCTGATTCAGAAGAATGAGGCTAACCAATGAAGTCCAGTGGCTGTTTCTGATCTCAATACAAATAGGAAGTAGGAGAATCCACCCGTGACCCATCCACAACTCCTCCGCCATGCTCTTGTGAAGTGTGCAATGCAGAGAACTTGGATTATTTATGAAGGCCCCACCTTCTCAACCTTAACCCTTGCTTGATGTGTGATGATTGGCAGGTTAAATCACCACCAATCAGCAAAGGGGAGAGCAGCCTGTGTCAACTGGGACTATGGCGACCTTTACCATGCAAAGGTCATGCTAGCTGTCACAGTGGCACAGTGATTAGCACTGCTACCTCATAGTGCTAGGGACCCAGGCGCCCAGGTCCAATTTCTGGCTTGATGACTGTCTGTTTGGGGTGTGCACATTCTCCCCCTGTCTGCATGGGTTTCCTCCAGATGCTCCGGTTCCCCCCATACAATCCGGAAAATGTGCTGGTTAGGTGTATTAGCCATGCCAAAGTTCTCTCTTTGTGTACGAACAGGCACCTGAGTGTGGCAAATAAGAGATTTTCACAGTAGCTTCATTGCAGTGTGAATGAAAGTCTACTTGTGACTAATAAATATACTTTATTCTACGGGGATAGAGCCTACATGGGATTGTTGTCGGTGCAGGTTCAATGGGCAGAATGGCCTCCTTCTGCGTTGTAGGGATCCTATGATTCCATGATGTGGTGTGCTATTACAAGATGGCAACCTTCCAATTAAAATTATGAAAATAACCAATCATTTGCACCAGAAAATAAACCATTCACTCATATAACTACATCCAACTAGTTGACAATGCAGCTAATGTCATCAACTTCATGTTGATAGCATCAGTGTAATATTCATTGAGAATACTTACCTTTGTCCTTTAGCAGTCTCCTTCAATGTTTCCATTCATTTGGGAAGATTAATAAATCCCCTCCACTGGATTTTAATTAAACCAAATACACTGACTTTAATTTTTTTCTTAATTGTAATATTATCATTTAAATCAGCTTGCGCTGAAATTATAAATTATGTAACACTTTAATTGTTGAGATGAACAAACTTCTCAAATTAGCATTTATTTAAGGCAATCATTTCCCCATCCATTTTGTAACTGCGCTTGGGACAAAGTTAACTCTCTGCCAGCAAATTCTGACCTTCTGTTCTCTAACTTGAAAGAAACATCAATTCTGGGAGCTCCGGTTTCCTCCCCTAGTCCAAAGATGTGCAGATAACATGGATTGGCCACGCTAAATTGACCCTTAATGTTCACAGATACGCAGGTTAGGCAAATTGTCCATGTTAAATTGCCCTTGAGTGTCCAAAGATGTGTAGGTTATGTGGAATGGCCATAATAAATACATGGGGTTACAGGAATAAGGCCGGTTTAAGCCTGGGTGGGATGCTCTTTTGGAGAGCCAGTGCTGACTCGATGGACCAAATGGCCTCTTTTGCACTGTTGGGATTCCGTGATTTTATGATTCTATGAAAGCCTTCGTAGAGATCATTTTGTATAAATGGTAGAATTAACAGTGTTACAGTGATATCTTGGACAAGTTTTGATGGTTGAGGGGCATTTGGAAAGAAACTTCCTAAATGTTTTCCCATAATTTGGCCTGGCTTTTTAAATAAAACAGTTTTTTAAACTCTCCACCCTTGTTTCATAAAAACATAAGAAATAAGAACGTCGATCTTATATGTAAGAACATGGCTGATCTGAAGTGAATCAGTTCCACTTTCCCGCTTTCTCCCCATAACCCTTAATTCCCTTATCTATCAGAAATCTATCTACCTGTGACTTAAATATATTCAACGAGGTAGCCTCCACCACGTCAACAGGCAGAGAATTCCAGAGATTCACCACCCTTTGAGTGAACAAGTTCCTCCTCAACTCCGTTCTGAACTGTACACCTTCCTGCCTTATTTTGCGGCTGTCCTCTCTAGTTCTGTTATTCTTTCCAAGTGGGAAGAATCTCTCTACCTCTACCCTATTTAGCCTCTTCATTATCTTGTAAGTTCCTATGAGATTCCCCCCTCAGCCTTCTAAACTCTAACGAGTACAGACCCAATCTATTCAATCTCTTTTCATAAGCTAACCCCCTCATCTCCGATATCAGTCTGGTGAACTTTCTCTGTACTCCCTCCAAGGCCAATATATTCTTTCATCCCAATGCACACTGCTGGCTGGCAATAATGGAGAAAAGAGAGCTAAATGTGTTGTTACTTCCCCGTTACCACACAGTCTCTCTATCCACAGCCCTCAGCTATGCTTTCTTCTGGTGACATACAGTAACCGTTGCCTTTGAACCCCTTCAAAAGCTCCAGAGGAACTCAGAAGAAGTTTAATCCCATGACATGCAGTGTAGGACCCATTGGCATTTGGACTTGCCCTAGCATCTTTTGGGAAAATAGTTGTCGAAAATAGCCTTGTGGTACATTGGGAGAATTGAACAAAGAAGAAAAGAATAAAGAAAATTACAGCACAGGAACAGGCCCTTCGGCCCTGCAAACCTACACTGACCATGCTGCTGGACTCAACTAAAACCCCCTCTATTCCCATCTTATTCATGTATTTGTCAAAGTACCCCTTAAAAGTCACTATCACATCTGCTTCCACTAATTCTCCCAGCAACGAGTATCAGGCATCCACCACTCTCTGTGTAAAAAATCTGCCTCTTATATCTCCTTTAAACCTTACCCCTCGTACCTTAAACCTGTGCACCCTAGTAATTGACGTTAGGGAAGTAAATAAATTCTGACAAAAAGAATCTGGAGTGGAGCCAAAGGCTAACCAATGTCTAAATATATTGTTCTTCTGGCAAAACCTATGATTAGGTCGATGTCAAATGTACTGCTTTTCATTCCATTGCACTCAACATAGCGGGTCAGACCATAGAACTCCTACAGTGCTGAGGAGGCTCATTTGGCTCATAGAGTCTACATTGAATTTCCAACAGAGCCTCCTACCCAGACCCTATCCTCAAAGCCCCAAGTATTTACTCACTAATACCCCTAACTTACACATCTTAGGACACGAAGGGCAATTTAGCACGGCCAATCCACCTAAGCCTCGCACCTTTAGTGTGTGGGAGGAAACCAGAGCACCCGGAGAAATCCTGCACAGACGCAAGGAGATGTGCAAACACCAAACAGACAGTGACCCAAGCCGGTAATCAAACTTAGGTGCTTGGCACCGTCAGGCAGCAGTGCTAACCACTGTGCCACTATCCCATCTCTGGTTCACCAAGATGTTGGCTGGGGTGAAGCTTTTGAGTTATAAGGAGAGTATAGGGCTAATGGTAGGGCTCTTAATAGTGTTGAGGAACAGAAGGATCTTGGTGTATGTGTCAATAGATCCCTGAAAGTAGGCAGTCAAGTGGATAAAGTTGTTAAGAAGGCATATGGAGTCTTAGCTTTTATTGGTAGGGGGATTGAATTTAGGAGCCGCAGCATCATGTTGCAACTGTACAAAACTCTAGTGCGGCCGCACTTGGAGTATTGTGTGCAGTTCTGGTCCCCACATTATAAGAAAGATGTGGAGGCATTGGAGAGGGTACAGAGGAGGTTTACCAGGATGTTGCCTGGTATGGAGGGCAGGTCCTATGAAGAGAGGTTGAAGGATTTGAGGTTGTTTTCGTTAGAAAGGAGGCGGCTAAGAGGGGATCTTATTGAAGCATATAAGATGATTAGAGGTTTAGATAGGGTGGACAGTGATAGCCTTTTTCCTAGGATGGAGAAAGCTAGCACGAGGGGACACAGCTTTAAATTAAGGGGTATGAGTTATAGGACGGATATCAGAGGTAGGTTCTTTACTCAAAGAGTGATTAGGGAGTGGAATGCCCTGCCTGCAGCTGTTGTAGATGCGCCAAGTTTGGTGGCGTTTAAGAGGTTAATTGATAAGTATATGGAAGAGAAGGGAATGGTTTAGTTTGGAGGGGCATTGCTTTTTATTTTGGTCGGCACAACATCGAAGGCCGAAGGGCCTGTTCTGTGCTGTAATGTTCTATGTTCTATGTTCTATGAGAGATAGGGTAGGCTTGGATTGTTTTCTTTAGAACTCAGTAAGAATTTAGCAACACCAATTTTAAATCCAACCGATTTATTTGATCTTTAGAGCAGGGGAGGCTGAAGAGGAGACATGATTGAGGTGTATCAGATTAAGAGGAGAACAGACAGAGTGAATAGGGAGCAGTTGCTTCCCTTGGTTGAGGGGTCAATCATGAGGAGGCAGAGTTTTGGGGTGAGTGGCAGGATGTTAAAGGGGATTTGAGAAAAAAAACCTTTTCACTCAGTGGGAATCTGAAATGCAGTGCCCGAAAAGATAGTGGAGGTCAGAAACCTTACAAGCTTTAAAAATATTTGGATATGTTATTAACATGCAAGGAGATGGGATAAGTGCTGAAAAATGGGATTAGTGTGATTTTGTTAGTTATTGTCATTGCAAACTCAATGGGCCGAAGAGACTCATGTGCTGTACAACTCAATGATTTTTTTTTTGTTTAATGTGTATTTATTAAGTAGGCTTACATTAACACTGCAATGAAATTACCCTGAAAATCCCTCCATCACCACAGTCAGACTTCTGTTCGGGTAAAGTAAAGTTTATTTATTAGTCACAAGTAAGCATACAATAACATTGCAATGAAGTTTACTATGAAAATCCCCTAGTCACTACACTGAGGGAGAATTTAGCACAGCCACTACAGCTAACCAGCATGCTTTTCACATTGTGGGAGAAAACCAGAGCACCCAGAGGAAACCCATGCAAAGATAGAGAGAACATGCAAATTTCACACAGGCAGTGACCCAAGCCGGGAATCTGGTGCTTTGAGGCAGCAATGCTAACTATTGTGCCATTGTGCCACCCCACTACACTGAGGGCATATTTAGCGTGGCCAATACACCTAAACAATATGTCTTTGTTCTTTGTTCATCTTTGTTCTTTGTCTTTCAGACTGTGAGAGGAAACTGGTAGATGGACGGAGGATATTTCCAATGGTAGGGGAGTCCAAAAGAAGTGGTTACTGCCTGAGGATTCGGAGTAGACCATTTAGGACGGAGGTGCGGAGACATTTCTTCACCCAAAGAGTGACGAGTCTGTGTGATTCATTACTTTAGGAAGCAGTTGATGCAAAGCATTGAATGCATTCAAGAGCCAGCTGGATATAGTTTTGGGGACAAATGGGATAAAAGATTATGGGGAGAAAGCAAAATTCGGCTATTGATTTGGATGATCATCTATGATCGTAATGAATGACAGGGCAGGCTCAAAGGGCTGAATGGCCTCCTTTGCTCCTATCTTCAATGTTTCTATGTTTCACCCTGGCAGACACAGGGAGAATGTGCAGATTCCACACAGGCAATGACTGATTTGAATTGATTTGATTGTCACATGTATTAGCATCGATTGAAAAATAGTGTTTCTTGCGCATTATACAGACAGAGCATAATGTCCATAGAGAAGGAAACAAGACAGTGCAGAATGTACTGTTACAGTCATAGCTAGGGTGTGGAGAAAGATCAACTTAATGTGAGATAGGTCCATTCAAAACTCTGACAGCAGCAGGAAAGCTGTTCATGAGACAATCGGTATGTGACTTGTGTATATTTTTCTCGACAGACGACGTTGGAAGAGAGAATGTCTGTGGTGAATGGGGTCCTTAATTATTCTGGCTGCTTTGCCGAGGCAACGGGAAGTGTAGACAGAGTCAATAGATGAGAGGCTGTGTTTGTGTGATGGACTGGGCTATAATCATGCCAGGATTCAAAGCTGGGTCCCTTTGCCTGTATCTTTGTATGTTTTCAAAGATACTTATATGTTGACACTAATGCACACCACAGTTTATCTGTACACATATATTGTAGCAGGCATTTCTTTGATCACTGAAAAGGTAAAGAGGTAGACAATTTCAGCGGGCATTTCAGTGTAAATGCTTGCGATTTGATGAAACATTTCAGGTTTCTATTGAATGACGTCTGTCCCATCTCTGTTGGCCTTACAGAAATGTATATCTTTACCGATGAATGTTTTGGCCTATTGTTTTGTTCAGGAAGTGCAGCTCAGTGGCATTTTACCTGCAAGGGTGCTGTGTAAACATACCTATCTTACTGTCAACTGTGACAACTTAAATTCAATAATGGGCGTCATCAGAAAATGATTACATAAGCAATGCACTTAAAAACCAACTTGAAGCCCCATTAAAAATCGAACATGGATGAGTAACTTCACAAGATGCATGATTGCAACAGTTGTTTACAGAGAAAAACGACAGCATCCACTATTTAAGATGACCTAGGAACAAGATGAAAACACAAAACATATCAAAGAAATTATGGGTAATTTTCACTTTGGATGTTCACGTATAATTCCCATTATGGACCCAATCACCTGTTCAGCATTGTTTCAATTTTTAAGTTCCATTGTTGGCCAATGTCAAAAGAAAGCCCAATATCGGTGACAGAAGTTGAATTGAGGCTCTTGTAAGTTCAGCTTCTGTAAATTCAGCTTTTCCTAGTGCAAAGTCAAGCCCGGTACAGGCTTATCTAGCACATCTTTCGGACTTGTGGAAGGAAACCAGGGTGCCCAGAGGGAAGCCCACAGTGTCATAAGGCTGCTGGCATCAATTAATAAAGATTCTGGAGCTGTTATCACTTTGTTATTTGTGGGATCTTGCTATGTGAAAATTGACAGCTGCATTCAACAGTTACCGCACTTCAGGGATATTTCATTAGTTGCAAAACTTGCTGTTGACAGTGTATACAGCCAAGGTTTGCCAGGCTGATTCCTGGAATGGCAGGTCTGTCATATGAGGAGATATTAAGTCAATTATGATTGTATTCATTGGAGATTGGAAGAGTGAGAGGGGACCTCATAGAAACTTATAAAATTCTAACAGGGTTAGACAGGGTAGATTCAGAAAGGATGTTCCAATGGTGGGGGAATCCAGAATGAGGAAGTCATAGTTTGAGATAAGAGGTAAAGCTTTTTGGACTGAGATGAGGAAAAGTTTCTTCATCCAGAGAGTGGTGAATGTAGTTGAGGTCAAAACATTGTGTGATTTCAAGAAGAGTTAGACATAGCTCTTGGGATTAAAGGGATCAAGGGATATTGGGGGTAGGTGGGATCAGGATATTGAATTTGATAGTCAAATGAATGGCAGATGGGCTCAAAGGGTCAAATAGCCTATTTCTAGTTTCCAACTTCAAGATCTTGTGTTAACTGATGATAGGGGTCTCGTGGCACAATGGTAGCTGCCCTATTGCTGGATCCACTTTAGCTGGGAGGGGAAATGAATGCATGCTATTGGTATCACTTTGTCCAGCTAACTGAGTGAAACTGACTAAACTGGCCAGAGATATTATTCATGGAGGGCCCACCTACTCAACCTTGCCCCTTACCTGAGGTGTGGTGATTAAATCACCACCAATTAAAGTCACAGACAACCTTGGCAAATGGCAATAAATGCTGGCCCAACAACATCTCCCAAATGAATGAAACATTGAATCAAACAAGGAGACGTTTCTTTATTTATCTCCTTTGAACTCATGAGAGGTGCTATATAAATGCAAGTTCTTTGAAATACATTAATCTAGTCAGGATCATATCCTCTAGGATTTCTGCATTTCTGACATAAAGGTATCAGTGCTTCAGAAGAGAAAAAAAAGTTTGTTTTTTTTCAACCTGTTGGAAAAAAGGGTAGGACTAACAAGATAAGTGCCCTATTTTTTATAATCACATCATCCATTAATCAGACAATGATACCTAGGGCTGCATATTTTAAAAGGAAGGCGTACTTCATCAGAGGGTTCAGCATTGATTGCTCTTAGGTCATTGTTTTGCAATATCTGACAAATCTGCTTGAAAACATTTTTATCTCGTGTGACTACAAAAGCCTTTAATTATAGAGCTTCGAAAGACAAGCTCCTTAAAATGAAAAGGGAAAGTGGCAAAAACTGGAAAACTGAACTCGAAAGAGAAAATGCTAGAAATACAAAAGCGAGTCAATCACGATCTGGAAGGAAGGGGTTTATGTTTAAAGTTTATTTATTAATGTCACAAGTAGGCTTACATTAACAGTGCAATGAAGTTACTGTGAAAATCCCCCAGATGTCACACTCAGGCGTCTGTTCAGGTGCACCGAGGGAGAATTTAGCACAGCCAATGCACTTCAACAGCACGTCTTTTAGACTGTGAAAGGAAACATGGAGGAAACCCACGCAGACATGGGGAGAATGTGCAGACTCCAAACAGATAGCCACTTGAAGCCAGAATCAAATGCAGGCTCTTGGAGCTGTATCCCTAGATGACAAATCTGGTGACAATACCACAACACCATCTTCCCTTGGTAACCTTCCTGTCAAAGTGCCTATAGATGTATTGTCACACTAAAACTGCAAGTTGATTTTTCTTGTTGTATCGCACCTACGTGCAAACTTCTTCACTCCTTCAAGCGATGATATTGATTGTCAGCCAGATTAGAAGGAAACGTGTGCAAAGTTGGAAAATTGTAAGTCATCGGAAAACTGTAACTATGCGAATATCATGTCTTGTTTCTTCATTAGTACAGTTCAGTATTGCAGCCATGAAATCACACTGAGTAAATGTAGGACATTTCTGACAGATATATTCATAAGCCACGTTCAGAAGGTATTAACCTGCGAAGATAGCAGGGGGAGGAATTTTTGCATGAAAGCATTCATCGCTCATACAAAATATTTGCACTGGATAATTTCAAGTTCGGCAATATTATTAAAAACCATTTTGAGCTAACCTCTCTCTCATTACAGAGAACATCCCCTGGTCACTTCTCAGGGGCCTCTCTGAATAGTAAATCCTGCCTATCGTTTATAAATAGTCTTCAAAACTTCATTAAATTCTAATGAACACGAAGAGCCAAGTTACAGACAGCCAATTTATATTTCTGCAAGTGAGACTGACCAGATAAGTCACAAGTGATTAAAGTATTGAATGATATGCAGAAAGGGGTTCTCTTTGCAAATTATTCCAAGGTACCAGTACAAAAAAAACAATTAAAAAGGCTAATGAATTTTTTTCAAGCGAGTTAGAGTGCAGGAGGAAGAATATTATGCTTCAGCTGTTCACGGTTTTGTCATACCACGTTTTGAAAACTGCTCTGTCCAATTTTGGGCACTGTACCTTTTTTTATGGGATGTGTTACTGGCTGGGTCAGTATTTCTTGCCCATCCCTGAGGGCATTTAAGAGTCAACCATATCACTGTGGCTCTGGAGTCACATGTAGGCCAGACTGGGTAAGGTCGGCAAATTTCCTTCCCTAAAGGACATTAGTGAACCAGATAGGCTTTTCCAACAATGGTTTTATAGTCATCATTAGACTTTTAATTCCAGACTCTTTTGTGCATTGAATTCAAATTTCACCATCTTCCATGGTGGGATTCAAATCCAGGTCCCCAGAACATTACCCTCGATCTCAGGGTTGTTGGTCCAAAGATGATACCACTATGGCACTACCTCCTCTATCTTACAGAGAATATATTGATCTTGGAAGAGGGGCTGCAGCAGAGATTCACCAGTATGGTATCAATGATTGAGGATTAAACAATATGGACAAGTTGTGCAAACTTGACTTGTAATCATTGGGTGTTGATTAATGAGAGTGTTACTGTTGTTTTGTAGCACTGAAAAAGGCTCTTTAGCCTCTCTTTTCTGTGCTAGCCATCAATCACCTGTCTATTCTAATCTCATTTTCCTGCACTTGGTTTGTAACCTTGCATATCATAGATCTCTACGATGCAGGCCATTCAGCCCATTAGTCTGCACCGACCACAATCCCACCCAGATCCTATCCCCGTAAACTCATGCATTTAATCTAGCTAGTCCTCCTGATACTAAGAAGCAATTTATCATGGCCACTCCACCTAATTGGCACACCTTTGAACTGTGGGCAGAAATCGGAGCACCTGGTGAAAACCCACACAGACACGGGGAGAATGTGCAAACTCCACACAGGCAGTGACCCACGCTGAGAATCAAACCTGGGTTCTTGGTGCTGTGAGGCAGCGATGCTAATTACTGTGCCATCATGCCACCCCATGCTATGCATTCCATTGTGTTCATCTAATAGATTCTTAAATATGGTGAGGGGTCCTGCCTCTACCACTCTTATAGGCAGTGAGTTCTAGATTCCCAACACCCTCAACTTTTCCTTACATCTACTCTAAGCCCATGGATAACCTCACAATGCTCCACTTCTTCAGCTTCCACCTTAAACACGTTAAAGAAGCCATCCTTTAAGACAAGCCTTCCATATACACAGGATTTGCTCAGATGAGGAGGATCACAACAGGCACTTTCAGACGCTGAAAGATGCCCTCATAAAAACAGGATACGGCACTCAACTCATTGATCGATAATTCCAACTTACCACAGCTAAAAACCGCACCGACCTCGTCAGAAGACAAACATGGGACATAGTGGACCCTTCGTCTTCCAGTACTTCCCCGGAGCGGAAAAGCTATGACATCTTCTCCGGAGTCGTCAATATCTCATTGATGAAGACGAACATCTTGCCAAGGCCATCCTCACTTCTTGCCTTCAAATAGCTGCACAACCTCAAACAGACCATTGTTCATAGCAAACTACCCAGCCTTCAGGAGAACAGTGACCACAACACCACACAACCCTGTAAGATGTGCCGTATCATCGACATGGATGCCATCATCTCACATGAGAACACCATCCACTAGGTACATGGTACATACTTCTACAACTTGGCCAATGTTGCCTACCTGATACACTGCAGGAAAGGATGCCCCGAGGCTTGGTACATTGGGGAGACCATGCAGATATTATGACAACGGATGAACGAACACCGCTTGGCAATCACGAAGCAAGACTGTTCTCTTCCTGTTGGGGAACACTTCAGCGGTCATGGGCATTCGGCCTTTGATCTTTGAGTAAGTGTTCTCCAAGGCGGCCTTCATGACACACGACAGTGCAGAGTCGCTAAGCAGAAACTTATAGCCAAGTTCCGCACACATGAGGGCGGCCTCAATTTTGGGTCCATGCCACACTATCTGTAACCTCCACAATTTACCTGGACTTACAAAATCTCACTAACTTTCCTGTCTGGAAACAATACACATCGCTTTAACCTGTGCTTAAAGCTCTCCCCACTCACATTATCTGTACCTTTAAAGAATTGATTAGTGGTAAAGACTCACATTCCAATCGTTACACATGTAAATTGAGATTGTGTCTTGGTTGTCCTAATTGTGATCAGACCTCCCAGCCACCCGACGAAGGAACAACATGTTCCGAAAGCTTGGGGTGTTTGCTATAAATAAACTTGTTGGACTTTAAGCTGGTGTTGTGAAATTTCTTTCTGTTTTACCCTAGTCTAATGCCGTCTTCTTCACATCATGATTTCATCAATAGATGCAAATACAGGCAACTAACGGTGCGAATGAGGTTGTGGGGTGGGAGTCACATGGATAGGATGGGGGTTCAGCACCAAATCTACTAAACAGATTTCTCCCCTTTCTGGGTTGCTTATTCAGATAATAAGTGCCTTTGAATGAGGGAAGCCACTCTCGCCCTTTCCCTCACTCCCACCCTTGTGGGTAGAATCCATAGAATCCCTACAGTGTAGAAGAAGGCCATTTGGTTCATCAAATGTGTACCAATGAGTGGCATGGCACCTCAGTGGTTAGCACTGCTGCTTCACAGCTCCAGGAACCTGGGTTCAATTCCCAGCTTGAGTCACTGTCTGTGTGGAATTTGCACATTCTCCTCATGTCCGTGTGGTTGTTTCCTGGTACTCCAGTTTCTTCCCATAGTCCAAAGATGTGCAGGTTATGTTGATTGGTCATGCTAAATTTGTCCCTTAATGTCCTAAGATGTGTAGGTTAGAGGAATTAGTGGGTAAATATGTAGGGATAATGGGGTAGGGTCTGGTGGGATTGTTGTTGGTGCAGACTCGATGGGCTAGTGTGGCCTCTTTCTGCACTGTAGGGTTTCTATGATTCAACTCCAACAGAGATCTCATCTAGGAAGAGGAAGAGTTTGTACTTTCAAAGTTGATTTTGGAAGGTTTGTTTTTGTTAGATCAAGGCACCAAGACTTATGTAATGAACATGGGTAAATGGTGTTAAAATCAGCCATGTTCTAACTGAATAGTCTGACTAGCTCGAAGAGCTGAATGACTTTCTCTTGTTACCATGACCCTGTGCAAACACGATTAGGACTATTTTGTTATGACGATGCTTCAATGCCAGCACACACCCTGACAGAAGATCATCCACACTCAAAATGTTAGGAGGGGATCTCATAGAGGCTTATAAAATTCTAACAGGTCTAGACAGGATAGATGCAGCGAGGATGGTCCTGATTCAGGGGCAGTCCCGAACCAGAGGTCAAAGTCTGAGGATTCAGGGTAGATCATTTAGGATGGAAGTGAGGAGACATTTCTTCACCCAAAGAGTGATGAGCCTGTGGAATTTGTTACCACAGGAAATAGTTGAATGTATCCAAGAGGCAGCTGGATATAGCACTTGGGGTGAATGGGATCAAAGGTCAATGGGAAGAAAGCAGGATGAGGCTACTGAGTTGGATGACCATCCAGGATCGTGATGAATGATCCTGCAGGCTCAAAGGCCAAATGGCCTCCTCCTGCACCTATCTTCTATGTTTTTATGTTGGCCCTGTTCTCTCTCCCCAGCTGCTGTCAGACCTTTTAGAGAGTTTCCAGCATTTTCATGTTTTTGTGCCAGCACAAGTGGGCCAAATGGTCTGCTTCATCTTACAACATGATTGTAAGGTGCCACATGTGCCTGGTTTTTGATCAGATCGCCTTCCTGGGCTGTGTGGTGCCTCTTCAGATCTTTGTTGAACGTTCATGTTGTCATTTACTTGGCTGACAGCTCTCAGCATGGATCGGATTCATTACGGAATAAGGAACGGTTAGGACTAGCCAGTGAGCCATCAGGGGAGCTGTGTAGTAATTTGCAAGCAGCTGTCAGTTAATACGGTTTAACAGCACATAAGTAGAGAACAGCAGTGCGGGAATTTTAATTTGCCTGTCCTTGGGTCTGTCATACAGAAAAACCGAGCACTCTGATCTGCCAAAACTCCTCTCACACCCCCTCTCTGCTCACTCCAGTGAGATTTCATAGCTCAAATATCATACTTCTAAACAATTGATGCCTAATGCTCGCAAACAAAGCTTTGACAGGAATCCAATTGCCAAGACGTGCAATTCCTGAGGTAAATACCGCCATGTGTAATTCAGAATATAAATATTCCACTGAGGTAAGCTATCAATTTCTGAGTCACTTTTCTGAGCACACAGACTGATGTTCCTGTGCATTATTAGGATATATTGCTCTCAGGAAACTCCGTGCAACTCACAGCTGTTCAAAGGAGATGTTGCAGTCATTGTTCCATAGATTGATTCATCTTGCTCTTGGCTGTTTTTTTATTCCTGGGACATAGGTGTCACTGACCAGCTACCTTGTTACTTAGGACGGCACAATGGTTAGCACGGCTGTCTCACAGCGCCAGAAACTCGGGTTCAATCCCCAACTTGGGTCACTGTCTGTGTGGAGTTTGCATGTTCTCCCCGTGTCTGCCTGGGTTTCCTCCAGGTGCTCCACAACTCAAGAGATCATAGAACCATAGTGCCCTATCCTGCAGGAGGAAGCTATTCTGTCCACCACCCGAAAACAATCCCAGCCAGGACTATTCGCATAGCCTCACATATTTACCCTGCTAATCCACCTGACACTACGGTCAATTTAGGTTGGCCTAGTAACGCATCTTTGGACAGTGGGTGGAAACTTGAGCACTCGGAGGAAAGCCAAGCAGACATGGGGAGAATGTGCAAACCCCACACAGACAGTGACCCGAGCCAGGAGTCGAACCCACGTTGCTGGCACTGTGAGGTAGCAGTGCCAACCACTGCGTCACCATGCCACCCCCTCACCAAATGCACTTGTTAGTGTCAGGGGAGCCAGCTAGGATCAATGCACGGGGTTATGGGTATGGGACCTGGGTGAGATTGTGGTCAGTGCAGACTCAGTGGGCCAACGGCCTCATAGAATTCTGTGATTCTATGATCACTTGTGCAGTTAAAGGAATTTCAGCTCCAACTAACGAAGGATGGAGGAATTCAGAAAGAGGAAAACTGGACAATTGGAGTTGTTCTTGGGGTCTTTGTGCATTTGCAAAGTGCCTCAGTTATGGGACAGTAGGTAGCACCCTTACCCTCTGAATCAGAAGATTGTGAGTTCAAGTCCAGAGACTTGAATACATAATCTAGGTGAGCAGATTATTACTGTGTTGCTGAGGGAATGATGCACTGTTGGATGGGGCTGCCTTTCAGAGAAGACAATAAACCAAGGCCTATCTGCCATCTTAGGTGGATATGAAAATTTCATGGCACTGTCTTGAAGAATCATAGAATCATGCAGTGAGGAAGAGGCCTTTCAGCCCATTGAGTCTGCACTGACAGGTGTGAAGCACGTGGCCTCCCAGCTAATTCCATTTATCTGCATTTGGCCCATAGCCTTGAAAGTTATGATGTGCCAAATGTTCATCCAGGGACTTTTTAAAGGATGTGAGGCAACCTGTTTCCACCACCCTTCAGGGAAGTGCATTCCAGACTGTCACGGCCCTCTGAGTAAAAAGGTTTTTCCTCACGTTCTCCCTAAAGCTCCTGCCCCTCAACTTGTGTCTCCTCATGGCTGATGTTCAATCAACCTGCTCCCTATCCACTCTGTCCATGCCCTTCATAATCATGCACACCTTGATCAGGTCGCCCCTCAGTCTTCTCTGCTGCAACTAAAACAACCCAAGCCTATCCAACCTCGCTTCGTAACTTTAATGTTCCATCCCAGGCAGCATCCTGGTGAATCTCCTCTGCGTTCCGTCCAGTGCAATCACATCCTGACCAGAACTGCACACAGTACTCCAGCTGTGGCCTCACCAAAGTTCTATGCAACTCCAATATGACTTCCCTCCTTTTATAATTCATAAATGGATTATTCTATGTTCTATGTTCTATAAGAAGGGCACAGGAATTAAAGCTTGTGCCTTGGGTTGGTATTTATCTCTTAAGCAACATCACTAAAACAGATTATCTGGTCATTATCTGACTGTGTAACCTTGCTCTGTGCAAGTTGGTTATGGCATTTCCATGGATTGCAATGGTCATTGAACTTCATTGGCCGCACAATGCATTGAACCAGAGAATGGTTACAAGTGCAGATGGTTACATCCATTCATTCCATCGGCCTGGATTTTCATAAAGTCATGATGACTCAGGAGCCCTTTGAGAATAACAACCAGGATTTGGATTCTTGCATTTCCAACCGTACTCCCAGAGTTTCCAATTTTCTGGAGTGCATTTTAAATATGTGGGCTGGTTTCGTCAAAATCCCACACTCTACACACCTGACCTATTTGGAGATAAGTGTGTCCCCGTCTTCTACATTTTCATTGAGCCAGATCCTCAGTGAGCCATTGTCGTGACCCTTCAGTAATGTTATAAACAATAGTCTGCGAGAGACGACTTTTTAAAAGGTAAATTCAAAATGTCTTTCTCATGTCTTCCATGCCAAGCTTTGCACCCTCCCCCCCAATATACTCTCTATGCCTCTCATACCTCATATCATGATATCATATGATATCATATTATATATGATATCATATCATATTATATCATAATATGCCCTAACTTCATTCCCTATAGCTTCTCATGCCTCAAATCAGCTAATGGATTTCTGGACTCGACCGAACCTGATTACGTATATTTTGCTGAATGACTAGGCATCCTAGTAAAACACCTGGGGAAACATTGTTTAATGGGAACTCTAGCTCTCTACTCTCTTCTGCCAATTGCACAATATCAACACAAGGTAAAAAAACTTTCAAATGCTTGCAGTATCAGTTATTGACACTTTAAAAGGTCTGGATGATTGATATTTTATTGGTCAGTAGTTAAAAAGGAATTGTATTCAGGAAGTGAAAAGTTATTAATGAATGACAGTTGTTGAAGCTTTTTTTTACACATCCTACATTGCTTTAGAGTTCATTAGTGATACTTAGTGTGTACTGGGTGAATGAAATACCACGGATGGGAACAATGAGGGAATGATATGGGTCGCTTGGGTGGCATATTGAACTCCTTTCTCAATCTCCCTTGACATTTTCAATCCTTTGGACATACACCTGACATTTCCATATTCCTGAAACTTCTGTAGAATTTTACCCTCTAATTTATGTTTCCATCTCCCCAGTCTTCCTCACAAAGATTATTATTTCACACTTCTCTGCATTAAATTTCACATGTCACACTTTGCCAGCCTGTCGATTTCGCCCTGAAGTCAATCACCATCAATCTCTCAGTTCACAGTACTTCCAAATTTTGGTTTCCCCCAGATTTTGAAATTGAGCACTGCATCTCCAAGCCTAGCTCATTAATACAGATCACCCAAAGCAGGAGTCCGAGTATCGGCTCCTGGGATACAGGGACTAGTGTCGCAGGTAGGCTTACATTGACATTGCAATGAAGTTACTGTGAAAATCCCTTAGCCTCTATACTCCGGTGCCTGTTTGGGGACACTGAGGGAAAATTTAGCGTGGCCAATTCCACCTAACCAGCACATCATTCAGACAGTGGTAAGATACTGGAGCACCCGGAGAAAACCCATGCAGACTCGGGGAAAATGTGCAAACTCCACACAGGCAGTGACCAAGCTGAGAATCGAACCTGGGTCTCTGGCGCTGTGAGGCAGCAGTGCTATCCACTGTGGCACCATCCCATCCCTTCCTTCAGATCACCACTATGCCTCCTGTCACTCAAACAACCTCTGATCCACGCTGCCCAATTTATTTGATTCCGTACACATTGATTTTGCTGACAAGCCTGTTGTGTGGCACTTTATTAACTGTCTTTTGGAAGTCCATGTATGCCACATCAACCACCTTACCCTTATCAAACCCCTCTGTTATCTCATCAAAAAACAGTTTTCCCTTAACAAATCCACATTGGCTTTTTCAAATTAACCTACCTCGTGGGCCGAAGGGCCTGTTTGTGCTGTATTGTTCTACCTCTTTTTCAAGTGACTATTAATCTCATCCTGACTTATTGTTTCTGAAGGTTTTCCCGCAGTTGATTCCCTCGTCATTGCTGGTTTATTCCTGCACCCTTCTATGAAAAAATGGGTAGCATTTGCACCTTTTCTCTGACGCCACATCCACATCCAAAGAATCATAGAATCTGTACATTGCTGAAGGGGGCCATTCTGCCCGTTGAGTCTACTCTGATCTCCCAGGTCTGATCCCCATAATACCGCATATTTATCCTGACACTAAGGGTCAATTTAGCATGGCCAATCAACATAACCCGCATGTTGTTAGAGTGTGAGACGAAACTGGGGCACCCAGAGGAAAGCCTATGCAGACACAGAGAGAATGTGCAAGCTGCACGTAAACAGTCACCCCAAGCTGGCATTGAACCTGGGTCCCTGGCGCTGTGAGACAGCAACACTAATCACCGTGTGCCACCCAGGAAGGACTGTAAATGTATGGCGAGTGTCTCCATAATTTCCAGCCTTGCTTTGTCCAGTATTCTCAGATGCATCTCAGCCAGTTCTGATGACTAATCAATTTGAAATACAACCAGCAAACCTAAAACATTCTCTGTAACACTTTATTCACATCCATTCTCTGCCGCCTCCTCTTTCACTAAGACTTAAACAGAATATTCTTTCTGCAAAGATGCAAGGTACTCATTTACTGTCTCAACCACACCCTGAACCTCTTTGCACAAGTCCCCCTTTTCGATCCCAAACCAATTCTCCTTTTGGCACCATTTTATCATTGACAATTTGTGGCTACATCCTGAGATCAGGAATGATGATATATTCATGCAAGGCCTTTCTTTCTTTTCAAGACGCAAACGACATGAACGACTGTTAAGCTCATTAAATTCATCTGTCGAACAGCTCACTATTAAGAATAAATTAGAGGAGTTCTCAAAGTTATCTTCCGAATCCTTTATATATCATTGTCTTTCTTCATCATCCACATTCCGCTTTGACATTGACTTCAACAACGTGGGTGGAAGGCAGTGTCAAGGATACAATCCTTCCAATTTTTTTTAGTTTGAAAACTCCAAGTGCCTTTTATGACTTCCATTTCCTTTCATCTCTGCAATTTCAAAGTCTCCTCTAATCATTCGTCCATTCTGCCTTCTCATTGTCCGCCATTCTGCCTCGTAAGGCTTCCTTAGACAATTCTGCTCTGTGACATGTGTTTTATAAATGTGAGAATTGCAGTTGAATTGCAGAAAGTTGACATGATTGCTTTCGCATTGACAGCCCGTCTATTAAATGCAGCGTACAACATCAGATCAGCAGGTTTGAGAAGCTTTGTGCTACGCAGAGTAATGACCTTGCGTTTTATCAAAAGAACCACTTAGTCCTTCGCAAAGTCCTTGCTGAGAGGCTGGTTAGCTCAAATGGTTAGGACATCACGCCAATTAAAGCTAAGGTTGTTGGTTCCATCCCCGTGTGGGCAAGTGAAAAATCACATTGACAGCCTCTGCTATTTTGGCTGGCATGTTGACACAGCTGTGTTAGGGACTCGGGTTCAATTCCGGCTTTGGGGGCTGTCTGTGTGGAGCTTGCGTGTTCTCCTTGTGTCTCTGTGAGTTTCCTCTGGGTGCTCGAGATTCCTCTCATACTCAAAAGATGGGTAGATCAGGTGGATTGGCCATGCTAAATTGGCCAATAGTGTCCAAAAATGTGCAGCTCAGATGGATTGGCCAGACAAAATTGTCCCTTAGTGTCCAAAGATATGTAGGGTTAGGTGGATTAGCCACGTTAAATTGACCTTTAGTATCCAAAGATGTGTACTTTGGTTGGATTAGTGAGGTAAATGTGAGTGTTTAAGGGAATGGAACTGGGGTGAGTAGGTACAGAGTCGATGAGCAGAATAACCTCCTTCTGCACTGTTGAGATTCTATGACTCTCAGTCCTGTCAAATGTTTTCATTGAAATTGCATGACTGACTTGATTGATTGGGTCAATAGAGAATAGGGAGAAGAGTTTAGGAATCTGGAAGCTTTGCTGCAATACATGAAGAGATACAATTGGCTTTGAAGTAACATGGACCTGGGTTAATGTTCACGATATGGATCCCCACCTATCAGTCAGAGCACAGGTGGGAAACCTGTGATGCTTCTTCTGCCGAGATGCACGACCAGATTAACCATCCAACACCAGGCATTCCTTGGGACGTAGGACTTGGGTAGGAGAAATCCCACCTGCTAATGAGAGGCCAGCAGCTTTCCATTGCCAACATCACCAATAGAGTGGTGTCTGCTGCCGGTCATGTTCCATCACGGATTACACTCAGGATAGAGAGGGCATGACGGAAGTCATGTGGAGAGGGTTGCAAGAAAGGGGATATTGGAGGATCTGAAGTGAGAGAAGGGGGGAAGACTTTCAGTGGTCTCTATCATTGCCCCCTCTGCATCCCACCCCCCCCCCCCCACCCCCTTCCTGATTGGTCCCCTTGGTCAGGTACTAATGCCTGGCAATGAGAGATCCTCTCTGGTAGACCACTGACACATCGAATAGGGTTTAAAACCTGAACCAGCACTAAATTCCATAATAATGGATGTTGATTGAATCGTAGAGACAGAAGGAAGCCATTTGGCCCATTGAGTCTGCACTGACAACAATCCCCTCAAGCCCTATCCTCATGACCCCACCCCTCCTATTTACCAAGTTAATTCCCAAGACATGAAGGGACAATTTGGCATGGCCAATCCACCTAACCACTACACCTTTGGAATGTGGGAGGAAACCGGAGCAGTCAGAGAAAGCTCATATCGACATGGAGAGAACATGCAGACTCCACATACAATCACCCAAGGCTGGAATTGAACCCAGATCCCTGGTGCTATGAGGTAGTAGTGCTAAACACAGTGCCAGCGTATCACTCTATCAATGGGCCTAATTAACATGCAAGCAAAATCCCCATTGGGCCCATTCCCACCTCTGACTTCATTGCAAGAGATATCCGTCTCCAATACGTAGCCTCTTCTACGATTAAGTGGGACCGGCATCCATGCGCCTTGCCACAATGGGCCAGATAATTCATCCCATCGAAAGCATACATTTTTTTAATTATTCATTCGTGGAACATGGTGTTGCTAGCCTTAGATTTACAAGGATGTTACCTGGATTGGATGCCATGCCTTCTGAGGATAGGTTGAGGGAGCTAGGTCTCTTCTCCCTGGGGAGACAAAGGATGAGAGGTGACCTGATAGAGGTCTATAAAATGTTGAGAGGAATAGATAGAGTGGATTCTCAAAGGCTATTTCCCAGGGCTGAAATGGTCGCTATGAGAGGACACTGGTTTAAGGTGCTGGGGAGTAGGTATAGGGGGAATGTCAGGGGTAAGTTTTTCACTCAGAGGGTGGTAGGTGAGTGGAATCGGCTGCCGTCAGTGGTGGTGGAGGCGAACTCGTTGGTGTCTTCTAAGAGACTTCTGGATTTAATGGGATCGAGGGATATTGGTAGGCTTGGTAGGTAGGGATATGATCGGCGCAGCTTGTGGGCCGAAGGGCCTGTTTGTGCTGCAGTGTTCTATGTTCTATGTTTCAGCTGGGCATTTATCGCCTATCCTTAGTTGTCTGAGGGCAGTTGAGAGTGAAACACATTGCTGCAGCTCTGGATTCACATATCAGCCAGGCTGGAGAAGGACTGCAGTTTCCCCTATAGAATGTTAGTGAACCAGATGGGTTTTTCTGATAATCAACAATGGTTTCATGGTCATCAATAGATTCTTAATTTCAGATTTTTTTTTATTGGATTCAAATTGCACCATCTGTCATGTCAGGATTTGAACCTGTATCCCCAGAATGTTAGCTGAGTTTTTGGATAAATAGTCTAGTGATAATACCATGAGGCCATTGCCTTCCCTGAATAAAGTTGCATGAGTCCAGCAATTATATTGCTGGCCTCATAATTCATTGGTTTGAACGGTTAACTGTTTCATTTCTCATGGAGGGTAACCAGATCTGATGAGAATTTCCGGCATTTTTCATTTTTATTAACAAACAGTTTAGAGGGTTTAACTAATAATTCACAGAGTGTAGTGTCTTGTGCTCATACGAATATTACTTTCAGCTGATACCAACAAATTTGATGGAACAGCTTCCATGCGGGCATTGGTGAGACCACATCGTAAACACTATATGCAGCTTTGGCCTTCTTATTTAAAAAAGGATATTATTGTTTTGGAGTTTGTTCTGAGGTTGCCTACTGGATTGATACCTGGAATCAGCAGGTTGTTTATGGCAGGCTAGGCTTGTTTCCAATGGCATTTGAAGAATAAGGATTGACTTGATTGAAGATCACGGAATTGCAGAATACTACAGTGCAGAAAAGACCCTTCAGCCTATCGAATCTGCACTAACCTATGATAGGCCCTGACCTATCTACTTAATCCCACATGCCAGCCCTTGGCCCATTGCCTTGAATGTTATGAAGTGCCAAGTGCCCATACAGGTACTTTCTAAAAGATGCAAGTCTTCCTGTCCCCATCACCCTCCCAGGCAGTGCATTCCAGACTGTCAGCACCCAATGGATAAAAAGCATTTTCCTCAAATCCCCTCTAAACCTCCAAGCCCTCATTTTCATCTTGTGTTCCCTCATAACTGACCCTTCAACTAAGGGGAACAGGTCCTCCCTATCCAACCCCTCATAATCTTGAACACCTCAATCATGTCACTCAGATCTTGAAAGGACTTGACAAGGTGGGTGTGGGAAAGATGTTTCCACTTGTGGGTGAGCCCAGAACCAAGGGGCACTGTTTGAAAATTAGGGATTGCTCTTTCAGGATGGAGATGAGGAGAAATTTTTACTTTGGTAGGCGGTGAAGACTGGACCATTAACTATGTTGATGGTGGAGGTAGGTAGACTCTTGTTAGACAAGGAAATCAAAAATTATCAGGAGTAGATGGGACTGGAGATCTTGAAACACAAGATCTTGAGCAGGCTCGAGGGGCCAAATGGCCTACTCCTGCTTCTATTTCATATGTCTGCCTACTATTGTTCAGCATCTTGTTCTCATTCCACAGAATCTCATCACCATTTAATCATGGAATCCTTCTGTGCAAAAGGAGGCCATTCAGTCCATCGAATCTGCGTCGACACAGTTCCACCCCAGCACGATCTCATTAACCACTTGCATTTACCATCTAGTCCCCCTGACGCTTAGGGACAATTTTAGCATGGCCAATCCAGCTAACTCGCACATCTAATGAAAGCATCATTATCATGTGGCCTGCTGTGATTCAAAAAGAAAGCCCATCACAACTTTCTCTGTTAGTGGTGGGAAGGATTCATTTCCAGTCATGAACCTACACCTCAATGTGAACAGTGAACCAATCAGCATTCTTGTCAAGGGGAAGTCTAACCAGAGAAGGAATGGTTCAGCAGGCCAATATGTGGTAGCCAAGGACCGAGAAGATAGGAGGGACGCCTATGGAAGTGCACATACCTCTGGCTTGACATGGCAGCTATTGCTGTGGATGCCATTTGTGAATGATTTTAAAAAAAGGCAAAACAAAAAGACATTTTCTAATTGACCAGGCAGGTGGAGAGCTAGAATCTGGAATAAGGTAAGGAAATGAGAGCCTTGTTAAAATTTCATTGCAGTGCAATGGATCTGTTTCAAAACCACCCCCTTTCTCAAATCACTGCATGGATTTCCTCCAGATGCTCCAGTTTTCTCCCATAGTCCAAAGATGTGCAGGCTAGCTGGATTGGCCAAGCTAAATTGCCAGTTGGTGTCAGGGGAACTAGTTAGGGTAAATGCATGGATTGTGGGGATAGGGTCTGGTGGGGTTGTTGTCGATGCAGACTCAATGGGCCGAATGGCCTCCTTCTGTATTGTAGGATTCTATGATTCAATGATTCTACGTAAAACTTTCTCAATTGTTCAACCCACTTCCCCGGAGGCTGTGCATGTTCAGCTGTGTGCTGTTCCCAATGGTCACCATCCCCCACGAAAGCATTCTTAGGGGTGCAAGGTCAGTTCTCAACAAGCTGATTAATTACATACTGCAGCAGCACTGTGGCACTGTTGGCACTGCTACCTCACAGCACCAGGGATCCAGCCTCAGTGACTGTCTGTGTGGAGCTTGCACGTTCTCCCCATGTCTGCATGGATTTCCTCCGGGTGCTCTGGTTTCTCCCACAGTCCATAGGTTGATTGGCCACTCGTGTCAGCGTATTACCAGGATTGATATTTGGGTTATGGGAATAGGGATTGTGATTGGTACAGACTCGATGGGCCAAATGGCCTCCACAAGTAATGTAGGGATTCTATGATTCTATGATAAGTGCAGCAATTAACAGTTCAGGAATTGCAATATCCCACCCCCTCCCCAGCCATTGTGAAAGTCAACAGTGTGATAAATGTATATGGGGGGGGGGGGCAGTTTGAAGTGCATTACTGTCCCTTTAAGAGTGCAAGTCATGTGACCCCTGATGGGGGGGGGGGTGTAGTTCCTTCCTGATTGGAAGCTGGTGAAGTAGTCTAAGATCTAACTGTGTAATAACTCGGAGTTCCCCTGCGTTTAAGTTAGAAGGCCTACCTCGTGGTTCTTTTTCCACCATACTTTGCTAAGTACGCGCATGAGAGGCAGGGTGGAGAGCAAAGCCTGTCACAAAGGCTGCTGGCACCGTCTTTATTTGCCTGCCTCCATGCCAACCTAACTCAATGGGCAAAAATCTGGTCCAATGTCTTTTAGGTCTGTGAGCTTTCTCGTGGCGGGGATCACGGAACCTGAAAAGTTGACTCTGTCTCTCCCTCCACATGAGTTGCCAGGCCCTGCTGAGTGTTTGCAGGATTTTCCGTTTCCAGTCCAGGCTTTTTAATAAAGGTTATATCGCTACTGGTTACTCACAGTGCGTCGTGCAATTTTAAAACCCAGCACTCGCCAGCGAAACAGATGGCGTCTCCTTAATAGACCGAGGGACAATGTCATTTGTGTTACAGCGACATATTTTAAACACCATGTAAAATAAAGGTTTAATTTAAACCCCCAAATTGATTGACATTGAACGCTGCTTAAAAACAAGGAGGCTGAGTGAAGGACTTTCGTTCAGGAGGCCTTGTGTCGGCTACACCTGGACACGGATAATGTTTATGTTAATAGTAATGAATAACAACAGTCTTATTTATGGAGCTGGTTATGACTGAGGAGCAACTGTGAGTTGCCAGAATAAGGTATAAATGAGAACATTCAGCTGGCAATCAGGACACACATCTGCTGTCAGTGTGAATTAAGTCCCCACTCACAACCAATTTCGCAGACAATAAATTATTTGAGAGAATAGTGTATCACAGCCATGAGGGTGCTCTTCCAAGCTGCTAAATTATTAGAAATTGAAAAGGGATAACAAAGGCAAAGAAACGGGAATGCTCCACTGTCGCAGAACAACGTGCTAATGTTGACTTTTCATTGCTTGCTCATCCCTGTCCATCTCTGATGGATGAGACATGGCACCGGAATAAGTGCTTCTAAAGCAAGTTGCTGTCCATTGAAAGCACCAACCTGCATTTATGTAGCACCTCTAACGCAGTAAAAGGAACTGAGGTTCTGCAGAGGTTATGTGCAATTGGTCATGGTAAATTCTCCCTCGGCATACCCGGACTGTGACGACTAGGGGATTTTCACAGTAACTTCATTGCAGTGTGAACATAAGCCTACTTGTGTCTAATAAATAAATAAACTTTAAAGGAGAATTGCCAAGGAAAATCTGGCACCTTTGTCTGGTGTCATGGTTAGCACCGCTGCCTCAGAGCGACAGGGATCCGGCTTTGATTCCCGGCTTGTCTCACTGTCTGTGCGGAATCTGCACATTCTCCCCATGTCCACATGGGTTTCCTCTCGGTTCTCCAGTTGTCTCCCACAATCCAAACATGTACAGGTTAGGTGGATTGGCAAAACTAAATTGCCTCAAAGTAAAATTATCCTTGGCTAGGGTAAATACATGGGGTTAGGGGATAGGACCTTGAGTGGGATTGTGGTCAGTTCAGACTCGATGGTCCGAATGTCCTCCTTATGTACTATAGGGATTTTATGATTCTACGATCTGGAATGTCTTCAACGAGGCCCATGGTCTCTTGGAGTATGAGCTCCTAATTAAGATCATAGTTGCCTATCCAACTGGAGAGTCTTCCCCGTATATAAATATGGCAATGTCAGGTTTTTGCTTTATTGATTTGTGGGACATGACCCTAACTGGTTGACTAGCATTTATTGCCCATGAACTGAATAACTTGCTACATCATTTCAGAGGTCAGTTGAGAGTCAAACACATTTCTGTGGATCTGGTGTCAAATGTAGGCCAAGTAAGGATGGCAGATGTCCTTTCCTAAAGGACACTGTTGGACCAGATGGATATTTCCAACAATTGACAATGCTTTCATGGTCATCAGTAGATTCTACATTCCAGATTTTTTTTTATTGAATTCAAATTCCACCAAAAGTGGGCAATTGGGATTAGTTTAGTGGTTAGAAAGAAAGGGCGGCATGGACAAGTTGGGCCGAAGGGCTTGTTTCCATGCTATAAACCTTGATGACTCTATGATGGGCTGAATGGCCTCCTTTTGCACTGTAGACGTTCTATAAATCTAACTCAAATTTTGTACCTAGTTCTGGTCACTACATTTGAGGAAGGCTGCAGGCTTCTTGAGAAGGTGCAGAAGAAAATTACTCAGTTGATTCCAGGAATTAAGGATTTTAGTCACAAGGTTAGATTGGAGAAGGTAAGGCTGTTTCTCTTGGAGCAAAGCAGATTGAGAAGAGATTTGATAGAGATGTGCAAGATTCTGACAAGTTTAAGGGTGATAGACTCAGAAAAGCAGTTTCCGTTGGCTGATAGTACGAGGACCCATGCTTGCATGGGTTTTCTCTGGGTGCTCCAGTTTCCTCCCACATCCCAAAGATGTGCTCTTAGGCTAATTGGCAAAACAAATTCTCCCTAAATTGTCTCAAATTTGGTTTTTAATCCATAGGTCTATAAACATAGACAGGGATCACGGGTAGAGGTGGGAACATTGGGGTGGCGGCACGGGCTCGCTGGGCCGAAGGGCCTGTTTCCCGTGCTGTTTTGTTCTTTGTTCTTTGACTCAGAGGACACGGTTTCGGGTAAGAGATGCAGGAATGGTATATGAGGAAGGACTTTTTGTATACAGTGAGTATACAGTGGAACCTACTATCTCTGAATGGCCAATTGAGACTGTGAGAATAGCACCTGGGAATGAAACTGACTGAATTGTTCTACTGACAGCCAGCATGGGCTGAATGGCCTCCTTTTATGCCATTATGACTGAGTGACGGAGAAGAAAGAATTGTTCAAGCCTCAACACTCAGGAGAAAGATTGTACCCTGGTGGAAGCAATCTACATGAAGACCTACCAATTGCACCCTGCCTTTTTACTCATCAGCATAGTTATCCATGTTGGCAAAGTGGCACAGTGATTAGCACCACTGCCTCACAGCACCAGGAACCTGGATTACTTGTGGGCCGAAGGGCCTGCTTGTGCTGTACTGTTCTAAATCCCAGCTTGGTTCACTGTCTGTGCTGATTCTGCATGTTCTCCCAGTGTCTGCGCGGGTTCCCTCCAGGTGCTCCGGTTTCCTCCCTCAGTTCCAAAGACGTGCTGGTTAGGTGAATTGGTCATGCTAAATTCTCCCTCAATGTACCCGAACAGTTGCCAGAGTGTGGTGACTTGGGGATTTTCACAGTAACTTTATTGCAGCGTGAATGTCCTTGTGACACCAGTAAATAAACTTTAACTTGATCAATTAAGTTATTGACACCAGTATGTGGCAGCCATTACTAAACACAAAAGGCAGGATTCTCCTCACCATGCTTGCCTCAAAGCCAGAAATTCCCATCTGAAGTCAACAGACCTTTGCATGGTCCATGTCCTGTCTGCTACAATTCCTATGGCGGGCGGGACAAAAAAATTTCCACGCAAAGAATGACCATTCACTCAACACAGGCACTGGATGGTGAACAAAATTTGTGATGTTATTTATGAATAATTAGCAAGTCTGAGACTGACATTAGGTTTCATACATACTTACCCAAGGGAGACATTAAAAGGCAGGTTTATTGGCCATCTGCAATTATTTGGGCAGCCGCACAGTCACAATTGGGCCAGACCAGATTCCCATCCTGAACGACATCAGTTCATTTTTTATACACCAATCGAGCAAATTTCATGGCTGCTTTCTTCATACCAACTCACAAATTAAATAAAACTAATGTCGCAACTTGGCTCAGTGGGATTGAACTTATTAGTTTTGGTCCAACAACATCACAAGTGGCATGGTGGCACAGTTTTAGCACTGCTACCTCACAGCGTCAGGGACCTGGGTTCGATTCCCAGCTTGAGTCATTGTCTGTACGGAGTCTGCACGTTCTCCTTGTGTCTGCGTGGGTTTCCTCCCGGTGTTCTGGTTTCCAAAGATGTCAGGTTGATTGGGCATGCTAAATTGTCACATAATGTCAAGGGGACTAGCAGGGTAAATACATGGAGCTATGGGGATAGAGGCTGTTTGGGATTGTGGTTGATGCAGATTCGATGGGCTGAATGGCCTCTTTCCGCATTATAGGGATTCCATGGTTACTGCATTGATTTTTTTTTGAGATACCATGCCTATGTGAAGTTCTTTGCAGTGCCTACTATTGCAAAAGAGAGTTCATGTATCAGATCAGGATCTGACTCCTGGATCTACAAAAAAAAAACAAGCAGCATGATAGCCCCACTGCCAAGAAGCCACTTCTCACAGAATTTCCATCTGGTACTAACATCAGTTTGTAAAGAATCCAGAACTTCCACTGGACTCTCTGGGCGCTCTTAAAACTTTGTTACAAGGCATTGAAAATTAGTTGGAGCTTTGCAGAAGTAGAAAAAGTAACCAGTATTCCCTGATGGACGATCCCACTGCCAAGCTACGTATGATGCAGTATAACTCCTGTTCTCCAAAAATAAGTGACGCTCTATGGATACTTGCCTGAGGCAAATAGATGCAAGAGAATTGCAACCTTAAATCTGTCATGTTAAAAACACCGATATATTTCCTGTTTCATTGCTTAAAAGACTCCAATGATCCAGTTTAGCACAGAAACAATATACCAGCAAAATGCAATGTATTATTCTGGTGAAGATTGTAGAATTCCTACAGAGCAGAAGAGGCCATTTGGCCCATTGGGTCTGCATATAATCTCCAAAAGAGCATCTTACCCAATCCCAACCCCCCATGCTCTATCCAATATTTAGCCCACTAATCCCCCTAACCTGCACAACTAAAGGGCAATTTAGCATGGCTAATCCACTTAAACCTGTACATCTTTGGACTATGGGTGGAAACCAAGGGAAACTTTTGCAGACTCAAAGTGCATGTGCAAACTTCACACAGATAGTCATCAATAGCTAGAATTGAACACAGGTCCCTGGTGCTGTGAGGTAGGAGTGCTAACTACGGTGCCACCATGCCGCCTACATCCTGTGTTCATCCGATTTTAACCTCTTGCACATACCAGATGTTAATAAGACCCATGCTGGTTGATGAGGACGCCTGTGGAGCATGAAATAACCCCATCTCCTGTTGGTTTTTACTATTTTGAAACCTGTCAAATATTTCTGAGTTGAAAGATCAAAAATATGATTGCTTGTTCTACAACAATGACAGCAAAACATGTTAATCATATTCAGTCTTTGGAACATAGAGACAGGAGACCATCTGGATAAATTACTGAAGGAACCTGTCTCTCTCTCTCTCTATCTCGTCGCTCTTTCTCTCTCAATTTTTTATTCATTGTAGTACATGGGCGTCACTAGCTGGCTACCATTTATTGCCCATCACTAGTTGCCCTTGAGAAGATGATGTTGAGCTTCCTTCTTGCAGTCCACATGCTGTGGTTTGACCCACAATGCCATTAAGGAGGGAATTCCAGGATATTGACCCGGTAACTACTAAGGAACGGTAATATATTCCCATGTCGGAATGGTGAGTAGTTTGGAGGGGAACTTGCAGGTGGTGTATTTGCTACCCTTGTCCTCCTAGATGGAAAGTGTAATTACCTGAACTTCAATTCAATTCCAGGATTTTAAAGAGAAAGCAACTAACATCAAACGGCCGCAACAGTCAACAATTTATCCCTAAAGGATAAGGCAAAATTTCTGTATGTGCTCTTTTGACTTTAATTTGGACTCTCACTTTCCTTAGATTTGAGTTGTGTGTGTTTGTGTTGTTATGTCTTTTATTATTTTTCTCAACACACTGAAGGGGCTGAGTGAAGGGGAGCTGGCTCACTCCTTCTAATTCGATTGTAACATAATGGCGTACATTTTCCAGGCCCGTCCATCATGGATGGGATGGATAATCTGATGGACCATATAAAGATCTGTTGATCTCAGAAAGAAATTTCTGGTCTTGGGGCAGACGCAATTGGAAAATACCCTCTACTCCCCCGAAATTGAAAAGTCAAGGAGACAAAACATGACTTTGTTTCACCATTGGTGGTCGTGTCTTCAACTGTCTGGAAAGCCAAACTCTAGATTCTTCTCTTTGGACCTCTCCAATCGCTGTTTCTTTCTAATCTCCTTTGAAATGTTCCTTGAAACTTATCTCTTTGGCCAAGCCAATGATCACAAGTCCTTCTGTTCCTCAATGTCAGACTGCAACCCATGGCAGACCTATGAAGGATCTTGGGAAGACTCACCAATTTAAAGGGTCATACAATTTTAAGTAGCTTTTGGCTAATGTCCCTCAGATTCTTTAAGACTATGAACTCTCAACTGTTGCAACTAGGTAAAAGATTGAGATTGATTCAAGCATAATTACTACTGCTGATGTGAGTTTTGAGAAACTGGTAAGATCCCAGTTCCAGTTCGATTAGCAAACAATCCTCACCTATAATTAAATCCGCTCTTGATCTCTGTGCCAAATTCAATCCTTTCTTTCTTCCTTTCCTCAGACTGAGATTAGTATGGCATGAATCAATTCTGGCCTGCCGGATTGCATAGATCCATTGCAGTTTGCCTACCACCACCACCTCTCTGGCCCTGCACTCAACCTTGGAACACCTATATTACAAAGACTCTTATGTCAGACTCCCATTTATCAACTACAGCTCAGCCTTCAACACCATTATTCACACTAAACTCATCTCCAAATCCCATGGCCTGGGACTCAGCTTCTCCCTCTGCAACTGGATCCTGAACTTCCCAACCACAAGCCGCAATCAGTAAGGAAAGGCAACACAACATCCTCCATGATCATCCTCAACACTGATGCCTCACAAGACGGTGTTCTCAGCCCCTTGCTATACTACTTACACACGTATGATTGTGTGGCCAAATTCCCCTCCAACTTGACTTTCAGGTAATGACAGCACCGTGGTGGGTCAGATCTTAAACAATGACAAAATAGAGTACAGGAAAGAGATAGAGAATCTGGTGAACTGGTGCAATGACAATAATCTCTCCCTCAGTGTCAACAAAATGAAGGAAATAGCCATTGATTTCAAAAAGCGTAGTGGAGGATATATCCCTGTCTACATCAATGGGGCAAAAGTAGAGATGGTCGAGAGTTTCACGTTCTCAGGCTTCTGGATTACCAATAATTATAACTCACCAATACCTCTACTTTCTCAGAAAACTAAAAAAAAATTGGTATGTCTACTATGACTCTCACCAATATTTACAGATGCACCATAGAAAGCATTTTTTCTGGTTGTATCACAGCTTGTATGGTTCCTGCTCTGTCCAAGATCGCAAGAAATTACTATTGAATGAATCCCAGTCCATCTCTCAAACCAGCCTCCCCTACATTGACTCTGTCTACACTTCCTGCTGCTTTGGAAATGTAGCCAGCATAATTAAGGACCCCACGTACCCTGAATATACTCTCTTCTACCTTCTCCCATCAGGAAAAAGATAAAAGAAGTCTGAGGTCATGTCCCAACCGACTCAAGAATGGCTTCTTCCCTGCTGCCATCAGACTTTTGAATGGACCTACTTCGCACTAAGTTGATCTTTCTCTACACCCTAGCTATGACTGTAACACTACATTCTGCACCCTCTACTTTCCTCCTGTACGTTCGGTACGCTTTGTCTGTGTAGCGCGCAAGAAACAATACTTTTCACTGTTCACTAATAACCTGACAAAAATAAATCCAATCAAATAATGATGTTGGTGGTGTTGAAACTAGCGCTTGATTTGGATTAAAGTGAGGGAGAGTTGTGCAACGTCAGCCTCACTCTCTCTTCCCAATTCTAGATCCAAGACAAGAGTCAAGACGGCCGGAGGTGGGACTAGGTGCAGTGGATGACCAGGACATCTTCTGTGTCTTGTCCTGTTCTCTGCATTCCACGACGCTTGCAAAGACCATCTTCTTGATAGTAGGACTTTACGTTGGTCTCTTCTACTCAATCCGCTGGACTCTGTCTTCACATGCTGGGATAGACATCTCCCTATCTCACCGAGGGTTGAAACCCGTCAGTACCGTCACCTGGTTTAGCCGGCTTGACGAGACCGTTGCCCAGGTGTGGTTGCTGTTGCATGCAAACAGCTACGGGCAGCATAGGTGAGAGCTGAGTACCAGGTGGGGACAAAAGGATGGACAAACTGCCCTGACATGTTCCCCACTAGAGGTACTACCCCTCCCTGACACCCCATACACATCCAATCAAATTAAACTGGAACACGTGCCATGATTTTCTGCTTCATTGCTCCAGACAGAAGCCCATATTCCACAACACCAGCCCATGATTGTCCCAGCGATAGGAATCAGCGTTCTTACTCTTCATCATGAGAGTAAGCCTAAGCTGCTACGGCTGCTCTTGAAACTGTGATGACAACTAAATGACTGAATAATGATGAAGGCAAAGCAAAAAAAAACAGATTATCGTTACAAGATCCTTAAATTGTAAACACAACCACAAACATTATGGAGAGCTAAGAATGTTCACATTAAACTAATTTACTTACAATTCACACAAGGGCAGTTGAGCACTGATTATAGTCTAACAACAAATATTTTAGCTTCTTCTTACCTTTATTTACAATAAGTGGCTATTAGTGTGGAAATTGATTTTACTAATAGACAATTTTACTGAAAGACAATTTTCTGGAGTTAAGGTAAACATGACCATCATAAAATGCTCCCTTTTACTGTGTGAGTGCAATCTTAATGGTCCCCTGTTGATTACGGGGGTGAGTTGATGCAGAAAAGCGAAAGTAAGTGGAGGAAAAACAAAGAATGCTTTTGGAAAAAGAATTGGCGCGCCTTCTGAACTTCTTCATAACACAGCAAAAGACTGGACAAAAAAAAAGCAAATTCCTGCGGATGCTGGAACCTGAAACCAAAAGAGAAAATGCTGGAAAATCTCAGCAAGTCTGGCAGCATCTATAAAGAGAGAAAATAGCTGATGTTTCAAATCCAGATGACCCTTTGTAAAAGCTGAAAGACATAGAAAGTGGGAGATATTTATACCACAGGGGGAAGGAATGAAAACTGAAAGATTGAACTATTCAGAACACCATTAACAGAGCACCACATGTGATACAATCATAGAATCCTGACACTGTAGAAGGAGGCCATTTGGTCCATCGAGCCTGCACCAACCACAATACCACCCAGGTCCTATATCCATAATCCCATGCATTTACCCTAGCTAAACCCCCTCTGATGCCAATGGTTAATTTGGCCCAGCCAATCCAACTAAATTGAACATCTTTGGAGTGTGGGAGGAAATCAGAGCACCCGGAGGGCACCCATGCAGAAACGGGGAAAATGTGCAAACTCCACACAGACAGTCACCTGAGACCAGAATTGAACCCAGGTCCTGGCACTGTGAGGTTGCAGTGCTAACCACTGTGGCCTGGGAATAAGTATCTGATAGATTTATTATAATGGTAACAGGGATGAGACATTTCAGTTATAGAAACATAGAAACTAGAAGCAGGCGTAGGCCATTTGGCCCTTTGAACCTGCTCCACCATTCATCTTGAGTCTGACTGATTATCAAATTAATTATCCCGATCATCTCTTCTTCCCATATCCCTTGGTTCTTTCGCACCATGAGCAAAATCTAATTTCTTCTTGAAATCAGACAATGTTTTGGCCTCAGCTACATTCTGTGGGAGTGAATTCCATACATTCACCACCTTCTGGGTAAACCTTCTCCCCACCTCAGTTCTAACAGGTTTGTCCTTTATCTTCCAACTATAACCCCTACTTCTGGACTCCCTCACCATTGGGAACATTCTTTCTGAATCTACTCTGTCTAATCCTGTTAAGTTTTTATAAGTCTCTATACTGTCACTCTTCTAATCTCCAGTGAATATAATCCTAACCGATTTAGTCTTTTCTCATATGACAGATCTGCCATCCCAGGAATCAATCTTGTAAACCTTCTCTGTGCTCCCTCTATAGCAATATAAGGACACAAAAAGTGCACACAATACTCCAGGTGTGGCCTCACCAACACCCTACACAATTGCAGCAAAACATCCTTATTCTTATACTCAAGCGCTCTCGCTATGAATGTTCAACATACCATTTGCCTTCTTTACTGCCTACTGTAGCTCCACACTTACTTTCAGTGACTGACGCACGAGGACAGCAAGGTCTCATTGAGTATCGACTTCTTAATTTACACCCATTCAAGTAATAATCTGTCTTCCTATTATTGCTACCAAAGTGGATAACCTCACATGCATCCACATTAAACTGCATTTGCCCCATGCAGATGCCCACACACTCAGCCTGTTCAAATCACACTCAGCATCTCTGCATCCTCCTCACAGCTCACCTTCCCTTCCAACTTTGTGTCATCAGCAAATTTGGAGATAATACATTCAGCTCTTTCAAATATATAATGTGAACCTTCCCTAACCCACTGATTGTTCCCCCGATCGTGCCGAGCCTAGACTTTCTCCACTCTCATAATCTTATTGACTCATTGCACTCATCGATCAGCATGACAAGCTCGTAAGATTGTCCCCGTACTCTTGTTAGTCATTACTTTTCTTTCCCCTCTTCCACACTTTCCCCCTTTTTCTGACCTTTTCCCCCCCTTTGCTTCCCTTTTCCCCCTTTTCTTCAATTTTATCTCTCTCCCACCCATCTCCCCCTCCCCCCGCATCTTCATCTGTCAGAGTTCACCCTCTGATTTCAGTTTTTCTGCCATTTGGCCATTCTCATTTTCTATTCTCACTCATCTGGTGAAGGAGCAGTGCTCTGAAAGCTTGTGATTCCAAATAAATGTGTTGGACTTTAACCTGGTGCTGTGAAACTTCTTACTATTTACTCCATGGACTGCCATTAGCACTTTTCCTCATACTTTTGTGGCTGTGACTCAACTTTCATTCCCTCGCCTCGCAGTATAAATAACTCCCGCTTTCTCTGCCTTTTAGCTTTGACAAAGGCTCATCTGGATTCGATACGCCAGCTCTTTTCCCTCCTTACAGATGCTGCCAGACCTGTTGAGATTTTCCAGTATTTTCTCTTTTGATTTCAGATTCTAGCATCAGCAGTAATTTGCTTTTACTCTTGTTAGTCCCTGGACACCAATTGTTGGAAACCAATACGTCTGCATAAAGTAAAGACTAAAGTTACTTGTACTGATGAAGCATCTTTCGCAACCTCATGATCGCCCGAGGTGCATTCAGTACTTTCGAAGTGTGGTCACGGATAGGAAAGTTTATCCTTATACTGGACATACTTTCCAATATGACTCACGACTCGAGAGTAGGTAGTCTCATGTGCAAACAACATCAGTAGAATTCATTATAGTATCAATATACTTCTGGATTGAGCTGAACTTTCACAATACTAATTATATAACTTTCCCTTATAGTTCTTGAATGATGTGAACATACCAGTATTCAACTGGAGTGGACACAGCAAGAAGCCTCCCAACATCAGGTTAAATTCCAACAGGTTGATTTGGAATCACTAGCTTTTGGAGTGTTGTCCCTTCATCGGGTGAATGAAAAGTTAGATCCACAAACGTGACATATGTACACAGGGAGGCATGATAATGGTTGGAACATTGTCTTTTCAGATAATCAAGTCTTTATATGCACAGGCAATGTGAGTGGAAAGAAGGATAATGACAGGTTAAAGAGATGTGAATTGTCTTAAGCCAGGAGAGTTAGTAGGATTTTGAAACCCAGGCCAAATGATTGGGGTTACAGATAGTATGATATGAATCCAAGATCCCGGTTGAGGCTGTCTTCATGCGTGCAGAACTTGGCTATCAATCTCTGCTCAAAGGTTCTGCGCTGCCGTGTGTCTTGAAGACCACCTTGAAAAATCCTCACCTGAAAATCGGAAGCTGAATGCTCTTGACTGAGCATTGAACTTGAGACTTGAACTTGAAGAGTTCCCGACAGGAAGGGAGTACTCTTATCTGGTAATTGCCATGCGGTGTCTGTTCATCCGTTATCATATGTTTGCATGATCTCACCAATATACCATACCTCGGGACATTCTTTCCTGCAGCGTATCAGGTAGACAACGTTGGCCGAGTCGCATGAGTGGGTCATATTTCTTGAGAATGTTATTGAGCATTCCTTGCAGCCTTCATTCTGTCCTGAAATTCCTTTCTCTCATCCTTCAGTAGGTTCTTTTGGCTTCATTCTTGGGAAACGATCATCAGTGTTTATTGCTAATCCCTAGACGCCCATGCTGAGGAAGTGATGATGGACCATGTTCTTCCTTCACATCTGTGGCTTTTTATTATTCATAGAGGTTTGTCACGATTGATTGGTTTAACTAAACCATTTATGAGGACAGTTAGGAGACAATCATGTTAGTATACATCAGGAATTGTATACAAGCCAAATCGGAAAAGGACATCTGGGAATCAGGAAGAGACAGGACCGCCAGACCCTAATGATCCCACCGCTTTGTCCATTGTTTGGCCACCTTTGTTTTGTTTGTGCTGGTCAAGTAATAGACTGCTACCTGCATTGAATATATGAGATGCCATACCACTCATAGGAACATAGGAAATTAGGAGCAGAAGTCGGCAAATTCAGCCCTTTGAGCCTACTCCGCCATTCAATCAGATCACGGCTGATCTCTCCCTGGTCTCAAATCCATCTTCTCACTCTGGACCCCATAATCCTTTCATTCCTTCTTTTATCAGAAATATAACTATCTCCTTCTTGAAACCATTCAATGATTCAGACTGCACTGCGCTATGGAACAGTAAGTTCCACAAATTCATCACCCTCTGCGAGAAGTAGTTCCTCCTCATCTCAGTTCTAAATCTATCACCTCTCAACCTATACCTGTGACCTCTTGTTCTAGATTACCCACAAGGGCCTCCATTTACTTTATCAATCCCGTTTAAAATATTATGTAAATCGATCAGATCCCCTCTCATCCTGCTAAATTCCAACGTGTACAAGCCCAAAGTATTTAATCTCTTTCTCATGCATCAACTCTTTCATTCACAGAATCAATCTGGTAAATCTCCTCTGGATTGCCTCCAATGCCACCACATCCTTCCACAAATATAGAGACCAAAACTGAGCACAATACTCCGGATGTGGTCTTAACAACACCCTAAAGAATTGCAGTAAGAAGTCTCACAGCATCGGGTTAAAGTCCAACAGGTTTATTTGGAATCATAAGCAATCAGAGTGCTGCTCCTTCATCAGTTGAGTGGGGAGCATCAGATGATGAAGGAGCAATGATTCCAAATAAACCTGTTGGACTTTAACCTGTGAGACTTCTTACTGTGCCCCATCCAGTCCAATGCCGGTATCAATAGCAACAACCCTTCTCTACTTTTATATTCTAATCCCTTTACAATAAATACTAATGGTCCATTTGCCTTTTTATTGTTATATGTTAAGCCTTTCCCAATCTTAGCTGTTATGATAAGATACAGAGGGGCTTTGATAGGGCAGAGAGGATGTTTGTTCTTGTGGGAGAAGAACTCTAGAATTCAAAAATTCTAGAATTTAAAATTAAACTCTAGAATTTAAAAATAAACTCTAGAATTTAAAAATAAAAAAAGATGATGAAGGAGCAACGGTCGGAAAGTCATGATTCCAAATAAACCTGTTGGACTTTAACCTGGCGTTGTGAAACTTCTTACTATGGAATTCATTGCTGCAAAAGGCTGTGGAGGCTAAGTGCACTTAAGACAGAGATAGATAGGTTCTTGATTGGTAAAGGGATCAAAGGTGACGGGGAAAAAGTAGGAGAATGGGGTGAGAAATATATCAGCCATGATTGGGAGGTGGAGCAGACTTAATGGGCTGAACGGCCTAATTCTGCTCCTATATCTTATTGCCTTATGAATGGCGGTGCAGGCTCGAGAGGCTGAATGGTATACTTCTGCTTGCATTTTCTATATTTTAACATAAGTTGCCTGCAAAGGACAGCTGGAACTGTCACAGTTAATGTAAACATAACTCATGTGATCGATGCAAGAGATTGTGAGTGCCTGGGAGGACTGGAAGGCGGGGGGGGAGTGGGGTTGTGAGGGGCAAGGTGCTACAAAGACCACCTTTCCAGATCTTATTTCCCTTTATTGGATCTGGGTTCTTTCCTGTTTTTATTTCCCCCGCCAGGACATCACATGCTGCTGGGGGATTAGGGAGCATCTAGCCGTAATGAGTGTGGGATAAACCTGATGGACTGGCTGATCTTTTCCTGCTCATCGGTTTCTGATATTTATTAAATATTTTTTCTTTAAAAAATTGAGACAAATCTGAGGGTAATCACAGGCAATTTCTGCCAGATAATTAATAAATCAGTTTATAACCTCTGTTTATTCAATTAAAGCGCAGAGTAAAATGTGATTATTTAGTACATTTTAACTGTGTACAAAACAATCTTATGATGAATTTATTATGAGATGAAAAGTAATATTTCTGTGCATACAAGCAGCTGAGTTCTGCCAAGCCGTTCAACTCTCTGTGGAATATGAACTGGAATGTGAGTTGCTCAGGCTTAATTTCTTCTCCCCATATTACTCTTTAGTGTTGGGAACATAGCCAGAGTTTTAATTATAGCCTAATAGGTTTAATGTCTAATTGCGAATGCACTGTGTACTTTATTTCGCAAGTAAACTCACATCAGGAGAGGTACTGTGTGGAAGACAGATACTAAACAACAAGGTTGCATATGGTCAAAATAATTGCCCACGTAACAAACTGTGTGTTCCTTAAAGCTGTTAGAGACTGAATCCTCAACCAAATAACCTGCTGAGAGTTGCTTTCATGTCAGAGAATGTTTTGAGCTCAGGGAAAGGTTTTTTTTTACCCCCTGCATTCACAACAATATCGAGAAGATAAAACAACATTTTCATCCACCGTACAATTCTTTTTAAATTCATTCTTGAGACATGGGTGTAAACTGGCTGGTCAGCATTCAATAAAAGTAAATTACTGCGGATGTTGGAATCCGAAACCAAAAGAGAAAATGCTGGACAATCTCAGCAGGCCTGGAAGCATCTCTAAGGAGAGAAAAATCTGGACTCAAAACTTCAGCTCTTTTCTCTCCTTATAGATGTTGCCAGTCAACATTTATTGCCCATCCTTGTTTGGGTGAAACCATTTCACAGGGCAGATGAGAGTCAACCACATTGCTGTGGCTCTGAGTCACATATAGGCCAAAGTGGGTAAGGACAGCAGATTTCCTTCCCTAAAGGACATTAGTGAGCCAGATGGTCTTTTTTTCCCTAACAATGGTTTCATGGTCATCAGTAGAATCTTAATTCCAGATATATATTTTAATTGAATTCAAATTCCACTGGTTGCTGTGATGGGATTTGAACCTGGACCCGCAGGACATTAGTTGAATTTCTGGATTAATAGTCTAGTGATAATATCACTCGGCCATCACCTCCCATCACTCAAGCATTGCCATTGAAACATTTGTGTAGGCTCTCTCTCTCCTCCCTTTTCATCTGGGAGACATCAGCCCTACTTAAAGCAGAGTTGCTTATGTATAGTGAGTGATGCACTTTCCAATGAGACCATGAGTTATCTCTGCTCTTTGGGCTTCATCTCTTGAACCTCACTGGCAACTGTATGTGAATTAGCTCAACCAGAAGAGTTCTTGTCCTCAACTTGGGAAGATATATAAGCATGAAAAAACTTGGGATGTGCGCCCTGCTTATCCTTTCTAAAGTAAGAAGTCTCACAACATCAGGTTAAAGTCCAACAGGTTTATTTGTAGCAAACACCACTAGCTGTCGGAACTGGCTGTTCCTTTCCCAGATGGGCCTTTAACTGTTGGGTTTTAACCCAGTATTGTGAGACCTCTTACTGTGTTTACCCCAGTCCAAGGCCGGCATCTCCACATCATATCTTTTCTAAAGGCACGTTCTCTCCACACTCACCAATGTCAGGCTCACCCCAAAACTGGAAAATCCCACCCAAGATCAATGGACCTTCGCATGGTCTGGTCCCACTTCGATTCCTGTGGCAGGCAGGATAGAAAATCTCACCCCCCCCCCCCCCAACCCATCCACCCCGTCGGTTGTCTCAGGGACTGATATGATTATTGTGCTCTTACTGATTCATTCCCATTTTCCTGGTCCCCTCCATTTGAGCCGCCACTCCTTTCTGGTTCCAGTTCTTACTATTCTCCTCATTTCCTGGCCAGAGGCCTCCCATAAGAACATAAGACTTTCCAAAATAAGAACGAGTGAATCATTCGGCCCCTCAATCCTATTCCTATTCAGTAGAATCATGGCTGATCCGACATTCCTCATGTTCCCTTTTCTGTCCTTTCTCCATAAGTAAGAAGTCTGACAGCATCAGGTTGAAATCCAGCCGATTTATTTGATAGTAAACTAGCAAGCTTTCGACTCTATGGTCTTCGTCAGGTGAATGAGGTGTTCTGGTCTCCAACAGCACACGCACCAGCACAGACTGTTTACAGATTCAAACTTGAATAGCAGCTTAGGTGTAAAGATTCACATTCTAATCAGAATGTGTGCTGTTGGACACCAGAACACCTCATTCACCTGACGAAGACCATAGAGTCGAAAGCTTGCGAGTTTACTATCAAATAAAATCGGTTGGATTTAAACATGGTGTTGTCAGACTTCTTACTGTGTTTACTTATCCCAGCCCAATGCCGGCATCTCTACATCTTTCCCCATAACCCTTGATTCCCTTACTGATCAAAAATCTATTTTTCTCAGCCTTAAATATATACAAGAATCCTATCCCCCCTGCTCTCTGTGGTATGGAGTTCCAAAGACTCATAACCCTCTGAGAGAAGAAATTCCTCTACATCTCAGTCTTAAATTAGCACCCCTTTATTCTGTGACTACGGTCTCTGATCAGAGACTCTCCCATGAAGGGAAACACCCTCTCAGCACTTAGCCTGTCAAGCTCCTTAAGAATCTGATACATTTTAATGAAATCACCTCTCATTCTTCTAAATTCCAATGAGTGGATTCCCAACTTGTTTAACCGTTCTCCGTAAGACAATCCCTCCAGATTGGGAATCATTCTCATGAACCTTCTCTGAACTGCCATGGATGGAAATAATATCTTTCCGCGATATTAGTAATGAAATGCTGGACATAACTGCAGCTTAAACTTACACTGTAACCACAAGGTGAGGTCAATAAGGCGATGGTGAGCCACCGTGGATGGAAAGACAGGTGCTAGAATCAGGTCTGTGGGACCGGAATCCTAATGGTTGACTCACTTTTGTGAGGAATGAAGCTCAGCCTTGTTGAATTTGGCCCTTCACTGGTCTGCGTCGGAGCTGCTAGATCCTTTCAAGATGCGATCAACTTTTCAACCCTAATGTACACTTAAAAGATTGGCATGACAGCAAGCTACAGCTGCGAATAAAGCAGGTAGCTACCTGCAATGGCTCTATCCTCTGACTCAGACCCAAAAAGATGGTGTGGCACGATGATTGGCAGTGCTGCCTCACAGACCCGAGTTCGATTCCTGGCTTGGGTCACTGTCTGTATGGAGTCTGCATCTTCTCCTTGTGTCTACGTGTCTTTCCAACTGATGCTCCGGTTTCTTCCCACAGTCTGAAAGACGTGCTTGTTAGGTGCATTATCCATGCTAAATCCTCCCTAGGTGTACCCAAACAGGTGCTGGAACGTGGCAACTAGGAGGTTTTCAAAGAAACTTCATTGTAGCCTGAGCATCAGCATATTTGTGCCTAATAAATAAACTTCATTTTTTTTATACTTGCTTTTTACTTGTGTAGCTCTGTCCCATGGGTACAGAAGTAGGGCCATTATGTCCCCTCTAGGCAAACCTGCCATTCTGTCAGACCATGTCTGGTCTGTACCTCAACTCCATCCACTCGTTTTTGCTCCACATCCCCAGATAGAATTTAGTCACGTCAAGTCTTCTGAATTGCAGAGGCTTCAACTGCTTCCCGACATCCACAATCCTTGTGGAACATGATGTGGAGATGCTGGCATTGGGCTGGGGTATAAACACAGTAAGAAGTCTGACAACACCGGGTTTAAGTCCAAACAATTTATTTGATAGTAAACTCACAAGCCGTCTGACGAAGGAGTAAACCCCGAAAGCTTGTGAGGTTATTATCAATTAAATTGGTTGGACTCAAACCTGGTGTTGTAAGACTTTTTACTCTGTTAACCCTGGTGGAAAGAAAGTTGGTGGCTCCCACTATTTTTTGTGCTGCCTGAGTTTGAATTTATGTGTCAGAGTGGATGCTACACAGTCGAGAGAACTGCACCAATATGAAATTGGGAAATTTCATTATAATAGATTAATCAAATGATGTCAGCCAGTTGAAAAGAACAGTCAATGTCTGGAACTGGATAAAGCAGCGGAAACACAAAACCCTAGATTCATTCCTTCTGTTTTTATGTTTCCCATCCTGTCAGTCTAAAGCAGGTAAACATTATACCTCTTATGTGGCCAAGAACACAATTTTTGTTGTTCCCAAGCGACCAACAAAAGTCCTGGTTTCTGGATTTGTGGATTAATTAACTGTTAAACTTGCATCGCACAGTGGGGAAGATATCACATTGAAATGTCACATTACCCAGAAGTTGCAGATTAACTGGTTGTATTTCAGGAGGTGAAAGGCACATGAAATGTAAATGCCTCAAACAATGCTCTGAATTGAATGCAACTCCATCCAGATAATGAAATGTCAAAAATCAGTTTTGATTTAATTACACCATGGAGAAAGTAGTGAGTACAGACCTCTCAGGGTGAGGGAATGGGGGGGGAGGGGGGGAGCACAGTCAGCGATAATAAACTTCAGAATGCAACACCAGAGAAAGACACAGAAGGCATTTTACACCATTCTGTGTGAAAAAAGGAAGATCAAGGTCACTGAGTGTGACACCAGAAGAGCAGTTACTCTAGCCTCTGTTGTAATATGCCTTGTATCATAAAACCATAAGACCATAAGACACAGGAATAGATTTTGGCCATTGGGCCCATCGAGTCTGCTCCACCATGGCTGATATTTTTCTATCCCCATTCTCCTACTTTTTCTACATAATCCCTGATCCCCTTACTAATCAAAAATCTATCTACCTCTGTGTTAAAGACATTCGATGTATCAGCTTAACCTCACGCAAAGGGAAATGTGTCATGTGAACCAATTTTAAGGCATGATTTTCCAGTCACTCCTGCTTGCAGGATCTTCCGATTCTGTAGATGACTCCCCGTGGCGACCCATGCAAAATGCCAACGTAAAATCCCTCCAGCTAATGGCAAACCTCCTCCACTGCTGGAAAACACACCCAAGGGGTGGGGGAGGGTTGGGATAGAAAATCCAGCTCTTAGTTTCACTTTTGCTTTGTGCGGAACACACACACATAGCTCTGATGCTTACAAGCTTTCTACCTATGTTTGATTGCTCTCATGTTCCAAGTCTTAATGAATGAACCATACGCGGGGCAGCACGGTGGCACAGTGATTAACACTACTACCTCACAAGGTCAGGGACCAGGATTCAATTCCTCGTTTGGGTCACTTTCTGGTTGGAGTCTGTATGTTCTCTTTGTGACTGTGTGGGTTTCCTCTGGGTGTTCCGGTTTCCTCCCACAGTTTAGTTATTAGTCACAAGTAAGGCTTATGCTAACACTGCAATGAAACTCCCCCAGTGGCCACACTCGGGTGCCTGTTTGGGTAAATGCACCAAGCCCAGCACATCTTTCAGAATGTTGGAGGAAACCGGAGCAGCCAGAGTAAACTCGTGCATACACAGGGAGAATGTGAATTGGCCATGCTAAATTGACCTTTGGTGTCAGAGGGACTAGCTGGGGTAAATACGTAGGGTTATGTGGGATAGGGCCTGGGTGGGATTGGGTTTGGTGCAAATTTGATAGGCCAAATGACCTCCTTCTGCATTGCAGGATTCAATGAGTGATCAGTGCCAGGTGTCTTGTGCAGTAAATCTGCCCAAGGCTATTATATCCTTATAATAACACAACAGCCTTGCACACAGTGATTCTGCCCACTTGCAAAATTGTGGGAAGGAGACTCAACAGGGTAGGTATTACAAGGCTGTTCCCCCTAACTGGGAAATCTACAACACAATCTCAGGATAAGGTGTTGATCATTTAAGGTGGAGATTAGGAGAATTTTCTTCACTCAGAGCATTGTGAATCTTTGAAATTCTCTCATCCAGAGGATTGTGCTTGCTCAACCACTGAATATATTTAATGGTGGAATAGGCAGGTTTTTCATCTCTTGGGAACTATAAGCATATTAGGAGCAGGTGGAAGTGTGGACTGAGGGAGAAGGTCAATCCTATTGAATGGTGGAGCTGACTTGAAGGGTCATTTGGTTTAGTTCTGCTCTGATTTTGTTTGTTCTCCTGTCCGAAGATTTGTAGGTTAGGGGTAAATGTGTGGGGTTACGAGGACAGGATGGAGAAAGTGGACCTGGTGATTGGCCCTGTTTGGGAAGCTCTTTCAGAGGGTCAGCGCAGACTTGATGGGCTGAATGGCCTCCCTTGGTATAAAAGGGATGTGATGGTTCTTCTGGTTGTAGTTTTTAACACTGAATGACAATATGAATATTCATAGAACATAGAACACTACAGCACAAACAGGCCCTTCGGCCCACAAGTTGTGCCGATCATATCTATACCTACCAGGCCACAGAACTATCTGTAACTCCCAATCCCATTAAATCCCATGCACTCATCCAGAAGTCTCTTAAAAGACCCCAGCTGCCAGTTGCCCCCACCTCTCCCAAAAGACCATCCCCCTCTCTGTGGGGTGGGATTGGAAGCTCTGACTGAATGTCCATTAGTGAGGACAATATGTGGACCAAAATTGCCTTTTTCACAATATGTTTATACTCTTGTGTATCGAAAACCAAAGCAAAATACCTAATTGAAGATAACAAAACAGCCACTCCTTAAAAGATGCACTGCAACAAAAGCAAAAACTTCTGTCGAAACTTATCAAATCAAACTAAGGTCTCACTGTTGGGGGAGATGATGTACTTCAACCCCATGCCCACTGATTGCTGAAAGCCTCAAGGGCACCACTGGACACAGTGTACCTCTCCCCAGGGGTACCCAGCCATTAACATAACTGTGATAGAGGGGCAGACATCGAGAGTACCCATCCCTTGGCCGGTATCTGTTGAGAAGATGGAAGGGCTTGTTGGTAGGGTGGTGAAAAAAGCATGCAGAAGTGACCCAAAACCAATTTCGAAGCACACCCACATCCAACCTCACCCCCATTTGTAAATCAAGCCCAGGCCCTGTCCAATTCATTTTAATTTGAACAACAGATCCTAACTTCCTAACTTCCAAAGGCTGTGCAGCACAACAGAACAACTCTGTCCTCATCATAAAGCAATGTTACAAAGCGAAAAATATTGTTTCAGAAATCTGCATTACTCATATAGTTACACTAATCATAGTCTAAACCATCATGATGGATGTAAATGCACAAACAGAATGACTAATTTAAAGTTAACTTGTCAACCTTGATGGATATACTGTCTGGTCTTCAAAGGTGTTCAAATTTCATCCATCAACATGGTAAATCTACAGTCCATAACAAAGCTTGTCATTTTCAGGACCAGACAAGTTGGAAGTTTTCAAACACTGCAGCAATGAAGCAACACATCAATCTCTTGAAAACAATGGAGAAGAATGGTCGCTCTTGTCAACTGTTGGGGAATTGGCTCTGAATGGTTTCGAGTTTTGTTCCATGAAGCTCGGGCTTTCAGTGCAGCAACAGCAGCCCACGTTTCATAAGCTGTGAAATGGCCAAAGGTGCCCACACACAGGAGTGATATCAGGTAACATTTCATATTAGGACAGTTGGCAAAAAGCTTGCTCAAAGAGATGGGTGATGAACAAGTGTCTAGGAGGAGGTGGAAACATTTAGGAATGTAATTTCAGAGAAAAAAGAATAAAGAACAAAGAAAATTACAGCATAGAAACAGACTTGCTCCAAGCCTGCACTGATCATGCTGCCTGACTGAACTGAAATCCCCTACCCTTCCAGGGACCATATCCTTCTGTTCCCATTCTATTCATGTATCCATCAAAATTTACCATCTTATCTGCTTCCACTACCTCCCACACTAGCGAGTTCCAGGCAACAACCACCCTGTAAAAACTTGCCTCATACGCCTCCTTTAAACCTTGCCCCTCACATCTTAAAGCTATGCCCCCAAGTAATTGACTCTTCCACCTGAATAAAAGCTTCTGACTATCCACTTTGTCGATGCCCCTCATAATCTTGCAGTCTTCTATCAGGTCACCCCTCAACCTCTGCCGTTCCAGTGAGAACAAACCAAATTTCTCCTCATTGCTAATGCCCTCCATACCAGGCAACATCCTGGTAAATCTTTCTTGTACCCTCTCCAGAGCCTCTCCGCGATGAGATTAGCACATAGACAATGGTTGGATAAAGGAAATGGGAGATGCAAAAGTTGCAAGATTTTTTGATATGATTTTGATTTGCTTTGATTTATTATTGTCACATGCACTAGTATACAGTGAAAAGTATAGTATTTTGCATGCTGTACAGGCAAAGCATACTGTTCATAGAGAAGGAAAGGAGAGATATGCTCTCCTCCCCGTGGTGCTGTGCCAGACTTGCCATCCCTGCTGGCATTGGCGTTGCTGAGATTGCTGGTGCATTGCTGGTGCATTGGTTGGACCAACATTTTTACAAGAAGCAACAGCCCGACAGATGCCACCGACAAGCGAAGCCAGAGGTCTAAGGTAGGGAGTTTTAGCCCCAGTGGCAGGAAAAATCCCAGCCCTGGAAAACACCATTCGCTACACCTCAGTTGCCTTCTCCTTTCCCATAGCTCTGCAAATATTTTCCCAAATAAGCACATATCCAATTTCCTTTTGAAAGTTACAATTCAATCTGTTTACACCACCCTTTTGGACTGCACATTCCAGATCATAATAGCTCTCTGCATGGAAAAAAAATCCTTCCCATCTTCTTTTCTTGTTCATTATCTTAAATCTATTTGCTGGTTCCTGACCCTCTTGTAATTTCTCTTTTTTTAAATTCATTCGTCAGATATGGGCATTGCTGGCTGGCCAGCATTTATTGCCCATCCCTAGTTGTCCTTGTTCACAAGACAGTTGAGAGTCAACCACATTGCTCTGGAGTAGACCAGACCAGGTAAGGACTATAGATCTCCCTCCCTAAAGGACATTTGTGAGCCAGATGGGCTTTTCCAACAAATGGCAATGGTTTCTTGGTCATCAGTAGATTTTAATTCCAGGTTTTTTTTAAATCAAATACAAATTCCACCAACTGCTGTGGCAGGCTTTGAACACAGGTCCCCAGAACGTTAGCAGAATTTCTGGGTTAATAGTCTAGCGACAACGCCACTCAGCCATCGCGTCCTCTGTAATGAAAATAAGCTTGGATTAAAACTGCTGAAGTCTCCCTTAATGATCCCACGGAATTCAGTGAAATACCAATCTATCTGTCCCTTGTTTGGAAGAGGTCAGATGAGGCAATTCGGCGTGTGGGCTGTAATTTCTTAGAATCATAGAAGTCTACAGCACAGAAGGAGGCCATTCGGCCCATTGTGTCTGCACCAACCTCAATCCCACCCAGGCCTTGTTCCCCTAATCCCATGCATTTACCTTAGCTAGTTCCCCTGACACTAAGGGGTAATTCAGTATGGCTAATCCAGCTAACCTGCATATCTTTGGACAGCAAAGATAATTTAAAGTAATCGCACGCGCCAGAGGTGGAGGTGGAAGTGGAACAGAATCACGAGATAAAGCTTGCCAAGAGCTGACGAAAAGGAAAACGACAACCTTTTTCTTCCTAAAATATAAGATCTGTCACCAGTTTGGGCTGTTCAGACACGTAGCCTTTGCAAAATGTGATGGGGAGCTTCCTTTCATGAAAACCTCGAGGAATTTTGAAATCTTGAATGTGCATCTTATCACTTTCATCCCCCACTGCTGATGGGCTGCTCAGTACGTGACCTGCATGACTGACATAACATCAAGGTTACACGCCAGCTCTCAGTGTGATTGTAGACTGTAATCTGACAAATGAACCAGCTTAATTTCTGTAATTATATCAGCGGAGTGATTTTAGGGTTTTCAAGTTGTCAAAACATAGAAGCGCTGGAGAAGGATTTACAAGCGTGATACCAGAACTGGGAGGATATAGCTATCAGGAATGATTGGACAGGCTTGGGAATTTCTCTCCAGGGGAAAGGAGACTGACAGGTGACCTGATAGGAGCCTTTAATATGATGAAGGGGTTAGGCAGCGGTAGCGGCAGAGAATTTTCCGCTCGCGAGCAAGTCAGGAATCGGTGAAAGATTAATAGATGAAAGTCACGAATCAATTCAGTCAGGAATTCGGGAGAAAATTCTTCAGCACCTAGAGGCGTTGTGGAAAAACTCGCTAAGGCAAGAAGCGCTCGAGGTAAGAACATTGGATTCATTTCTGGGGAAGTTAGATAAACAGATGAGCAAGAAGGAAATACGGTTTATTGACACAAAGGATGCTAACTGAAGAACTTAGATTTCTTTAGCTCGTTGGTAGAACAAGTTGAGGTGAATGATAGACAGCTCTGCATGGCTACCTTCACCTTAATAGATCTGTTGAAGCAAGCGGTTGAAAGGAATAGTGAACCACCAGCGTAAAATAAAGAAGAGATTAGAGGAGGCTGGCTCTGAGCCAAAGATCTATTAAATGTCCAGACGCTGTGTTCAGAAATAGCAGTGAGGCATAAGCCAAACAAAAGTCACAGAGCAGCAACCAATGAATAGAGATTACCAATTTTCCCCCTTCCCTTGTCTCCTAATATAAAAATTACTTTTTTTAATTAATTTATGGAACATGGGGGTCTCTGATTGGCCAGCATTTATTGCCATTCCTAGTTGCCCGAGGGCAGTTGAGAGTCAACTATGTTGCTGTGGCTCTAGAATCACATGTAGGCCAGGCCAGGTAAAGATGGCAGATGTCCTTTCCTAAAGGACACCATGAACCAGATGTGTTTTTTCCAACAATCGGCAACGGTTTCATTGTCATCAGTAGATTCTTAATTCCAGCTTAAATAGAAATAATTTACTTTTTAACAAACATGGTTTCTTATAAATAAACCGGAGCATGCCATCAGAAACAAAACAATACAATGAAAAGATTGTCACCACTGTTATGTAGTGCGTAAGTCAGACTTGTTTTTTGAACCAGTTGCATTGGATGGCACAATGGTTAGTACTGCTGTCTCACAGTGCCAGGGACCTGGTTCAATTCCAGCCTCGAGTCACTATCTGTATAGAAATTGCATATTCTCCCTGTAACTGCGCGTGTTTTCTCCGGGTAATCCAGTTTTCTGCCACAGTCCAAAGATGTGCTGATTAAGTTGATTGGCCATGCTAAATTGACCCTTGTGTCAGAGGAGTTTGAAATGTGGTGTTATGAGAGTAGAACATGGGTGGGACTGTGGTTGGTGCAGACTCAATGGGCTGAATGGTCTCCTCCTGCAGCGTAGGGACTCTATGATTCTATTGCAAATCCCTTTTTAATCTGTTCTACTGTCTTCAGTAGTGAGCATAATTGTAGTAACTTAGACAGTCAGTAAGTCAGACTGAGGCAGTCAACTAAGGATTTAACAGCACTTCTATGCAGGTCTACTTCCAACAGAACCCTGACTCCAGCTGAAGCCTCCAGCACAGGGAATGCATGTCTTTGCTTCCAGTTGTCATAGCTTCCCACAGTTGTAGTTCATTGGTTCCGGCCTGATCCTATGGCCCTCAAAGGATTGACCATTAATGGGGCCATGCTAACATAATAACAATTTTGATTGCTGGCAATTTAAAAAAAGCAAACTTATTTTCAAAAGTGTCCATGTTTCTTTGATGAATATTTATTTATTTTTATCACCCAATGAATTAGGCGACCTGATCATCCATAGGTTTGCTGAGCATCAGAATTGGATAAACGGCCTCAGAGCCCAGGTGCTGGGAAAGAATGAATGAAAATCCAAGTGTGTTCTCATGCTTGACCGATAATCTGATAAAGTTTGACAATAGGAATGTGTGAATGTCAGAGCAGGATGTGGAGAGATACTCTATGGGTGAGATTCTCTGGTCTCCCAGCCCCAAGTTTCCTGGCAGCGAGAGGTAGAGCATTGTTTGCTAGCAGTGGTATTCTCTGGTCCCACTCCTGCCAATGGGAATTTCCTAGACGTCACCCCATGCCATCTGGAAACTCACAGTTGGGAGTACACTGCCAGCGAATCAGAAGAATCCCGCCAGCGTGAACGGATCAAGAATTCCAGCCTACTTGCTTTCAAGATTTTGATTTGCTTTGATTTATTATTGTCACATGGATTAGCACACAATGAAAAAAATTATTTCTTACGTGCTATACAGACAAAACATACCATTCACAGAGAAAGAAATGACAGAGTGCAGAATGTAGCTTTACAGTCATAGGCAAGGTGTAGCAAAAGATCTATTTAATACAGGGTAGGTCCATTCAAATATTTGACAATAATAGGGAAGCTGTTCTTAACTCAGTTGTACATGTCCTCAGACTTTTGTGTCTTTTTCCCGATGGAAGAAGGTGGAAGAGAGAATATCCAAGGTGTGTAGGGTCCTTAATTATGCCAGTTGCTTTTCTGAAGCAGTGGGAAGTGTGGGCAGAGTCAATGGATAGGAGGCTGGATTGTGTGATGGACTAGGCTTCATTGATGACACTTTGTAGATTTTTTCGGTTTTGGGCAGAGCAGGAGCCATACCTGTGGTACCACCAGGAAGAACGCTTTCTATCTGTAGAAGGTAGTAAGAGTTGTGGAGGAATAGTGTCAAGTTATTAAGGGGTCCAGTTTGAAATATATAAGGAGATAGACAATTTTATAGTAACCTGATAAAAATTCAGAATATAATCTTCTGGACTGGATCAATCATCTGAGAATGGTGAGTGAAGCATTTCCCACAACATTCCTCCTCTTAACAATCCTGAGTTTTCCACTCTGAATTTATTCTGTCTCTCCCATGAAGCTACATGTCTGTGGATGAGGGTTGGATTAAGAAGTGTCATGTCTCGATGTTCCAGACATGACAGGGAATTCAATCCAGATGAGCATAGGAATGATGGGGAATGGGGATGGGTGGCCTCACCACTGGTGGCCAAGGAAATCTCTACATTATGTCTTTTTGGAAAAGCCTGTTCACTTATCTAGCTAGCAGCAGATCTTCCCGAGGATTTAAGGCATAAAGTTACGTGTATTCGAATTACTGACACTCCATAAAGCCCCTACATTGCAGAAAAAGTTCATCTGGACCATCAAGTCTGCTCCAAGTCTCCGAAAGAGCATCCTAGCTAAGCCCTCATTTCTATCCTTTCCCAACACCCAATACATTTACTATGGTGAATCCAATTAATCTACACATCTTTCAACACAAAGAGGCAATTTAGCATGGCCAATCAATCTGACAAGCACACTCTTTAGACTGTGGGAGGAAAATGGAGCATCTGGAGGAAAGACATGGGCAGAATGTGCAATCTCCGCACAGTGACCCAAGGCTGGAAATTGAACCTGGGTCCCTGATGCTGTGACGCAACAGCACTGACCACTGCCTCTAACAACACAATCCAACAGGCGGACAGAAATACTGGACAGGAGTCTCTGGCCTCGCTTGCCTGAAAACCAGAGGTTCCCGCCTGGTTTCAATGGACCTTTTCATGTCCCCCCTACAATCCCACAACTACCATTCCCCCTTCCCTGACACCCGCCCTCACTCACTGGCTAGAATTCCAGTGACAGACAGGATGGGAGAACTCCGAGCTCTGTCCTTGGCTATTAATTTGTTCTGGGCTGGCTGTTTTCAACCCAGTTGGGATTCTCCCACTTCCCAATGGGGGCGGGGTTGGGGGGATGGAAGGAGGGGGTGGCCTTGCCAGTCAGGAACATAGTACTCCAAACTCCCATCTCCCCTGCTTTCCCACTCCACCCCTCCCTCCATCCCACTGGAATGTCTCACCCCCTTGATGTTATGTAAGTGTTGGTTGGAGGAGGAGGAGGAGGACTGGGGATCAGGGCTCCAAGGAGATCTGCTCCTCCTCAAATGAGTGGGACCTGCAACTCCAGACGACGACGGGGTGTCGAGTGAAACTCCTTGACCACACGGTGTCAACCCCGACATGGAGCTGCGATCACAGCTTGACAAGAATAACACATTAGCCTTAAAATGCATCAAAACCCAGAAGCTTCTGTGACTGAGAGAGGGGTCTACTGTCAGGCAGACACTCTCAAAGGATGCCAAAGTACCCCCAGCTGGGGAAAGTAATCCTTGAATATTGTGTTCTTCTGTATTCCATGACATAAGCCTTCAATACACTGAAATGATGTATTGCCCATTTATCAGCCTGACACTACACTATATCCTTGTCAAATATTTGAGAAATATTAAAGGAACAAAGCTTTTCAATGCCACAGATGAGGTAACTCCCTTAAGCTCTTTGAGAGCTACATAGGATTCCTGCACTGAAAACATAAATAAATAAAACTGTCCTGCTGAGTTGATGGAGAAAAATCCTGAAGATGATGATGTGTTATGTTTTATCTAGGAGGGAGGTAAAGAATCGTTTTGCAGCCAGATTTTATCCATAATATGTCAGCAGTGCTGAGCATTGTGGAATTAAAGATATGTTTTACTCCACTCTGTGAACTGGAGGTATTTTTAGAAGTTTATTTAAATGTAGTTTGAAGCTGTCTCCAGTTGGCTCGGTTGCGACTGGGCCGAGTGCAGATCAGGGGCGCTCCCAGATTTGCTTCTTAGTTGGCGATGCATTTGCTGGTTGAAGTGTGTGGGCATTTGCGCCCAGGCTAAAGCCTAGCCAGCGCTCCGAATTCTGAGTCGGAATTCTCTGATGTCGTTCACGCCCTGTCCCACTGTCGGCGAGAATGGAGAATTTGGCTTCCAGCCAAATTTTCAATCGTGGCAGCGGGACTGGAGAATCCCAGCCACGGGCAAGACCGACCTTGACCTGTGTCTCAGCATCTTGCATTGCACAATGTTGGGTGAAGAAAAAAACGTAGAAACTGGAAGTAGGAGTAGGCCATTTGGCCCTTCGAGCCTTCTCCGCCACCTATCCCGACCATGGATGATTATTGAATTCAATATCCTGATCCCACCATTATCCCAAATCCTTGATCCTTTTAGCCCCAAGAACTATATCTAATTTATTTTTGAAATCACACAATGCTTTGGCTTCAACTTCATTGGGTGATAGTGAATTCCACATGTTCATCATCCCTGGGTGAAGAAATTTCTCCTTACCTCTGTTCTAAAAGATTGACCTCTTATCCTCAAATTATGACTCCTAGTTCTGGACTCCCCCAATATTGGAATCATTCCTTCTGAATCTACCCTGTCTAAAACCCTGTTAGAATTTTATAAATTTTGATGAGATCCCCTCATTCTTCTAAACTCCAGTAAATATAATTCTAACTAATTTAATCTATCTTCATATGGCAGACCTGCCACTCCAGGAATCCCAGGTACATTCTCCTTGTGTCTGTGTGGGTTTCCTCCTCTGGCTGCTCCGGTTTCCTCCCATCCAAAGATGTGCAAATTAGGTGCGTTGGCTATCTTAAATTCTCCCTCAGTGTACCCGAACAGGTGCTGAAGTGTGGCAACAAGGGGATTTTCACAATAACTTCATTACAGTTTGAATATAAGCCTACTTGTGCCTAATAAATAAACTTTATTTTAAGGAATCAGCCTGCTAAATCTTCACTGTGCTCCCTCTATAGCAAAGATATTCTTCCTCAGATAAGATCACCAAAGCTGACATTCCCAGAATCTAGACTCATACAATCATTGAATGATGCAGCCTAGGGAGAGGCTATTCAGCCCATTGCATCCTTCCTAGATCTTTGGAAGTGTAATTCAGTCAGTCCACTCACTCTACCCTTTCCTGTAACCCTTCATTTCGTTCCATTTTCAATTCACTTTTGGAAGTAGCTATTAAATCTGCTTCCATTCCCTATCCAAGAAAATACATTCCAGATCATAAATATTCACCATGCAAGCAGAATTTTCCAGCACCACACCTGACCTAACCACTAGAACTCCCCCTTCCCACCAACACCTCTCAATTCCAATCCACCGCAGTTTTCCCATAGTGGAGATGACACACCATTGGCTGCTAGTGGGATCTTCCAGTCAAGGGCAATTTGCATGACTTGCTCATCCTGCTTCCGGGAATTTGCAGTGTGGTGAGTGCAGCACGGTGGAACAGTGGTTAGCACCAGATCTCCAGGTTTGATTCCCGGCTTGGGTCAATGTGTATTCTCCCCGTGACTACTTGAGTTCCTTCCAGGTGCTCTGATTTCCTTCCACGGTCCAAAGATGTGCGGGTTGGGTGGATTGGCTGTACTAAATTGCTCCCAAGATGTTTAAATTAGACGGATTAGCCATGGTAAATGTATGGGGTTATGGGAATAGGGTTGGGAAGAGGGCCTGGATAAGATACTCAGTCAGAGAATCAGTACAGACTTGATGGACTGAATGGCCTTCTTCTGCACTATAGGGATTCGATGATTCTAATTCTTTCTGGGGGCCAACATTCATCCTGAGTGACACAGAGCAATGCCAACAGGAGGAAGTCATTCATCTCAATGCAACTTTAGATTACGGCATCTTCAAGAAATAAATGCTTGCATTTACGTAACACCTTTATACCACGAGACATCTCAAAATGGATGAATTAGTCATGAAGTGTATTCCGAGTTATAACTCAGCAACCAACTGGGATGTAGCAAGACCCAACAAAAGCAACTTTAAGTTGAGGGAAGTGTCAGTTTTACATTTGTACTGACAGCGTGAGAGGTGTTGGTGCAGGATGTCGAGTGAATTCCTGACTTTTTGAATACTGCCATCTGTAAAATATACCAAATGGACTCTCTGTTTAATAATCTTATACACAAGATTGGATATCTGTCAATGTGGTACTCCACCAGTAAATACACCTGAAATAAACATGTGTTCAAGTCTTGGGATTGAGGTGGGCCTTCCTACCCTCCCTTCTCCCTTCCATTTCTTTTCCTCCTCTCCTTCTCCCCCATCTCTGTCAATCTTCTTTCCCATCTCTCTCCCCTCTCCTCTCCCCTGTAGCACAATCTCTACTCTTCTCTTCCCTTCCCACCACCTCTTTCTTTGGAGTTTGAAGGCCAAGATTGATTCATTTTATTTTGGTTAAGGGTCCCATTTGTCCCATTAAGTCTGCTCTGCCATTCAATCATCGCTGATAGGTTTCTCATCCCCATTCTCCTGCCTTCTCCCCATAACCCTTTGACCCCCTTACCAATCAAGAACAGATCTACTTCTGTCTTAAACACACTCAAATGATCTGGCCGCCACAGCCTTCTGTGACAACGAATTCCGTACATTCACTACTCCCTGACTGAACAGTGGTTAACACTGCTGCCTCATAGCGGCAAAGACCCGGGTTCAATTTGACCAATGCATGAGTGGGTGGAGTTTGCATGTTCTCCCCCTATCTCTTCCTCATCTTCATTCTAAAGGGCTGTCTCTTTACTCTGAGGCTGAGCCCTCAGATCCTAGCCTTTCCTATTAATGGAAGCACCCGTCCCAGACAGTAATGATGAACATCAGTAATGCAGAAAAGTCCACTTGCTGCCAATGAGTAATGTTCAAAAGCACTGCTTAAGCCCAGCAACAAACGGCCAGGTGCCTCATTGAGAAAATATTCTTGCCTTTGAGCTTCTAAACCAGATCAAGGAGGAAGAGCAAAATTAATGTTTAAGAATGCCTTTCATCTAACCTGAGACTGCAATGCCCGGTAATGTAATACCAGGCTCACATCCATAAACATTTTATAGATCAATTTATAGCCAGTCTTTTAGAAGAGATACCTGTTTTATGTTGAACAGTTACAGCCTGTTAAATTGAACTGCAACCACGTAACGGACTGGTGAGAGGGACAAGAGGACTACAATTCACAAATTAAGAAGCAACATAAAGACTAACAGTGGGGCTGATAATATGCATGGAAATAAACTGGGGCTAATTTGTCTTCTCAACATGAAAACAATGCTCCGCAAAGGTTTTATGCATAAAAGTGTCATCCTTTGGCAAGAAACAGACTTGTTCTCACATTACTGCAGTCTTGACGAGCCCTTTAAGCTAATAATTCCATCCGCCTCTTTATTAGAAGGAATTGAACTAGGCTCCGATTGCTGCATTTCTTGTCTGTGGTATCTATTAACCCGGGGCCTTTATGGATCAGATTGTGGAGCCAATTACTGCTTTCACCCGCACTCCATGATCCTCAAATTGATAAATGGATTTATCATCTTAGCGTTTTACTTAACGTCAAAGGACCCCATGGGATGGCAATTGGTAGATGAGGCTTTTTGTGTAGAGTTGTATAAGAGAGCTGGCTTATCGAGTCTGTGTGGTTCAGTTTCCTCGCTCTTTCATCTCTAGATTTGGGTCGGCCCAGCCTTACAGGGTCTGTCAGCTTTAAGGGCCCAAAGTGAAATGAATTTGGGCAAGGTACTTCCATTCCCGCCTACCCAAATTTGACACCGACTGTGCTTTCACTTAAAAAGGTGGCAGGAATTATGGGGCGGAGGTTTGCAGCCCCACTCATCCCAAAACTGTAAAATCCCGCCCAAGGTCAATAGACATTTCCATTCTCCAACCCTTGCCTTCTCTGATTCCATGGCGGCAGGACGATTATATTCCGGCATAAGTGAGGAAAAGAGCAGCTTGCTATCCGGGAGCAATAGTGATAATTTAGCCTTGTGAAGTTATTCTGACTCTCTCCCTCCCTTTGGCCACTGTCTGAGGCTAAACAAGACTGTTTGCACAGTGGTAGTATGGTGGCACAGTGGTTAACACTACTGCCCCATAGCGGCGGAGACCCGGGTTCGATTTGAACAGTGTGTGACTGGGTGGAGTTTGCACGTTCTCCCCCTATCTCTGTGGCTTTCCTCCAAGTGCTCCAGTTTCCTCCCACAAAAGATGTACGGGTTAGGTGGATTGGCATTGGTAAATTATCCATTGGTGTCTGGAGGATTAGCAGAGTTGGTGTATGGGGTGACAAGGAAAAGGCTTGAGTTGGATCGTTGTTAGTGGCGGCTTGATGGGCTGAATGGCCGCCTTCTGCACTGTAGGGATTCTATGAATGCCCCTCACACTAAGGGCAATTAAGCATGGCCAACCTACCTAATCTGCACATCATTGGACTATGGGAGGAAACTGGAGCACCTGGAGGAAACCCATGCAGACACGGAAAGGATGTGCAAATTCAACATAGCACCTAAAGCTAGAATCGAACCTGGGTCCCTAGTGCTCTGAGGCAGTAGTGCTAACCACTAGGCTGACCTAGGCCTCAGCCTTTCTTTACCCACATTTTCTCCATTTCCTCGAATATCCTTCGGCTAATAAAACAAAAATCTGTCGGTCTTAACAATTTCAAGTGATGCCCCAGCCTCTGTCACATTTTTTTTGGTGGGTGACGTAGGTGGGGTTGAGGGAGCGTCCAGACTGGGATGACTATTTGTGTTTCCGAACTTTGCTCTAAAATGTTCCAGTTCCAAGCATCAACTGATGCCACACTCCAGGGCATTGTTTAGCTATAAGAAGACTGGAATACTATAAGAACATGAGAATTAGGAGTAGGAATAGGCCATCTAGCCCCTCGAGCCTTACCCACCATTCAATAAGGTCATGGCTAATCTGAAGTGGATCAGTTCCACTTCCCGTTTTCTCCCCATAACCCTTAACTCCCTTGTCTATCAAAAACCTATCTACCCGTGACTTAAATATGTTCAATGGGTAGAGAATTCCAGAGATTCACCTCCCTTTGAGTGAAGAAGTTCTTCCTCAACTCGTTTCTAAACTGCCCTCTTCTCCCCTTATTTTGAGCCTGTGCTCTCTAGTTCTATCCAATAGGTTTATTTGGAATCACAAGCTCTCAGAGCACTGCTTCTTCATCAGGTGGGTAAAGGTAAAATTGCAAGATAATTACGGGTCATTAGAATTACAGTTCACGTTCCAATTTGAGTGTGGCGACTAGAGAATTTTCACAATTACTTTATTGCAGTGTTAATGTAAGCCACTTGTGACTAATAAAGAAACTTTAGCTGCTTTCAGTCAATCACAGAATAAGGGCAACCTCACTGAAACATTCAATACCACAAGGATCAGCTGAAGTGGAAAACATTTAAAGAGAAGTTTGTTACATCTTTTAAACTTTTATTTTCAAGATGGGTACAGATTGGAATGTGAAGAATGTTTGGAATGCGAGTCGTTGCAAATATTCAAAGAGTGTACACGGAGAAAGGGATAATCACAGGTTAAAGAGGTGTGGATTGTTTCAAACCACTTATTACCGTGCCCACCCCAGTCCAATTCCAGCATCTCCACGTCATTGTTCAACTGATCTTTGATGAATGAATAGCAAGTGACTTCAGCAAGGACGTATGGCCTTGCTACCATTCAGTGAGGGAAAGGGGGCAGGTATGCATATAGGAAAGCTGTATTGAAACAATGTTGAATCAATGAGCACAGGGATATAGAGGTTAGCAGACATGATTTGATTTGGATGGTTAGAAAATCCAGAAAGTCACCAGTTGTGCATAAACTCGGTTACGCATCTGCGTCCCTGGGGCTGTAAGGCAATGGTACTAACCACGAGGCTGATTTAGGCCTCAGTCTTATTTACCCATGTTTTCTCCATTCCCTCTGTTCAACAGCCCTCTGCAGCGGGAGGAGCACTCAATTGTAAAATTACTGGAAATAAGGAATCTCCTAAATAAATGGCTTCTCCATTGACATATGTGGAATTAAAAATCAAGAGAGATGGAACATCGGAAATAGGAGCAGAAGGAGGCCATTTGGCCCTTTGAGTGTGCTCCACCATTCATGACAATCATGGCAAATCATCCAACTCAATAGACTGAACTCACTCTCTTTCCCCATATTTTTGACCCCCCCTTTTTTCTGAGTGCTATATTGAACTGCTTGTTGAAAACATACAGGGTGGAATTTTCTTGCCATTAAAACCGGCAAAATTTTCCAGTCCTGCTGAGAGCCAAATTTTCCATCCTTGCTGACAGCGGGAATGAAAGGCTCGAAAATTCCAATGTTTTTTGCCTCCTTTACTTTCTAAGGTAAAGAATTCCACAGGCTTACCATTACCTGGGTGAAGACTTTTCTCTTCATCTTATTCCTAAAAGGTTTTCCCCTTATCCTTAGACTATGACCCTTGGATCTGAACAGCTCCATTATTGGGAATATACTGCCTGTGTCTACCGTATCAGAGAACCCCACAGTGCAGAAAGAGGGTCTACAGCACATCGAGTCTGCACTGATCACAGTTCCATTCAGGCCCTATTCCATATCCCTGCACATTTACCCACTGATCCCTCTAACATACGTATCCCAGGACACTAAGGGGAAATTTTAGCATGGCCAATCAACCTAACCCACACATCTTTGGACTGTGGGAGGAAACTGGAGCTCCCGGAGAAAATCTGATCAACAAAAACATGATCAACCAAACCATATATCAAATAGCTGCTCTGTTTAGTCTATATAACACTCAGAAAATATAGCCATAGATCCCCTAAAGTGCATAAAGGGGCCATTCAGCCTATGGCCTCTGCACTGACATTCAAAAAGATCATATTATCCAGACCCACACCCTTCTGTATCCTCTTAACCCCGTGCATTTACCATGGCTAATGCACCTAACCTGCACAACTTTGGACACTAAGGCGCATGTAATTCAGATGGATTAACATGGCCAATCCACCTGAACTACACATTTTTGGACTGAGGGAGGAAACCAGTGCACTGGGTGGCAATCCAAGCAGACATGGGGAGAATATGCAAACTCCATATACACAGTGAGTGACCTAATGCTGAAGTTAGACCTGGATCCCTGGCGCTGTGAGGCATCAGTACTAACCACTGTGCCACTGTGCTGTCTAATGAATGATGCTTGTGTTTGAAGAATAATCTGGAGCGATATGGTAGCACAGTGATTAGCACTGCTATTTCACAGCGCCAGGGACGTGGGTTCGATTCCTGGCTTGGGTCATTGCCTGTGTGGAATTTGTTCCTACATTCTTCCTACGTCTCACAGATTTCCTCCAGATGCTCCAGTTTCCTCCCATGTTCTGAAAGACGTGCTGGTTAGGAACAGTGACCCGAACAGGTGCCATACAGTGATGACTAGGGGAATTTCAGGATAATTTCATTGCAGTGTTAACGTAAGCCTTACTTGTGACACTAATAAATAAGCTTTAAAGTATAATATGCATTCCAACCCTTCTTCTTTACTGTGTATGCAATGAAATTTGTTTACGATTAGAAGTCAGTTGCCACAGGGAGGATCTAATTTCCTATAAAGCACCAAGAGTCTAGAGTTTAGATTTTCTCAACAGTTCAAAGTAGGCATTTAAAAGACAAAGAAAACAGATACACCACATGTCCCCCTCTGATATTATCTCAATATTCCAGAAACAGAAAAGAAAACACAGTTAAAAATGACATTTCATTCTTGGGGGAGAGTAGGTCACTCGAGAAATTAGGATGATTTTGTTTCACGGTTGGAAACGATGGAGGTGTAAAGGAGATTTTGAGTCTCTAGTTTCAGTTCTGAGCCCTGGGTGAATTGAATTGTGACAGAAACAATTCACTTCCCAGCAGACGTGAGTCCACACCACAAAACTGCCTGTAATTCAGTGCTAATTGGCCGATTTTACTAAGATGGGCCATTAGGATAGATGGGCTGGGAATTGATACTGATAAGGTGCTTCACTCGGAGGCAGCGGGTTGAAGCATATTGTGGGAATAAAGCTATATGTCTTTGCATGTTCTGCTAAGCAGAGAAATGTCTCAACATTTAATTTGGCTCCTGAGTTGCCAACTGATGCAAGGAGGAAGCATGTTCACAACTGGCAGCTTGACAAGTATGCATGTAGCAGAGAATATTGTACATTAATGTTGGGCCACAATCACAAATTTTCTTTTCAACCAGAAACCGAGACTTTTGACTTCTTACATAGAAATAGAAAGTAGGAGCAGGAGGAGACCATTTGGCCCTTTGAACCTGCCCCACCATTCATTGCAGTCATAGCTGATCATCCAACTCAATGGCCTAATCTTGCTTTCTCCCCATAGCCTTTGATCCCATTCAACTCAAGTGCTATATCCAGCCATCTCTTAAATACATTCAATATTTTGGCATCAAATACTTTCTGTGATGATGAATTCCACAGACTTGCTACTCTTTGGATCAAGAAATGTCTCCTCATCTCTGTCCTAAATGATCTAACCTGAATCTTCAGACTTTGGCCCCTGGTTCTACATTCCCTCAACATTGAGAATGCCTTCCCTGCATCTACCCTGTCTAGTCCTGGTAGAATTTTGTAAGTGTCTATAAGATTCCCCTTCATTTGTCTGAACTCCAATGGAAACAATCCTAACCTAGTCAATCTCTCCTCATACTGCCATCCCCAGAATCAGCAGGAGGATTACAATTCATAAAAGATATCATCTCTCACATCTAATCTTAGCTGCGCCTATCTTGATAAACCTCACTGATAATAAGCCAGAGATGAGGGCTCTTTGACATGTTTTTAACAATATATTTCTGCCTCCACCCAACCCCGCCTCCCGCTGACCCTTTCATTGTTTCTCTGGGGCGCCCCTTCCAATCATGGCAACTCAACGCTGCCCCCCCCCGCCCCACCCTGTTCTGAGTGTTGTCCACCCTTCCCCAACTACTTCCCCAAAACAATGCATGATCCATCTCACATCCCTCTTCCCAGACCCCTCCCTCACCATTCATGCATGACAACACATTCCTTCCTGATCCAACATGCATTGTTAGAATGTAACCAATGATAACATTGGATCTGTTGTAATGACCAATGGTAACATGCTGTAAGGGTCAACTGACCCAGTAAACTACGTAACCAATGACAAAATGATGTGGCGGTCAGCTGACCAGCGGACTCAGTATAAGTAAGAAGAAGCTGCTGGCGTTTGTGGGAGTTTGGAATGGCCTAGGGTAAGGTCTCAAGTGTTAGAGTAATGATGTTTCTTTATTAATCCTTTCTCTTTGATTTGTAAGTTGGAGTAAGTTTTGTTTCATTTTGTTGCCCACAACTGAAGAGTTCCTTCCGCTGGATGAACATGCATGACCATGCACTCCTTCTCCCCATCCCAATTCCAGACATGACCCCCACCCAGGACCGTAAGGGACATTACCCATCACAAATATGGTTCATTACCCTTCTCATTACCTGCTCCTTCACCCATATGTAGTTCCTCTGCCTCCCCACCACAATTCCACCCTCTACATGTAGCCCCTCACTCATCCCTCCACTTGTAGTACAATGGTCAAATGCGTGTGATATCACTTATTTCTCAACTGAAGACAAAGACAGTGCAGAATAGTACAAAGTAGACAATTGTGCTGAGTTTACATGGTTCTCTTTTCTCTCCACTCAGATACAGGGAAAGGAGCTCCCAACATCCAATGACTTTGCTCAGATGCTTTTCCCTCAACAACGTGTAGGAAGCCCACGCATCCTCCCTGCAGCCATGTTCTTTGCTGCTGTCTGGGCCTCACAGAATCTTCCAGGCTCCATTTGCACTTCCAATGAGCACGTAGTCTTCTATGTTTTCGGAGGCAGGATCCACCCCTCTGCCCATTTCACATCGAGCAGAACGTGGTTGAAATGAAGAACTCGCCCGATTGCCGCCTTGCCCCGATGCGGTGACTCTCACTTTAAGGGCCACCTAGCAGGGTAAAGGTCACCTGGTCAGGCTGACTAATTGGGATGCAGAGTGGGGAATCACCCCAGGGGTGTGAGTTCTCCTCAGCGAAGGTAATTCAGAGCTGGCAGCAGACATGTTTGTGTTATTAAATATCCTTTTTTGTTCACTTGAAAGCACATCACTAGTAAGCCCCACAATGCAAAAATGGGACAGGCATCCCAATTTAACCAAGAAATGGCCAACTACATTAATCCTGCCTCACTAACCTCCTTCATTTGCCTAAATTACTGCAGACACAGTGGTTGGGTCAATATTTCAACATAATGCAATCAAGCTAATTATGCCAAAGTGTTTACGATCAAACCTTGTTTCACTGTTTGCAAATGAGCACATAACAGATCTCTTACCTGTTTGTTTTCTTGAATAGAAATGTAGTCTGAAAAAGAAACCAACAGAATTGGAGTCAATAGTCGGAATCAGATAGTCTTCTAAGAACTATTCCTTTTCCTAGTTGCACAACTTGAAACAAATGAGCAGAAATTTGAAATTTGGTGATATCTTATAATACCTTGTAATTTATTCTTGTACTTTACATCGATAAATATTCACTGTAGCCTGGGGGAATGTGGGGTTTGATGTGCTAGAGCAGTGGAAAAAGAGTTCATTTTGTATGAGGCTTGAATTTGATGACATAGTGGTACAATGGTTAGCACTGCTGCCTCACAGTGCCAAGGACCTGGGTTCAATTCCAGCCTTGGGTGACTATCTGTGCAGAATCTGCATGTTGTCTCCATGTCTGTGTGGGTTTCCCCTGCATGCTCCAGTTTCCTTTCACACTCTAAAGATGCGCAGTTGATTGGCCAAGCTAATTTTACCCCATAGTGTCAGGGGGATTAGCAAGGTAAATACATGCAGTTATGGAGATAGGGCTCGGAAGGGATCGTTGGTGCAGGCTTGGTGAGTCAAGTGGTCTCCTTATGCACTGCAAGGATTCTATGACATGTTGGAAGGAGGTGGTAAGGAGCAGGTTTCCAATTGAAAGAAACACATTTGTGGAAAGGCCAGGGGAATGGGTTGGGGAGGGGAACATTCAATTCACCAGAGCTGAAAGAATGGCTGGAGGTGAAGAACTGAAGGGGAAATGCAACTGGCCAGTCTTGAAAGAATTAATTGGATCATCAATAAAGTCCAGAGCTGTCCAGTGAAAGGCAGAGCATGCTGGAGCTGCAGAGATGGGGGTGAACACGAGAGACCACGGAGATATTTGAAATATGGAGGCTGAATCTAACCTCTGTGGAGAGTTCATGGATTTTGAATTGACTTGATTTGTTATTGTCACATGTATTAGTTAGTATGCAGTGAAAAGTATTGTTTCTTGCATTGTATACAGACAAAACATACCATACATACAGAAGGAAAGGAGATGATGCAGAATGTAATGTTACAGTCATAGCAAGGATGTAGCAAAAGGTCAACTTAATGCAGGGTGGGTTCATTCAAAAACCTGGCGTTAGCAGGAAGGAAGCTGTTTTTGAGTCGATTAGCATGTGACCTCAAACTTTTGCATCTTTTCCCGAAGAAGAAGGTGGAAGAGAGAATGTCCGGAATGTGTGGGGTCTTTGATTATGCTGACTGCTTTTCCAAGGCAGCGGGAAGTGTAGACTTAATAATTGAATGGGGGGCTGGTTTGTGTGATGGACTGGGCTTCATTCATAACCCTTTGCCACCCATCTGATGGCACTGTGGTTAGCACTGCTACCTCCCAACATCAGGGTCCTGGATTTCATTCCCGGGTTTGATTCCGTTTCGAATCACTGTGTGGAGTTTGTACGTTAACCCCATGCCTCAGTAGATCTCAGGTTTCCTCCCACAGTCCAAAGATGTGCGCGTTAGATGGATTGGCCATGCTAAATTGTCTCTTAATGTCAGAGGGACCAGCTGCGTGAATGCATGGGAGTTATGGAGATTTTTTTGATTTGATTTAATATATCACATTAGTATGCAGAAAAGTACTGTTTCTTGCACACTGTATAGATAAAACGTACTATTCATAGAGAAGGAAAAGAGAGACTGCAGAATGTAGTGTTACAGTCATAGCTAGTGTGTTTTAAAAAAAGGTCCACTTAATGCAAGGTAAGTCCATTCAAAAGTCTGACAGCAGCAGGGGAGAAGCTGTTCTTGAATCGGTTGGTACACGACCTTAGAACCTGGGTGGGATTGTGGTCAGTGCAGACTTGATGGGTCGAATGGCTTCCTTCTGCACTGTAGGATTCTATGATTCTCTGCTTGCAGTGTTAATGTAAGCCTATTTGTGACAATGATAAATAAACTTTAAAACTTTAAACTTTGAGGCAGGAGGTAGCAGATTAGCACAGGACGTGTCAACCAGCACCTGACGTTAAATGGTGCTCAGAAGTATAATGGTTGGTTGAATGACATGAGGAGGCAAAGAATGCACCTGTTACCACTTAAATAGCAGAAGTTTGGTGACTGCTGGTAATATGATATAGCTCAGAAAAGCTCCAAGTTGACAGTTAATTCTGTACGAAGGAAAAAAAATGGAACAAGCCATTTGAACTTAATCCATGTTCAAAGCAGGAAGGCAATGAAATGATATTGAAATTTGACACAAACTCTCATTCTACAGCAGTGTTTTAATTTCACTGAAAATTGGCATTTAAATGGTGGCAGGGCATACTCATTTTCTGCCTTATGAAACAGCCCGTGAAAATGCACAATTATGCTGTCATTCTTAACGCAGTGTATTGGACAGAGTTTAATTATTAATACGCTTCCCTCAGAGAATGACTCAATCATGTCACAACTTTAGACAAATACAGCTAATGCACAATCATAAAATATTCACTTGAACACCGCTGATCTGACAGCAAATTAATTCTACGAACACTTTCTATATTACTGGAAAATTAGTTCTAAGCGCACAGGACTCAAATGAAATGTGCCGTTAATGTGTCCAAAGGTACCGCACTGCATGGAGTGAGATGTTAGATTCTCAGGAATGTTATAAACCTGTAATGGAATGCTTGGTGAATGAAATACCAAGTGCTGAGACTGAGCATTCAGTAACTTTCCTGTAATGTATTTGGTTAAAGCATTTTTATATTTGATTTGATTTATTATTGTCACATGTATTAACATGTATTAATTGCTATTAGTGCGCTGTACAGACAAAGCATTCTGTATGTAGAGAAGAAAAGTGCAGAGAGAAGGTGCGTGCAGAATATAGTGTTACAGTCATAGCTAGGGGTGTAGAGAAAGATCAACTTAATGCAGGGTAAGTCCATTCAAAAGTCTGATGACAGCAGGGAAGAAGCTGTTCTTGAGTCGGTTGGTATGTGACCTCAGATTTTTGTATCTTTTTCTCAAAGAAAGAAGGTGGAAGAGAGAATGTCCGGGGTGCCTGGGGTTCTTAATTATGCTGGCTGCTTTGCCGAGGCAGAGGGAAGTGTAGACAGAGTCAATGCATGGGAGGCTGGTTTGTGTGATGGACTGGGCTTTTTGCACTTTTCATAACAACAATCTCAATATGCCGTAAGTGGCACAGTGGTGCAGTGGTTAGCATTACTGCCTCACAGCACCAGGGACCAGGGTTCAATTCCAACTTGGAGTCACTCTTTGTGGGGATTCTGTACATTGTCCCGATGTCTGGATGCTCTGGTTTCCTCCCACAGTGCAAAGATGTGTGGATTAAGTTGATTGACCATGCTGAATTGACCCTAATGTCAAGGGGATTAGCAGGGTTAACGTGTGGGGTTATGGGAATAAGGCCTGGATGGGATTGTGGCCAGTGCGGTCTTGATGGGCAGAATGGCCTCCTTCTGCATTGTAGGGATTCCATGAAATACAAAGAACAAAGAACAAAGAACAAAGAACAACGCAGCACGGGAAACAGGCCCTTCGGCCCAACGAGCCTGCGCCGCCATCCTAATGTCTTAATGACATATAAAGACCAATATAGGGACAATTTGTTACCCAATCAGCCTAAGAGCACATTTTTGGGATGTGGGAGGAAACCGGAGCACCCGGAGAAAACCCACGCAACCACGGGGAGAACGCGCAAACTCCCGCAGACACAGGCCCAAATCCATGTGTCTGCACGGCAACAGCGATAGTCTCTGAGCTGTCATGTTGCCCATCTGATGGTCCAGTTTAAGCATACACTAACGACTTGAAGCACCAGGCCACTCCTGAAGTAACATCCAAGAGCAGCCCTCGCACGACCTGCCGAATGCATGCACCTTGTTGGTCAACAAGGTGGACCGAATAGCCTGTGGAAACAATTAAAGTATTTAAACAGTCCTCCTATATCCCTCTATCTGCAGACCGCTCATATGGCTGTCCAAGAGACCCTTAAACAACCCTAGCGTGCCTGCTCCCACTCAAAATACATTTTGAAGTGTGGTCACAATGCAGAAACCAATCAGTGCACAGAAAGTATTTCATTGGGTTGAAAGCAATTTGAGGAGGTGATTCAAGATGTACTGTAAATAATGAGGTCAGAGATTCTACAACAAGTAAATCATGGGGCAGCACAATGGTACAATGGTTAGCACTGCTGCCTCATAACGACAGGGACCTGGGTTCAATTCCAGCCTTGGGTCATTCTTTGTGTGGAGTTTGCACATTCCCCCCACGTCTGCATGGGTTTCCTCCACGTGCTCCAGTTTCCTTCCACAATCCAATGATATGCAGAACAGGTGGATTGGCCATGCAAAAATTGTCCCTTAATATCCCACGATGTATACGGTAGGGGAATTAGTGGGGTAAATACGTAGGGTGGCAGGCATAGGGCCCGGGTAAGATGCTCTATCAAAGAGTTGGTGCAGACTCAAAGGGCTGAATGGCCTCCTTCTGCAGTGTAGGGATTCAATGAAGTCACTTCTTGACTCCCAAAAGCCTTTCAACCACCTGCAAGACTCAACTTAGACAGGAGTGTGGTGGAATGCGCCCCATTTTCCTAGGTGTGTACATATGCCACATCATTCATTAGGCTTGGCATGTCCTGGACTATGGAGCCCGCTTGGTCAGCACCCCATCATCAGCATAAACATTAATTCTCTGCGCCACAGGCACACAGCGGCAGCAGAGAGCACTGACAGCAAGTTACCTGCAGCAACTTCACCAACGCTCCGATTGCAGTGCCTGCCAAATACGCAATCTCTACCATCTAAAAGACAAGTGCAGCAATAAATGTTGGTCCAACCAACGATGCCCACATCTCAAAAATTATTTTTAAAAAAAGACAAATGGGAAATCCATCCCTTGCAAATTCCTCTCCAAGTCAGGCACACCCAGAAGAAAGAAACAGTAAGACAGGGAAATAAATTTTTGATGGACACTTGTGTCCAAGTAATAAACAGAAACAGTGAAATAAGCCATCCACTGCAATGAATGCTTGTAAATACAAATGTATAAAAAGGTAGAATGCATTGGGATACCATTGAACTTGTATCATGTTTGAAATGATATTTGAAACTTGTACATCTGATGTGCTGAGTGCAATTTTACAAGATGTAAATTTTAAATTTAAACTGGTCTTGTATATTTTATCTTGTACACATTAAAATGGGACATCAGTAAAATGGGGAATGGGAACAGCGGACTGAACTGGTCTTGTATATTTTGAAATGGGACACCAGTATAATGGGGAATAAGAATACTGGTCTGAACTGTTTTTTACCCTTCTGGGAAACCTTGAGTTTTCTCCGGGTACTCCAGGTTCCTCCCGCAGTCCAAAGATGTGTGTGTTAGGTTGATTGGCCGTGCTAAGAAATTACCCCTTCGTGTCCAGGGATGCATAGGTCAGAGGGATTAGTGGGTAAATATGTTAGGGATATGGGGGTAAGGGCTGGGTAAGATGGTGTTCGGTGCAGACTCGATGGGCCGAAGGGCCTCTTTCTGCACTGTAGGGTTCTATTGTTCTATTGACATGGCACTATATCATCATTCCTTCATTGTCATTTCATAGCCAAAATTCTGGAACTCCCTCACAACCTCCCCCTCACCTCAATATTACTGTATGTACACCACACAAAACATAGAAACATAAGCTTTAGGAGCAGAAATAGGCTATTCGGCCAACAGAGCCTGTTGTGTCACCCAGTACGATCATGGCTGATCTGGCTGTGGTCTTATCTCTACTTTGCGCACCACAGTCCCACTTCCCTACATCCCTCTGTATCTGACAAACTCTACTTTGAAGAAATTCAATGGTGAATCATCACCACCTTCATTAGGGATGGATAATAAATGTTGACCTTGACAGCGATGCCCACAATCCATGAATGAATAAAGAAAATTAAGTCTGTGTCTTTCCTTTCTTTTCTTTTGGTAAGATTTACAGCATTCAAACCTGCTCCCCTTTTTATTTTGATCTCCCTGTTCCGTGGTGCTGTTGATTAATTGAGCTAACTGATTAATTGCTGCGATGCTGGTGCAGATTCATGTTCCCTTTCTGGGACCTGCCGTTCTTTTGTTGAACTCTGCTCAGAGTGATTCATTCTCGATTATCAGAGCAGTGACAAAGTATAATCTCAGAAAGTGTTGATGAATGGAGGGTGCTCGAACTGTCTGCAGCTAACAAGATGCAACCTCAACAAGCCTTCAACTGAACCAGCCACGGCAATCGATGAGCATGACTTGCTCAGACCCAGCAATATTGTCCTTATCTAGGATCTGCTTTACAACGACTGTTCTAAGGGTGCAGAGAATGCACTGCAGTACCTATCCTAAGAGAGCCAAACACAATTTCAGGCACTCAAAGTCCTGTGGGACGCACACCTTAGGGGCATTGGGTTGGAAATAAGGAAGATCTCACAACCGAGGAGACCTTCACACTCGCTCAGAAACCTCTTCTCTTCAGTAAGGCGAACTCTCCGGGGATGTTCACTCTCTTTCTGTTCCCATTGCAATCCTTCAACTGCACAAGCGGGATTCCTTTTAAACTCACATTGCTATGCTTTGTTCTAAGCCTGATCATTCAGCTGATTGCGTGCTTATTGCACAATAGTTTGGAGGCTTGTTTTTATTCATTTATGGGACAAGGTTGTCACTGGCTAAGCCAGCATTTATTGCCCATCCCTGACTAGAATCCTTAGAATCTCTATTGTGCAGAGGAAGGCCATTCCACCCATTGAATCTGCACCGACCACAATCCCACACAGGCCCTATCCCAATATATTTAGCCCACTAGTCCCCCTGATACTAAGTGTCAATTTAACATGGCCAATCCACCCGCATATCTTTGACACTGCCCTCAAACTGAATGGATTTCTGGGCCCTTTCAGGGAACAGTTGGGAGTCGACCACATTATTGTGAGCCTGGAGCCACATGTAAGGACAATAGATTTCCTTCCAGAAAAGGCATTAGTGAACCAGATGGGATGTTCCGACAATTGACATTGGTTTCATTGTCATCAGTTGGTTCTTAATTCCAGATTTTTAAATTGAATCCAAATTCCATAGTCTGCTGTGGTGGGATTCAAGCATTAGCTGAGTTTCTGGATTAACAATGACACCACCAGGCCATTACCTCTTCATGGGGAGGCTAATACTTTTCTTTTGTCTCCTTCTTATTGCACATATTGATCTTAATCTTGTTTTTCTCATGTTTGCTTTTGATGAACAGCTACCATCCAATCTGTCATTCACACTTCCTCTACACCTCTCTTTTGTTTCTATACTTGTCCCGTTACCACTCCCTTTGGCTTCTGACCCGCCAATGCTCTTGTTATTTAATGTCTTGCACCCTATCACAGACCTTCCCTTTCGCTAAAAAAAAAGACGTATGGAAGATTTTCATCTCACCTTCATCGGGACACTTCCCAAGAATACTGATATAAGGGAAAAAAAAGAGTTAAGCAATATAAGGAGAAAGTACTGAATGATTGTCAAGTAGACAGAGTGGTAAAGGTGTTGCCATGGAAAATGCAGCAGGTGACTAACAGTTAATTGTCAAGTATTGTTTGAAATTTAACCAGGTAGTTTGACCCTGATTGGACAAGGCATTATCTGAGAACTGAGTCAGCCAATGGCTGTTGCTTATTTTGTTTACATAAAACAGATTTAATGTCTGTCTGCAAAGAACTGGGTCCTATGTACACACCGAACTGTGACCCTTAAATTGGTTATCAATCTTAACTTTGTTGTTCAAGTTGTAATTCTTTGCACACTGAGGATTATTTAGCAAATGTTGTCCAATCGTGGAATCATATCCAGTCTTGGTCACTATATTTTGAGAATGACAAGCATAATCTGGTTGGTAATGGTCTATACCTTATCCATTACCAACAGCAGAAGCAACATAGTGTTTAGTATTGTCTTTGCGGGGTGCCTCTTCCCTACCATCCATTTCTCTCACTCATTCAAGTAATAAGGGCTTTGCTGGCTATATCAATGTTCATTGTCTCTCATACCAACCATACCAAGCTATGCTTCTCCTCCCGTATGGCATAGCTGCTCCTCATTCCTTTCATGTCAAAGTATGCCCTCACCCATTCCCTGTGGGCCATTGTGCCACCTCCCATGTCAAACTCTGTCACTTCCATGTTAATTCACTGTATAGATTCAACGAACCCTAAAGTGACAATATGATATATAAGAATAGAAAAGGTTTAAAAATTAGCTATTCAGTTACAACATTCTACTTCTTAGCAAAGAACAAATTTTAATTATAGGTTAGTAAAAGTGTCAATCATCCAAACTGTTTAATGTATTAATGGCTGAAACTGCAAGCACTTTCTGAACCCTCTTTATCTCGTGCAAATAAACATCGTACAATCAACAGAAGAGATCAGAGATGTAGAGCTGACCATTTCTCCTGGGGCTCAGGATGAGTGGGCTGCCAATGAATTGCAGTCTTTTTAAGCTTTTTTTTGTACAACCCATTGCCACTCTCCAGTTCATCGGGGTTATTAAATGTGTAGTGGGTGAATTGCATGGAAGTGGCATTGCTTGTCATGGGATAGGAGGAGCTAGAGGGGGTAAATGGTAGAATTCCTTGGCTTGGGGAATGGGGGTGAGTGGGGATGGGTGGTAGTCATATCTTGGCAAAGAGGGGCATGAGGTAGGAGTGTGTGGGAGGGATATCTTAACATTGTGGGGGGGAGTACATTAGGAGACAGAAGGCAGTGATTGCAGGCATACCTGGGCATTGGAGGCATGAGGAAGACTTTTTGCAACTTCCTTCCCAAAGGTTACCTGATGAACTCCATGGTTCATGAAGTTCCTGAATTGCAGGTGTTCTTCAAAAGTTGGCCCAACTCAATGCAAGTTATAGAGCAGGAGGGGTCTAACCCTGCCTTGGAAGCGGCTAAGTTGTGAGAGCAGGGAAATGGACTTGTGACCTAAATCAGCCTGTACTTTAAAAGACACCGTTAAATATTGGAAACCACAGGAATGGAATCGTATGCTCCAGAATCTGGTCCTGGTCACCATTCTTAAAGTCCACAATCTCCACAGCCCGTTAGTTCTGCTTCCCGCTCCACAGATAGAGAAAACATAGGCCAAATATTTCCCTTGTGAGACAATCTCGAACAAGGGGTCACAGGTATAAGTTGAGAGGCAATAGATTTAAAACTGAGATGAGGAGGAGTTACTTCTCGAAGAGGGTGGTGAATTTGTGGAACTCACTGCCCCATAGCATGGAGGATCTGAATCATTGAGTGGGTTCCAGGAGATAGATATATTTCTAATAAAAAATGGGTTATGTGTTATTGAGATAGCTGGGGAAATGGATCTGAGACCAGGAATAGATCAATCATGATCTGATTGAATGGCAGAGCAGACTCAGAGAGCTGAATTAGCCAATTTCTGCTCTGAATTCCTATATTCCTATGCTTCTATGATGTTGCCTGAATGGAAGAGTATTTCTGTTCGCTGAATCCAGCACAGACCCAGGATCAGCTGGTGAATAAAAACAGGGATCTGGGTCACAGAGGGTGTCACTGGCTAGGGTGGGAGCAGTGGACTGGAAGAAATGACAAGGCTTTCACTCTGAATGTGCCCTCCCTGCCCTTGTGAAGAATGGGTTAACTGCAACCTTCCACTTTAGACCTACTTTGTAAGTTAATTGTTTGATAGTGCTCACCGGGATATATAAAGGGGTTACAGGTGGCGCTGGGTGTGTGGAGCTGTCAAAGTGAAGTTTGCAAAGAAGCAGGATTTGCGTCACCTTTTATTACTGGGTTGCAACTGGGATGTTTAACAGTCCTGACACTGCCTTCCTTGTTCAGTCTCTGAGTGCCTTGGAGGAAGGGACTCCTGGGATCTGGAAGGGTTTGGTATTTGGGCTTCTAGTCCATGGGTGCTGCCAATGGGAGAATGAGCCCCTTAAGTGGTTATTAACTTCTCACATGCAGGTCTCAGTCAGCCTTGGAGTAAGAAGGTAATCCACCAGTGGGGCAGAGGTGGGAAGGGCACGGGTTCCCATCCAGTACCCTTCAATCACGACTGCCCCCCTCCAGCTTCCCAATTCCACCATTAAAATGCCTCCACTTCAAGACTTGCCTCTAGAGTGGGCATTAAATTCTAGCCATCATCGATGAGGGTGCAGCACCCCCTCAGGACCGCGGCGGAGTGTCAGCCCAGACTCCTGTGCTGAAGTTTTTGGAGTGGAACCTTCTGACGTGACAGTGAGAATGTACCCACTGAGTCATGGCTGATGCTCTGAATAGCAAGGCACACGTCAGTGATATGTCACCCTGGAGAGACATCAGCAACCCAACAGTGCTACTTTGTCATGCTGTAACGCTGTGCAATATCCTTTACGTATTCAGTGTTTTAGTTTGAGCAGCACATTTCATTACACAAATGATGATGAACAGTCAAATATGTTCAGCGCTGAGCTCTTTAGTAGCACAGCTTATGATTTACCGCTATTTGCATTTCCTGTAACGTTTTAGGTTAAAAAAGAGAACTCTTTCATTCTGAGGTCCTCAATAGCTTGTTGACCAGATTTACTTTTGTTATTCCAGATTAAATGCTTCATGTCGCAGCCTGAGAGAAATCTGTCAAAGCAAAAGCCAAGAATGCATTCTCCACACATCTATCCGGAACAAATTGTAAATTATTTATTTAGTGCACATTTCCTATCCATTACAAATTATACATACCACCCATCACGTGATTACGACCCTTGTCTGTCTCCCTATTCCAATTTCCTGTCTGGGACACAATTGTGTTCCCAGTCTGGCTCCCAATTCCATTTCCTGTCCAGTATACAATTTTGAGCTCTGTCTGGTGCACAAATCCAATTTCCTGTCTGGAATCCAATTCTGTTCCTTATCTAAAGTTAATTTATTAATCACATCTAGGCTTACATTCACATTGCAGTGAAGTTACTGTGAAAATCCTCCAGTTGCCACACTCCGGTATCTGTTCGGGTACACTGATGGGGAATTTAGTACAGTCAACGCACCTAATCGGTACGTCTTTTGGATTGTGGGAAAAAAACCGGAGCACCCAGAGAAAACCTACGCAGAAACGGGGAGAAAATGCAGACTCCGCACAGACAGTGACTCAAAGTGAGAATCGAACCCTGGTCCCTGCAGTAGTGAGATAGCAGTGCTAACCATCATGCCACCATTCCAATTTCTTGTCTGAAACGCAGTTGTGCTCCTGGTCTGGCTCTCAATTCTATTCCCTGTCCGGAACACAACTCTATCCCCTATCTGATGCATAATTCCAATTTCCAATCTGGGACACAATTGTGTTCCCAGTCTGGCACCCAATTCCAATGTGTTTCTGGTTTGCAATCGGCTCTGACGTTTCCAGTCAGAGTTGGATGCTAATCCCGTTTTGCATGTGAATTAAACTGTTGAAGTACCCACACTCACTGCCCATCATGGTGAACTATTCGAGGCAGGCGATTGCACTCTGTCTGGCTCCAGCAGAGTGAAACACATATATATTTCAGCTGTGCAACATTAGCAGGCAAGACACCAAAGGATTCAGAAGAAATAACTTTGGCCATTTTCATCAAAAGAGCTGGCAGACATTTCACGTGAATACACCTTCATTATTGATATCAAACACTGTAATTGGTATCCCAGGGTACTTAACTGGCAGATGAGACCTTTGATTCTGATGTTGGGCAAAATATTTCTGAGTCTTCTGTAGAGTGAAACTATAAATAGTCTCTTCATAATAATTTAATGGTTTTCATTCTGCTTTGCAGCAGCATTAGAGTTAGCCAAGGAATAGAATGGGGAATTTCCTCTATAAAAAACAATTTTGACTTGCTTATTGAACGGAAGATTTTTTTTCACCCATCAATCCACTCTGTGATGAGAGGAAATTTCCTCCTCAGGATCCCCTATTAAGAAAACCCTGCCCCAAATGCCTGATCTGGATAAACAAAATAATGAACTATAATGTATTTATATACACCATCTTAACATTCATTGGAAATCATAGAATTTCCACAGTGCAGAAGGAAGCCTATGAATCTTACACTACATTTTGCAATCTTATTTCCTTCTTTCTGAACAGTATGTTTTGCCTACATAGCTCACATGAAAAGATACTTTTCACTGTATACTAATACATGTGACAATAATAAATCGAATCAAATCATTTAGTCCATCGAGGCTGCACAGTCCGTTGGATAGTGCTACACGTTACTTGTATGCAAGCACAGCAGCCATTTTGCGCACAGCAAGAGTTGCCCTTGGAAGGCAATTGAAAGTCAATCACATTGCTGTGGATCTAGAGCGACATGCAGGCCAGACTGGGTAAGGATGGCAGATTTCCTTCCCTGAAGGACATTAATGAACCAGATGGCTTTTTTCCGGACAATTGACAATGGTTATCAGTGGATTTTTAATTCATGACATTTTTTATCAAATTCAAATTCCACTACCTGCTGAGGCGGGATTTGAATCCGGCTACCCAGAACATTAGCTGAGTTTCTGGATTAAAGATCTAGAGATAATACCACAAGGCCATCACCTCGTGATAGTATCTAAACTCTTTATGATTTTAACTACCTCATGTCACTACTTTTCTTAGCTTTAATTCTTCACTCGGGGAAGATGAATCCTAGCTCCTAGTCTGTCCATATAACTACCCCCCCCCCCCACCCCTCCCCACCCAATGCCGGAGTTCTACCAGGTCTCAGAATTTGCAAAGGGCGACAGACCACGAGCAACTAAGTTTCTCTCACAGAGAGAGCGGTCAATATTCAACTGGCCCATCATGCCCCTGCTGCATTGTGACCCTCTTACGATTCAATGATTCTATTGAAGCTTTGTGCTCTCTTTACGTCATGTTCCTTCTCCTCGGGATTTCCTCCCAATTCCTCTGAGTGATGGTGACAGGATTGACCTTGTCTGTGGCACATTGTTATTCCTCCTGCCTTCTTTATTTGCAAAGGGGTTTATCCCACCCCTCCAGACATGCCTTTTCAGTCAGACCATTGTTGTGCTTACCATTGCTTGCAAGACATTGCTACTAAATTGGCATCTCTGTTGGCTTTCAGGCGCATTCTCAAATAATTGTGCGCTCCACAGCTGGACTGTGGAAATTTTTGACAATCACACTATTTAAGTGACTCATTAGCAATTTGAAAAGCACTAACAAACTGTTATGTGGATTGGTTACGGCTGATGGTTACATTTTTGATTGGATCAAGCAAAATTGCATTCCTGCAAATTGTCCATTTGAAAAAAAAATTCTTCTCTCAGTTTGTTCATTTTCCAGGGGAAGAAAAGAAAATCTAATTTTTCTCCCGCAGAACATTAGCCCCGTAATGTGAATGGAATTTAGGTCACATTTTTATGCGATTGTTCTAATTCAGCAGTGAATCTTTATTACCAGTAGCTTTGAATGAATTTGATCAGCCACAGGGTATTGTTGTCTCTTCTCACTCAATGGAGTGAAAAGAACTTGCATGTGTGTCGCACTTTTTAACATCTTTGTGATGTCCAAAGTGCTCCATGGCTAATGGATTACTGCCACTTGTTATGGTGGGAAAAGCACAGATTTGACAAAATCGCGCTCCAGGCTAAGAGTGTCACCAATCAAGAGTGAAGATCAAAAGAAATCATCTGCATTCTTTCCACAGTTTCTCAATATGCAACCGAGGCCATTTTGGTCCTATCTTCTATTTTCTTTCTTTCTCTCTCTCTCTCTTCCTGAGGAAACCACGAACAAGCGATTCTTTTTGATGTCTGAACAGATTGTGTCAGTTGCTGAAGGCAAGTGTCTAAATTAAGTGGGAAAGAAAGCTTTGCAATTCTGTGCCGCTCTTCAAATTCTGGTTAGGTGCATTGACCTGAACAGCCGCCAGAGTGAAGTGACTGGGGGAATTTTACAGCAATTCCATTGCAGTGTCAATGAAAGTATTACTTGTGATTAATAATTTTTTTTTTACTTTACACAGAAGCCTCGGTATCACAGAATTGTTGCAGGGGCAGAAAGAAGCCATTCAGCCCATTAGGTCTAAATCTGTGCCCTAAACGATTTGCTTTGATTTGATTTATTGTCACATGTATACAGTGAAAGGTATTGTTTCTTGCATGTTATACAGACAAAACATACCGTTCATAGATAAGGAAATGAGAGAGTGCAGAATGTAGTATCATAGTCATAGCTAGGGTGTAGAGAAAGATCAACTTAGTGCAGGGTAAATCCATTCAAAAGCCTGACAGCAGCAGGGAAGAAGCTGTTCTTGACCCAGTTGGCACGTGATCTCAGACGTTTGTATCTTTTTCGTGAAGGAAGAAGGTGAAAGAGAGAATACCCAGTGTGCGTGGGGTCCTTAATTATGCTGGCTGTTCTGCTGAGGCAGCGGGAAGTGTAACAGAGCCAATGGATGGGAAGCAGGTTTGTGTGATAGGTTGGGCTACATTCATGACCTTTTGTAGATCCTTGTGGTCTTAGGCAGAGCAGAAGCCATGCCAAGACAAAGCCATAGCATGGTGCCAATCTCTTGCTTTTTAGCCCTGTGCTCCTGTACTTTGCTTCTATCCAAGTAGAAACAGGAGAGGAGAGGTCCTCCTATTAGAAACAGGAGAGGAGAGGTCACCCTGTTGGGAGTCTTTTACAGACCTCCTAATAGTTCTAGAGAGGTTGAGGAAAGGATGGCGAAGTCAATTCTGATTAGGAGTGAAAGTAGTAGGGTAATTGTGATGGGGGACTTTAACTTTGCTAATATTGATTGGAATAGCTATAGCTCTAGCTCGTTAGAGGGGTCAGTTTTCGTAAAGAGTGTGCAGGAAGGTTTTTTGACTCAGTATGTAGATAGGCCAACTAGAGGTGAGGCTACATTGGATTTGGTGCTGGGCAATGAGCCAGACCAGGTGTTAGGCTTGGAAGTTAGTGAACATTTTGGTGATAGTGACCACAATTCGGTTACGTTCACCTTAGTGATGGATAGGGATAGGATGAAGCTGGGGGCAGTAGGTATAGCTGGGGGAAGGGTAATTATGAGGCCATCAGGAGAGAATTAGGGTGCATAGATTGGACTAGGAAACTACAGGGACTGGGAACATCTGGAATGTGGTGATTATTCAAGGAGCAGCTGCTGCGAGTCCTTGATAAGTATGTCCCTGTCAGGCAGGGAGGAAATGGACGAGTAAGAGAGCCCTGGTGTACGAAAAGAGTTGATTTGCTGGTTAAGAAGAAAAAGAGGCTTATGTCAGGATGAGGCTTGAGGGCTCAGGTAGTGCAATGGATAGCTATAGATTAGCTAGGAAGGAGGTAAAAAGTGAATTGAGGAGAGCTAGGAGGGGACACGAGAAGATGTTGGCTGATAGGATTAAGGAGAATCCTAAAGCTTTCTTTCGATATGTTAAGAATAGAAGATTGGTTAGGGCAAGATTAGGGCCAGTCATAGACAGCAGTGGGAAGTTGTGCGTGGAGCCTGAAGAGATTGGTGAGGCACTGAATAAATATTTCTCTTCGGTATTCACGCAGAGTGCTGGAAATGTAGCTATGGAGAACACTGAGGTACAGGGTTGCAAATTGGGAGGTATTGTAGTAGATAGGGAGGATGTGCTAGAAATTCTCGAGGGTTTGAAGTTGGATAAGTCCCCTGGGCCGGACGGGATTTACCCTAGGATTCTCTGGGAGGCAAGAGAGGAGATTGCAGAGCCTCTGGCTCTGATCTTCAGGTCGTCGTTGGTTACGGGTGTGGTTCCGGAGGACTGGAGGATAGCGAATGTGGTCCCATTGTTCAAGAAGGGGAAGAGAGACCTTCCAGGGAATTATAGGCCAGTGAGTCTTACTTCTGTTGTGGGCAAAGTATTGGAGAGAATTATTAGGGATAGGATTTATAGTTATTTAGAGAGAAATGAATTGATTGGGGATAGTCAGCATGGTTTCGTGAAGGGTAGGTCATGCCTTACTAACCTCATTGAGTTTTTTGAGAAAGTGACCAGAGAGGTGGATGGGGGTAAGGCGGTTGATGTAGTATATATGGACTTTAGTAAGGCGTTTGATAAGGTGGCCCATGGAAGACTTCTACAGAAAATGCAGATGTGTGGAATAGAGGGTGATTTAGCTAATTGGATTAGAAATTGGCTGGCAGATAGAAGACAGAGGGTGGTGGTTGATGGGAGATTTTCTTCGTGGAGTTCGGTGACGAGTGGTGTGCCTCAGGGGTCTGTTTTGGGGCCCCTGCTGTTTGTAATTTTTATAAATGATCTGGATGAGGGTATTGAGGGATGGATCAGTAAATTTGCAGATGATACTAAAGTTGGTGGTGTGGTAGATAGTGAAGAGGGGTGGTTTAGTTTACAGAGTGACTTGGACAAGTTGCAGAGCTGGGCCGAGAGGTGGCAAATGGAGTTTAATGTGGAAAAGTGTGAGTAATGCACTTTGGCAGGAACAATAAATGTGTAGAGTATAGGGCTAATGGTAGGGCTCTTAATAGTGTTGAGGAAAAGAAGGATCTTGGTGTATGTGTCAATAGATCCCTGAAAGTAGGCAGTCAAGTGGATACAGTTGTTAAGAAGGCTATGGAGTCTTAGCTTTTATTGGTGGGGGATTGAATTTAGGAGCCGCAGCATCATGTTGCAACTGTACAAAACTCTAGTGCGGCCGCACTTGGAGTATTGTGTGCAGTTCTGGTCCCCACATTATAAGAAAGATGTGGAGGCATTGGAGAGGGTACAGAGGAGGTTTACCAGGATGTTGCCTGGTATGGAGGGCAGGTCTTATGAAGAGAGGCTGAGGGATTTGAGGTTGTTTTCGTTAGAAAGGAGGCGGCTAGGGGGGATCTTATTGAAACATATAAGATAATTAGAGGTTTGGATAGGGTGGACAGTGATAGCCTTTTTCCTAGGATGGAGAAAGCTAGCACGAGGGGACACAACTTTAAATTAAGGGTATGAGTTATAGGACGGATATCAGAGGTAGGTTCTTTACTCAAAGAGTGATTAGGGAGTGGAATGCCCTGCCTGCAGCTGTTGTAGATGCGCCAAGTTTGGTGGCGTTTAAGAGGTTAGTTGATAAGTATATGGCTGAGAAGGGAATGGTTTAGTTAGGAGGGGCATTGCTTTTTATTTTGGTCGGCACAACATCGAAGGCCGAAGGGCCTGTTCTGTGCTGTATTGTTCTATGTTCTAGAGGCAATGGCCTAGTGGTATTATTATTTGACTATTAATCCAGAAACTCTGTTAATGTTCTGGGAACCCACCATGGCAGATGGTGGGATTTGAAATTCAGTTAAAAAAATCTGGAATTAAAAATCAACTGATGACCATGAAACCATTGTCGATTGTCGGAAAAACCCATCTGGTTCACTAATTCCTTCTAGGGAAGGAAATCTGCCTTATCTGGTCTGGAATACATGTGACTCCGTAATGTGATTGACTTTCTAATGCCCTCTGAAATAGCCTAACAAGTCACTCTGTTCAAGGACAACTAGGGATGGGCAATAAATGCTGGCCAGCAAGTCATGCCTGTGTCCTCTGAATGAATAAAAAATAATCAGCCCTCCTGAATGCCTCACTTGAAGCTGACTTCACCACACTTCAAGGCAGTGCACTGCACACCCTAACCACTCACTGTGTGAAAAAAAGCACTTTGCAGTCAATGAAGTACTTACGAAATGCAGTTGCTATTGCAAAACAGCAACCAATTTATGCACAGCAAGATCTCAAAAATAACAATGAGGAGATAATCCGGGAATATACTTGAGGGATAGATATTGGCCCGGACACCATGGAGAATTCCAGAGGCTGAATTGAATTTGACATCAGAGCTGGAAATTGTAGGCCAGGATTCTCCCAAAAAGATTCCAAGCCCCCGAGTCGTATGATAACAGGGAGCAGCTCACATCAATTTTTTTTAGTGCGATTTTCAGACTAAATCGCCCACACTCTGAGCAGTGGAGAGAGCCCTCACGGAATTCCCATTGAAAAATGCTGAGCAGGACAATTTTCCCGCTGGAAAGATCAGCAGCGTAGCGCTGAGTGGTCCACTGCGCAAGTGTCAATCTATCAACCCCCGCCCCCAGTGATAGTCCCGACCCCTACCCCCCATCCTCACTGGCAACCCCAACTCCTACTCACCATGTCATGTGATGACCAGCCTCGATATCCTCTTCTTTTCCCCTGCCTCCAATCTTCTGGCAGAGTGGCAGTGGGACTCCCCACACCCACCAATTACTCCTCCAATAGGCCCTTCCCCAATTAGCCCTGCCACCAATCAACTCCACCATCTTACAATTGCCTGATGCTGATTGGAAAGTGCTAAAGTGCCCTTTGAGCAGTGCCATGGGGACCAGGCTGGCACTGCTCAGAGGGCACCCCTCTTTACCCCTGACCTTATTGGGTGGCCTCAATAGCCTCTCCGTTCCAGTTGGGTTGGGCCACTTGTTCCCCATTAGTGGGGAGCAGCTGTAAACCCTGCTGGAATGAACCACTCCAAGCCGGGGGTGGGGGGGGTTGGGGGGGGGGGGTGATGCTAACTTTGCGCCCATTAAAAAGATGCAAAAACGATTAGAATATTGAAATCAACTCTGTGCCCACTTCTGGCGGGAAGGTGATTGCTCTGAAGATCGTGGGCTGGAAGGTATTGTGGAGTCCAGCGGGAAGCCCACGAAACAGCCTCCCAGCCACTACACTGCTTCAGCATCACCCCCATGACCTCCGAATACACTGCACCACTTTGTTTATTTATTAGAGTCACAATAGGCTTCATTAACACTGCATTGAAGTTACTGTGAAAATCCCTAGTCGCCACACCCTACCGCCTGTTCGGGTGCACTAAGGAAGAATTTGGCATGGCTAACCCACCTAACTAGTATGCCTTTCAGACTGTGGGAGGAAACAGAAGCATGCTGGGGAAACCCACACAGAAATGGGGAGAACGTGCAAACTCCACACAGACAGTGAGCCAAGCCAGGAATCAAACTGGGGCCCTGACGCTGTGAGGCAGCATTGCTAACCAATTTGTAATCATTTGCTCCTATTTGTGTTCAATATTACTATAGTGTTCATTTCCCTCTGGTGTGCAGTTTAAGTTTAATGATTAGTGTTACAAATAGGTTCTATTAACAGTGCAACAAAGTTATTGTGAAAATCCTGCAGTGCCACACTCCAGCGCCTGTTCGGGTACACTGAGGGTGAACTTAGTATGACCAATGCGCCTCACCAGCTTGTTTTTCGGACTGTGGGAGGAAGCCGGAGCATCTGGAGAAAACCCACGCAGACACAGGGTGAACGTGCAGACTCTGCACAGACAGTGATCCAAGTCTGGAATTGAACCCGGATCCCTGCCGCTTTGAGGCAGCAGTGCTAACTACAGTGCCATTGTACTGTCTATTTACCTTCTGGAGTGTAAGTCAGAAATTCAGAGGAAATTTCAGGGTTAACATTGCTTTGGATCTGGAGTCACATATGGGCCAGAGCAGTGTAAGAATGGCAGATGGGTTTTTAATGATAATTGACAATGGTTTTCAGATCATCATTAGACTCTTAATTCCAGATTATTTTATTGAATATAAAATTTCATCATCTGCTGTGATGGGATTTGAACTTGGATCTTAGAATCACAGAATCCTACAGTGCAGAAGGGGACCATTCAGCCCATCAAGTACGCACTGACCATAATCCCATTCAGGCTCTATCTTCATAACTGCATGCATTTATCATAGCTAGTCCCTCTGACATGAGGAACAATTATAACATGGCCAATCCACCTAACCCACAGATCTTTGAACTCAAAGAAAATCCAGAGGGTGGTTAGGGAGTGGAATGCCCTGCCTGCGGCAGTTGTAGATGCGCTAAGTTTGGTGGCGTTTAAGAGGTTAGTTGATAAGTTTATGGAAGAGAAGGGAATGGTTTAGTTTGGAGGGTCATTGCTTTTTTCATAATTGGTCGGTGCAACATCGAAGGCCGAAGGGCCTGTTCTGCGCTGTAATGTTCTATATTCTATGTTCTATGTTCTATGTCCTATGTTCTATGTTCCTGCAGATACAGGGAGAATGTGCAAACTCCACCCAGACAGTGACCCAAGCCAGTTAATGATCTCTGGGTTGCTGGTGCTGTGAGGTGGCAATGCTAACCACTGTCCCATTGTGCCACCACCATGTGCCCCCAGAGCATTTCCCTGGTTCTTTGGATTACTAGCCCAGTGACAAAACCATGACGCCATCGCTTCCCTCTATTTGACAAAAGAATTGTTAAAATCTCTGGAGGTTCTTACATCTCCATTCTTCTGACTCAGAGAAGAGTGTAGCTCACTGAGTCAAAGACTGATTTGTACCATCTATGGCTGGATGGATGTTAGTCAGATGGTGAGAGCTGAAAGCTGGTATCGGTATTGTAGTTACATCGGTTGAACACTCTTTGAATTAATCTAAAAGGCCAGGAAGTATGATCACTTCTCACCACTTCAGCAAAGCAGCCAACATAATTAAGATCCTCACACAGCCCGGACATTCTCTCTTCCACTTTCTTCCATTGGGAAAAAGATACAAAAATCTGAGGCACACAGCAACTGACTCAAGAACAGCTCCTTCCCTGTTGCCATCAGACCTTTGAATGGACCTACGTTAATCTTTCTCTACCCAAGCTATGACTGTAACATTACATTCTGTACCGCCTCATTTCCTTCTGTAGGAACATTATGTTTTGTCTGCATGTTAGAAACAATTTTTTTACTGTATGTTAATAGTGTGACAATAATAAATCAAATCAAATCAACAGAATTGACACCCTCTCAGCTAATTAGAGCAGCTGAAAAAGTAACAGTACAAAATAGGGATAATAAGGCAGTGCAGGGAGGCGGGGGGAAGTGGGAGGTGGGAGGAAGGGAGGCGGTAAGGTGGGGGTATGTGGGGGCGTAATTTCAGCCCTTTTGCCTGATTTCACACAGGGTAAAGGGATAAAATCTACACTGAAAGATGTTTAAACTGCTGGCAATAGGTAAGGGTTAAAATCCTGGACAAATGTCAAGCCTCTGGTGGTTCAATCCATTGATATAAATGGGAACAATCGCTTTATTACTCAAGAAGTTCGATATCAACCAGGACAAAGCAGCCCAGCGGATTGTTACTTCTTCCACAAACATTCACTCCCTCCATCACTGATCCACAGTGGCAGCAGTGTGTACTATCTACAAGATGCACTGCAGCAACTCACCAAGGTTCTTAAGGCAACACCCTCCAAACTCACGACCTCTATCATCTAGAAGGACAAGGTCATAGATACCTTGGAACACCATCACCTGGAGGTTCTCCTCCAAGGTACTCAGCATCCTGACTTGGAAATACATTGGTGTTCCTTCATTATTTCTGGGTCAAAATTCTGGAATTCTCTCCCTAACAGCATTGTGAGTGTACCTACATATCATGGGCTGCAACAGTTCAGGAAGGCTGCACCCCACCATTTACTAAAGGGCAACTAGGGATGGGGAGAAAGCAGGATTAGGCAATTGAGTTGGACGATGAGCCATGATCCTGGTTCAATGACAGAGCAGGCTCGAAGGGCCAAATGGCCTCCTCCTGTTCCATATTCCTATGTTTCTATGAGCCTTAATAAGTGGTGGCCTAGCCAGCGATGCCCACATCTTGCAAATGATATGTTAAAATAATTGAAAGAGTGTGTGCAAAGGACTTCAGCAAAACATTAGAAGATTTACCTGAAAAGGTCAGTCCACCCATCAAATCTATTCCTTCCGTAGGCACGGACTGAGTTCCTCCGACTCCTTAAACATGGATCCACCTGAATTTTACAGAATCTAACTAATCCCCCAAATGGATTCCATTTTTCCCACCCATGGTTTCCCTTGTTTAAATTAATTCTTATGCAAATCAAACACCCGTGTTGGTGCATTTGTAACTAATATCACCCAGCATGAGTCCAATCTATTAATGTTTGAAGTAGGTGAAAAATTAAGTAGGATGTTAGGGAAACTAAATGAAAAAGCTTTGAGGAAAATCACTAATCATCCAAGTCACACTGGGTTGAAAGAAAGCTCTATCTATGTATTGTGATCTGTATTTATTCTTGCTAATGAGATGGAGAGCAGTCTAGCATCTCTCCAGCATTGTGGAATCTTTGCCAAGCAATTCTGTATGAACACTTAAACTCAACCATGAAAAATATTGGCAGACGAGATGGTTTCAAACACAGCAGGTTTAAGATAAGCTTAAGACAGTTCTTTATTAGACAAGACATTCAGGAAGAAAAGTATTGTACTACATGATGGCTTTACAACCCGGTAACATTTAATTTTTGCTATAGGGAATTGTTAGCCTGAATTAATTGTTCAGATAAGCGTACTTAACTTTGTCAATTTAATGTCACTGTATTAAAATTGCAAATTGGAATCTTTCAATTCTGTTCCCTACTTCCAACCTAAGATCTTGATGGCGTGGATTTAGAGTATTACAGTGTTCTTATCTCATAGTATCCTGCAGTGCAGAAGGAGGCAATTCAGCCCTTTGAGTGTGCACTGACCATAATCCCACCCAGATCCTCGTAACCCCATGCATTTATCCTAGTTAGTCCTCTTGACACTTAGTGACAATTTAGTATGACCAATCCACCTAACTTGTGCATCTTTTCACTGTGGGAGAAAACCAAGCACCCGGAGGAAACCCACACAGACATGGGGAGAATGTGCAAACTCCGCACAGAGTGACGCAAGCTGGGATTTGAACCCTGGTCCCTGGCATTGTGAGGCAGCAGTGTTACCACCGTACTACCAACTGGTGTTGAGAAGGTGGTGAACTTGTGGAATTTGCTGCCCAATAGAATGGTGAAGTCTGAATCATTGAATGGTTTCAAGGAGATAAACATGAGTTAAAGAGATATGGGAACAGATGGATTTAAGAACAAGGAATCATCCACCATGACCTCACCGAATCTGGGGAGGCATGGTGGCACAATGGTTAACATTGCCCTCTCACAGCGCCAGGAATCCGGGTTCGATTCCCGGCTTAGGTCACCGTCTGTGTAGAGTTTGTATATTCCCCCCATGTCTGCATGGGTTTCCTCTAGGTGCTCTGGTTTCCTCCTACTATCCAAAAATGTGCCGATTAGGTGGCTTGGACGTGCAAAATTGTGCCTTTATGTCAGGGGGACTAGCTAGGGTGGTGATAGGGCCTGGGTGGGATTGTGGTCAGTGCAGACTTTATGGGCCAAATGACCTCCTTCTGCACTGTAGGGATTCTATTCTATGAATGGTGGAGCAGACTGAATTTGTCTACTTCTGCACATAATTCCTATGTTCCGATGAGCCTATTTTCAAAGAAACCTGATGAATGTACGGTAGAACCATCTGCAAAGTGATTCCTCCAACATTACCGATCCCCTTCCCTCTCTTCTCACCTTCGCACCCCCCCCCCCCCCCCCCCCCCCCCCCACCTCCCCCACCCCACCCCTCATCTCCAGAAAAAACAATCTTGTCTACCAAGATGTCTTGACAGGACTGAGGTAAGGGAGAAAAGCTGACAGCGATAGCTTTATTGATTCATTGCTGGCAAGGGGAATAAGCATTGTGCATTCCTATCTTTTTGACACAACTCCGTGGCTTGCTGGTTCATTTCAGAAAGCAGTTAACATAGAAACATAGAAGAAAGGAGCAGGAGGAGGCCATTTGGCCCTTTGAACCTGCTCCGCCATTCATCATAAGCATGGCTGATCATCCAACTCAGTAGCCTAATCCTGCTTTCTCTCCTTTGACCCCATTCAAGTGCTATATCGAGCCACCTCTTGAATATACTCAATCTTTTGGCATCAACTACTTCCTGTGGTAATAAATTCCACAGGCTCTTTGGGTGAAGAAATGTCTCCTCATCTCCTTCTTAAATGATCTACCCGGAATCCTTGAATTAAAAATCACATATTGGCCAGACTGGTTTCTTACCACAATAGCAGTAGCTTTGATTTGTTATGAAGAATATCAATGATAAAATAGCAGTGATTTCTCAGAGCTACAAATAGAATCATTGACGTTTACAGCATGGAAACAGCTGTTTGACCCAACTTGTCTATGCCACCCCTTTTCTTTAGCCACTAAGCTAGTCCCAATTGCCCACAATTGGCCCATATCCCTCTATACTCATCTTACCCATGTAACTATCTAAATGCTTTTTCAAAAACAAAATTGTACCTGCCTCTGGTAGGTTGTTCCAGACACTGATCCATCCTCTGAGTGAAACAATTGCCCCTCAGGACACTTCTGTATCTCTCCCCCTTTACCTTAAACTTATGCCCCCTAGTTTTAGATTCCTCCATCTTTGTGGGGGAGCTGACTGCTTTCTTTTCATTCAGTCAAGGGATGAATTGCCCGTTCTTAAGAGCCCTTGGAAAAGTGATGGAGAGCCGCTTATAATGTAGATATTCCTGCAGTGCTGTTAGGAGTTCCAGGATTTTGATCTAACGACAAAGAAGGAACAGTGATACTGCTATAAGTCAGGGTGGTGTGTGACTTTGTGGGGAATTTGCGGGTGGTGGTGTTCTCAAGCATCTGTTGCCCTTATTCTTCTAGATGGTCAAGGTTTAAATAAGGAAGGTAGAGATGGGATTTCTAGTCCCACCAATGGCAGGCATTGTCAAAAAAATCCCAGCCATACTGTCAAAAGAACCTTGATGGATTACTACAGTGTATCTTATATATGGTGCACTCGGCTCCTGATGTGTATTGGTGCAGGATGAAGTGAATGTTTAGGATGATGGATGGGGTGCCAATCAATGTCCTGCATGGTGTTGTGCTTCTTGAGTGTTGTTGGAGTTGCACTCATCCAGTCAAGTGAAGAATATTTCATTACGCTCCGAACTTGTGCTTTGTAAATGGTGGGTAGGCTTTGGAGGAGTTGGAAGATGACTTATTCACTGCAGGATTCCTAGCCTTTGTCCTGCTTTTGTCCAGTTCAGTTTCAGCGTGCACAGCAACACACACATGCAAACATGCATGACCCTCTGTGTGCTTCATGCATCATTATCGTTTGCTCCACTCTGCACAACATCGTCTAGCAGCAAGGGGATCAACTGGAGTAGGAGGAGAAGGAGGAAGAGAAGGAGGGGGGCGCGGCAAGAGGCAAGGTGGAAATCCCGCCATTTGAAGAGCCGGAGGAAAGAGGGCAGGCGATGTCCAGCAGGGAAGGGCAGCGAGGAACGCCTTGATTGAAGCCTGCTTTACCCAGCTTAATCCTACTCCTATTTCCTATGTTTCTATGTTTCGACATCATGTAACTGCAGCTTTGAAATCTACCTCCCCCTCCCTCTTGCTCTGGTACACGATGTTCCTCCAAACTGCTGTGCAGTGAGGGGGCTGCAACCGACATACATGAACCACACCCCAGGAGCAAGTGCAGCTGCTATTCCCCCTCCAAACCGACCTCACTAAAGGTCCTCTAGTGACCCAACTGCGTTTACACAGCAGTCGGTGGTTCCCTGCAAGCTGCCTACACGTGCAGGCATGAAGCAACCCAGAAAGTTCCCTTGAAGATACCACTCATGACACTAGCTATTTATTCCAAATCTGTTGAATAAATTAATTCTGTTTATATTCCCCACAGCTGCTGTGCTGTGATTTGAACTCATGTTTCTGGATCATTAGTCCAGAGCCTCTGGATTACCAGTCCAGTCACATAATAACCTTGTAGAAATTGGTGTAGGGGAGCGTATTGCTTATGCTGCTGGGCTCAGGATTCAGCGATAGTTGGCCCAAAGGATGGTATGTGTGACTGTACTCAAGAATATAATTGAATGGCTGGAGTGCTTTGAGGTATCCCGGGGGCATGAAATATAAATGTTACTCGTTGCTTTTCTTTTAAACTTCGACAAGAGGTCTGCTTTGTGAATCAATCATGGTGCTGATTCTAAAATGGATTTCATGCAGAAAGGAAAATAACTCTGCAATGTGTTTCAGCAACCAGTTTGGAGGAACATCATGTACCAGAGCAAGAGGGAGGGGGAGGTAGATCTCAAAGCTGCAGTTACATGATGTCGAAACATAGAAACATCGGAAATTGGAGTAGGATTAAGCCATTCAACCCTCTGAGCCTGCTCCACTATTCATTTTGATCATGGCTCATCATCAAATTCAGTTTCTTCCCCATATCCCTTGATCCCTTTAGCCCCAAGAGCTATATCTAATTTCTTCTTGAAATCACACTTTTTGGACTCAACTACTTTCTGTTTGTAAGATGCAGCAAATCCATCATTCGGATGAACTTCATAGGATAGATTTCAGTATCATAGAATCCCTACAGTGCAGAAGGAGGCCGTTAAGCCCTTCGAGTCTGCGCCGATCCCACCCAGCCCCTATCCCCATAACCCCATGCATTTTACGCTAGCTAGTCCCCCTGACACTCAGGGGTAATTTAGCATGGTCAATCCATATAACCCCCACATTTTTGGACTGTGGGTGGAAACCGGGGGAAACCCACGCAGATATGGGCAGAATGTGCAAACTCCACACAGATGGCCCGAGCTGGGAATCAAACCTGGATCTCTAGTGCTGCGAGGCAGCAGTGCTAGCCACTGTGCTATCATGTCTAGTTACATGGATATTATATTAAACCTGATACGGCATGGCCAATTTCAAGTGGAATAACGGACATTTTAAAGACAGTATTATTTTAAAAGATTATATTCAAGCAAAATGGTTGCAAACCAGACATCGGAATATACAACAGCACCAGACCAGCTAAGGAGTGAGTAAAGGGGGCCATGAGTTGTGGCAAAGCTCCTGACAAGATTATATAGAGGGGTGTCGATAGCCCTGACCAACTACAGGAAAGACAATGGAAATGGGAATGGGTTTTACCTCAGTTATAATGAATAATGCCTCCACTAATGGGAAAACATTTAACAGTTCCAGGAAACCACTTTGGGATACTTAGCAGCCTACCAGATACCTTATTAAACAGTTAGGGCTCTTTGTTGTTGAAACCGATCAAATCAGTTTCATCCTGTAAATTCTCTGCACCCCATTGTCCTGTAACTGACCGATGGGAGGAATCAGTCAATTTGATGAAGGGAACGCCTTTTAAAAAAATATTGAACTTTGGCCAAGAGGACACACAAGAGGAGAAGTGGTTGACCTTTCAACAATTAATTCGGCTAGCCTTTTGGTTAAGATTAAGCGTAATATCAACATGCTGTGCTTGCTTGAAGTCATTAGGTTACATTTCGGCTTCATTTCAAACAATTTTTAAAAGTGGCGTCTTGACCTTTTGGCTAAGATGAGATCAAGCCTTGGAGGAGGTGCTATGCCTACTCCAATCATGTAGATCAAGCCCGAGACAGGAGATGAGAACCCTGTCTTGTCAGCTTGGATTGGGAATGCATCAACTTGTTGAGACTCTGAATTGGACTTGATTTGAGTGAATTGGAATAAAAACAAAAGAAAACTCGGCACGGGGTTCTGTGAAGACCAGTGCAGGAGAGTTGTGTGACATTGGGAAGGAATGAATTCAGGTGTCCAGTCAGACAATTGCTTTGTGACAGAGGAAAGAACAAGGAAGGTCCAGCAACAAGGCGAGACATCAACTATTTTCACAGCAGCGGCAAGGACCTTTAGTTTTAAAATGATCCAAAGAGTGGTGAGAATATTCTCTCAGTCTTTAGAAATTCCCCCATTAGATAAAAGTTGAGGGAGAGGGTCTAAGATTCTTGTCATTTTCGTATAAATCGTGTAATGCTAAGAATTTACGTTGTGCCATTAGAGTTTCCTTTACCTTCCATAATATTGTAGTGTCTGTGTTTTACTGACTGAGTTTGGTTGGAGTTATTCTTGAACAAACTTTTAAGTTAACTTTGACTAGTCTGTGTATCTCTCTCTCTCTCTCTCATCATCCATCTTAGTGAGTCACTAAAATCCAGAACATAATTCCAGAGTACAGAAATATAAAGGAGTCGAGTGCTTCGAAACTGTTCAAGGAATTTATTCCTGGTCAGGAATAAACAATGGTCTCTCTCTCTTACCCTCTAGTGAAGCTGTTCCAGTGTGGCACTTCTGTGTTGTATTTTACTACCTACAAGGAAGAGAGACACATGGTGGGCAGCTATGGTAACTTGTGTGGCGTAAGGTTGATCCCACTGGTCAGAAATAAACAGTGAGTCTTTCTCCCTCTCTCTTGTGAAGCCGTCCTAGTGTGACTCTCCCGGGTTGTGGGTTGAACACGTGCAGAAGAAGGACACCCTGTTATCAATGGCATCCGAGACTTGTCAGCGCAGAATAGAAGGGCCTTTCCATGTGGTAGTGAATTCCACCCATTGCCACACTCTGGGATGGAAAAGATAACAAGATCTGAGAACCAACAAACAAAGCTGTGAGAGAACAGAATTCTGGACATGGACAAGGGTTTGGAAAGGAAATTTCTCTGTTCTCCAATTAGCTCTTGGGTTTTACTTTGGGTTGGATTTTCTGGTCTCTCCATAAAGGAGCTGAGCGCTTCAAAACTGCTCACTCAAGCGGGTGTATTGGTCAGGAATAAACAGTGACCTCTCTCTCTTACTCTCTAGTCAGCCCTACCAAAGGCGATCCTCCCCCACTGTGATAGGTTCCTTGGCAGGTGAGCCAAGAAAAAGACCATAGAATTTTGCTGACAGTCTACTGCAAACGACCTCCCCCACTGAAAAAAACACACTACAGGGAGAGTCAGAAAATCCCAGCCTCTGAGTTCTCATTTCTTCTCCATGTAAATTACAAGGCTCTCATAAGAGTCGGAGCAGGATTCTTGAGAACAGTTTCTTGAATCTAATTCATCTTTGAGACCAATCAAGGCTGAGCTGACCTTTCTGAACTCCACTTTCACTTGCTTTTCTGAGAAGCCAAAAAACTGTCCATTTCAGCCTGACATAGATTCAACACTGGAGCATCTGCAACGCTGTGGCTTAAAGAATTCCAAACGATTTACAACCCTTTGAATGAAGAAATTGCTCTTCTCAGCCCTAAATGATCATCTGCTTCTTCTGAGAATGTTTTTAAAGTTTTTAAAAAGTTTTAAAGTTTATTTATTCTCATCACTAGTGGGCTTACATTAACACTGCAATCAAGTTACTGTGAAAATCCCCCAGTTGCCACACTCTAGCACCTGTTGGGGTACACTGACAGAGAATTTTGCATGGCCAATGCACTTAACCAGCACGCCTTTTTGACTGTGGGAGGAAACCGGAGCACCCGGAGAAAACCCATACAGATATGGGGAGAATGTGTAAACTCTGTGATCCAAGCTGAGTTTCAAACTAGGATCCATGGCTTTATGAGGCAGCGATGCTAATCATTTGATTTGATTTGATTTATTATTGTCACAAGGATCAGTATACAGTGAAAAGTATTGTTTTTTGCACACTATACGGACAAGGCATACCGTTCATAGAGAAGGAAAGGAGACAGTGCAGAACGTAGTGTTACAGTCATAGCTGGGGGGGAGAGAAAGATAAACCTAATATAAGGTAGGTCCATTCATAAGTCTGATGGCAACAGGGAAGAAGCCATTCTTGAGTCGATTGGTATGTGACCTCAGACTTTTGTATTTCCTTCCTGACGGAAAAATCTGGAAGAGAGAATGTGTAGGATCCTTAATTATGCTGGCTGCTTTGCCAAGGCAGTGGGAAATGTAGACGGAGTCAATGGATGGGAAGCTGGTTTGCGTGATGGATTGCGCTACATTCATGACCTTTTGTAGATCCTTGCCACCTTGGGCAGAATAGGAGCCATACCAAGCTGTGATATAACCAGAAAGAATGTATCTGTAAAAGTTTGGTGAGGGTACACTGTGCTCCACTGTACCACGCTGCCACCATGCCAAATGTACCTTTGTATTTTAGATTCTGCAGCCAGGATATCTCTGATTCTATGTTGTCAACCCCTGCAGAATCTTGGATTTTGTTTCACTCTCATGAACAGGAAGAAAATGCCACACATTGGGTGGAATTTTATCATGATGTGGAAGTGCCGGCGTTGGACTGGGGTAAACATAGTAAGAAGTCTGACAACACCAGATTTAAGTCCAACTGATTTATTTGATAGTAAGTTCACAAGCTTTTGGGGTTTGCTCCCTCGTCAGACAAGTGGAGAGTTCTGGCCTCAGACAGAGCATATAACAGCACAGACAGTTTACAGATTACTGATTACATCTAACCTTCTATTCAAGTTTTTAAAGTGGCCAACAATGTGAGTGGAAGGAGCATTAAGATTAAAGAGATGTGTACTGTCTCCAGACAGGACAGTGAGTGAGTTTAGTATCTCTTTAACCTGTTTAGCATCTCTTTAACCTGGGCTTAATGCTCCTTCCACTCACATTGTTGGCCACTTTAAGACTTGAATAGCAGGGTAGGTGTAAAGATTTGCATTCTAATCAGTAATCTGTAAACTGTCTGTGCTGTTATATGCTCTGTCTGAGGCCAGAACTCTCCATTTGCCTGATGAAGGAGGAAACCCAGAAAGCTTGTGAGTTTACTATGAAATAAATCGGTTGGACTTAAACCTGATGTTGTCAGACTTCTTACTGGAATTTTATTGGCATGTCCACCCAAGATTTGTATGGTCCTATCCAAGGCCAATGGAGGAAGCTGTTCTCCCAGCCTCAGCCGCCCCCAGGATTGGGGCAGGTGTATCGGTAAAATTCCAGCCAATGTATGACAAGGTCAAATGATGAGTTTGTCTTTTCCTGCTGATCATTATCACACGGTGGTATGTCTATTTATGTTAGTATTTCTCAAAAATGTCCCAAAGTGCCTCATGAACAGTGCACTGATTGTTGTTCTGTAAAGAATATGCAATGACCATTGTTCACAAATTCCCACATAGGATTACATCAGATATACGGTGCCAAACAATTCCTCCAGCTCAACTCGTCCCTTCCAAAGTTTCTGTTCCACTTGAGCCTCATCCATCCTTCCTCATCTAAGTTGATCATTGTATCCCTCTGTTCCTTTCGCCCTCTCTAATGCTTGCCTAATTTTTCATTCAATGTGTTTATACTATTCCTCCAGCCGCTCCCCATGATTCTGCTTTCCACATTCAGTCTACCCCCTGAATAAAGAAGTCTCTTCAGAATTCTCAATAGGATTTCACAGCGACTCCACCTGCCTTTTAGTGGACATTAGTTGATGGGACAATGCTGGTTAGGATGTTGGGGCAACTCCCTGTCCTTTTCTTGAACGTGTTTGATGTTTGCTTGAACCATTGGCTTTGGACTATTGCCTTTACTAAAGTAGCCAGCGGCATAACTTTGTCAAAATCACTCATTGTATAAATATCATACAATGGATTTTATTTTCTCCTCTAGTACTAAGGCAGCATAAAATGTATTGACAAAGAAATTTTGAAAAAGAAATTTGTAATAATTCTTGTCCTTCTGTAAAGGGAAAAACAACACTTTTATTTACGTGGAAAAGGTTTGCAGTGTGGTTTGCAGCCTCATAGTTGCAGCCAGCTCCCCTCAGAGTGATCCCCCATCTTGCTCCATGATTGGTTCCCCAAGTCATGCGGCACTTACAGGGGTAATTCAGCTAATGTTACAGCTTCCCATTACCAACACCTTTTATTGTGTATCAAAAGAAAACGGAACAACCACAGCTCACAGTCACGTACTCTCCACTTCAAGATCTATAATAACGGACCAGATGGAATTTGATTTGATTTGATTTATTATTGTCACATGTATTATTTCCTGCGCATTACACAGACAAAGCATACCGTTCATAGAGGAGGCAACAAGAGAGTGCAGAATGATGTGTTACTGTCATAGCTAAGGTGTAGAGAAAAATCAACTTAATGCGAGGTAGGTCCATTCAAAAGTCTGACAGCTGTTCTTGAGTCAGTTGATACGTGATCTTAGACTTTTGTACCTTTTTCCCGAAGGAAAAGAATGCAAGTGAGAATGCCTGGGGAGTGTGGGATCCTTAATTATGCTGGCTGCTTTGCTGAGGCAGCGAGAAATGTAGACAGAGTCAATGAATGGGAGGCTGGTTTGAGAATCCCCGCTGACCGCTTCACACTGGGAGAACCTCCACTCCCTCATAAGGCAACTTGTACTCCATGAAACCCATTGATGATTCCCCTGTGGCTGTCATAACACTTATTCTGTAGATCAATTCTTAAAGGGGCAATCACTACAAAGCTTTTAACCAATGCGACCGTATAGTTTCCCATTTTGCAACGCAAGGGATGATAACAAAGACTATATTCCTGGAATAGCAGGACGTAGGGATGGTACGGTGGCACAGTGGTTAGCACTGTTGCCTCACAGGGGCAGGGGCCTAGGTTCAATTCATAGCCTGGGGTCACTATCTGAGATTGTGGAGATTGCATGTTCTGCCCATGTCTGCATGGGTTTCCTCTGGGGGCTCCAGTTTCCTCCCACAATCCAAAGATGTGCTGGCTAGGTGCATTGGCCATATTAAATTCATGTCAAGGGCTTAGCAGGGTAAATAATGGGGTTACAGGGATAGGGCTTGAGTTGGGTCATTGTCGATGCAGGCCCGATGGGCCAAATGGCACCTTGGGCCTGCACTGTGGGGATTCTATGACTGCCGTGTCATAGAACATAGAACATAGAACATTACAGCACAGAACAGGCCCTTCGGCCTTCGATGTTGCGCCGACCAATATAAAAAGCAATGCCCCTCCAAACTAAACCATTCCCTTCTCTTCCATATAATTATCAACTAACCTCTTAAACGCCACCAAACTTGGCGCATCTACAACCGCTGCAGGCAGGGCATTCCACTCCCGAACCACCCACGTGTCAGGAGAGATTAAGTCGTTAAGCATATAGAATTGTAACAGGGTTAGACAGGGTAGATTCAGAGAGAATGATCCCAATGGTGGTAGGGCTCAGAATTAATTTGAGGATAAAATATAAACCTTTTAAAGTTGAGGCAAGGAGAAATTTTTTCACCCAGGGAGTGGTGAATGTGTGGCATTCACTACCACAGGAAGTAGTCAAAAAAAGTTTTCTGATTTCACAAAGGAACTAAAGGGACCAAGTGATTTTGGGGGGGAAGTGGGATCAGGATATTGAATTTGATGATCAGCCTTGATCATAATGAATAGCAGAGCAGGCTCGAAGAGCTGAATGGCCTACACCTGCTTCTAGTTTCTATGTTTCTACATTTTCCATGCTGGGAATAACTACAAAAACACTCCTGGTCTGGGTGGGTTCTAAGATAGTAATGGTGAACATTCGCCCTAATCGAATACACAGAGATGTTATTCATGGCGCTTTCATTTCAGGTTATGGTTCATACAATTACTCAATAGTGACAGCACTTAAACGTAGGTACTGAAACGCTTAGGTTTAAGTAACCATTTGTTATGAAGGTAAGTGACTCTTTGTGCTTCCACAGGATGCATTTCTAACTTTCAGGCAGTGAGCAACCTCATTCTAAACTCAAAGGTGAGCGATTCTGGTAAATAATGGATGCTGCCATTAATTTGGACAAAAGCAGAATCTGTCTGTCTCAATTAACCCCGAAATATATTATTTAAGGATAATACCATGGAACTTTGATAAAACCCATTCAACTCCTTAACATTTAACTCATTACTATTAATAAATCATATGGATTGCATTAATAAACATGGGGAATACTTACAACAGTGATTTAACCAGCCCAGGGATGGATTTGACAGATAATGGATTGAGAAGCAATATCCATGTATCAGTAATTTACTGGAACTCAAGGTGGACGAGAACAATTTATTTGGTATACTTGAATTGGATTGCCAATTGACATATAATGTAGTCCCAGATATATATCTATAATACCATATGATATATATGTAAAATATTGTGCTTGTGATTAGCATAACATTTATAAATGAGCTGCATTGATTACAAACTAGTTAAGTGACAAAACAGAGATGTGATGCATAATAAGATTATTTTAAGTTTAATGGACATGTTTGTTGATAATTGAAAGCTAGATGAGCCATTGGCATGTGTAGTGACAATGGATCATAGTCCCAAATTACTTCTGGACATATTGAACTTCTACATAGGAGATGTATTTTTTTCAAAAAAGGGCATAGAAATAAAAACTGGCTGAGGCTACTTGCTAGATTATTCCATTGTGGAGTATACTTGACTAACTAGTCCAGAGAGAACAATGCTGCACCTTTTTCAGACAGAGACACTTCACAAGAAAAGATGAAATGCAAAAACTGAACTATAATCTCCTGTGGTGATAATAGAGGCTGATTACCATGTCAGCAGAAACGATCTCTTCTGAGTTATATCTCCTGTTGTAAACGTGATGTGTGTTAAAGCCATTTCTGGGTGAAAGACATGCTTGTATTTCTTTCCCCCCTGACAGGAATTACAAGAAGAAGGTTTAAAATCCAATTGACAGCCAATTTGCACCCAGCAAGCTCTCACAAACAAAATGTGACAAGTATTCAATAACTGACTTTTCTAGTGATGTTGTCAATGATAAATATTGGCCAAAATACTGAGGAAAACAGAACTGTTCTTCATCAAATAATACCACAGAATTTTTGGCATCCATTAAAGAGGGCAAATATTACAAAATAGAACTATAAGATCTCTACAGTGCAGAAGGGGCCATTCAGCCCATTGGGTCTACGTGACTGTTTCTGACAGATGCCTTACCCAGGCTCTTTCCTCCCACTCTGTGCCTGTAACTCCACACACTTAATGTAGCCAATCCATTGAACCGGCACATTTTTGGAGTGTGAGGGGAAACTGGAGCACTTGGAAGAAACCGACGCAGACATGGATAGAAATGTCAACTCCACACAGACAGCAACCCAAGGCTGAAATTGAACCCGGGTCCCTGGCACTGTGAGGCAACAGTGCTAACCATTGTGCCACCTTGCCGCCATGTGGCATTTTCGCTTTCAGAAATAACCCTTCCTAGCAAATCATCTCCTTTTTCATCCACTCAGTTGGATCTTCCTGATGACATCTTGTACATTAACATCTGCACACGATATGATAATAAAGCCACACAAAATATCAAATGAGGCAGGAACTTTGCTGTGAAGGTTTTTCTCACCAATCAGTTATTACATTCAACATGAACATCATCCTTGAATAACTTACCAAGGAACACATCCAAAGATTAAATTAAGGAAATTACACCCTCCTGGTATAACTGCAATGTGGAGGCTATTTAGTCACAATCAACTCTTGATCTCATCGGTTATTTGGGATCTGAATACGTGTCATGCTAATAAGCTGCTTGCTTTACGTGGAACTCAGGGACATCTATTTGAGACATTGTTGATCCATAACTTCACCTCATTCTCATACATCCAACTCTTGTCACGGAGGTGACCAGAACAAGTCCTTCAGAGAACTTGATGCTCAACATAGTTTTATTTCTTAACCATGGCTTTAAATTCATTCTATTGGCCATGCTGACCGATACAGTTGTGAATCTCACCCTCCAAAGACCTGTCATTTTCACTCAAATTGTTCTCGAACCTTTTCACTCCGCAGTTTGGTTGATGGGCAAAATAAACTTCACGGGTCTTTTATTCATCTTGTCAATGTGATATAATAGTTACCCATATATCGTTGTCCGATGATGAATCCCTGGAAACTGATAACTTTGCCATCAAGACCTTTTCATATTCTCTACAGACTCATGGGTTCCTGCTGCAATATGAGACATTTTCATTCAATCAAGTCACTACACCAAGCAGTGGCCTGGTGCTATTATTGCTAGACAATTAGTCCAGAATGTCAACTAATATTCAGGGGATCCAGGTTCGAATCCCACCTCGGCAGATGGTGGAATTTGAATTCAATAAAAAAATCTGAAATTAAGAATCTACTGATGACCATGAAACCATTGTCATTTTTGGAAAAACCCATCTGGTTCACTATGACCTGTAGGGAAGGAAATCTGCATCTTTACCTGGTCTTTTCTACTTGTGACTCTAAAGCCACAGCAATTTGGTTGATGCTCAATTGCCCTCTGAAATGACTCAGCAAGCCACTCAGTTCAAGCACAACTAGGGATGGGTAATAAATTCTGGCCAGCTAACGATTCCCATGAATGAATAAAACCAAAAATAGCTATTGGGCTGAATCCATTGCTGGAAGTTGTTTGATTTGGTCCTGCACTTGCCACATTTCTGGTGGTAATATAGTCATTCCGATGACTTTCAAGGATATATTGAGATGCAAGCTATTCTAGATCAGTGTCTGGTTTCTCTTTGATGACATTTGATCTTGGGAAAATCTTCAGGGTGAACTCTTTCTCCTTCCAATTCTTCTCCAATTTTTTTTTCATTAACTTCAAACTTCCTCGCTGCAATGGTATATTCCAACTTTTAGAACACAGAATACAGAAACTCTACATCGCAGAAGGAGCCCATTTGACCCATCAAGTCTGCACTCAGTCCAACCCAGCTTCTATCCCCGTAACCCTATGTATTTACCCTAGCCCGTCCCCCCAACACTAAGGGTCAATTGAGCACGGCCAATCAACATAACTCACACATCTTTGGACTGTGGGAGGAAACCAGAGCACCCAGCAGAAACCCAAGCACACACAGGGAGAACATGCAAACTCCACACAGACAGTGACAAAAGCTGGGAATTGAACACTGGCACTGTGAGGTAGCAGTGATAACCATTGTGCCACTCTGCCATCCTGTCTTCGAAGCAGCATCATAGTTCACCTGTTTCACCGGAAGACTCATTTCTCATTGCTCTTTCCCATGTACAGTAAGTGTTCCTGGGTATGTCTTAACTTCCCATGCAACTTGGCACTCAGATCTTATTGTCAGCTTGACTCTTTATGTCCCAATTATAAGAGAAGTCAAGCATGCATTTCTGGGGCAGAAAGTTGAGGCTGAACATTAATGTGAATATCACATGCCATGACTGAAAAGGAGGAGTGAACCTATACACTGAGTACATACAAGAAACATTATATTGGAGACCAGAAACATTGGATTGGCTTCTGTCAACGTATCTGCCACAATTCAAGGAAATTCTGCTCATTATCTTGACCAATAGTTAAAAGATAGTTAAAAACTGGTAAATTTGATTTGATTTGCTTTGTTTTACTACTGTCACATGTATTAGCATACAGCGAAGAGTATTGTTTCTTGCGCTCTCTACAGACAAAGCATACCATTCATCGAGAAGAAAAGGAGAGAGTGCAGAACGTAGAGTTAACGTGATAGTGAGGCAAAGATGAACTTATTATAATGTAGGTCCATTACCTAGAGTATAAATACTCTATAAATAGAGTATAAAAGTTGGCATATGATGTTGCAGTTATATAAAACTTTGATTACGGCACATTTGGATTACTACGTCCAGTTCTGGTCGCCACACTAACCAGAAGGATGTAGAGGCTTTGGAGAGAGTGCAGAAAAGGTTTACCAGGATGTTGCCTGGTATGGAAGGTCTTAGCTATGAGGAGAGATTGGGTAAACTGGGCTTGTTCTCCCTGGAAAGATGGAGTATGAGGGGCGACCGAATAGAGGTGTATAAAATTATGAAGGGCAAAGAGAGGGTGAACAGTGGGAAGCGGACAAGGGGCCACAAGTTCAAGATGAGGGGGGCAAGATTCAACACAGATGTGTTAAACACAGGGAGATATGTTTTATGCAGAGGGTGGTGGGGGCCTGGAATGCACTGCCAAGCAAGGTGGTTGAGGCGGACACGCTGGGATCATTTACGACTTATCTAGATAGCCACATGAACGGACTAGGAATAGAGAGATACAAACGAATGGTCTAGTTGGGCACATGAGCAGTGCAGCCTTGGAGGGCTGAAGGGCCTTTTCCTGTGCTGTATTGTTCTTTGTTCTTTTTGTTCATTAAAAAGTCTGATGGCAACAGGGAAGAAGCTGTTCTTGAGTTGGTTGGTATGGAAGCTCAAACCTTTGTATTTTTTGCCCAATGGAAGAAGGTAGAAAAGACAACATCCGGGTGCATGGTGTCCTTCATTATGCTGGCTGCTTTTCCGAGGCAGCAGGAAGTGTAGCTCATGTGTTTCTGTCCATCAATTGGAATATTAATATGTGATGGCGTGAATAACTAACCTTGGAACCTCGGCTAATGTTTGGAGGACACGGGTTTAAATCAATAGATAGGAGGATATCAAGACATTCCTGGCTTTGGGATCTTGTTTTGCACAAAATTGTTTTTTGCATTTCCTATTTCAGTGATTATGTTATAAGAATAGTTCATTGGTTGTAAACAGCTTTGGAATGATAAGTGTTCAAGAAATAAATAAACAAATGTATAAATAATAAATAAAAAAGCATTAAGCATTTATGAATGTTTGTATATATGCGTGTGTGTGTGTTTGTTGTGTATGCTGAAACTGCACGGGACTAATCAAATAAATACTGTGGCTACAAGAGCAGGACAAAGGCTAGGAATCCTTCTGACTTCTCCAAAACCTGTTCACCATCTACAAGGCACAAGTCAGGGGTGTGATGGAATATTCTCCACTTGCCTAGATGAGTGCAACTCCACAACACTCAAGAAGCTCAAGCTCATCAAGACCAAAGCAGCCACACTCGATCTTCCATCAACATTTATTCCCTGAATCATTGATTCAGTAGCCTTAATGTGGACCAGCTACAAGAGCAACTCACTAAGGTTCCTATGTCTTATATCTCTTATGTCTTCTTAATTCTGCTCCTGCGTCATATGGAGATGAAAAAATGTCAGCCATCATTGAATGGTGGAATTGACTTGATGGGCTAGATGGCCTAATTCTGTTCCTATATTTTATGATCTTATGGGCTTATGGTCTGAGACCTCTTTGACCACACCTTTAGATACAAGGGCTGTGATTCTCCCATCCCAGGCATGGAGAATTGCGCACTGACCGATTTGTGGGGGGGCCGGGGGTTGATCTGAGACTGGCCTGTGAATGGTTGGGGGTGCTGTAATCAGATTGGGGGAGGGCAGCTCTGTGGAGTCAGAGGACTGGCCAGCAATCGCGTTGGCCAGCAAACAGGAGGCTGTCAGTTCGTTGCCACTGCACATATGCAAATGTCTGCTGGTTTCAGTCTTCTGGACAGGAAAAGGTTCCGCCCCTGAAATCTAATGATATTGACACTTGTGGCCTCTACATGCATAAAATATGGGAGATTCTAGTCTGAACTTCCACTGGAAAAAATCAATGTGAATTACTCCAGGTTTCCCCGCAAATAGGGATCATGAGCCTTGGGAGTCCCTGGGAAGTGTATAAATAGATGATGATATTGATGTACTTGTTTTTATCCTAGAAGTGCTTTGGTCCACCTTGTTGTCTAACGAGGGGCATACACGCGATGGGTCGTGAGAGGACTGCTCTTGGATTTTTTTTTCGAGAGTATCCTAGTGCTTCACGTCGTTAGTGTACGCTTGACCTGGACCATTTGATGGGCAACACGACAGCTCAGTGACTATCGCTGTGCTGTGCACGTACATGGATTTGGGCCTGTGTCTGTGGGAGTTTGCGCATTTTGCGTGGGTTTTCTCCGGGTGCTCCGGTTTCCTCCCACATCCCAAAGATGTGCTCTCAAGCTAATTGGCAAAACAAATTCTCCCTAAATTGTCTCAAATTTGGTTTTTAATTCATAGATCTATAAACATGGACAGGGATTGCGGGTAGAGGTGGGAACATCGGGGTGGCGGCGTGGACTCGTTGGGCCAAAGGGCCTGTTTCCCGTGCTGTTTTGTTCTTTGTCTTTGTAAAATTCAACACTAAATTTTTTGGGGGAAAATTCCACCCATAGGACACCACCATTTACAAGTTCTCCTCAAAGCCATACAGCATCCTCATTTAGTGCCTTATCTCTATTCCTTCACTATCCATACGACCATAAAACATCGGAGCAGAATTAGGCCACTCGGCCCATTGAGTCTACTCCGCCATTCAATCATGGCCGATCTTGTTTCTCATAACCATTTTCCTGCCTCTTCCCCATAACCCTGATCACTCATTAATCAAGAAACAATCTATCTTTGTCTCTCTGGGCTCAAAATCCTGGAACTTCCACCCTATAAACAGCTGTGGTTGGTACTTGCAGCAGATAGACTGCAGTGGTTCAAGAAGGTGGCTCTTCCCACCTTATTAAGAGCAACTAGGGATGAGCAACAGATGTTGGCCTGGCTACTGATGCCTATATTCCATGAGAACAACATTTTAAAAAGAAGGGTGAATATATTAATCGTTTCATGTGCCTTTTATAAACCGCGTGTCTGCTGTGGAATAATTTATGTTGAAACTATGCAACTCTGCAACTCTGAGGAGTTCTTTAAAACTGGAGGCAATAAAGGCGGAACAGCTTCCTATTCAAATATTAATTTCCACAATCTCCCCTGTTTCACTATCAGCGACTGCGTTTCCTCATAATATTCATCTGAGTCAGCTTCTTTATAAACTTTTTCATCATGTACTTTTTCTTCATTGTACAAAAGCATTCTCATAAATTCATAAGATATTGGAATAGAATTAGGCCAGTCAGTCCATTGAATCCACTCTGCCATTCAATCATGGCTGATAAGCTTCTCATCCCCATTTTCCTGCCTTCTTCCATAGAACCACAGAACCATGGAAAATTACAGCTCAGAAACAGGCCTTTTGGCGCTACTTGTCTGTGCCAAACCATTTTTTACTAGTCCCACTGACCTGCACTTGGACCATATCCCTGCACACCCCTCTCATCCATGTACCTGTCCAAGTTTCTCTTAAATGTTAAAAGTGACCCCACAGTTACCACTTTATCCAGCAGCTCATCCCACACTCCCACCACTCTCTATGTGAAGAATCCCCCTCCAATATTCCCTTTAAATTTTTCTCCTTTTACCCTTAACCCATGCCCTCTGTTTTTTTCTCCCCTAGCCTCAGTGGAAAAAAACCTGCTTGCATTCATACTAACTATACCCATCAAAACCTTATACACTTCTATCAAATCTCCTCTCATTCTTCTAGTGAATAAAGTCCTAATCTATTCAATCTCTCTCTGTAACTCAGCTTCTCAAGTCCTGGCAACACCCTCATGAAACTTCTGTGCACTCTTTCAATCTTATTTACATCCTTCCTGTAACTAGGTGACCAAAACTGCACACAATACTTGAAAATCGGCCACACCAATGTCTTATATAACCTTACCATAATGCTCCAACTTTTATACTCGATACTCCGATTTATAAAGGCCAATGTACCAAAAACACTCTTTATGACTCTATCCCCCTGTGACATCACTTTTAGGGAATTCTGTACCTGTATTCCCAGATTCCTCTGTTCAACTGCACTCTTCAGAGTCATACCATTTACCCTGAACCCATTGCCAATTAAAAATCTAAGTCCTCCTTAAATTTACTCACTGTCCCTGCATCCAACACACTTTGGGTTAGTGAATTCCACAGATTCACAACTCTTTGGGAGAAGTAGTTTCTCCTCAACTCTGTTTTACATTTGCTACTCCTTATAATAAGACCTCTTACTCTAGAATGTTCTGTATAGTTTAGGTCATTTTTCCCTAACTTGTGCTCCATTATCCTCAGGTAAATCACCTTGGGGTGATTTTGGGCAAAAGGTATCTTCTAAATGCAAGTTATTATTGTAAAGTCCCTGAATATTACACAGTCCTCAGACTGCATTTTCCAACACAAAAATGATGCGCATCTTTGACAATATTATAATGTGAGCCAACAGAGTGTTGTAAAATCATTGCAAGAAGGTTCAACATTGGCGTGCGAAATGATTGCAGTGGGGTTATCTCCGATTGTAAGAAAATGTTAACTCATCAAGTGTGAAAGGATTAAACATGGCATGTTACCATGATACCCAGCGCAAATAAGCAATCATTTACTCTTACTCCATGACTTTCCCCTAAATGAAGATAAATGCTAAACAAATTTCATGAACTTGAACAGTTTTCAACAGTTGTCAGGAGTAACTGATTACACACAAATAGGGAAAACACCAACATGTCAGTGGTTCAAGATTTATAAATCGCAGTGGGGCTGTACTCCCTGAATAGCAGACAGTCTCTGATGTGACTCATTGTTCTCAATGGCTTACTGCTTGATCGCTGCCCATTTCATGTTATATTGCCTTCCAACCACACCCCCCCCTCCCCACACACACATTCTCCCGTCACAAACTAATTGCTAATTAACATATTTCAGGATTGCAGAAGTGACTCTACAAGTGACTCTCCAGGTGCTTGCTAACTAGAAATGCAAATCACACTCAAAACAATAGGCATTATGATCACTGGCTAAATATCCCAGGGGGAATTTTTGGCAACGGTCAATTCCACAACAATTTTTGCCCATCAGCCGGTGAGTTAAATGGTCAGCCATATCTCACAAACCGTTCATCACTTTCTTGCACAAGGCTTGTTTCCAAAGGGCAACAAAGCTTGGCCATTTATTCCCTCGAGCCTAATTTAGAAAGCATAACTACAGTGCAGAAGGAGGCCATTCAACCAATCGAGTCTATACTAACCATCCATCTCCCCACATCCCCGTGATTGCAATGACTTCAGTCAGGCCATTGAGGTTGGCCTACGTGGAATATGAACTGCCCAATCAATTGATGGGCCATTCAGGGAGAGTCTTCCTTGTATTTAACAGGGAGTGGCAGTTCCTCTGGCACTCCTGAAGGTAGACTGTTGATTGATCGCACTTTATGCACTGCTATTGGAATTGTAAATGAAGGGATTTTGGTGAAGGGACTTCTGTGTCTAAAGACACTTACCCTGCTAATCCATCCATGCTATATATCTTTGGATACTAAGGGACAATTTAGCATGGCCAATCCATATTTTTGGACAGGAGTTGGAAACCAGAGCGCTCAAGGGAAACCCAGGCAGACGGGAAGAGAATGTAGAAACTCCACAGAGTCACTTAACGCTGGAAGCAAACCCAGGTCCCTGGCACTGTGAGGCAGTCATGCCAATCCTTATGCCATCATGATGGACCACAGCCGCTTTTTGAGCCAAGCACAAAAATTTGCCTTTTTCCGATAATGTTACATGTATTTATGGGATGTGGGTGTTGCTGGCTGGACAGCATTTATTGCCCACCCCTAGGTGTCCTTCAGAACGTGGTACTGAGCTGCCTTCTTGAAGCACTTCAGTCCCTGAGGCGTAGATCCCTACTGCTGTTAGGGAGAGAGTTCTATGATTTTAACTCAGTGGCAGTGAAGGAACGGCAATATACTTATAAGACAGGAAAGTGACTTGAAGACTAGGTGGTGATGTTCTCAAGTGTTTGCTGCTCTTGTGCTTCTAGATGGTCATGGTTGTGGGTCATTCCAATATACACAGACTTCTAAGTCACTTTAGATGTGCACTCTTGGTTAAAAAAAATCTATTGACCCAAGATTTAAAATGAAGACTTGATCGAGGACAAATTCCTATTTTTGGAAAAGAGTTCCAAGCTTCTACAACCCTTTGTTTGTCTGTTTCCTATTGAGCTCCTATAAAGCCTAATTCTAGTTTCTACAACCAGGCAGCCCAGCCCCTGGAGGTTTTATGGTACATCTCTAGTTCAAGGCCAAAAGCTCTGGGTTCGAGTCCCTATTCAGGGCTTGATGGATATGGAAGATGTGATCATAATGTGGCTAAACAGATTGATAGCCAGCCTTTCCAATATGGCAGGAAGTAAAGAGTGGGAGAGTTTCCCGATCAGCCACACTGCAGAGGGCAATGACAACCAACTGTAGTACTTTGCCGAGCATCATTATGTACCAGTCGAATGGCAATCTCTGGTCACCAGCGACCTCTTCGAGCCTGATACTTGAAGCAGGAGGACTCTAGTCCAAGACTTCTGAACAGTGGGTTATTTCTTTATATCCGCCTGTCAGTTCCCCTTACTATCCTGAAAACATCAGTCAAATTATCCCTTAACCTTCCAAATTCCAAGGAATTTAATCACATTTTACTTCAATTTATGTAATTTCAACTCTTATTTTCACATTGGAGTCCAGTATCATTCTGTATATAAAGACCAGCATTCTTTAAATATTTTTTGATTATTTTGCATTTTTATGTAAAACATTTGAATAATTGATGGAAAGGGACTCCTTAGTCTCTTTGAAAGTTCAGTCTTTCTAGTTTTTCACCATTTACACAGCGTCAGCTACCTTGGGTATTTGACTGCTAAAGATACTGAACAGCTAAACCATACAGACTATGTACAGCTAGTGGGATTGCCACTGGTCTATTAATCCAGAAACTCAGCAAATGTTCTGGGGACCCAGGTTCAAATCCTGTCCTGATGGTTGATGGAATTTGAATTGATAGAGTGTCACATTATCTGTAGCCCCCAACTTGCCTGGGCTTACAAAATCTCTTGAACTGTCCTGGCTTGAAACAATTCACACCTCTTTAACCTGGATTTAACTCTCTTTCCACTTACATTGTCTGCACGCAGGCTGGAGAAAATCTCTTCCAGAACCATAGGAAAGTTACAGCACAGAAGGAGGCCATTCAGCCCAACCTGTCCATGCAAGCCTGTGAGTATCAAGCCGTCCTTTCTTAAAGTTTACTTATTAGTCATAAGTAAGGCTGACATTAACACCAACAAAATTATTGTGAAATTTGATTACCTGTTAAGACACGCATTCCAACTACTATCTTGTAAATTGAGTCTATGTTTATATATTCTCTGTCTGTGAACCTAATCGTACACTCACCTGATGAAGGGGCAGTGCTCTGAAAGTTTGTGCTGCCAAATAAACCTGTTGGATTTTAACCAACTCAAGAACAATTTCTTCCCTGCTGCCATTAGACTTTTGAATGGACTTATCTCACATTAAGTTGATCTATCTCTACACCCTAGCTATGACTGTCACACTACATTCTGTAGTGTCTCCTTTCCTTCTCGATGAATGGTATGCTTTGTCTACAGAGCACGCAAGGAACAATACTTTTCACATGTGTCAATAATAAATCAAATGAAACCAAATCAAATCAAAATGGAGATTGAGCCAAAGAGACATGATTGATGCTTTGGCCAAAGGGTGGGAGTTGGGGGGCGGGTGCAGGGCGCTGTCTGATCACGAGAGACTTAAGTAGCAATGGAGAGGGACTTAGAAACATAACTCTAGAGCCCTGGGGCATAGGAGATTGAACATACAGTCTCCAGTAGAATGGAATGCAGAAAAAGAACCGCTGGGGGATGCAGAATTTGGGGCCTGATAAGGTCAAGGTAATTTACAGAGAGCGAGGGGGTCAAGACCAGAAAGGGATTTAAAAAGAAAATTTTCGGCTTCAATTTGTGGTGTTTGGTATCCGGAACCAGATGTAGGTCAGGAACAAAACAGGAATTAGGTGAGTGGGATTTGTAGTGGGATATCAGCATGAGCTGCTGATGATCTAAAGCTTAAAGAGGCTGCAAGATGAAATATCGACTCTGTAGATGGCAAAGGCAAAAAGGGAGATTCACAGCCAGAGCAGAGGTCAGATTATGGCAATGGAAGGCTTTGTGATGGAGGCGATAGGGTATCACAGATAAGCTCAGCTCTCCAAGGCAAAGATCAATCCCAGGTTCAATCAACAACCTGCAGTGAGTTAGCTGACAGGCTGGAGAATATCTCTCCCAGAACCATAGGAAAGTTACAGCACAGAAGGAGGCCATTCAGCCCAACCTGTCCATGCAAGCCTGAGGCTATCAAGCTGCCCTTTCTTAAAGTTTATTTATTAATCATAAGTAAGGCTGTCATTAACACGGATGAAGTTACTGTGAAATTTCCCTAGTTGCCATGCTACTGATGCCTGTTCGGATCAATACAACTAACCAGCTGATCTTTCAGATTGTGGGAGCAAACCAGAGCCCCTGAGGCCCACACAGGCATGGGGAGGACATGCAAACTCCACACAGACAGTATATCGAACCCAGGTCCCTGGCCTGTGAGGCAGAGTGCTAATCAGTGTGTCACCGTGCCTTTTTAATCCCACCTTCCTGCACCAGACTCATAGCCCTGTAGCTTACAGCACTTACGGTGCAAAGCTGAGAGCGCTATTGCGATAACTTGGCTTAGTTGCTGATCAGAATGCCCCCATCTCTCTGATTATTCATGCAGAGATTTGAGGTAATTGGAACAAGAAGCAGAGGTGGCGTGAGGAAATTTTGACCAGTGTTTTAGCAAGCAGGCTGCCTGTAAAATGCCATGTAAACCATGCCTGCCACTTATACACAGAAAAGGTTTAGAGGGATATAGACCAAATTGCAGGAAGGCGATGGCCTTATGGTATTATTGCTAGATTCTGAAGCTCAGCTAGTGTTCTGCGGTACCTGGATTCGAAGCCTGCCACGGCAGCCTGTAGAATTTGAATTCAATAAAAAATATCCAGGTATAAGAATCAACTGATGACTGTGAAACCATTGTTGATTGTCAGAAAAGCCCATCTGATTCACTGATGTCCTTTAGAGAAAGAAATCTGCCACTCTTAACACGGTTTGTCCTACATGTGACTCCAGAGCCACAGCAATGTGATTGATTCTCAACTGCCTTTGGGTAACTAGGGGATAGGCAATAAATGCTGGCCAGCCAGTGACACCCACATCCCATAAAGTAATTTTAAAAATGCAGGGCAAATGGTGTTAGCTTTGATGGACATTTTGGTCGGCGTGGACCAGTTGAGGTTGAAGGACCTGTCACTGTGCCATAGATTCAATGATTCTGTACCTGCACATCATAGAGTTTCACGGAAAGAATTTCATAGAATTCCTACAGGGCAGAAGAAAACCATTTGTCCCATCGAGCCTGCACCGACTGCACCGACAGACCTCTTCACCCAGGCCTTCTCCCCCACCCCATCCCCTGCAATCCCGCATGGCCAATCCGCCTAAACGGCACTTCTCTGGACATTAAGGGGCAATTTAGCATGGCCAATCAAACCATGCAGGGGAAACACACACAGACACAGGGAGAATGTGCATGCTTGACTCACAGAGTCATCAGAGACTGGAATTGACCCGTTTCGCTGGCGCTGTGAGGCAGCAGTGCTAACCACTGTGCCACCGTGTTGCCCTTTTGACTTCAACTTGAAACTACCAAGTGCTTCAACAAGTTCAGACGAAACCCAAAAGAAGTTCATCAGCAACTTATCTGAGGGCAAGCTGATGATTCCTTTAGTCAATGTAGATGGTGTTGGAGGGTCCTTCTTGCTGCTTGAATGCATGTTTGGCTGTGCGTGCTTAAGAGAGAGTGTTTTCTGAATTCTAAAATGACAATGTCAGAATCTGCCTACTCTGTATACAATCGGCAGAAGTTCCTCAGAAGTTGACCCCTCAAAATTGCGTCCAGAGAGTGAGATGCTGGAAGTGTGCATAGGTAGTGGCTCAGTGGCACAGTGGTTAGCACTGCTGCCTCATAACTCTGGGGACCCAAGTTCAATTTCTGGCTTGGATCACTGTCTGAGCGAATTCTGCACATTCTCCCCATGTCTGTGTGGGTTTCCTCCGGGTGCTCCCAGTTTCCTCCCACAATCCAAAGATGTGCGTGTTAGACCATGCTAATTGATCCAAATGTCCAGGGGATTAGCAAGGTAAATATGTGGGGTTATGGGAAGAGGGCCTGGGTGGGATTGAGTTCAGTGCAGACTCGATGGGCTGAATCGCCTCCTTCTGCACTGTGGGAATTCTATTCTTCTGTGATTAGATGGTGTAGCTGCCATTTGCAACCAAAGAAACACCAATGATACTGAAACTACAGGCAGTAAGGAGCTGAAATTTACAGCCTTACTATCATACTCACATCAAAGCACGTTGTCATATACTTAAAGAAAACTAATAAATTAGATTAAAAAAGCCTCCCCTCCAGGAGCTTGTATTAGCTATTTTTATGACTTTTTCCTATCCAGATGTTGTACGATCTTATCCTCAATAAAGGCTCCCAAGGCTGTACACAGAAAGGAACACTGGTTTTCCCGAGTTTCACTCTTCAAAAATCAAAAAGAACATCTGCCTTTCTCCACTTCCCCAGGCACTTCTCCAGCATTCAGTCATTTCGGGAAGATTTGTGTCAGAGTTGCTGCAATTTCCTTCCTTCCTTAGTGCCTCGAGGATCCTCAGACGCATCTCATCCACCCCGAAGATTTATTTGCCTCCAATCGACACAGCTGTTCGGCAACCAGATCCAGAGGCGAGGGGCTTTGGAACAGGGCGGCACCTAAATATTCAGCACTTTGGCACAGTCTAATGCGAGCTCCCTGGACCTGTTCGAAGCAACAGATTGTACTTGGAGAGGTTATCATGGGATTGCGTTTACTAAGCTGTCATCAGCTCAAAGCAGGATTAATATTTGATCAGGACTGAATAATGATGTACTGGATTGATTGCATAATAATGAATTTCAACTCCGGCTGTTGAGACTGCTCCTAGCAGCTCTGTGCTACTTCGAGTTATGGGTGTGTGGTGTGACGCTGAGTTTAATAAAGACAAAGATATGTTAAATTCTTAAAACCCAAAAAGGTTAAACATCAACTTATAAAATCTTCCAAACAGATAACGATGCCACTCGTAAGGAAGGCGATGGCCTAATGGTATTATCGTTATACTATTAATCCAGAAATGTGGCTAATGTTCTAAGGCCTGGGCTCGAATCCCGTCACGAGGAATTTGAATTCCATAAATTAAATCCAGAATTAAGAATTTACTGATGACCATGAAACCGTTGTCAATTATCAGAGAAACCCATCTGATTCACCAATGTCATAGAACATAGACCACTACAGCACAAACAGGTCCTTCGGCCCACAAGTTGCACCGATCACATCCATACCTACCACACCTATCTATAACTCTCCATCCCATTAAATCCCATGTACTCATCCCAGAAGTTTCTTAAAAGACCCCAGCGAGCTTGTCTCTATCACCACCGATGGCAGTCGATTCCACTCACAAATGTCCTTTAGGGAAGGAAATCTGCCATCCTTGCCTAGTCTGGCCTGCACATGACTCCAGAGCCACAGCAATGTGGTTGACTCTCTGAACTAGGGCAACTAGGGATGGGCAATAAATACTGGCCAACTAGTGATGTCCATATCCCACAAATGAATAAAGACAGAAAGAGAGAGATTCCTGATCAGCCGTGTGACGGAAGGAACGTAGGACCTTTGACCATCATCGTCCATAGCTTCAGGCTGCAACAAGCATACCTGTTGCCATGGCAACTCGGAATCCCTGAGTGAACTGTGACATGTCCCACATCATCAGCAACAGGGCCTTGAAACATCTTCAGAATTTTGAATTGAGTGTCTCATTGTTTGAATTGCTTGGCCAGACTTGTTCACTAATTGATTTTAGTCATTTCATCCACTGAGGTCAGGCTGATACTTTCCCCAGGATGTACCCATGATGCCATCTGCTTTTATGCTTTTATTTACGGAATGTCTTTTAATGTTCTTTGAGATGTCAAGATGACCAAAGGTATGAATTTCAGAATCACGGTTAAAACAAAGAAAGAGCAGCTTCTCTATCACATTTTTCATGTGTCCAGAAAGGCCCAAGACACTTTGCAGCCACGACTTGGAAATCCATCTGCGCACAGTAAGATCCCACAAACACAGGCGGCACAGTGGCATATTGAGGGTGGCACGGTGGCACAGTGGTTAACATTGTTCCCTCATAGCACCAGGGACCTGGGTTCAATTCCCAGCGTCCGGTCACTGTTTGTGTGAAGTTTGCATGTTCTTTCCGTATCTGCATGGGTTTCCTCCGGGTGCTTCAGTTTCCTCCCACACTCCAAAGATATGCGGTCTGGGAAAATTGGCCATGTTAAATTGCTCCTTAGTGTGAGGGGAACTATCTGGCGTAAACGTGTGGGCTGTGGGGATAGGGCTTGGGTGGGATTGTGGGCTGTACAGTCTTGATGGGTCAAACAGTCTCCTTCTGTACTGTAGATTCTGTAGATTCTGAAACAGCAATGAGGTGATGACCAGATGATGCTGAGAGGAACATAGAACATAGAACAGCACAGCACAGTGCACGCCCTTTGCATCTCGATGTTGTGCCGATTCCCTCTTGTGCAGGGATTTGATTTTAACAACTCAGGGTCCGATTTCAAATTGAGATGAAGAAAATTGTTTTTGTCTCTCAAAGGATCAACGGTCTGTGCTATTCTCTTCCCCAGTACGGTGGAGGCTGGTTTATTGGATATTTTCAAGGCTGAGTAAGGTAGATACTTGATCGACAAAGAGCTAAGGGTTATGGTCTGTGAGGGTAAGGGGGATGGGAGTGGGGGCAAGAATGTGCAACATAAAAACTAGGAACAGGAGTAGGCCATTTAACCAAGTTGAGCCTGCTGTGCTATTCAGTAAGATCATGGCTGATCTGTTCATGGACTCAGTTCCATCTACTGCAATGAAGTTACTGTGAATGCTATAGTCCAACACCTGTTCGGATCAATGCACCTAACCAGCACGTCTTTCAGAATGTAGGAGGAAACTGGAGCACCCGGAGGAAACCCATGCAGACATAGGGAGAACATTCAAATTCCACACACGCAGTGACCCAAGCCAGGTATCGAACCCGGACCCCTGATGCTCAGGTCCCTCTGCACAGCAAAATACTGCAATTTTTTTTCCATTTAAATAACAGACAATTTTGATGTTATTACTACCAAAATGGATGACCTCACATTTAACAATATTGTACTTCATCTACCATTCTCTTGCCCACTCAGTTAATTTATCCATATCCCTTTGCAGGCGTTTAGTGTCCTCGGCACATTTTATGCTGCCTTTTGCCTTAGTGTCATCTGCGAATTTTGGCACACCACACTTAGTCACCAACTCCAAATCATCTATTAGAAATAATAAACAATTGCGGTCCCAACACTGGTCACTGATCACCAACCAGAAAAATACCCATTTACCTCTACCCTTTGCTTTCTGTTAGTTAACAAATTGTCTATCCATGTTACCCGTAACACTGTGCACCTCTTATCTTATTCAACAGCCTTTGGTGTAGCACCTTGTCAAATGCCTCCTGGAAATCCAGATAGACCACTTCCACCAGTTCTCCTTTGTCTACTACACTTGTAATGTCCTCAAAGAATTGCACTAAGTTAGTTAAACATGATCTGCCTTCCATGAACCCACGCTGTGCCCATGCTGAATCTTCCCAATGGGACAATTTCTCTCCCAATGATACTGGTTTCATGGTCATCAGTCATCTGCTGCCCCTTCCAAAAGGTGGATGGAAATCACAATGTAACACATGAAGGTGATTGTGTAGAGTTTCCTCTGGGTGCTCCAGTTTTCATCCAGCATTCCGATCAGGCACTTTACAGCCTTTTAGACTGAACATTGAGTTTACCCACTTCAGTGCATGCCCTCTGCCCTCCACCTTTACTTTATTTCCACTTATTTGAGTTCATTATATTCTGTTTCATCCCATTCATCTTGCTTTCTCACTTTCATCTTTCCACTTTCTATTTCAGCTCTCCCCCCACCCCAACTTCAGGGCAACTGCCACATTCATTAGAACAAAAGAACATAAGAAATAGGAGCAGGATTAGGCCATCCAGCCCCCTGAGCCTGCCCAGCCATTCAATAAGAACACGGCTGATCTGCAGTGGTTCAGTACCACTTTCCCGCTTTCTCCCCGTAACCCTTAATTCCCCTGTCAATCAAAAACCTATCCACTCTTGACTTAAATATATTCAGTGAGGAAGCCTCCACCACTTCAATAGGCAGAGAATTCCAAAGATTCACCACCCTTTTGTGTGAAGAAATTCCTCCTCAACTCTGATCTTAACCGCACCCCCCCCCCCCCCCCACGCCCCCGCCCCCAAATCCTGAGGCTGTGCCCTCTAGTCCTGCTATCTTTGTTAAGCGGGAAGAGTCTCTCAATCTCTACCCATTCCTCAGGCTGCCATAGAATCGTAGAGGTTTACAGCATGCAAACAGGCCCTTCGGCTCAACTCGTCCTTCCCATCCTTTTCTTTTCAATCCCGAAGCTAGTCGCAATTGACTGTATTTGACCCATATCCCTCTATACCCACCTTACTCATGTAACTGTCTAAATACTTTTTAACAACCTTAAACAACTTGTCCTTTAACAACCTGCCCTTTAACAACCTGTACCTCTGATTTGCCATTCACACTTTCTGGTCGCTTAATGGATACTTTTAGTACCTTCTCAGCCTCTGTATCCTCATTTACATTCCCGTTGTCCCATTTCACACCGCCCACTCTGCCCTCACACTATAAATTCCCGCTGATTCTCTTTGCTCTCAGCTCTGACAAAGGGTCATCCAGACTCAAAACATTGGCTCTATTCTCTCTCCACAGATGCTGTTGGACTGCTGAGATTTTGCAGCACTTTCTGCTTTTGTTTCAGATTCCAACATCCGCAGTATTTTGCCTTTCCACAAGGGAAATGTTGGCAGCTGCATTCCAATAGATAAATCAACTGCATCTTTTTCATGTCACTTGTAAACCGCGGGACAGATCTTGTAAACAGCTCAGTGGGTAATGAACAACTAGGCAGGGAGCAACTAATTGTAACACATTACCTGAGGGACTATCACAGCTGCCAGGGACTGATGGAATAATATACAGTGCCTTTAAATGATGCTAGATCAGAAAGGAGATGTTTCAATGGAGGAAAGTAGATAGCAATGTCAAAGGAAATGCAGAAGCCATGTGTGGGGACCAGGAAAGCTGGCACAGTTGTCTCTGGAAGAGGGGAGATTTAATCAAGAGCTTTGGAATTATGAAAGGTTTTCATGGCATCATAGAATGTCCATGGCACAGAAGGAGGCTACTCAACCCATCTTGTCTACAATGACCACAATCCCACCCAGGACCTATTCCTGTAACCTCATACATTTACCTTGCTAATCTCCTCAACATGAGGGGCAATTTAGCATGGCCAATCAATCTAACCTGCTCATCTTTGGAGTGTGGGAGGAAACAAGAGTACACGGAGGAAACCCAGGGAGGGAAGTGCAGACTTCACTCAGACAGTGACCCGAGGCCGGAATTGAACACAGATCCCTGTGAGGCAGCACTGCTAACACTGTGCCACAGTGCCATCCTTTTGATGGAAGGGAAAAAGAGAAACTGTTTCTACTGTCATTGGGTTGTGGATGAGAGAGCACAGATTAAAGATCATTGTCAAATGAATAGAGGGGAGATATGAGGAGGATGTTTCTTTCAAGCAGTGAGTTGCTGTGATGGGAAACGCACTCCCTGAAAGCAAGTTTTCAATAACAAGTTTCAAACGGGAACTAAATAGATTATTGAAAGGAAGTAATAAGCAGAGCTACGTGCAGAGAGAAAGGGGAACGCTTTAAACTAATTGCGTCACCTCTTCAAAGAGACAGCATGAGCACAATAGGCTGAAGACCCTCTGTTGCAAAATGGGTTTTTTTAGCTGTCTCAATGACAAGGCTCTTCAAAGTTATATATTTATACATGAGCCATTTATTGTTGGTCCTTAACTATTTATAAATCCCACGATGCTGTCCCGCATGGTGCTGTTTCCAGGGTGATTTAATTTGATTTGATTTATTATTGTCACATGCAGTGAAAAGTATTGTTTCTCTGCACGCTATACGGACAAAAATATATATCGTTCATAGACAAGGAAATGAGAGAGCGCACAATGTGTTGTTACAGCCATAGCTAGGTTGTAGAGAAAGATCAACTTAATGCAAGGTTAGTCCATTCAACAGTCTGACAGCAGCAGGGCAGAAGCTGTTCTTGAGTCGGTTGGTACGTGACCTCGGACTTTTGTATCTTTTTCCTGACAAAAGAATGCAGAAGAGAGTATGTCTGGGGTGAATGGGGTCTTTGGTTGCTTTTCAAGGTATTGGGAAGTTAGAGTCAATAGATGAGAGTTTAATCTGCATGATGGCTTGGACTATATTCACAATCTTTTGTTATTCCTTGCTGTCTTGGACAGAATAGGAGCCATAACAAACTGTGATACGACCAGAAAGAAAGTTGGTGAGAGTCATAGCTGACATGCCAAATTTCCTCAGTCTTCTGAGAAAGTAGGTGGACTTTCTTAACTATAGTGTCGGCATGGGGGTCCAGGACAAGTTGTTGATGACCTGGCCATCTAAAAAAATTGAAGCTCTCAACCCCTTCTACTTCGTCCTCATTGATGTAGACAGGGGCATATTCTTCTTTACGCTTCCTGAAGTCGATGACAATCTCCTTCATTTTGCTAACACTGAGGGAAAGATTATTCACCAGATTCTCTACCTCATTCCTGTATTCTGTCTCATCACTGTTTGAAATCCGACCCACTTGAATCGCCAATAGACTTGAAAATCAAATTGGAGGGGAATTTGGCCACATGGTCATAGGTGTATAAGGAGTATAATAGGGGGCTGAGAACACAACCTTGTGGGGCACTGATGTGAAGGATAATTGTGGAAGAGATCTACTCTGAGTCCCTCACATGCGACTCAATACATGATTCAATGGGTATTGTCATTCTCCAATCCCACATTAAACTTTTCTCTACTGAACATCTTTATATTACAATGGCATAACATTAAACAGCCCCCTTCACTGTTTAAGTTTATGAACGAGGCTGTACCCAGGGACAGATATTGTCCATTCTATCCTTTCTGACAGCAATTGCTAAGTATTTACTCATGTAAATTATCTGCTAACTAGTTCTATTAGAACCATAGAATCCCTACAATTCAGGAAGACGCTATTCAGCCCACTAAGTCTACAATGACTCTCCAAAACAGCATCTTACCTTGGCCCAAGCCCTTGCTCTATCCCTTTGCAGAAGGACCAATTTAGCATGCCAATCCACCTAACTTGCACATCTTTGGACCAGAGCATCCGGAGGAAACCCGTGCAGGTGTGGGCAGAACATGCAATCTCCACAGTGTCTCAAGGTAGGGATTAAATCCAGGTGCCTGGTGCTGTGAGGTAGCTGTGTTCACAAATATGCTACCTGTTGGGGATGGGGAAGTTTTTTCATTTCAGACAACCACCCGCCCTCCTCTGCATGGAGCCACACAGTTTGGAGGGAGACTTGGTGCATTCTGCAGGGCTCTGGATGCATTCACATATATGCAGCAAGATGCATGCATCCCCCCCCCCTCCCCCCACCCCCCACCCCCACCCCCACCCCCCACCCCCCACCCCCCACAGACAGGGGTGCCATCTTGGAGCTGACTGGACAATCTTGGGTCCAACTAAATTGGACCAAATGAGGGATTGAGTCGGTGAATATGTTGAGATAAGGAGGGACAGCAGTGGCTCAGATCATTCCTGGAGAGCTTCCCACTCATCCTTACATTCATCCTGAAGGTAAAACATCTTCTCTGTGTCTACCATATTGAACTCTTATCAGAATCTTAAAGATGTCTGTAAGATTAGTCTTCTCCTTCGAAGAGGAAAGAGCTCTGGCCTGCTCAGCCATTCCTTTTGGCTATATCATCATTCTCATAAAACCTTTTCCTACTTCTCTCTCAATGCCTCTTTCTGCAATAAGGAGAATAAAACTCTTTGCAATACGCCAAGTGTGGTTGAAGTGTGGGGTGGTATGATGGCACATTGGATAGCATTACTGTCTCACAGTGCCAAGGACCCGAATTCGATTCTCGGGTTGGGTCACTGTGCAGAGTCTGCAGATTTTCCTCATGTCTATATGGGCTTCCTCTGGTGCTCCAGTTTCCTCCCACAGTCCTAAAGATGTACTGGTTAGGGGCTTGAGCCATATCAAATTCTCCCTCAGCGTACCTGAGCAGATACCAGAGTGTGAGGACTGGGGTATTTTCACAGTAACTTGATTCAGTGTTAATAGAAGCCCACTTGTGACATTAATAAACAAACTTAAACAAAATTCTAAAGAAATTGAATGCACCTTCTCTACTTTTCAGTTCTCTGTCTCCAGAAATGGACCACGGTATTTTATTTGCTTTTCCTCTGTGGCCTTATTAATCTGCATTGATGCCTTTTGTGATTGTCCATGTGCACTGAGTTAGTGCCTGTGTTTGTCGTAGAATTCCCACAGCGTTTATCCACAATAGTGCCTCCAACACTAAGGAGCAATTTAGCATGATTAATCCATCTAACCTGCACATCTTCACAGTGGTTAGCCCTGCTGCCTCGCAGTGCCAGGGTTCTGGGTTTGATTCCGGCTTGAATTACTGCGTAGAGATTGCACGTTCTCGCCACATGTGCATGGGTTTCCTTGAGATACTCCGGTTTCCTCCCACAGTCCGAAAGTCGTGCTGGTTAGGTGCATTGGTCATGCTAAATTTTCCTTCAGTTTACCTGAACAGGCGCTGCAGTGTGGCAACTCAGGGATTTTCACAGTAATATCATTGCAGTGTGATTATGAGCCTACTTGTGACACCAATAAATAAATTGTAAACTTTGGAGTGTGGAAGGAAACCAGAGCACCCAGCGGAAATGCACACAGGCAGTTTACATGCATGTTGTGTGTGCTTTGGTGGAGGAAATGATAAAAGCCATGTCTTCATGAAAGATTAAAAAAGCAAACTATTGGGAGCGATTGTTGACACATATCGTGAATAGATGATTTCAAAGCTAAAAATTGATATAGATCTTTCATACCTAATTCTTTTTAAATGATTTATTCTGTATTATCATTAAGCCACAAAATGTTGCCATGGCTTGCTTATGGCATGTATCCACCCGCAGAGAAAAGAAATGATCCCTGAAAAATCTTTCTGTAGGGTGAATGTCTGGTTAGGTTGGGTGCAGGTTGCTCCATTGCTAAATTGGTCAAGTTTCACCTGTTTTATGCCTGAATATTCATTTCTGATCCTGAACATCCAAACTAGGCTACATCCGCTTCCCCTGATGTGATGTGGTGCCTGACAGAGATCTCATATGTTGACCAAGAAACTAATCTACTCTCAACCACACTGGCAAAAATGATCTTAGCTTGTTATTGCCGCATGTGGGAGCTAATATGACTTGATTTGATTTGACTTATTACTGTCACATGTGTCAGTGTACTGTGGAAAGTATTGTTTCTTGTGCGCTATACAAAACATACTGTTCATAGAGAAAGAAACAAGAGGGTACACGAATGTCGTGTTACAGTCATAGTTAGGGTGTAGAGAAAGATCAACTGAATGTGAGATAGGTCCATTCAAAAGTCTGACAGCAGCAGGGAAGAAGCTGTTCTTGAGTTGATTGGTATGTGACCTCAGACTTCTATCTCTTTTTCCCCAATGGGAGAAGGTGGAAGAGAGTTTGTTCAGGGTGTGTGGGATCCTTGATTCTGCTGGCTGCATTTCTAAGGCAATGGGAGCTGCCCACACCAACCAATTGCTCCCTAGGTGTCCTGTCCCATCTAGCCCTGCCCATTGGTACTGCCCAATGCACAGTGGGCATGCCAAGGTACCCCATAGGCATGGAGAATGCCAAGTGCCAAGTTTGGCACTGCCAAGGTGCTGATGCCTAGGGGGCAACTCCCCGGTGTCCAACTTTCTGGGGGCCTTGATTGCTTTCCTTCACTCCAGCGGGATCAGGCTGCCAGCTCCCTGTTAGTAGGGAGCGACTCTAAACCCCGCTGGTGTGAAATACTTCTGGCAGCGGGAATGGGGAGGGGGTGATGCATGGTGGCGGTTGGCGGAGAGATTAGGAGGACGGAGACTTCAGTCCCAGACTCATTAATGATATTTGAATGATATTTAAATTAGAATGTGACTATCTAATACAGTCTGACACCTACTTCCAGCGTGGAGCTGACACAGGCGGAAATCAGACGCTGAGCTGACAGCACTGGAAATCTGTCAGTATGAGACACACTCAAGGCCTGGATCCCAATGCGAATTGCTGAGTTGGCTGGTACTTGAATCTTCCAGCCTGCTGTGCTAAAAAAAATCAGCATAGTGGGACGGAGAATCACCCCTGTGTTCTTTAAATCTCTGCCATTGCCTATACATTGTCATCCCCTCACGTATCTTTTGCCAGCTTATCCTGGCCAATGCATGTGTGGAAAAGTTTATTTTTCTCAAACTGCATTTGCTTTTTTCGCAAATCACTCCAAATCTGGGCTCTCTCGTTCTTGATCTTTTTACGGGAACAGTTTCTTCTTCTCTCTGTCCAACCTCCTCATGATTTTAAGCATCTCAGTCAAATTTCCTCTTAGCCCTCTCTCTAAGGAGAACATCCTCACCATCTCCATCACTGAAGTTTCTTATCCCTAGAGACATTCTCAGAAACACCTTTTGCATTCTCTCCAATACAGTCAAATCTTTCCCATTGTGGGGTTCCAGATCTGTGCACAATATTCCAACTGGGATTAAATAAATTCAGCACCATCTCCTTGCTCTTGTATTCTATTAATAAAGTACAGAATATTATATGCTTCATGAACTTGTTGTCACCTTGGGCACAATCAACACTATGGCACCAAGCGTACTCAAACTTCCAAGATTTGTTGTTTGTGCACAAGGAGAATACACTTAAAGTAGGATATACTGCTTGGTGCTTTGTTGATTCATACAGATATATTGCAGCTATTGCTCATTACAGCAACTGAGAAGCAACAAACTTCTAATCCTTAATTTACATTCATAGCCCACCGATCATAATATACCTTATTGTCCTTTCTTATCCAACAGAAAAGCATCTCCTTCTAATCCACCATTAGCATAATATGTTGTCATGTTTTGTTTTTGTTTTCTTGTACTTACTTTTGGTTCATCCCCTGGCCACACCCATGCATTTCTTAAACACGGTGTTTAAGAAACTGACATAAGGTTAGATGAGCCACTTCTCTGAATTAGCAACCGCTGACCTCACCCAGGCCTTATCTGCACATAAGCACCTTTCATTCTTGCTGACAGAACTGTCTGCTGTAGTTGTTGTCACTTAATTTCCACAAACTGCTGTCTTCACTGACATGTTTATATAAACACTCAGGCCTCTCTGCTCCTGCACCCCTTGAAGAATTTTATCCCATATATAAAAAAACAGAATAAGCTGGCTTTGATTTGATTTGATTTATTGTTGTCATATGTATTAATATATGTAGGGTGGCACAGTGGCACAATGGTTAGCACTGTTGCTTCAAAGCACCAGAGACTGGGTTCAATTCCCAGCTTGGGTTACTGTCTATATGGAGTACGCACATTCTTCCTGTGCCTGCGTGAGTTTCCTGCGGGTGCTCCAGTTTTCTCCCATAGTTTGAAAGGTGTGATAGTTAGGTGCATTCACCTGAACAGGCACCGGGATGTGGCAACTAGGGGAATTTCACAGTAACTTAATGCTAGTGTAAGCCTTACTTGTGACTAGAACAAAGAACAAAGAACAAAAAAACTTTATACATTGAAAAGTATTGTTTCTCCAACATTATACAGACAAAGCATAACATTCATAGGGAAGGAAAGGATACAATGCAGAATGTAGTGTCACAGTCATAGCTAGGGTGCAGAGAAATGTCAACTTAGGATGTGGTAGGTCCATTCAAAAGTCTGATGACAGCAGAGAAGAAATTGTTCTTGAGTCAATTGGTATGTGACCTCAGACTTTTGTATCTTTTGCCTGAAGGAAAAAGATGAAGAGAGAATGTCTGGGGCGCATGGGGTTCTTAGTTATGCTAGCTACTTTTCCAAGGCAGTGGGAAGTGTGGACAGAGTCAGTGGCTGGTTTGGGTTGATAGGCTGGGGGAAATTGGCCACGCAGTCATCAGTTGTGTCACACACCCTGCTGTTTAACTTAAACTCTAAAACTTTGAAATCTTTTCATTAAAAACTAGAACCAGAGGACACAACCTCAGACTAAAGACTTTAAAACAGAGATGAGGAGAAATTTCTTCAGCCAGAGAGTGGTGAATCTGTGGAACTCTCTGCCACAGAGGCCGTGGAGGCTAGGCCATCTCTCAAGACAGAGATAGATAGGTTCTTAATCAATAAGGGAATCGGGGATTATGGGGAAAAGGCAGGACAATGGGAATGGGAAAAATATTAGCCATGATTGAATGGCGGAGCAGATTCAATGGACTGAGTGACCTAATTCTGCTCCTTTATTAAGTAAACATTGAAGTGTTCGAAGAGGACACCTTTTCTTGTGTGTTCCTGGTTAACTGAGTCCATCAAATGATTGGTGTCCACCAAGCAATCAAAGTTGGTCATGTTCGCTAGAAAGAGTTATCATAGTGTACTGACTATTGGAAAGAGTGAAACATCCCATCCCCCATTTAGAAACTGCATTAAAATCCAGCATCCTTGGGCAGTGGATGTGAGAAGTGTTCCTTTCATCTCTGGGAACCAAAGTTCACAGCCAGACCCAGACAGTTGGAATTCTATCCTCCTCTCCTCTCTCCCAGTCACGTCCCTGGGTGTTGAGTGAAATGTTTATCAGCAGTCTGGGGACTAATTTGTCAGTGGATTAGTTGCTCGCTGCCTGTAATTTGGTGAAACGTCCATCTTGCTCTTTGATAACTGGGCGTGAGCAATGAGAATGTCAGATTGCTTCAAGAGGGAAAGGGCAAAGGGATTAAAGGCATGTTACTCCGTTGATGTCCTGAACAGATTTATTACGTCTGTGTATATTTTTATATGGAAACAGAAAAAAACACAAGAGGCTTCAACTTGGGGCTCCCGTCTCCCCAGTCCCCACAAACTTCACCCCGATGTCATTGTGCATCTGGCTTGAACCTGTTTTCTCTGGATTTTCAGGCCAGGCATGGGAATAAAACAGCTTAAGAAATACCAGCTGGAATTGGCCATTTGAGTGTTCAAGTCTGCTCTCACCATTTGTGGTGATCTATCTCAATTCCACCATTATGCAGCATCCCTGCAATTCCCTTAATATCCAAAAACCTATCGACCTCTGTCTTGCGTACGGACAATGACTGATCATGCACAGCTCTCTGGAATGGAGAATAGCAAAGATTCCCGACTCTTGAAGTGAAATAATTTCTCATCTCAACCCCGAAATAGCTGACCCCTTATTTTGACATCACATCCCAGATTCTCCAGCCCGTGAAAATATTTTCTCAGGATCTACCCTGTTAGACCTCTGAAGAATTTTAGATGTTTCAATTAGACCACCTTTAATTCTTTCAGGCACCAGAGACAGCCTAGTCTACTCAATCACTCTTCAATTCCAGGATAATCCCCTCATCCCAGGAATCAGTCTAGCAAACCTTTGCTACACCAGTGTGTCCTTCCTTTGGTGAGGAGATCACATGCAGTACTTCAGGTGTGGCCCCACCAAGACCCTATTTAATTGTAGCAAGACTGACAGCCTATGAGTTTAAAGAAAACACTCAATTAAATTTACTATTGTTGCCAACCTGAGGCCAGTGTGAGGACGGGAATGTCGATAGGTAATTAGGATTATAAAAAACTCAAGTGCCTTTAGTGCAGTTCAACCAGGGGCTAAGCCAGCCAGAAATAGGGCCTGGTCACCTGAAGCAGTTATAGGAGGTTAACGGCAGATAAGGGCAGTTAGATTAACTGAAGAAATTAGTTCTTAGTTCTGCCAGCTTCAGACGGGGGTTAAGATAAATCACCCTCTAATCAACAAAAAGTAAGTTAAATGTTTACTTATTAGTCACAAATAAGGCTTACACTAATACAGTAATGAAATTACTGAGAAATTCTCCGAGTCATCACACTCCATCACTTCTTCGGGCTAATACACAACGTCTTTCTTTTGGATCAATGAAGGAAACAGGAGCATCTAGAGGAAATCCACACAGACACGGGGAGAACATGCAAATTCCACACAGACAGTGACCCAAGCCAGGAATCGAACCTGGGTCCCTGGCGCTATGAGGCAGCAGTGCTAAATGTTGTACCACCACACCCAATGTACCAGCACTTACAGACAGCGGATAATGACTGAAAGACTTCAAACTTCCAAATGCTCTCAGGCTGGTTGTATATAGTTTTTTGTGAGTGACTGAGATTCAGTTATTACTGTTTTATTACTGAAAGGTCCCTGTTTCACTCAATAAACATTTCAGTCAAAAGTTTCTTTTAATTCCAATATTATTAGTTTAGTTAAATTCCTGGTCATTTGAATACCTTATCAATTATTCGCTTAAAGCAAGTGTCAGGCCTTTATAGAACATAGAACATAGAACAATACAGCACAGAACAGGCCCTTCGGCCTTCGATGTTGTGCCGACCAAAATAAAAAGCAATGCCCCTCCTAACTAAACCATTCCCTTCTCATCCATATACTTATCAACTAACCTCTTAAACGCCACCAAACTTGGCGCATCTACAACAGCTGCAGGCAGGGCATTCCACTCCCTAATCACTCTTTGAGTAAAGAACCTACCTCTGATATCCGTCCTATAACTCATACCCCTTAATTTAAAGTTGTGTCCCCTCGTGCTAGCTTTCTCCATCCTAGGAAAAAGGCTATCACTGTCCAAAACGAAGTTAACGAAGTCTAACGTTAATTAGAGATCTTCCCAAATAATGCTTGCAGATTACAACGTGAGGTAAAGGAGATTTACCTCTGTGTCATAATAACAAGTAGGTTTACATTAATACTGAAATGAAGTTACTGTGAAAATCCCCTAGTCACTGCACTCCACACACAGTCGCTGGAGTATGGCGACAAGATTTTCACGGTAACTACAATCCAGTGTTAATATAAGCCCACTAGTAAACAAATTTAAACTAAACTGCAACATCCATTCCTCACTTTTACTTGATATTTCTGGGTGCTAGCTGTGCACATCATGGCTGCTGTATTTCCAATTTTTTAAATTCATTTTTGGGACATGGGCATTGCTGGTTGACCAGCATTTTTTGCCCATCCCGGGTTGCCCGAGGACAGTTGAAAGTCAACCACATTGATGTGGCTTTGAACTTACATGTAAGCCAGACCAGGTAAGGATGGCAGATTTTCTTCACTAAAGCATATTATTGAATATTATGCTTCAACAGTGTTTACGTATCTTTGCCAGATGTGGGATGTGGCAGCCTAGTGGTATTATCACGGTATTAATCCACAAACTCAGTTAATGTTCAGGAGACATAGATTTGAAATCTGCTGCAGCAGATGGTGGAATTTGAATTCAGTTAAAAATATTTGGAATTAAAAAATCTGGGTCCCCAGATATAAAAGTTTGAGGTTACATACCAACCCACTTGAGAATAGTTTTTTCCCTGCTGCTGTCAGGTCTTTGAATGGACCTATCTTGCATTACGTTGGTCTTTCTCGACGTTTTATCTATGACTTGTAACACTGCATTCTGCACTTTCTTGTTTCCTTGTCTATGAACGGTACATTCTGTTGGTATAGCGCGCAAGAAGCAATGCTTTCCATTGTATGTTAATACATGTGACAGTAATAAATCAAGCTGAATCAAATCAAAATCTAATATTGACTATGAAACCATTCCCGATTGTTGGTAAAACCCATTTCATTTATACTGTCCTTTAGGGAAGGAAATATGCCATCAGTAAATCCCATCTGTTCTACATGTGATTCCAGATACACAGCAATGTAGTTGGCTGTCAACTGGCTTCTGTTAAGGCCTAGAAAGTCATGCGGACTGTAGCGATTCAAGAAGGCAGCTCACTATCATCTTCTCAAGGGCACCCAGGGATGGGGCAATAAATGCTGGCCAACCCATGTCCCACTCACTGAGGTTGTAAAAGGTGTTTTATAAGTGCAACTTTTTTCCTTCCTTTTTTCACAATAATTCTCACCTCACTGTAGAATTGGCTACCAGGTAATTGAGAAGCAGCACAGTGACAAAGTGGTTGGCACTGCTGCCTCACAGCTTCAGGGACCCAGGTTCAATTTCAACGTTGGGTCTGTGTGGAGTTTGCACATTCTCTCCCTCTCTGCATGGGTTTCCCCCAGGTGCTCTGGTTTTCTCCCATTGTCCAATGGTTAGGATGATTGACCCATACTAAATTGGCCCTTTGGGTCAGGTTAAATACGGGAGTAGTGCCTGTTTGGCATTGTTGTCGGTGCAGATGGATGAGCCGAATGGCCTCCTTCTGCGCTGTAGATGATTCTATTCTGTTCTATAATCTAATGAGAGGAGAACTCCATGATAGAGTAATTACACATCGGGGAGGGGAGTAGTTTATGGGGCTGGTGGTGGGTTCCTACATGTAATATATTTGCATGTCACAAATGCTCATATAAAAAAACTAATTATATCCTACATCCGTGGTAGTGCATGAGAATTTTGTGACAGCCAGTTCACATTTATCTAAAGATGGCATGCAACAGTTAGCTTTGTGCCAGTGAGTGGGATATTACAGACTTGCTCAGATGAGACCAGAAGTTCCCATCCAAGGCCAATGGAGGTTTCCATTGTCAGACACTTACCAGCACTGATTCCATGGCAGGCCAGGTGATAGAATTCCAAGCATTATGCCTGAGGCTTTTCCTTGTTGAATTGAGCAGACAAAGGATGGGGGCAGGGAAATGGCAGCTTGCTCGCGGAAGTTCAGGACCAACCTGAGGGAATCAGGGGTGAAGGGGAGGAGGTGTGTGAAATAGGGTTGTGGACCCATCTGTGACCATCCCAATGCATTGGGTTACAAGGCTTTATAAATAAAATTTCAATTTGAAAAAATTTCCATGCCATCTTTATTCTCTTGGTGAAAGTGATGTTAATGGTAATGGAGTTGGAGGCAAAGTTGCAGCCATGATAAAGAGTTTCCTAATTTGCTTATATATCCCACATGTAGCTCCGCATTGTCAGCTGACAGATCAAACTCTTCCCCTACCACGGGATTTCACATGTTTTCAGTCTGATGTTCTGGTTGTGGTGGGGGACAGTGGGAACACTCAGTTGCGGCAAAAAATGAGGAATTCCTATCTGTGAACATCCCAACACATTGAGTTGTGAGGCTTTGAGTTCACCTACAACATTTCAATGATCTTGGCAAAATCCTTTACAATATATAGCAGGGAGCATTTACTTCACCTCTGTCGATAAAGAACAGTACAGCTCAGGAACAGGCCCTCCAGCCCACCAAGCCTGTGCCAACACATGGTTAGGAATTCTCCAGCCACGCTGATCTAAAAGCCAGGAGTTCCCATCTGACTGTCAATGGGCCTTCACATTGTCCACAAAATGCCCACTGCAATTGCAGAGGTGGGCAGGTGGGAAAATTCAGGCAATGATGCTTTTCTAAAGACCGTCTGCATCTACACAGTCGTGTGAGGCTCCATGTTCAGCCATGGTGAATGCAAGACTGGACATCAACATGTAGGTTCAATAAAGAGTGAACAGAAAAACATTACAGTGCTTCTTCCACCATAAAAGAAAAGCTTTGAATGGGGACGGAATCCCATAGAGATTCATAAAATTCTAACAGGAGCGGACAGGGTAAATGCAGGAAGGGTGTTCTCAATGGTGGGGGAGTCCAGAACCAGAGGTCATAGTCTGCGAATCGGGGTAGACTATTTAGAACGGAGATGAGGGGACATTTCTTCACCCAAAGAGTGGAATTCAAAACCACAAGAAGTAGTTGATGCCAAAACATTTCACGTATTTAAGAGGCAGCTGGACACAGCACTTGGGGTTAATGAGATTAAAGCGGGGGAACAGGATTAGGCTATTGAGTTGAATGATCAGCTATGATCGTAACGAATGGCAGAGCAGACTTGAAGGATTGAATGGACTCCTCCTACTCCGATGTTCTGTGTTTCTATGTTACATTTCTAACATCTTGATAATCAGTAGTGTGTGCCACCCATCAGTTCTGACAGTATAATTTGCTCTGTGACTGAGTTAGTCTGAACAAACATTGATGCCCACAGGAATAAATGGGATCGATACAAAGTGAAATATTTACAAGTAAAATTTCAATTTGAAAAACTTCCATGCCATCTTTATTCTCTCAGTGAAGGTAATGTTAATGGTAATGGAGTTGGCGGCAAAGTTGTGGCCGTGAAAAAGAGATTCCTAATTTGCTTATAAATCCCACATGGAGTTGCACGTTGTCAGCTAACAGATCAAACTCTTCTCCTACCATGGATTGCACATGTTTTCCATGTAAATCACCAGCCACGTAAACCAGAAGAAAACTTCTTCTGCCAGTAGGAACAGTACACCACGATTAAAATATCACCCACAGATTCTGGAGAGAACAACCAACTGTAGGCCAAGTGGCATTTTCCTTTTTGGGTTTGTTGGTACTTTTTAAACGTTTACATGGAAGTTATCGGTTATATGAGGGGCCTCTATGTGATTATTCTCTACATAAACTTCCTTCCACCAGATTTACTTCACCCCTCCCTGTCAACAAAGAACAGTATAGCTTAGGAACAGGCCTTCAGCCCACCAAGCCTGTGCCAGCACATGGGGTGGAATTCTCCAGCCATGCTGATCTAAAAGCTGGAATTTCCCACTGGATTGTCAATGGGCCTTCACATTGTCCGCAAAATGCCCACTGCAATTACAGTGGCGGGCAAGGTGGGAGAATTCAGGCAATGATGCCTTTCTAAAGGCATCCTTTGCTTTTGTGGCAAAGAATATATTCTTATATTCCCTTATTTGTTTTGTCTGTGAACAAAGAACAAAGAACAAAGAACAAAACAGCACGGGAAACAGGCCCTTCAGCCCAACGAGCCCACGCCGCCACCCTGATGTTCCCATCTCTACCCGCGATCCCTGTCCATGTTTATAGATCTATGGATTAAAAACCAAATTTGAGACAATTTAGGGAGAATTTGTTTTGCCAATTAGCCTAAGAGCACATCTTTGGGATGTGGGAGGAAACCGGAGCACCCGGAGAAAACCCACGCAAGCACGGGGAGAATGCGCAAACTCCCACAGACACAGGCCCAAATCCATGTATCTGCACAGCACAGCGATAGTCACTGAGCTGTCGTGTTGCCCATCAGATGGTCCAGGTCAAGCGTACACTAACGACGTGAAGCAGTAGGATACTCTCGAAAAAGATCCAAGAGCAGCCCTCTCACGACCCATCGCGTGTATGCCCCTCGTTAGACAACAAGGTGGACCAAAGCACCTGTAGGATAAAAACAAGTACATCAATATCATCATCTATTTACACACTTCCCAGGGACTCCCAAGGCTCACGATCCCTATTTTAAATCAGTTTTCTATACCCCTCCATTCCCATTCTGTTCATGTGCCCATCTAAGTATTTCTTAAATAACTCCAGAGTACCTGCCTCCACCACTTTACTTGGCAGTGCATTTCATACCCCCACCACCCTCTATGTGAAAAAACTCCCTCTCGCATCCAAATTATACCTTACCCCCCTCACCCTAAGCTCGTGACCCCTCGTGCTATTTGAGTCCATCCTAGGAAAAAGCTTAGCCCTGTTTCCTCTATCAATCCCCTTCAAAATCTTGTACACCTCTATCAGATCTCCTCTAAGTCAACGTCTTTCTAAGGAAGACAGTCCCAATTTGCATAATCTCTCCTCATAATTCAGACCTTCCATACCAGGCAGCATCCTGGTAAACCTCCTCTGCACTCTCTCCAGAGTGAAGGTGTTTCTTAAACGTTACTATTGTATCTGCTTCTACCACCCTCTCTGGTCATATGTTCCAGGTAATTACCACACTCTGTGTAAAAAAGAAACTTGCCTCTCCTTTTAAACTTTTATCCTTTTTACCTCAAACTTTAGTAACTGACATTTCCACCCTGGGAAATGCCCCTCCTTTAAACTTTCCCCTTTTTACCTCAAATCTTAGTAACTGACATTTCCACCCTGGGAAACGTATTCTTCTATTTCTCACTCCTCCTTTCTGGGAAAAGCCTGCAGTGTTAAATATTGTGAGGAATGTTCTTTGAATGGCCTAATCCCCCCTCTATTTTAGAATTCCTAAGAGGTTTCCTGCTGACAACAGGCCTGGATTGAAGATGAATTAACAGGTCCATAAGGAAGGAGCAGAGGGTGTGCGACTAATTGGATTTCTCTATTAGAGAACTAATGGGCAGAGTGGTCCATCACTCTGTCCTGTAAGATGCTGTATTCTGTAAAAAAAAAGCCAACGACACTTGTTAGTTCAATTCTACAAACTCCTGTTTTGTTCCTTCAGTCAATCTCTTTAAATCATCAAACCATTTATGTTGCCAGTCCTTCTATTGCTTACAAGCCACTCCGAAGTAAGTTAATGAGTTTGCAAGCGCCTGAGGACTGAACTTAAAACCTCTCCTTTGTCTTATTTATCGGTCTTCAATAAATATAAAGAACACCACTTGACTCACAACACATCCTAGCTTCACGCACCAGTTGAAATCAAATAAATCCATGAGTACACTGTCCCTTCTCATCATGTATTGTGTAAATGAATGACACCTTTTTGCTTAGTCAACCATTTCATATTAACATACGTAAAAGTTCCAGTGAACCAGACTCATCTGTTTTAGACTGGGTTTAATGTTTTCACTGGATAAAGGTAAATAAAAATATGTCCTTTCATCAAGAAACCTGATGTTCCATGAAGTGAAAATTTCACTCAATCTGTGAAAGATAATATTAAGGATGTAAAAGCAGTCGAGGAAGTGAAGCAGACTGCCTCCATGGCTGGAGTTTAATGCTCTCCCCTCATTCAAGATTGGCAGGGGTACATTAAATTGGGCAGGAAAGTGTGGGGCGGGACCCAGCTGTTTTTCCACCTCCATCCTGGTTAAATCTGGGTCAGGAAGACAATGAATGCTCCCTAAGGGACTCATGCCGTCACCACTTGGGTTAACCTGGCAATGGGTGCAAAACTCGTCTTGTTAAAAACCCATAAAGCCCAAGAAACAAGCCCCGATGGGATTGCTTACAGTTGTATAACAGAGCGGAATTGGTGTAGTGGTATTGTCACTGGACTTGTAATCCAGAGATCTACAGTAATGCTCTTGGGACCAGGATTCGAATCTCGCCACAGCCAAAAGGCAAAAATGGAATTCAATAAAACGTCTGGAATTATGATGGCCAAGAAACCATTGTGAATCGTTGTTAAAAATTCACTTGGTTCACTAATGCCAGTTAGGGAAGAAAATCTGTTATTTTTATCATATCTGTGACTCCAGATCCACAGCAGTGTTTTTGACTGTGAAATGGAGGCAATGGATGGGAAATAAATGCTCTATCCCATCAAACAAAAGAGTGGGAATCCTGCTCCCGCTCAGTTTTGATTGGCACGTAACTTGATGTGGAGATGCCAACGTTGATCTGAAGAGCTACACAGTAAGAAGTCTCACAGGATAAAGTCCAACAGGTGCATCACTCACCTGATGAAGGAACAGTGCTCTGAAAGCTCGTGATTCCAAATAAACGCTGTTGGACTTTAACCTGGTGTGGTGAGATTTCTTAACTGGGTCCATTATTTGGCAGATCTTCCCAACAGTAGGTGATCCACAGTTCTTGCTGCTTCTCTTAAATCCTGCCTCATGTGTCAGCCAAAGAAAAGTCAGAAAGAAAAGATGTTTTTAATGACATATTTTCTTCAAGAAATACTTAATCACACCTTTCTGCTCTTCCCCTACCTTTCAATTTAATTTTATAAAGGATTTTCATTGCAAAAAAGAGGAAAGAACAGTTTCCGTTGGCACACAGGGAAGTTGGCATTTGGAGAACACAGATGGATTGCAAAATCTATCACGTTCCTACCTCTCTTCAGTTTCGAAGAAGAGTCACAGCTGTCTCGAAAAGTTTACATCTTTTCTTTTTCCGTAGATGCTGTCAGGCATGCTGAGTTTTTCCAGAACTTTCTGTTTTTATTACAGATGTAAGGTTACCAGCAACAGAAGCAGATGAAAGCTGGGATGATTTCCTTTGTTTAATACAGCGAGCTGCTGTGATTGGGAATACACTAACTGACAGGATGATGGAAACAGATTCAGTCGGGACTTTCAGGAGGGAATTGGTGAAATACTTGAAGGGGGAATGATTTTTCAGGGATCTGGGAAATAAGCTGGGGAATGGTGCCGATTGGGGTTAGCTCACACAGACACCTAGGCATGATAAGAATTATAAGAACGAGGAACAGGCGAAGGCAATACAGCCCCTCGAGCCCACTCTGCCATTCAATGCAGTCATGGATGATTTCATCTCAGCCTCAAATCCACTTTCCTGCCGTTCTCCATAACCTTTCAACACATTACTAATTAAAAACCTGTCTATCTCCTTCTTGAATTTATACAACATCCCCACATCCATCTCATCTGGGGTTGAGAATTCCACAGATTCATGACCCTTTGGGAGAAGTAATTTCACCTTATCTCAGTTTTAACCCTGCTATCCCTTATCCAAACATGATGAATTCTCATTCTAGGTTGCCTCACGAGAGGAAACAATCTCTCTGTGTTGATCCTGTCACTCCTTTTAGCACCTTATATACCCCAATTAGATACTCCCTCATCTTCTGAACTCTAGAGAGTATAGGTCTAAACTGACTCCACGTCTCTTCATAATGATGGGCCAAAAGGCCTTAATTCGCGTTGTACCATTCTAGGAAGTAAATGGGTATATTTGACCTGTCACAAATGCATTAATAGGGTAGAATCAGATTGGATCAATATAGAAACATTGAAAATGGAAGCAATTTAGGCTGCATTTGGAGTATTGCGTGCAGATCTGATCATCAGACCACCAGAAGGATATGGAAGCTTTGGACAGAGTGCAAACAATGTTCACCAGGTTATTGCCTGGTCTCGAAGGCATTAGTTACGAGGAGAGGTTGAATAAACTAGGATCATTTTTAACTCGAAAGATGGAGGCTGAGGGGAGATTTGATAGAGTCTACAAAATTATGAGAGGCATAGAATATAGAATATAGAACATAGAACATTACAGCGCAGTACAAGCCCTTCGGCCCTCGATGTTGCGCCGGCCAGCGGACCCTCTAACCTAAACTATTCCAATATCATCCATATGCCTATCCACCGACCATTTGAATGCCCCCAAAGTAGGCAAGTCCACAACTGCTGCAGTTGTGGACTCCTGCATAGGCAGGATGGATAATCAGAGGTTTTTTTCTTAGGGTGGGAGTGTCAATTACAAGGAGGAACAGGTTCAAAGTGAGAGGGGGAAGGTTAAGGGAGATATACAGGGCCAGCTTTTCATGCAGAGATTGATGGGTGTTGGAACACGCTGAAGGGCAGGTCGTGGAAGCAAATACATGAGCAACATTTAAGAAAAACTAGATGGGTAGAAGACCAGGGAGGGAATAGAGGGATACAGACGGAGTGAGGGCAGAAGGTTTTTTTTTAACTTAGTTAGGACATCATGATTGGCACAAGCTTGAGGGTCAAATGGCCTGTTCCTGTGCTGTCCTTTTCTTTGTTTTTTGTTTAGGAGTAGGCCATTCGGCCCTTCGAGCCTGGTCTGCCATTCATTTTGATCATCAAATTCAATTACTGACTGCCCTTCCTCCAATATCCCTTGAATGCTTTAGCCTCAAGAGCTACATTGAATTTCTTCTTGAAATCAGACAAAATGTTTTGGCCTCAACTGCTTTCTGTTGTAGTGAATTTCACACATTCAACATTGTCTGGATGAAGAAATATCTCCTCAGCTCAGTTCTAAAAGATTTATTCCTTATCCCCCAAATTATGATGTCTAGTTCTCAGTAGCTTTAACCCCTTGACTTGACAGAATACCATATTCATGGTAGCCAAACTGGTTCAGGCAGTATGCCTGGTTAACATATTAATAACAGCATTCTGATACCATTGGATGATGATTGCTATTTTAGAATAGAACTGGTTGTTGTACATTTGATATGCATCAAAGCAATGCAGAGGTAACATGAGTTTCTAAGTGTGCAGGAATTCAATTTATAGAGTATCATAACAATGGTTTAAAATGTCTTTGAGATCAAATAGCATTAGTGCTGTTTGTTTTCTTTGCTCTGAGTCAACATGCAGGCTTGATCAGTCAAGCAGTGAGCCTGGATCAATCACCAGACTCACATAATCAAATGGTACAAGTGAACCATTGTACATGACACTGCTTACAGCCACTTCATGCCCCGCCCTATTCTATTAGAATACCGATGCATTGACATGTCTTAAAAAGTGGAGGGGAAAATCTCCTTCGTATCCCATCATAATTCTACAGGAGCAAAATCAGCCAATGTTCCCTGTATATTTTGTACTTAGTGGCAATGGGGGCTCAGAGATAGCAGTTATGCCTCTGAGTCAGAGGACAGAAACCACAAGACCGTAAGATATAGGACCAGAATGACTGTGCCATTCAATCATGACTATTAAATTTCTCAACCCCACTTTCTTGCCTTTTCCCTGTAACCTTTGATCTCCTTACCATTCAAGATTTTATCTACCTCTGTCTTAAATACATTCAATGATCTAGCCTCCCCAGCCCTCTCTGGCAATGAATTCCACATATTCACCTCCCGCTGGCTGAAAAAAAATCCTCCACATCTCAATTCTTAAGGGTCGTCTCTTTACTCTGAGTATGCCCCCTCGAGTCCCAGTCCCTTCTACAAATGGAAATATTTTCTACATGTCCCAGTACCCAGTCCTTTCAGTATTCTGTAAATTTCAATGACATTCCCCCCTCATCTTTCTAAATTCCATTGAGTACAGAACCAGAGTCCTCAGAAGTTCTTCATACATCAAGCTTTTTATTCCCAGAATCATTCTTCCGAGCCTCCTTTGGACCCTCTCCAAAGGCAAATGTATCCTTCCTTAACTACAGGGCTCAAAATTGCTCGCAATATTCTAAATGTGGCCTCACCAGTGACTTGTGAAGCCTCAGCAGTACATCCTTAACTTTGTATTTCTGGAACATGGGTTCAAGTCTCCTTCCAGAGAGTTAAGTCTTACAGTGTCAGGGACCTGGGTTCAATTCCAGCCTTGGGTAATTGTCTGTGTGGAGTTTGCTCATTCCACCCTTTCTTTTGTGGGCAGAATTGGCTGCCATCGGTGGTGGTGGAGGCAAACTCGTTGGGGTCTTTTAAGAGACTTCTGGATAATTTCATGGGTTTTAATGGGATTGAGAGTTATAGATACGCCTGGTAGGTAGGGATATGATCAGCACAACTTATGCTGTAGTGTTCTATGTTCTATGTCTATGTTTTCTCTACAACAATTCATAGGGGCATTGGGATATCTATTGGCCATCTGAGGAAGTTGAAGTCTGCTGCTTCTGGAGTACAAGTAGTGACGCAAAGAAATTTACTTCCAAATTTGACTTTTCTTGCCTTCTGTCACCAGCCAGGCACACAGAGACCTGGGAAACCAGCCAACGTCAATTAAATATAGAATGACTTCAAACATAGACACAGAGCCTTGTAATATTTAAATGGCCAAAATGGCTCCTGTGAGTGGATTGATTATTTGCTTCACACTTCACCTGCATTGAAACCGAATATGGGCAACTTCCTGTTCTATTACGAACCAGTCTCCAATCCGTTGACTCTGTCTACACTTCCCACTGCCTCAGCAAAGCAGCCAGCATAATCAAGAACTCCACGCACCCCAGACATTCTCTCTTCCACCTTCTTCCATTGGGAAAAAGATACAAATGTCTGAGGTCACATAGTAACCAACTCAAGAACAGCTTCTTTCCTGCTGTCATCAGACCTTTGAATGGACTTGCCTTGCATCAAGTTGATCTTTCTCTACACCCTAGCTATATCTGGAATGCTAACAGCTGCAACATTTTGCACTCTCTCATTTCCTTCTCTATGAACGGTGTGCTTTGTCTGTATAGCACGCAAGAAACAATACTTGTCACTGTATGTTAACACATGTGACAATAATAAATCAAATCAAATCAAACCTTTTTTGGGGAGTTAAGGCTCAGGCCTATGCTCATCGACATAGCTGGGCAATCTCAAAGATAGAACATGCAATGGTGTGTGAAGCCAACAATGAGGCACTAATCTGTTCCTTTCTCCACTATCATCATGAGGATGTTCATGTTAAGAGCAGCAGACAAAGGAGTTTCAGACAAACAAGTTTGTCAATTCTGCTGCAGCAAGGTTTTGACCCACATTTGTCGCTTCACATTGGTTTTTTAAACAAATCTTTCTTTCGCCCTTTATTTAATCAATAGAATATAGATCAAAGCAGTCCTGCATACAATAACACACATTACATGCTTACTCTGAAATGTAGATGTCTGAGGCAGTTAAAATTGTGCATTATTTTTAACCAATAGTTAGAATGAGATATTTAAGACTTTAATTTGGTTTATGCCTTGTGATAAAGGGAATTGAAAATCTTTGGAAACATTACCTAATGCAAAATACTGAGATGTTTCTGCTTTCTGAGCCTTGTTTTTGCATTGAATTCTTTCAATTGCAGAAAGATATTTATAAAATGAAAGAGTTTGAGTTAAGTCAGTATTTGCTATTGAGGATGGCACAGTGACATGGTGGCACAGTAGTTAGCACTGCTGCTTCACAGCACTAGGGACAGGGGATTGATTCCCAGAGTGGGTCACTGTCTGTGTGGAGTTTGCATGTTCTCCCCTTTTCTGCATGGATTTCCCTCTTGTGCTTTGGTTTCCTTCCACAGTCCAAAAGACGTGCTGGTTAGGTGCATTGGCCATGTTAAATTTTCCCTCAGTGTACCCAACAGGTGTTGGAGTGTGGCGAGTAGGGGATTTTCACAGTAACTTCACTGCAATGTTAATGGAGGCTTGATGGCACTGTGGTTAGCTTTGCTGCCTCACAGTGCCAAGGACCCAGGTTGATTCCAGCTTAGATCTGTGTGGAGATTACACATTCTCCCATGTCCACATGGGCTCCCAACTGATGCTCTAGTTTCCTCCCACAGTCTGAAAGACAATCTTGCGTCATTGACCATGCTAAATTCTCCCTCAGTCTGCCCGAATAGGTGCTAGTGGATTTTCACAGTAACTTCATTGCAGTGCTAATGTAAACCTACTTGTGACACTGGTGAAAGATAAAATAAATAAAATAGTCCAATGTGCACCGCAGCGTAGATAACCCATGGGGCTTTAAGATGCAGAACCTGGATACTTGGAGACAAGTGGAGAAATATTCTTAATAAAACAATGATGTTGGCCTTTACAAAACTTATTTAATCACGGTATTTTAAGGTTTTAAAATATCTGCAAGTCTGAAATGAACAAACTAAAACTACCGAACATTTTAATTTCCTGCCTTTCCTGTTTGAACTCACACTGAAATCTCAGCAATGAGCACACTGACCTGTCCTGACAAGAATGCCTCTGACCACAACAGTGCCTTGTTTGTATTATATTATCAGAAGCTTTGTTAAATTAGCAGAGAAATTTGATCACAATTTTTTAAAATTCATTCATGAGATGTGGGTGTTTCTGAGACAATCAACTACATTGCTTTAGATCTGAAGTCATCTGTCGGCCAGACCAGGTAAGGACATTAGATTTCCTTCCCTAGAGGACATTGGGAAGGAATGTTCCCAATCAGATGTGTTTTCATAACAATTAGCAATGGTTTTGTGGTCATAATTCCAAATTTTTATTGAGTTCAAATTTCACTATTTGGCATGATGGGATTTGAATCCAGGTCCCCAGATCACAGACCCTTCAACTAAATGGAAGAGCTGCTCCTTATCCACTCTGTCCAAGCTCCTCCTAATCTTGTACACCACAATCAGACCATTCAATGGTCTTCTTCGCTCCAAAGAAAACAACCCAGGCCTACCTGACCTCTCTTCATAACTTAAATGTTCCATCCCTGGCAGCATAACTCTCCAGTGCAACCACATCCTTTTAATACTGTGGTGACCAGAACTGCACACAGTACTCTAGCTGTGTCCTCACCAATACTCTACATAGTTCAAGTTGCCTCGATTGAATGCCTTTACACTGGGTCTCTGGGTTACTCATCCAGTGACGCATTATATAGACAAAGGATACTGTATATAGGGAAGGAAGGAAGAGAGTGCAGAATGTAATGTTACAGTCATAGCTAGGGTGTAGAGAAAAATCAACTTAATGCAAGATAGGTCCATTCAAAAGTCTGATGGCAGCAGGGAAGAAACTGTTCTTGAGTCACAGAGAGGGGAAGAGAGGAAAGTCAGTGATTAAGGGAGAAACAGAGAAAAAACAATCAGGAAGAGAGAGTCTCTCACTCGCCTGATGAATGAGCTTGAGACTCTGAAAGCTTGTTCTGCCAAATAAGCCTGTTGGACTTTAACCTGGTGTTGTGAGGCTTACTGTATATAAATGTATGAATTTTTGATATGTACTCTGAAGGTTAAGATCACAAAATGGATTTATCCTGCAATAAGTGACAGTTGTAAAATATTACCCGCTAACAAATGCCCCGTAGAAAGCATTTTTTCTGGTTCGATCGCAATTTGGTATGGTTCCTGTTCTGCCTGAGACAGCAAAAAACTACAAAGGGTTGTGATTGAAGCCTAGTCCATCATTCAAACTGGTCTCCCACCATCTACTGACTCTGTTTGCACTTCCCATTGCCTTGGAAAAGCAACCAGCATAATTAACGACCCCATGCATACTCTCTTCCATCTTTGCCAGGATGTTACCTGGTATAGAGGGCAGGTCTTATGAAGAGAGGCTGAGGGATTTGAGGTTGTTTTCGTTAGAAAGAAGGCGGCTAAGAGGAGACCTTATTGAAACATATAAGATGATTAGAGGTTTAGATAGGGTGGACAGTGATAGCCTTTTTCCTAGGATGAGAAAGCTAGCACGAGGGGACATAGCTTTAAATTAAGGGGTGGTAGGTATAGGACGGATGTCAGAGGTAGGTTCTTTACCAAGAGGGTGGTAAGGGTATGGAATGCCCTGCCTGCTGCAGTTGTAGATGCGCCAAGTTTGGTGGTGTTTAAGAGGTTAGTAGATAAGTTTATGGATGAAAAGGGAATAGTTTAGGTTACAGGGTCATTGCTTTTTCTTAATTGGTCGGTGCAACATCAAAGGCCGAAGGGCCTGTTCTGCGCTGTAATGTTTTATGTTCTATGTTCTTCCGTTGGGAGTCAAAAGTGTCCGACTTTCCGTTCGAAAGTCTGAAGTCACGTACATGCGAAATTGGCAACAACTTTTGAATATATCTCCCCAGCACAGTCTGAACTGGCATGAAACATGTTGGCCGGGAATCTCCCATCTCATTCATGCCCCACCCACTATTGCTGGCATGAATTTGGCGCTCAGCCTAATCTCCATTCGCTGCAGCGGGACTGGAGAATCTCAGCCCCGGGTGAGGTCGGAGAATGCTGGCCCGTCATTTTCAGAAGTCAGTTTGAAATTTGCAGAGGGTGGGGATGTGGTGGTGTCTGAAATACTTGACCCTGAAATGGAGCTGGCAAGGTGCAGACTGCTGCTTGTGGGTTTTTGACCTGCAACCTATCCTACATCCTTGCAGATCGAGAATCTGGTTAACTGGTGCAACAACAATAATCCTTCCCTCAATGTCAACAAAATAAATGAGATTGTCATCGACTTCAGGAAGCATAGTGGAGAACATGCCCTGTCTATATCAGTGGGGACGAAGTGCAAATGGTTGAGAACCTCAAGATTTTAGATGTCCAGACCACAAACAGTTTGTCCTGGCCCCCCCCCACACTGATACTATAGTTAAGAAAGCCCACCTATGCCTCTACTTTCTCAGAAGACTAAAGAAATTTGGCATGTCAGCTACGACTCTCGCCAACTTCTACAGACACACACCAAAGAAAACATTCTTTCTGGTTGTATCACAATTTGGTATGACTCCTGCTCTGTCCAAGAAACTCCTAAAGGTCATGAACGAAGCCCGAATCACACAAACCAGCTTCCTATCCATTGAATCTGTCTCCACTTCCTGCTGCCTCGGAAAAGCAACCAGCATAATTAAGAACACAGGCACCCCGGACATTCTGTCTTCACCTTCTTCCATCGGGAAAAAAATACAAAAATCTGATATCATCTACTAACAGACTCAAGAACAGCTTCTTATCTTGCACTAGTTCTCTAGTTACAACTATAACACTACATTCTACACCGTCTCTTTTCCTTCTCTGTACAATACACTTTGTATAGTGCGAAAGAAACAATATTTTTCACTGTATGCTAATACGTGTTTCACAACGCCAGATTAAAGTCCATCCAGTTTATTTGATAGTAATCCCACAAGCTTTTGGAATCGTAGTTCCTTCATCAAGTGTGTGAGGAACAGTGATTCGAAAACTTGAGGGATTACTATCAAATACACTGGTTGGACGTTAACCTGGTGTGGTGAGACTTCTTACTGTGTTTATCCCAGTCCAATGCCAGCATCTCTACATCATGCTAATATAGGTGACAATAGTAAGTCAAATCAGATTGTCATTTGAAACCCATCCCACTTTGGTCATCACAAGAATTCCCTCCAACCCCAAGGTTCTCCAAACTCCCATTGTGGGATGAGGGTTTCTCCTTGAGCATCCCAAGACATTTCACTCATTGCTGTACAGACACAAGCTGTCATCGGTTAAAGGGAGTTCCTTATCTGTGTGAGCTGAAGCAGCTCCTTCGCCATTGACATCAAATCAGAATATGCCCAGTAACATTTCCTCATCTTTCATCTTGCTTCTCACCCTCGGCATTAAGATCTCCAAGTAAAGTAATTAAGATCCTCTTTTGTAATGTGACTTATCTCATTTTGCAGCTCAGTATATAAATCCTCCTCACCTATTGCTCCATGATCAACGTCAGAGAATGCACTTGATATAAATCTCACTGTCTGAAGGAGCCTTGTGTCTTAATAATCAAAATTTATAATTACTTTGCATTGTAGCTCCTTTAATTACCTTCCTCACCATTAATGCCCCTGCTTTTCGAAGGTTATTATAATTTCCCCCAGAATGGCTAAGCCTACTACTGTGCCCAATGTCAAATATGCCGCTGACAAGGCACGTTTAGTCTTGAAGTTAAATGAAAAGAATTAATGTGCAAACTCCGAATGCATTCCTTTGAAATTTCTTCGTGGCTTGCTGTTTTAATTCCTGTATTTTGTTACATTTAAGTGTCTGCATTTCAGTGTCTCAGCCTCAAGGTGTACTGTTCTCAGGCAGTGTGAGTTAAATTGACTTGAGTTTTATCTGACATGGGATAAACAGTCTCAAACTGTTAACTTTGTATTTCTCTGTCCACAGGTCTGCCAGAGCTGCTGAGCATTTCAGATAATATCCATTTTTTTGTTTTATATTAAATTTAAGTCCTTCCACTTGCCTCTCACAAGCGATCTTGTTTTGCGCGTGTGTGCACTGGTTCTTTCTCAGGATGGAGGTTTTCTTCTCGATAGCTAATATTTACCATTGATTCCTGAATAAATCAGAGTATGCCTCACCATTTAGATGCAGGATGACTAAACTGAGTAATGGTTTGCGATCTACATTTACACACACAGAAGTGAATGGATTTAGCAATGACCACTCATCTCTTTCCGCAGCTATTCTGTCTCCTAAAGGTTCGCAAGATATGCACCGACTGTGTAATTGGACCAGCGAATGATTTTTTAAATTTTATTTTATTTTATTATTGTCACATGTATTAATATATAGTGAAAAGTATTGTTTCTTGCAGACAAAGCGTGCCATTCATTGAGAAGGAAAGGAGATGGTACAGAATGTAGTGTTACAGTCATAGCTGGGGTGTAGAGAAAGATCAACTTAATGCAAAATAAGTCCATTCAAAGGCCTGACGGCATCAGGGAAGATGTTCTTGAGTCGGTTGATACGTGACCTCAAACTTCTGTATTTTCACCCCAATGGAAGAAACTGGGAGACAATATGTCCAGGGTGCACAGGTCTTTGATTATGTTGGCTGTTTCTCCAAGTCAGCAGGAAGTGTGGACATGATCAATGAGTGGGAGGTTGGTTTGAGAGATGGACTGGGCTTCGTTCATGACCCTTTGAAGTTTCTTGTGGTCTTGATCAGAAGAGGAGTCATGCCAAGCTGTGATAAGTCTAGAAATAATTTTTTCTATTGTGCATCTGTAAAAGTTGATGAGAGTCTTAGAGGACTTGCCAAATTCCTTAGCTTTCTGAGAAAGTAAAGGCATTGGTGGGCTTTCTTAACTATAGCGTTGGCATGGAGGAACAAGGACAGGTTGTTGATAATCTGGACGCATAAAAACTTGAAGGTCTTGACCATTTCCCTGTTAATGTAGGAAGTGACATGTTCGCTACAACATTTCCTGAAATTGATGGCTATCTCCTTTGTTTTACTGATATTGAGGAAGATTATTGCCCAGTTCCAGGGCTCACCTTCAGCTATAGCAACCCACCCTCCAGAACAATAGTCTGAAATAGCTAGTGTGCTCTCTGAATGTACTACATTGCTTTACACTCATTAAGAATATTTCTGAATCACTGACAGTGTTTTCCTTTTATCAAGATCAGTTTAAGCTTCAAACAGTAGAAAGGGTGGCATTTGACAAACAAGCCGTGCAATGAAAATCATGCAGTGAAATGGGTGAGATTGGCATGGAAGATGTTGAGGGTCAAACAAACCAGCTTCTTGAATGATTTACATAAACACTGATGATTTCTCTTATAGAATCCCGACAGTGCAGGAGAGGCCATTTGACTCATTGAGTCTGCGCCAACTGTCTGACAGACCCTTCTCCTCCGCCCTATCCCTGTAATTCCAAATAGTTCCCATAGCTAATCCCCCTAACCTACACATCTTGGGACATTAAAGGGGCAATTTATCTTGGCCAGTTCGCCTAACCTGCACATCCTTGAAAGGTGGGAGGGAACACGGAACATTCCATGCAGACATGGGGAGAACATACAAACTCCATTCTGACAGTCACACGAGACTGGAATTGAATCTGGGCACGTGGAGCTGTGAGGCAGCAACAGTACTAACCACTATGCTGCTGTGCCATCCATTTAGATCTGGCAATTTGTAATAGCATCTATGTGTCTAATGCCTTGAAGTGAGTGTGAGTGTGAGACAGTTGGTGTGTGTCTATATCTGAGTGCCCAAGAGTGCATGAATGTATGCATGTATGTGTCTGTCAGTAAATGTGTGCATGTATATTTGAGTATCTGCATCTTATAAATCCCAAATGTATTTGCTCCAACATTGGCATTTGTGCTTTCAAATACATAAGCTATTCCCTCCTTCTGAACTCCATAAGAACTCCGACCTCTCTACCACTTCCACCTCCTTTAAGCCTCTGATTAGAACTTATTTCTCTGACTGAACTTGTGGTCATCTATTTGAATGTGTCATTCCATGGATTGATACCAAATCTTCCTCTTTTAAAGGTCTATATAAATGTGACTGGATGTCGAATAATGGGGTTGAAAAACATATTAGCCATGATCGAATGGCAGAGCAGACTCGATGGGCCGAATGACTTTATTCTGCTCCTATAATTTATGGTCTTATTGTCTTATGGTCGTATCAGATGGCTGCAAGTCTTGGACAGGACCTCCTTGTAACAATTTATGCTGTCTCCAACAATACTGCCTAATTGGCATATGGAATTGCCATTGTAGACAAGCAATTTAAGGACAACTTTACATTGCTGACTTGCTGCTGCTCTTGTCACAGGACAGCAGACCTTCATGTGTCACTTTATTTCTCAATGAATTCCCAGTTTCTGAATAGAATGTGACTGTGGGAATTTGGCTTCTGTATTTACTGAAGTCCCTTAACCCGATGGCAAATTGATAGGGTCGCAAGTATAGGAGCCCTATGGGGCAGCAGAACAATGCAGTGGTTAGCACTGCTGCCTCACAGTGCCAAGGACCTGGGTTTGATTCCCAGCTTGGGTTGCTGTCTGTGTGGAGTTTGCACATTCTCCCCATGTCTACATGGGTTTCCTCCAGATGCTCCGGTTTCTTACCACAGTCCAACGATGTGCAGGTAGGATAGATTGGCCATGCTAATTGCACTTTAGTGGCAGGGGGACCAGCTAAGGTAATGCATAGGGTTATGGAGATATGGCCTCGGTGGGATTGTGGTCGGTGCAGACTCAATGGGCTGAAAATGCACTGCAGGATTCTATGGATTCTAACTGTTCAGCTGCAATAGGAAAAGGTCTCAAAGCAAAACTGATCACTCTGGTTTCCAAACAGAGAGGCATGATGATACTGTGCTATTAAGAAATGTATGTTTTCTTGCAAGGAATATGTTTAGAATTCAGTTCTGTTTTGCAGCATGCTGATTTGTCTAATAAACCCTTTAAACTGGCAGCTGGGAGGGCAGGATAAGTAACAGTTTGGACCTGGGGTCTCTGTTTTAATCTGAGCTAATACATTTGTGTTTACTTGGGTGTCACATGGGGTTTCAGGGTAGAGTTTTGAGTAGGTTGATTGACAGGGACAGAATTACATGCTTAAGGGGAGGATTAAGCATGCAGGGAAAATACAGTTTCTCTTTCATTATTAAAAAAAATAGTTACTGCCTGGTTCTTGAATTAGCAAAATGTATATCTCTCTCTCTTTGTCTCTTTAGAGGTTGTCTGAAAGCTCAAAAACTGATAATCTAAGTACAAGCAAGTAAATCTGTGTTTTGCTAACTAATTTTAAAGAGGGGATCTATAAGAGAATTTGAACTCATGGGGATAGGTGAATAGTTAAGAATTGCATCACTTCATGTTTAAGTAGTATACAATTGTTAAATATTGTTATAATCTAGATCAGAGCTCAAAGATGATTCATAAAGTCAGCCTAAGTCATAGGTTTTGCACTTTGTATTTAGCTAGGGTAAGCATAAGGTGTTTCATTCCAAATATGATTCAAGTGTCCCACTTTTATCAAACAAATTTTATTTAAGAACACAGTTAACATATAATTAGGAAATAGCATAACTTTTAACAATCATAGAACAAAAACAACCATGACATATTGTAAACCTTAATAACTAAATATGCTGTTCCAAACTCAACATCCCCACAAACAAACACCCTGTTCTCGGCTTAGCGAGTATGCTCACTTCGATGCTGGATTTTGTAGCTTCGCAATACCTGCTGCGAATCAGTCATTTGGATTTGGAATTGAAACACTGAGATTTCCCAGTCCCAGAACTTCTGACCACACCCCGAGAGACAGAGACACTACTTGCCTCGAGTATCCAGCCAGCCAACCACCAGCAGCAGAATTTCCAACACCAGACACAGACCAAAAGCACTGCTTTTAGCCTGCAGTCCAAACAGCTACTGCCAGACCAAAAATAAAATCTTTGTCTTTCTCCTGTTAAAAATAACTACCCAAAGGCACCTGACCTGTCAATCATTCAGAAATCAAACTCTAGGCAGCAATTCTAAAAGGGTCATAACATCAGGACTCTGCATTAAGTCCAGATTAAAAATAAACATTACTTCAATTATACTGCTTTATTACACATAAAAGATATAATTTTGGACACATGGCATCAAAAAAAAGCCAGGCCTGCTCAAAAACAACTGCAGAGAAATATTAATAAAATACATTTTTTAAAGGGACAGTGCTGTCTCAATATTAAGCTAATTCATTTATTATTGTTAGATTCCTTTGCTAAATAAAATTTGTTTTGATAACTGCTTCCTCGTGTGTCAATAGAATCATGCTTGAAGTGAATAGCAAATAGTTGGAGTCTAAGATGACTTCATAACATACCTTGGGATTTTTGATCCGGTATCCTAACAGAGGGAGAATGAGACTTGTTTCCAGCATTTACGGAAGTACCATTTCTATTGAAAATAGATCTCAAGGTATTTCAAAGCAGGAAGCAATACTTCCCTTGTAGTCATAAACCTCCTCTTTAAAATTAATTAGCAAAACACAGGCTTACTTACTTGTACTTTATTTGCCAGTTTTTGAGCTTTCAGACAACTTCTAGAATGAGAAAGAGAGAGAGAGAAAGATTAAATCTTGTTAATTTTGGAACAAGGTAGTAACTGTTTGTTTTAATAATGAAAGAGAAACTGTATTTTCCCTGCATGCTTAACTCCTCCCATTAAGCTCATTGCTCAGATTGTCAGCCTAGATTCTGGTGCTCAAGTTTTCAGTTTCTGAGTAGCCCCCGTGATTTTCCCTTCCTAGAGACTACAAGTTGTTTTTCCGAAACACCAGTACCATCCAGTTTCAGCATTAGTTGATGCAGCATGTGAGCATCAAGATTAAGGAACCAAAGCAAGAAACCTAACAACTTCTGAATGTGACAGAAACAGGGAGGAGGGAGTAAAGCACAGTAACATTTCAAGGCTGAAGTTGATGGTTTCTTTGTTTGACAAGATAGAGTTGTGGAAAGCCTAGAAATAAAATTACATTTATGACCACTTTAACTGGAGGTTTGTGGGAGATTCTTCATGGAAATTCATTCAACACCTCTTTGCTCTTGTCAAGGGCCATTAATGCAGTAAGGCATCCCATAGAATTGTAACCAGACAGAATTTGGTGTTGACCCTACAAGGGAAGGTTTTTGGTGGTAAATGCCTTAGAATCATAGAATTCCTACAGTGCACAAGAAGCCATTCAGCCAATCAAGTCTGCACTGAAAGAGTATGTTACACAGGCCTCTCTCCCGCCCTTATCCCCATAATCCTGCACATTTCTAATCATTAAACCATCTAACTTAGACATCTTTTTGTACAGTAAGAGACAATTTATCTGGGTCAATCCATCTAACCTGGACATTTTTGGAGTATGGGAGGAAACTGAAAGAAACCCATTTAGACAAAGGGAGGACATGCAAATTATACACAGAAAGTTGCCCAAGGCAAGAATGGAACCCGGGCCCCTGGTGCTGTGAGGCAGCCACTGCATCTCCATGACACTCATGCCACTGTGCCACCTTCCTCTCTTCAATGAGGAATGAATAGCTTTGAGGAGGAGAGAAAACTAGAGATGCAAATGGGTATAGGCAGAGAATTTCAGAGCTGTTCGTCTTGGGCAGCTGAAGACAGGGCACCAATAGTGGAGCCAAAGAAATGGGAAAGGCACAAAGAGACCTGTTGTGAAGCGATGCAGAATAACTTTTTACAAATGCATAATTGAAAGCTTTCTTTCTGGTTATATCACAGCTTGGTATGGCTCCTGCCCTGTCCAAGACTCGAGAAACTACAAAGAGTCATGAACGAAGCCCAGTCCATCTCTCAAACCAGACTCCCACCCATTGACACTGTCTACACTTCCTGCTGGCTTGAAAAAGCAGTCAGCATAATCAAAGACCCCACGCACCTCAGACATTCTTTTTTCCACCGTCTTCCGTCGGGAAAAGGACACAAAAGCCTGAGGTCACATACTGAGCAACTCAAGAATAGTTTCTTCCTTGCCACCTTCAGAGTTTTGAATGGACCTCATATCAAGTTGATCTTTCTCGACAGCCTAGCTATGACTGTAACACTACATTCTGCACTCTCTCATTTCCTTTGCTATGAATCGAATGCTTTGTCTGTATAGTGCACAAGAAACAATACTTTTCAATGTTTATTAATAGATGTGACAATAATAAATCAAAACAAATCAAATGGAAATTTTGGCCTAATAAGCAAGCAATGAACACTCATCGAGGAAGAGTAAGAAGTCTCATAACATCAGGTTAAAGCCCAACAGATTTATTTGGAATCGCAAACTTTCGGAGCACTGCTTCTTTATCAGGTAAGTGGAGGTAATTTTATAAGCATGGCATGTATAAGCAAAGACGCAATTACATTTTTATGTCTTTGCCTGTTAGACTTTAACCTGATGTTGTGAGACTTCTTACTGTGCCCACCCCAGTTCAACACTGGCATCTCCACATCAAGGTTATGCACAGAGGATGCCAGCAAATCCTGTCTCACCTGTCACTCACACGTCTGTTTCCCAGCAGAGGTAACAGGCTGATGCTGTTTCTGCCCCCTTGCCCTGAAATCACATTCAATCAGCCCTATTCTGGGGTTGGTTAATTCAGTACAGACCGGAGAATCAAAGCACAAAGCCCAGCAGTCTATATAGCTATTTCTATCAAGTGAGCTGGAATTAGACAAGTCCAGTCTAATCACACGTAAGGCTGTCAGCATCCTGTTAGAGTGATTGTCCTTTAGCATGTCTCATAGGATTAGACACTTAATCTTTGTAATGCTAACAGGAAAAGATATAGTCGTTGTCCACAAAGCTACTTCCTCGCTATCCCATTAAAAATAATGAACCCTGAAGCCCAGTGCTTGGGCAAATTTAACACACACAAAGCAGACCCACAACTTACCCACAAAATAAGAGTCTTATTTGCAAGTTGTCACTTGGAATTTGATACATTTAAAACAAAAAAGACACATGCTATGGAAGCTTTTCACCTTGTACTCATCAGAAGAGGTACAAGAATGTGAAATTTAATTTATACTTCATGAAAAAGGGTGTCGATTGGTTGGCAAGTTGATTCTCATTGTTGTAGGGAATGCACTAGGGAACTATTATTCCCTGTGCTTTTGTTGCATTTAAAAAAAACATGCCAACGGGATCTTCTCGTTCTGCTGATGGTGTGCCCCTACCTTGGGTTTCCCAGTGGTATGGGGTGAAATCAGTGGGAAATCCCATTGGAAGTGGCAAGATCAAAAGATCTCACCATCTCCTGCCATGGGAAAATCCTTCTCAATGTTTGGACATGTACCTTTTGTTTGCAGAGGATTTCTAGAAATCCAAATACAGCACAACCATAGGCTCCTGTTGATCTGCAGCACGCATCACTCCTTCAAATAAATTGGTTAAACATAGTTGGTTTCATGGTCATCATTAGACTTCTAATTCCAGGTTTTTATTAAATTGAAACTTCATCGTTTGCCATGATGGGATTTGAATCCTAGTCTGCAGACCATTACCCTGGGATTACTGGTCCATTGACATTCCTCGTCTCCGTGCGAGAGACCAAGGTTTATTGCAATAAATGGTTTAATGATAGATATCAACCTGTTCGGGCCCTCTTCCTGCAGTGCTAACTCAGCCCTCATAATGTAATAAAATATCTCAGGGAATTTTACAGGAGCATTAAGAAACAAAGTTTGACACTGAATCACTTAAAAAGATATTACAACAAATAGAATCATAGAATACAGCGCAGAAGGAGGCCATTCAGCCCATTGAACCTGTGCCATACACAATCCCACCTATCCCTTATCTCCATAGGCTCACATATTTATGCTCCCACTCCCCCTGACAATAAAGGCAACTTAGCATGACCAATCCACATGGCATTCACATTTTTGGACCATGGGAAGAAACTGGAGACCCCGGAGAAAACCCAGACAGACACTGGGAAGGATGTACAAATTCCACAGTGACCCAAGCCGGGAATTGAACCCGGGTCCCTGGCACTGTGAGGCAGCGGTGCTAACCGCTGTGCCACCGTGCTGCCCGAATGTCCAAATATTTGGTTGGAGATTTGGATTTTAAAGAGTGTTTTTTATAATGGCAGAGAGTGGAAGAGAAATTGACAAATACAGGGGAGGAATTCCAGAGCTTAAGGCCTAAGCATATTCAGATAGATGGAGGATTTTTTTCTTGTTCATCCAAGTATAATCTGTTTTAGTAATGCAATAGTCAGAAAAAAATTCATAAATAAGGAAGGTCTTTGTGGGCAGCTCTCCGTGGGTCAGATGATCCAGTCAGTCTATCCAATAGACGTGGAACATGTGGTTCCAGGAACAAAGTGTGGAATTTGCCTATCTGAAAGGAGGCTGGAGTCATAGTGAACTCATGGTAACCTCGCCATCACTCGCTGCAAATAATCCTTTATCAAAATAGACCATTTATTCGCAAATCCAGCTGCTGGTCACCAGTCTCCTTCAGTAAAACAAAAGTACTCAGAAAAAGTTCTTGCATTTGCATAGCACCTTTCACAGCCCCAGAACTTCCTAAGACATCTTATGACCTTTTGGAGTAAAAGTGTGCTGGAAAAATGCCTGGTAGATTCTGTGGTGAAAGAAGAAGAATTAACATTTCGAGTCAAGTATGACTCCACTTAGACATTTTGGGCAGGGTTTTCTGGCAACATTCGCCCCAAAACTGGAAAATCCCACCCAAGGTCAATAGACCTTTGCATGGTCCGCTCCAATTCCCAGGTAAGCAGGATGGAAAACTTTCGCCTCTTGTTTAGAATGAGAGCAGGTTTGAAAACCCTGAGTCACATTCAACTCAAAACTGATCTCTTGCATGCTCTAGATCTGATGAGGTTTTCCAGCACTTAGTTTTATTTCAGATTTCCAACATCTGCAATGTGATGCCTTTACTGTTATACTTGTATGGTGCAGTCCCTGGAGTAATGTAGGAAACACAGCAACCACTTTTTGGAGCTGCAAGCTCCCAGAAACTGTAGCAAACTAAATCACCAATTTTAACAATCTTGGGTGAGGAGAACCTCTTTTTCTCTTCTATTGAAATAGTGCTGCAGGACATGTTACAGCAGCCTGAAAGGGCAGATGGGGCCCTGGGTGAATGTTTCATTTGGAAGATGGCATCTGTGCCAAGGCAGAACTCCTCCAGTATTGCATGTGAGTGTCAGCCTTTCTTATTGTTCATTTATGCAACATAGACATCACTGACCAGCGTTTATTGCCCATCCCTAGTTGCCTTTGGAGAGCTGTTGAGAATCAATCACATTGCTGCGGCTCTGGAGTCACATGTAGACCAGACCAGGTAAGGATGGCAGATTTCTTTTCCTAAAGGACATCAAATGGATTTTTCCGACAATCAACAATGGTTTCACAGTCGTCAGTAGATTTTTAATTCCAGATTTTTTTTTGCCATGGTGGGATTCAAACACAAGATCCCAGAACATTAGCTCAGTTTCTGGATTAATAGTCTAATGTTAACACCACTAGCCATCACTTCCCCGGATCATGCGCTCAAGCATCTGGAGTGACTCAGAGGCAAGAACGCTGTTGAATCATAGAATCAACAGTGCATAAAAAGGCCATTTGGCCCATCAAAACTACATTGAGTCTTCAAAAGACCATCTTATTCAGGCCCTATACCTGTAACCCAACACATTTACCTGGCTCATCTCCCTAGCCTACACATCTTGAGACATGAGGGACAATTTAACATGCTCAATCTATCTAATCTGCACATCTTTGGAATGTGGGAGGAAACCGCAGCATCCACAGGAAGCCCATAAAATCGTGCAAACTCCACACTGACACCCAAAGCCAGAATTGAACAAGAATCCCTAATGCTGTGAGGCAGCAGTGCTAACCACTGTCCTGCCCCTTACTGAACCAAAAAAGTGGCTAGTGGCTTTTGCTATCAAATAAACCTGTTGGACTTTAACCTGATGTTATGAGAACTCAGTAAGTCCAACTTGGCAACTATCAAATCCAACTGGCTTGTTTAGTTCAATAGAAATCCATTCTTGCATAATATAATGAAATATTTGTGCGACCTCTATATAGTGTAGGCTTTAGCATCAAGCTAAATGGCATAATTTTATTGAGAGGCAGTAAACTATCATAAATCGTACCTTTAATAAATTCTATTCAATCTATTTTTAGTAGCGATTTTCTGCAGTTTATGAACAGGTTTTAATGTAGATTCCTCAAGTGCATTAAACCATGAAAAAATCGGTTATATACTCCAGAGGAGTGCATTGCATAAATAGTTAGTCTAGTGACTTATTAGAATAATGGCAGCCTTCATAGTCACTGGAAGCAGAGTGTGGTAATTGTCCTTTTGAGATCAACACAGCAGAAGATGACTGCCTGGCTTTGAGTACCGGGAACAAAAGTGGGTAATCATCCCAAAGGGTGGAGTCCTCTCTTACACAGAAGACATCAAGATATCAAAAACATGAAGGGACATGACGGGGGCTGCTGGGCTCTGTGCAGCTTTTCCATCTTAATAAGTACCTTTATTAAGATTCTCCAGGTACTCCGGTTTCCTCCCACGTCCCAAAAATGTGCTTTTTAGGTGACTGGCATCAATAAATTAATTGGATCTCCCTTAATCTGGTGTACATACAAGTCCCTAAATTTCCACTCCCTTTATTGTGGAGTTCCACTAGAGGTAGACGAAAAGGTCGACAAACGACGTGAATAAGGCACTCATTGAGTGTGTTAAAATGGGCAGCATAGGCTTGAAGGGCCGAAGGGCCTGTTTCTATGCTGTGTTGTTCTTTGTTCTTTGTTTTGTGCCGCTGATGAAGTCTGTAAGCATGCATTGTTAAAGGCCAGAGAGGCTCCGTCATGAACAATCCAGATGATATAAGAACATAAGAACTAGGAGCAGGAATCGGCCATCTGGCCCCTTGAGCCTGCTCCGCCATTCAATAAGATCATGGCTGATTTTTTCATGCCAGCCCGCTCACCATAACCCTTAATTCTATTACTGTTCAAAAATGTATCCATCCTTGCCTTAAAAACATTCAATGAAGTAGCCTCAAATGCTTCAAGGGGCAGGGAATTCCACAGATTCACAACCCCTTATGTGAAGAAGTTCCTCCTCAACTCAGTCCTAAATCTGCTTCCCCTTATTTTGAAGCCATGTCCTCTAGTTCTAGTTTCACCCACCAGTGAAAACTTCTACTGCTTTTTCTGTCTTCTCTATTCTCTTCATAATCTTATATGTTTCTATAAGATCTCCCTCATTCTTCTGAATTCCAATGAGTATAGCCCCAATTTGACACGTCATAACCTTCAAGGCTATGGGTTAATTGCTGCTAAAGGAGATTAAGTGGGAGATCAGGTTTTTCGCATGTCGGTGCAGACTCATGGAGCCAAAATGCCACTTCAGCACTGTATGATTCAGTGACTCCATGATTCTAAGTCTCTTGTTCTGGCAAATCTAAACCACTCATTTCTAATGTCATACCCCAAATAGAATCAATAGTTTCACAGTGTCCTGGAGTAGATGCACCTTTAAAAATGACTTGTGAGCATAGAGTCTTAGAAGTTGGCTCTTTGACTCAACTTGTCTATGCCACTCTTTTTTTAACCACTAAGCTAGTCCCAAAGCCTGCATTTGGACCATATCCCTCACGTCCATCTTACTCATGTAACTGTGTAAAAACTGCCTCTACTACTACCTCTGGCAGCTTGTTCTAGACACTCACCACCCTCTCTGTGAAAAAAATGTCCTTCTGGACACTTCTGTGTCTCTCCCCTCTCACCTTAAGCCTATGTCCTTGAGTTTTAGACTCCCCTAACTTTGGGAAAAGATGTTGACTCATAAAAAAATATTTGGAATTAAGAAGTTGCTGTTGACTATGAAACCATTGTCGATTGCTGGGAAATCCCATCTAGTTTACCTTATCTATGCTCCTTATTATTTTATGGATCTCTTTAAGATCACCCCTAAGCTTCTTATGCTCCAGGGAAAAAAGCACCCAGCCTATCCAGCCTCTCCTTATTACTCAAACCATCAGGTCTTGGTAACATCCAAGTAAATCTTTATCCATTCTTTCTTATTTAATAATACCCTTTCTATAACAGGGTGATTGTGGTAAATGGGATCTGCAGTTGGAAATGATCTTGTGAAGTTCCAGCATTGAGATGTGATGGCTGCCCTCAAGTGACCAGTGTATTAACAGCGTTGGAAATTCACAAAGGTGACGTGAAGCATTAATGCTGAGGAGAACTCGTTCGTTAAATATCCTCATTAATATTCTTCCACATTCAGAAGCTCTGGTTATCAGTTTCCAATTAGTAAAGAGGAAACTGTTATTTCCTGATAAAAGGATTATTTAATCAAAAAAGTGATTTCCTACAAAACACTTCGTGGGCTTGAAATTAGGCAAAATCTAATTAGATTTTCCTCTGGATTCAGAATGTGGATCTAGATTATGGATTGTTAACTGTACTTTTTGTGACATGATTATGTTAAAGGTTAAATGGAGTTTTGGTGGTTCACGTGTGGAAACCGTCTCCCTATCCTTATCAATGAATACCCAATGCGGTACAATGGCACAGTGGTTAGCACTGCTGTCTTGCAACACCAGAGACCTGGCTTCAAATCCCGGCTTGGATGGCTGTCTGTGTGGAGTCTGCACATTCTCCGTGGGCATCCTCTAGGTACTCCAGTTTCATCCCACAGTCCGGAAGACATGCTGGTTAGGTGCTTTGGCCATGCTAATTTCTCCCTCAGTGTACCTGAACAGGTGCCAGAGTATGGCAACTTGAGGATTTTCATAATGACTTCATTGCAGTGATAATGTAAGCCTACTTGTGACTAATAAATAAATCAACAGCCCTCTGGGTCAGCCATTGTTCAGTTGGTTGTACCCATGCCTCCAAGTTGGAAAGTCATGTGTTCGAATCCCACCTCAGTACATTGAGCACAGAGATTTCAATGCTGAGGGAGTGTTGTGTGTTCAGGGGCAGTATTCAATCAATGAGGTGGCTGCCCCATTTGGTATATTTAAAACGTTCCAGGGCACTCCCTAAAGAAAATGGGAGTTAAACCCGGTGCCCTGACTAATAATTATCCTTCAACCAACAATCTCAAAACAATCTGGTCATTATCACATTTTTTCCTGTGGCAACCTGTTGTGTGCTAATTGGTTACCTGTTGCTTACATTGCAACCACGAGTAAACATCAAAACATACTCGACTGACTTAAAGTGCTTTGAGATGTCCTGAAATTCGGAATGAAGTTATATAAATGCAAGTGGGGAGGCGATGGTGCAGTGGTATTATCACTAGACTATTAATCCGGAAACTTAGCCAATGTTTTGGAGGCCAAGATGGTAGAATTTGAATTCAACAATCTGGAATTAAGTATCGACTCATGACCATGAAAACCATTGTCAATTGTCAGAAAAACCCATCTGGTTCACCGATGTCCTTTAGGGAAGGAAATCTGCTGTCCTTACCTGATCTGGCCTACAAGTTACTCCAATGACAAAGCAACATGGTTGATGCTGAATTGCCCTCCAAGGATAATTAGGGATGGGCAATAAATGTTGACCTAGCTAGCGACATCCATATTCCACAAATGAATAAAAAATAAAATTTGATATGACATTATTTTGGATCAAATTCCACAGGCTGAGTGTTTCTACATAGGCTTCTCCAAGTTCTTCTTTTCAAATGTTGAATGTGTCATAAAGATACCCATTTGAATTATTGCTGCATTTCCTGATATTGCAGTCACTGCAGCCAGGCAATAACTTTAAAGTAGGGACTATTGATATATTCTCGACAGTGAAGAAAGGACAGAGATACTGATTGACTATTCTCTGTTATTAAGCAAAAAGGAAAAAAAGGATCTGAACTGATATGGCTCCTCTACTGACCTAAGGATATTCTGAAGCACTTTACAATCAATGGAGTATTTTAAAACGCAGTCGTTATTGTAATGTAGGAAATGAAACAGCTTATTTGCAGGCAGCAAGCTCTCATGATGCAATGTAATATAGTCTGGCAGAGGTGAATGGCTTCAATGGGAATTCTTACTGGCCGTGGTGAGACCAGAAGATCCTGTTGCCAGCGATTGGCATGTTGCCTCTTGCCACTGAGAACAACGCTGAGGAGAGGCCAGAGAATCTTTCCCATAGAGTTACAATTCCAGACAGACATTCTAACAGGACTGGACAGGATAGATGCAGGGAGGATGTTCTTGATGGTGAGGGGGTAGGTGGTGTGATCAGCAAATTTGCTGATGACACTAAGATGCTTGGATTGGCGGGGACTGAGGAGCAGTGCCAGGCAATACAACAGGACATAGATAGGCTGGTAGATTGGGCAGATAGATGGCAAATAGAATTTAATCCGGATAAATGCGAGGTGATGCATTTTGGCCGGAATAATGTAGAGGGGAGTTATAGGATAAAAGGTAAAACTATCCGGAGTATAGAGGCACAGAGAGACCTGGGGGTGCAGGTTCACAAGTCTCTGAAGGTGTCAGTACAGGTGGAGAAAGTGATAAAGAAAGCGTATGGTATGTTAGTCTTCATAGGAAGGGGTATAGAATACAAGAGTAGGAGTCTGATGTTGCAAGTGTATAGAACGTTGGTTAGGCCTCACTTGGAGTACTGCGTCCAGTTCTGGTCGCCGTACTACCGGAAGGATGTGGAGGCCCTGGAGAGTGCAGAGGAGATTTGCCAGGATGCTGCCTGGTGTGGAAGGGCTGTCTTACGAGGAAAGATTGAACGCACTGGGGTTGTTTTCCCTTGAAAGACGTCGGCTGAGAGGAGATCTATTGGAGGTATATAAGATTATGAGGGGTTTAGATAGAGTAAATGGTGGTAAGCTTTTTCCACCATTAGAATCAGATAGAACGAGGAGTCACGGCCTTAGGGTGAGGGGGGCTATGTATAAGACGAATATTAGAGGGCATTATTTCACACAAAGGGTAGTGGGGGTGTGGAATGCATTACTGAGTAAGGTGGTGGGAGCAGGCACGCTAGGGTTGTTTAAGGGTCTCTTGGACAGCCACATGAGCGGTCTGCAGATAGAGGGATATAGGAAGACTGTTTAAATACTTTATTTGTTTCCACAGGCTATTCGGTCCACCTTGTTGACCAACAAGGTGCATGCATTCGGCAGGTCATGCAAGGGCTGCTCTTGGAGTGGCCTAGTGCTTCATGTCGTTAGTGTATGCTTAAACTGGACCATCTGATGGGCAACATGACAGCTCAGAGACTATCGCTGTTGTTGTGCAGACACATGGATTTGGGCCTGTGTCTGCGGGAGTTTGCGCGTTCTCCCCATGGTTGCGTGGGTTTTCTCCGGGTGCTCCGGTTTCCTCCCACATCCCAAAAATGTGCTCTTAGGCTGATTGGGTAACAAATTGTCCCTATATTGGTCTCTATATGTCATTAAGATGTTAGGACGACGGCGCGGGCTCGTTGGGCTGAAGGGCCTGTTTTCCGTGCTGTGTTTTTCTTTATTCTTTGTTTGTTCTTTGGGGGAGTCCAGAACTAGGGCTCACAGTCTGAGGATTCAGAGTAGACCATTTATGAAGGAGATGAGGAGAGATTTCTTCATCCAAAGAGTAGTGAGCCTATGGAATTCATTACCACAGGGAGTAGTCAATGCCGAAACATTGAACATATTCCAGCGGCGGCTGGATAGAGCACTTGGAGTGAACAGAATCAAAGGTTATGAGGAGAAAACAGGATTAGGCTATTAAGTTGGATGATCAGCCATGATCGTGATGAATGGCAGAGCAGGCTCAAAGGGCCGAATGGCCTCCTCCTGCTTCTATCTTCTATGTTTCTATGTTTCTCTGTTACATGATCTGCTTTCGGTCAAATGTTTTGGACACTTCAATATATGCAAGGTGCCTGACCCAAATGGAGAGCACTCCAGAAGATTAGACAGAAAAGAACAGAAGGTGCCATTTTATTACAATTAGCAGCTCAAAAACAAAGGACTATACTGGAGAAAGGTGAAGCTATCACAATATTGATTTGAGTGAGACAAGAACATGGAAATCATATGGCGGTATGGTGGCACATTGGTTAATACTATTGCCTCACAGCCCTAGAGACCTGGGTTCAATCCCTAGCATTGATCACTGTGCAGAATCTACACGTCCTTCCTATGTCCACGTGGGTTTCCTCTGAGTGCTCTGGTTTTCTTCCACAGTTCAAAATATGTTGGTTAGGTAGATTGGCCATGCTATATTGCCCCTTAGTGTCCGGGGGACTAGCTAGGAGAAATATGTAGGGTTGTGGAGATAGGGCCTGGGTGGAATTGTGGTTGGCGCGGACTCATTGGGCTGAATGGCCTCCTCCTGCACTGCAGGGATTCTGTGATTCTGAATGAACAAATGTAGTTGTGAAAACTCTCAAGATTGAAAATCAGCTCATATTGAGGCAGTCTGTTATGTAACCAATGCTAGGCACCATGTGTAGAATTATCAGCTCTGGTTGGACAGATTCCTGGTGGAATTGTCAGATAACTTCTCACTGATAATTGCACCAGTGTAACATGCCACCCATTAGCTGTCCAATATGCCCATTCTTGCACCCTCTCCCTCCCCACACCAACAGAAAGTGGAGAGAGTCTTTATTTGCCAATTGGCCTGGCCAATGTCCCTAGTATTGAGGCACTGCTCACTCTTGACTGGCTGACATGGGTGGGCCACAGTGTCGATATACTTGACATAAGGGTCCTTAAGCGAGTGCTCAACTCTGAGCTCCGCAATGGCAAGTGCTCACTCGAAGGGCAGAGGAAACATGACAAGGATGCTCTGAAAGACTCTGTAAATAAGTGCAATGCCCTCACTGACACATGGGAATCACTTGCCCATCTGGAGAACATAGAACATCACAGCGCAGTACAGGCCCTTCAGCCCTCAATGTTATGGTGACCAGTGGAACCAATCTTATGACCCTCTGCCCTAATCTATTCCAATGCTATCCATATGCCTATCCACTGACCATTCGAGTGCCCTTAAACTTGGCGAGTCCACAACTGCTGCAGGTAGGGCATTCCACACCCTTACTACCCTCTGAGTAAAGAACCCACCTCGAACATCCGTCCTATAACTACCACCCCTTAATTTAAAGCTATCTCCCCTGTTAGCCATCTCCATATGAGGAAAAAGGCTCTCAATGTCCACCCTATCTAACCCTCTGATCATCTTATATGTCTCAATTAAGTCACCTCTTAGCCTTCTTTTCTCTAATGAAAATAACCTCAAGTCCCTTAACTTTTCTTCATAAGACCTGCCCATCATACCAGGCAACATCCTGGTAAACTTCCTCTGCACCCTTTCCAATGCCTCCACATCTTTCTTATAATGTGATGACCAAAACTGTATGCAATACTCCAAGTGCAGCTGCACCAGAGTTTTGTACAGCTGCATCATGATGTCTCGGCTCCAAAATTCAATCCCTCTACCAATAATTGCTAACATACTGTACGCCTTCTTAACAATCTTATCAACTTGAGTACCAACTTTCAGGGATCTATGCACCTGTACACCGAGATCTCTCTGCTTATCTACGCTACTAAGAGTCCTACCATTAGCACTATATTCTGTATACATGTTACTCTTACCAAAGTGAATCACCTCACACTTTTCTACATTAAACTCCATTTGCCACCTCTCAGCCCAGCTCTGCAGCTTATCTATGTCCCTATGAGAAGGTGTATTCATGAAGATGCCAACAACCTTGAGCGCACTGAGCCGAGCAACTGGATGCCAAATGCAAACAACAGAAGGAGCGTGCAGAATCCAGACTGTCCCATCTTTCTCACCAAGCACTACTTGTCCCACCTATGGCAGAGGCTGCAGCTCCAGGATTGGGCTATTCAGCCACCATGCAGTCAATCCCCACACCCCTTACATTCCGGAGTGGACCCTTGACTCTGAGGCACTACCAAGGAAGAAAAAATGGGTCACGATTTGTCAATCAAGACATCGTTTTTTCCCCCTATCTTTGATCTCCTTAAACTAACCTTTTTCATACAGAGTGGAACAAGCTGCCAGAAATAGTAGGCGGGGGGAGGGGGGAAGTGGTTACACCTTAGTCTTTTGAAAAGCATTTAGATAGTTACGTGGGTAAGGTGGATATAGAGGGATATAGGCCAAATGCAGGCAATTGGGACTAGTTTAGTTCTTTAAAAAAGAGCAGCGTGGATGAGTTGGGCCAAAGGGGCTGTTTCCATGCTGTGAGCTTCTACGACTTTATTGCTGATATTTTATACCTCGCTTAGACAAAGCTTGTAAAATTTTGCCCAAGGCCAATGGAGAATTCCATTTCATGAACTGCACCTGCCCCATAGTCGGGGCAGGCATGGTGGTTAAATCCAGCCCATGACTCTATAACCAATGTGAATGGCAAAGAAAATGCAAATAATTTATAATGCTCCAGGTTTGCTCGTACCCTGGAGATTAATCTTTAATTACACTCGAAAAGTGCAGACACTTGGAATTGGGCCGGTGTCTGCGGGAGTTTGCGCGTTCTCCCCGTGGTTGCGTGGGTTTTCTCCGGGCACTCCGGTTTCCTCCCACAACCCAAAAATTCGCTCTTAGGCTGATTGGGTAACAAATTGTCCCTATGGTGAAAATTTTCCAAATTAGGATTAATATATATACTATTATATAGGACTATTAAAATAGGATAATGATTTGGTATTACGGTGGCGCGGGCTCGTTGGGCCGAAGGGCCTGTTTCCCGTGCTGTGTTGCTTTAAAATACTGCGTACAGTTCCAGTCACCCTATAATAGAAAGGATATTATTGAACAAGAAAGAATGCAGAAAAGATTTACCAGGTCTTGATGGTTTGAGTTATAAGGAAAGGCTTGATAGACTGGACTTTTTTCCCTGGAGCATAGAAGGCTTGGGGCTGACCTTATAGAGATCTATAAAATAATGAAGGGCATAGATCAGTTAGATAGTCAATACCTTTTCCCAAAGGTAGGGGAGTTTAAAAAAAGAGGGCATAGGTTTAAAGTGAGAGGGGAAAGATACAAAAGTGTCCAGAGGGGCAATTTTTTTTCTTCATGACTCTGTGACTCCCGGAGATGCCAGTTCATTTTGGAGAATTGGTAACCTTCACCTCCCCAGTGCCTGGGATCAAAAAGTCTCTGGCCACACTTCACCAAATGGTTATCAAGCTTGGTAGGTTTCAAAGCCTGATGGCTGTAACAAGCAAGGAAGGCTGAGACAGTTAGGAAAAAAGACTTGTATTTTATATAAAGCCTTTTTGTGAACTACCACTTTCCCCTCCACAAACCCCTCTCCTGCTGATGTCCCAAAGCACTTTATGGACACAGATAAGGAACTCCATTCTACTGAGTATCAGAATAAGATATTCCGCATGGAAAGCTATGGCAACATGTCAAACAGAAAGCAAAAGAAACTTCTTACTTTACTGAGAGTAAATGCAGTAAGAAGTGTTTGATCTTTGGTCAGACTAGACATTGTAAATTAATCCCATCAGGCAATCCAAGCAGGGGATTTACTACAGATGAATTCAGAGGCAAGCAAGTCCAGAAATGGTCTTTTGTTTTGAAATAATGCCCTTTTTCCAGACAGGCTTTGAACTGCCTGAACAGCTGTCTATTTTCACCAGATCAAAATAACCAAAATCCTCATGTGCTAAACCAACTGACTAGTGAAAATAATGATGTCCACTATCCTTCAGGCTGGCCTTGCTCTTACCTCTGACCTTTACCCTCTTTCGCTTGGTCACTGAACTTTACTTGTCACGTTTTGTATTTTATTATTCTGTCAATGCTTTTCTGAAAATTTTGTCTGATTTGTCTGTTTTCTGGTTCCCAATGATTGAGACTGTACCCTGCTCTATCTCACTGGGGTAAAACATAAGCTCTGCTCAAAACAGGCCCAAAGACAGTATCAGGTGGCTAGCACCACATCAATGGTCACAATTTGCCTTTATATAAAATATCTTTTACATTGTGTCTGCGTTACTTGAACTATGATGGGTTAAGGGTTAATTTGATTTCTTCTTTAAGGATTCTGAAGGCAATTAATAAGATCAACAGAGAGAAAAAAAATGATAACACCATAATATAAGGCAAAAAGTCTCTTAACATCAGGTTCAAGTCTAACAGATTTATTTGGAATTATGAGCTTTTGTGTCACTTCTGCTTAACTAACCTGATGAAGAGGCAGCTCTCCAAAAACTTGTGATTCCAAATAAACTTGTTGTACTTTAGCCTGGTGTTGTGAGACTTCTTATCATGCCTAGTCTAGTCTAATACCAGCATCTCCCCATCATGACTGCCGTAATTCATACAAGAAGAGTTATACTGAATCTGCTTCACCATATAGTAAGGTTATGACTGTTCTAATATGACAATCCTTCACTCTATTTTCCTGTCTTATTGCTTAGTGGTGGAGTCTAGCAAACAGCAGATAGGGAGGTGATGGTTCAGTTGTATTATCGCTAAACTATGAATCCAAGAACTCAGCTAATGTTCTGGGGACCCAGTTTTGAATCTGGCAGAATTCGAATTCAGTAAAAAAAATTCTGGAATTACGAATCTACTATTAATGATGAAATCATTGTCGATTGTCAGAAAAACACATCTGGTTCACTAATGTCCTTTAGGGAAGTAAATCTGCTGTCCTTGCCTGAACTGGCCTACATGTGACTCCAGAGCCACAGCAATGCGATTGATTCTCAACTGCTCTCTAAACAAGGGCACCTCGGGATGGGCAATAAATGTTGACCAGCCAGCAACGCCCATGTCTCATGAATGAATAAAAAAAAGATAACATTGATATCAGAGATTGAACATTCAGTAAAGACACTGAGAAACACGACACGTGATAGAAGTGTGAAACCTACTCTTCATAAAGCAATAGGTGCTAATTCAATGAATGGATTTAAAATCTGAGATAATTTCTGGCCAACAATATTCAGGCATCTGAAACCAAGGTAGGACATTAGAGTTAGGATAAAGCCATAAAAACATAGAATCCTACAGTGCAAAAGGAGGCCATTTGGCCCATCAAGTCTACATTAACCACAATCTCACCAAGGCCCCATGCCCATAATCTATCCTACTAAACTGTGACACTACGGGACAATTTATCATGGCCAATCCACCTAACTTGTGCAGCTTTGGGCAGTGAGAGGAAACCAGAGTACTCAGAGGAAACCCACGCAGATATGGGGAGAATAATGCAAACTCCACACAGTCACCCAATGCCGGGAAGCGAATCTGGGTCCCTTGCACTGGGAGGCAGCCGTGCTAACCACCGTGCTGCTTAAAATGATCTCATTGAATGGCAGAACAAGCTTGAGGAAATATGAAAGGCTCATTCCTATAATCATAGATATTTAATGGGATAACAATTGACTTCGAGCCAAAGAAGGAAACTGTAGGTTCAAATACTTAAAGTTTGGAAAAGCAAGAGAACAAGAAGTGGAAAGATTTAGGGAGGAAATTTCAGAATTCAAAAACTCAGCAGCGAAAGGCACGGCCCTCTATGATGTGTCCTTGAATAATTTGTCAGTGAACTGCAGGCATCAAACATGTGTTCTCATGTAGCTTGGCAATCATTAGCGGGCAGGATATCTGTTGAGTTCCCTACTAAGCTAATTAGCAAGTCAGACTGGGAGAATAGTAACTGAGAGCATCTTCATTAATGTGCTGGATCAGTTATCAATGTCATTAATTTGATTTATTATTGTCACACATATTAGTATATAGTGAAAAGTATTGTTTCTTGCGCTCTATACAGACAAAACATGCTGTCCAAAGAGAAGGAAAGAAGAGGGTGCTGAATATAATGTTACAGTCATAATTAGTGCGTAAGGAAAGATCAACTTAATGGGAGATAGATTCATTCAAAAGTCTGATGGCAGCAGGGAAGAAATTGTTCTTGAGTCAGTTGGTGTGTGAACTCAGACTTTTGTATCTTTTTCCTGATGGAAGAAGGTGGAAGGTTGTATGTCTGGGTTGTGTGAGGTCTTTGATTAAGTTGGGAGTGCTTTTTTAATTATTTTATGGGATCACTGACTGGGCCAGCATTTATTGCCCATTCCTAGTAGCCTAAGGACACTTGAGAACCAACCACATTGCTGTAGAACTGGAGTCAGATGTAGGACAGACCAGGTAAGGATGGCAGATTTCCTTCCCTAAGGGATCAGATGGGTTTTTACAATGTCCAACAATGGTTTCTTGATCATCATTTGACTTATAATTCCAGATTCTTATTGAATCTAAATTTCACCATGGTTAATACAAACCTGGGTCACCTTGAATATGAATGCAATGACAATACCTCTACACAGCTTCCCCCAGTCTGGTCCATCATAATAAGATGCTACATTAAAAAATGCAGATTAATTTAGTATTTCCATTGAAATTTGTATGTTTGCACCTGTTCTGCAAAGCAAATCATCTCTTTTTTCAGTGATATAATTAATGTAACATCAAAATTTTAGGTATCCGGATCACCAGCAATTTGTCTTGCTCCCCTGCAACCCAACCATGCTGACACGATAATTAAGAAAGCCCATCAAAGTCTCTATTTACTCAGAAGACTAAGGAAATTTGGCATATTGGCTACCACAGTCACCAACCTTTAGAGATGCACCATAGGAAATATTCTTTCTGGTTGTACTACAGCTTGGTATGGCTCCTGTTCTGCCCAGGGCCACAAGAAACTACAAAAGATTGTGGACAAAGCCCAGATCATCACTCAAACCAGCCTCCCATCCATTGACTCTGTCAACACTTCCCATAGCCTCAGAAAGGCAGCTGGCAAAATTAAGGACCCCACACACCCCAGACATTCTCTCTTCCACCTTTTCCCACTGGGGAACAGATACAAAAATCTAAGTTTGTGCACTAATTGACTCTAGAACAGCTTTTTCCTTGCTGTCATCAGACTTTTGAATGGATCTACCTTATATAAAGTTAATCTTTCTCTGCATCCTAACTGTGACATAAACATTACATTCTACACCCTTCTTTTCCTTCTCCCCTATGTACTCTATGAAAAGTATGCTTTATCTGTATAGTACACAAGAAACAATACTTTCCACTACACAACAATATATGTGATAATGATAAATAGGCAGTATGATGGCACGGTGGTTAGCACTGATGCTTCACAGTGCCAGGGACCCGGGTTCAATTCCAGCCTAGGATGACTGTCTGTGTGGAGTTTGCACATTCTCCCTGTATCTGCGTGGATTTCCTCCCACACTCCAAAGATTTGCAGGGTTGGCTGATTGGCCATGTTAAATTGACCCGAGTTTTAGGGGAATTAGCTAGGATAAATTGTGAGGTTATGGGAATAGGGCCTGGGTGGTACTGTGGTTGGTACAGGCTCGATGGGCCCAATGGCCTCTTTCCATGCTGTAGGGATTCTATGATTCTATAAAATCGAATCAATATTCAAGGCTGAATTTAGATTTTTGATTGACAAGGGAGTCAAGGGTTAAGGTGGCCGTCCAAATCAGATGATCCATGACCTTATTGAACAGTGAAGAGGGACAAGGGGCTGTATGAGTTGCTCCTGTTTCTGGTTCTTATATTTGTCCAAAACATCCACTGGTAGGGTGGCTGAAATCAGCTAATTGTGCTGGTCAAAGATTGAGCATGGAATCTTTTGGTCTGCAGCCTTTGTCTGATATCTACTGAAGCGGCTGGAAGATCTATCTTCCAACAAGAAATAAACACTGGGAGGAGAGAGGGAACACATGGAAATCAATGGAGAATGAAAACATCGGAAAAGCCACTCAGCCTCTGAGGTTTAATAATAGCAATAATTAAGTTACAGATGGTTAGTTTTTATTGATGTAATGTATTCAAACAACATGCCAACACTCATTCGCACTGTAGTAAATCACATCTCTCTGGAGTGCCTATTATTCCTAATTTATGAACTTATTCAACATAAAATAAAGTTTCATATACGAGAGGTCGCATTCCATGAACTTGGATCATTGCTTGCATGAATAGCTTATTGAAAAATGTCTCAGTATTACGGCTGTACTTTATTTTTAAGTGCCTTAATACCCTGCTAAGTATCTTTTATGGGCAAGCATTGAAGGAGTTCTGGCGCTCTCGATCAAATATCCTGTGGACAGGAAGGATAAGAGACAGAAAAAAACCTCTCAGAAATCGAAAGGAAGAAGAAAGAAGGGGGTTAAAGGAGAAATTAATATCGACCCAGTACCTGATTTGGTTTGATGAGATTTAATTTATTATTGTCGCATGGATTAGCATACAGTGAAGAGTATTGTTTCTTTCTCCCAATGGAAGAAGTTGGAAGAGAGGATGTCCGGGGGATGTGGATCCTCGATTATACTGGCTGCTTTGCCGAGGCAGCGAGAAGTGAAGACAGAGTCAATAGATAAGAGGCTGGTTTGCTTGATGGATTGGGCTACTTTCATGACCTTTTGTAGCTTCTTGCAGTCGTGGACAGAACAGGGGCCATACCAAGCTGTGATATAACCAGAAAGAATGCTTTCACAGCACATTTGTAAAAATTGGTGAGTGTTGTAGCTGACATGCCAAATTTCCTTAGTCTTCAGAGAAAGTAGAGGTGTTCGGGGACTTTCTTAACTGTAGTGTCGGCATGGGGGGACCAGGACAGGTTGTTGGTGATCCGGGTACCTAAAAAAATGAAGCTATTGACGTTTTCCTTTATCATGTCTTTATCAGACTTCATCATGTCTTGCAAACATCTTAAAACACTTCTAATGCAATGAATTAGTCTGAACTACAGCGACTAGGCAAATGTAGCACACACAGTAATGAGATGAATGACTAGTTAATCTTGTTCTGATAATAATCAGAGTTCCCTGTGGCAATCTTGCTGAAAATATAATCAGGTGGCTGTTAGATCAGGCCCAAGTAAGATTCAACTATACACTGACCTACCTAAATTCGTTCTGGAATCCCTTTGAACTTATTTAAATCTCTTTACCCTCCAGATGTGATCCATATTGAAGTCATTTTCTGCGTTCACCTTATCTAATTATATTTAACTCCTAGACGTGTCTCTTAACCTCCTTGGAATGGCATGGTGACACATTGGTTAGCATTGCTCTCTCAAAGTGCTAGGAACCCCAGTTCAATTCCCAGTTTGGGGGACTGTCTGTGCAGGGTTTGCACATTGTCCACATGAGTTTCCTTCCGGAGCTCTGGTTTCTTCCCACAGTCCGAAAGGCATGCTGGTTAGGTGCATTGGCCATGCTAAATCCTCCCTCAGTGTACCCAAACAGGCGCCGGAGTGTGGCAATTAGGGGCTTTCACAGTAACTTCATTGCAGTGTTAACGTAAACCTACTTGTGACACTCACAAATAAACTTTATTTTGACTGCCTCTACTTGCTTTTTTTTGCTAAGCAAGTTGGATTCATTGAATCCCTACATTGCAGATGGAGGCCATTCATTCTATCAAGTCTATACTAACTCTCTAACTTACGCAAGCCCTTTCCCCCATCCTATCCCTGTGACCCCCTACATTTCCCATGGCTAATCCATCGAACATACACATCTTGCGACAATAAGGGGCAATTTTTACCATTACCAATCCAGCTAACCTGCACATTTTTCTCAGGTACTAGTGGGTAATCAGTAAGCAAAATGTGTGAATTTGATTGTGTTTTATGTTTAACACTAGGACCACCTCGTACTGAAGTAACTATGATGCAATTTAACATAATTAAAAGGCTGAGACCTGATTGGAAGTAGATAAAATTACTGATTGTATAATGGCAATGTCATTGGATTAGCCACAATTAATGCTTTGGGGATGTGGGTTTAAATCCCACCATGGTGGCTGGGAGAATTTAATTAATAAAATCTAGAATTGGAAGCTAGTCTCAGTACTGGTGACCAAAAAAATGTTGTGACTGATGTAACAATCCACCTGCTTCACTAATATGCTTTAGGGAACAAAATCTGCCATCCTTACCTGGTCTGACTTATTGGCCTCTTTTAACTCTAGACCTGAGCAATAAAAATCCTAAGGACTAGGATTAGGCCATTTGGGTTCTTGAGCCTCCTCCCCTATTCAATAAGATCATAGCTGATTGAATCACAGGGACCTTCTGAAATGGCCCTGTAAGTGGCTCAGCTCTATGGCAATTAGGGATGGGCAAAAAATGCTGGCCTTGCTAGCAACACCCAGAGCTCGTGAGACTACATTTTCAAAAGTGTAACCTGAGGTAGAGTTATTGAGATTATTTAGATCTGTAAAATGAACACAAATATCTTTTATGAATAATAGTCTATGACAGTATTCTGCAAACCCTAAAAAAAAACAATTAAGACTCCAAACTCAAGATGAAACAGAGAGGAGAACATTTTATTTTTCTTGTTCATTCATGGGATGGGGGTCATTCTTGGCAAGATCAGCATTTAATCTCCAAATTATTCTGGAGAAAGTGGTGGTGTGCCACCTTCTTGAACTGCTGGAGTTCATGTGGCATACATACACCTATAGGTGCTGTTAGGAAGGGAGTTCTGGGAAGTTGGCACAGTCTGATGACAGAATGGTGAGGTAGGACAATAAAGTAAATGCTCATTTATTAGTCACAATTAAGGCTTATATTAACACTGCAATGAAGTTACTGTAAAATTCCCCAAGCCCCCACATTCTGCTGCCTGTTTGGGTCAATGCACACAATTAGCATGCCTTTCAAACTGTGGGAGGAAACTAAAGCACCCATCGGAAACCCATGGAGAGAACTTGCAAACTCCGCACAGATAGTGACCCTACTTGGGAATCAAATTTAGGGCCCTGGTATTGAGAGGCAGCAGTACTAACCGCTGTACCACTGTGCCGTGACCTACAGGGAAACCTGAATGCAATGGTGTTCCCATACATTATTAATTAGTCTCCTTTGTGCTCTATTGGTTTAGACCTTCAAGTTTCTAGGTATCCAGAGCACCAATAACCTTTTCTGGTCCTTCTGTACTGATGCTTAAGAAAGCTCACTAAAACGCACTATGTTTAGAACATAGAATATTACAGCGCAGCACAGGCCCTTCAGCCCTCAATGTTGCACCAATCTAAGCCCATCTAATCGACCAATTCCAATATCCTCCATATGTTTATCCAATGACAGCTTAAATGCCCTTAATGTTGGCGTGTCCACCACTGTTGCAGGCAGGGCATTCCACACCTTTATTACTCTCTGAGTAAAGAACCTACCTCCAACATGTGTCCTATATCTATCACCCCTCAATTTAAAGCTATGTCCCCTTGTGCTAGCCATTTCCATCCGAGGAAAAAGCTCTCACTGTCCACCCTATCTAACACTCTGATCATCTCATATGCCTCTATTAAATTTCTCAGTAGCCCAAGGAAATTTGACATGTCCACTACGACTCTCATCAACTTTTACAAATACACCATAGAAAGTATTCTTTCCGGTCATTACAGGCTTCTGCCTTGACCAAGATCGCAAGAAACTACAAAGCGTTGTGAGCGCAGCCCAGTCCATCACTCAAACCAGCCTCCCACCCATTGATTCTGTCTACATTTCCCGCTGTCTCTGAAAAGCAGCCGGCATAATCAAGGACACCACGCATCCTGGACATTCTGTCTTCCACCTTCTTCTGTTGGGAAAAAGAGACAAAAGTTTGAGATCACGTTCCAACCAACTCAAGAACAGCTTCTTCTCTCCTACTGTTAAAGTTGTGAATGGCACTACCTTATATTACATTGGTCTTCCCTATATCCTAGCTTGACTGAAAAGCTACATTCTGCACCCTCCTCTTTCCTTTTCTCTTAAAGGTATGCTTTGTGTAGTGCACAAAAAACAATATTTTTCATGGTGGTACAGTGGCACAGTGGTTAGCACTATAGCCTCACAGCACCTGAGACCTGGGTTCAGTTCCTGCCTTGTGGCGTTTTTACTTTCTCCTTGTGTCGGAATGCGTTTCCTTCCACAGTTTGAAAGGCATGCAGACTAGGTGCATTGGCCATGCTAAATTCTCCCGAACAGATGCTGGGATGTGGCAACTAGGGAATTCTCACAGTAACTTCATTGCAGTGTGAAAGTAAGCCAACTTGTGACTAATAAATAAACTTTAACTTTCCATACGAGTATATGCAACGATAATAAATCAAATAAATGTGAGGTGATGCATTTTGGTAAATTGAACCGGGGCAGGACTTATTCAGTTTTGGTAGGGCATTGGGGAGAGCCTTTTCCATAGGTTTGGAGATCTGAGAAGTAGAGGGCATAGGTTTAAGTTAAGGGGGGAAAAGAATTAATTAAAGAATTAATTAATTTCCTACATATGTGGAATAAGCAGCCGGAGGAAGTGGTTGAGGTAGAGACATTTAAAAGGCATTTGGACAGATACATGGATAAGAAAGTTTAGAGGGATATGGGCCAAATGCAGGCAAATGGGATTAGCTTAGATGGGCTTTTTGGTTGACATGGACTCATAGGTTTTATGATTCTACAATTCTATACAAATGGGACACAAAATTCAGGAAGAAAATTTTGTTGTTCAAAGATTGGTGCACTGACATTGTGTGGCCCATTTTTGTAATAAATTAATGGGGACAATTAGGCAGATCTGCCAAATTTTCCTTTCCACTGACTGATCTGTAGCATGATGTGGAGGTGCTGGCGTTGGACTGGGGTAAACACAGTAAATAGTCTCACAACACCAGGTTAAAGTCCGACAGGTTTATTTGCAGCAAATGCCACTAGCTTTTGGAACTGGCTGTCCCTTTGTCAGGTGGGTAGGAGCGAGTGGCGTTGGCTACAAATAAACCTGTTGGACTTTAACCTGGTGTTGTGAGACTTCTTACTGTGATCTGTAGCACCCAGGTCTTCACCTGCGCTTGAAGAATGAAATTATTCTCCATTATTTTTCTTGGGTTATGTTGGACAGTCAAAATTGAGTTGGCTTTAGTAGCTGACAATAACGTTGAAAATCAGAGAAATTGGGGATTGACTAAAAAAAATGACACCTTTCACAATCTCAGAATATTCCAAAATGCTGTCCACTTCATGAAATACTTCTAAAACTTACATTTTTGATAAAGAAAACACAGCAATCAATTTGCATTCAAGAAGTCTCACAAACACAAACATTACAATAAAATGTGTTAAATTAGTTGAGAGATAAATATTGGAAACTCCTCTGCTATTCTTTAAGTACCGAGAAGGTGCAGAAGAGAACAAGAGGAAGCTTCACCTTCAGTTCCCTGTCCATAGGTAAGGCCAACTATGGGTAGGGTAAGGAGGCAGGACCCAAATCTACTCCTAACCAGTGCAAGTTGGCATTGATCCACTATCTGATCCAAACAACCAAGAGAGTCCGATTGCTGTGTCTGTTAAATGTTAAGAGGTAGTTGGCATCGTGCCCAGGCCATTAGCTGCCCTCCCCTTTGAGTAGGGAGAGCTGACTGGCAGTGATTTAACCTGAAGGTGACCTCATTGACAAAGATCTCACCCAGACCCTATCCCCGAAACCCCATGTGTTTACCCTGCGAGTCCCCCTGACACGAAGGGGCAATTTAGTATGGTCAATCAACCTAACTCGCACATCTTTGGAGTGTGAGAGGAAACCCATGCAGGCACGAGAAGAATGTACAAACTCCACTTAATAGCCCAAGGGCAGATTCAAACCTGGATCCCTGGTGCTGTGGGGCAGCAGTTCTAACCAATGTGCCATTGTGCCACCTTATCTATTTTCAATCTGCCAGAGCAGTGTGTTGACTGATGATCAACTATGATTCAACTGTCTTAGTCGCACAGTTGTTAGCTGGACTGTTTCTTGAGGTGGGGTATTGAACTTGCTTCCATCACTCTTTCAGATAATGCATTCTAGGCTACTATGAAAAGAAACTCTCTTTGTTTTTCTCCTTGTTCTATTTGTTAATTATCTTTATTCCGTGTCCCCTCATTACTGATCCTCCAAAAACCATTTCCATTATCCAAACCCCTCATGATTTTGAACACTTTGACTAAATATCCCCTTAACATCCTCTGCTCTAAGGAGAACAATCCAAACTTCTCCAGGCGCTCCTCATAATTGAAGTCTCTCACCCCTGGTATCTTGCTACTTCTAGGTACACCATGAATAATGGATTGTTTAAGTCCCTCCACTCAAATATCTTGACAACAATTAGGAAACTCTGCGCTCACACACTTCACTGCCATTAGAATCGGTTTAATTCGCAAGTAATTACAGTTAAACCATCTAAAATAATTATTATTAATTCTAAGCATTTAAATTGTACTTTATAATCATCACAGGAGCATTGTGTTGAGTTCTGTATTCATATGATAAATGTAATTGTTCAGAAAGAAATTTAAATCACAGTGTGCTTCACACGCAATGAATCACTTTGAAGAGGCATAACAAGCAAAGTAAGCACCCACGCACAGCAGTGAGGCATCAAACTCTTCTTGATGGAGTTGGTAGAAAGATGATTTCTGACCACAGCAACTTAGGGGAGGACATGCATCAACTAGGATGACATGGAAATGGTCCAGAGCATCAAGTTTCTAGGTGTGCAGAGAACCAACAAGCTGCCCTGGTCACCCCATGTCGACATTAGCTCTTCCCTCTGCTACTACAGCCTAATCAGTAAGGATAGGCAACATTATGTCTTCCATAGTCATCCTCAGCACCAAACCCCTTAGCCCCTACTATATTTCTTTATATACCTATGACTGTTTAGCCAAATTTCTCTCCAACTCAATTTTCAAGTTTGCTGATGACATCACCAACGTGGGTTAGATCTCAAACAATGATGAGATGAAGTACAAGAAAGAGAGAATCCGGTGAACTGGTGTGATGACTAAAATCTCCTTCAATGTCAACAAAACAAAGGAGATAGTCATCAACTTCAGGAAGCATAGTGGAGGACGTGTCCCTGTCTACATCAATGGAGGTAAAGTGGAAATGGTCAAGAGCTTCAGGTTTCTAGGTGTCCAGATCACCAACAACCAGTCCTAGTACCTCCATGCCAAAGCTATAATTAAGAAAACCCACTAATGCCTGTATTTTCTTGGATGCTAAAGAAATTTGGCATATCCGCTATGACTTTCAGCAACTTTTACAGATGCACCATAGAAAACATTCTTTCTGTTTGCATCATAGTTTAGTCTGGCTGTTCCTCTGTCCAAGACTGCAAAAAACTACAAAGGGTTGTGAACGAAGGCCAGTTTATCAAGCAAACCAGCCTCCCATCCATTGACTCTGTCTACACTTCCCACTGCCCTGGAAAAGAAGCCAGCATGATCAAGGACCCCATGCATCCTGGATGTACTCTGTTCCACCTTCTTCTGTCGGGGGTGGGGGGGGGAAAGATACAAAAAGACTATCGCTGTGCTGTGCAGAAACATGGATTTGGGCCTGTGTCTGTGGGAGTTTGCGCATTCTCCCCGTGCTTGCATGGGTTTTCTCGGGGTGCTCCGGTTTCCTCCAACATCCCAAAGATGTGCTCTTAGGCTAATTGGCAAAACAAATTCTCCCTAAATTGTCTCAAATTTGGTTTTTAATCCATAGATCTACAAACATAGACAGGGATCACGGGTAGAGGTGGGAACATCGAGGTGGCGGCACGGGCTTGTTGGGCCGAAGGACCTGTTTCCCGTGCTGTTTTGTTCTTTGTTCTTTGTTACAGTAGGAAAGCCCACCAATGTCTCTACTTTCTCAGAAGGAAGTTTGGCATGTCAGCGACAACTCTCATCAGTTTTTACAGATGCACCATAGAAAGATTTCTTTCTAATTGTACCACAGCTTGGTATGGCTCCTGCTCTACCCAACACTGCAAAAAAACTACAAAGGGTTGTGAATGAAGCCCAGTCCGTCACTCAAACCAGCCTCCCATCCATTGACTCCACCTACACTTCCCGCTGCCTCTTAAAAGCAGCCAACATAATCAAGGACCTCAGACACCCTGGATATTTTCTCTTCCACCTTCTTCTGTCAGGAAAAAGATATAAAAGTTTGAGGTCACAGACCAGTCGATTCAAGAATAACTTTTCCCCTGCTGCCATCAGACTTTTGATATTAAGTTGATCTTTCTCCAATTCGTAACTATGGCTATAACATGATGTTCTGCACCCTCTCCTTTGTTTTGTGTGAATAGCATTCAAAAATCAATACTTTTCACTATACACCAATGCACGTGAAAATAATAAATCAAATCAAATCCTGGCTATCATCAGATACTTTGCTATGCCTGCAAGGTCAGCCTTATGTAGGCAGAGAGGCCTTAGCCAGAATGGCATTTCAGACAGTGCAGCATGCCCTTAATATTCCCTTATGGTAGTTGAAATTATGTGCTCAAATCTTCAGAACTTGAACCCCAAATTTCACGATATAGTGATGTTAGGGTACCAGATTGGAAACTCCAAGTGTATTATGAGGTCCAGCAAGGCCACAACGATTTTGCCATTTTGGCATTAGTGTGATCGTATGATGTTTTACTCCAGGCAAAATTCTATTGACAACTGAGAAGCTTTTATCAAAATAAATTTTATTTAACAATACAGTTTAACTATAACGAATAAATTAGTTTAACTTTGAACAATTGAACAATATTTAAACATGACAAGATACAATTCTTAACTACTAACTATCATTCTGAATTCTGATCAAGCAAAATTTGTCTTACAAATTTAAACCCCTCTTTGTGATTAGTTAGAAAAAACACAGGCACACTTGCTTGTAACTTAGGTTAATAGCCCTGGAACTTTCATAAACTTCTGGAGAGGCAGGGGGCGGGGGAGAGAGAGAGAGAGAGACATTTATTTGTTCAAGCAAGTCCAGGCAGCAACTGCTTGTATTTATAAAATGAAAATGAAACTGGTCTTTTCTGCAAGATTGACTCCTCCCATTAATCACATGAATCTGTCCCTGTCAATTGACCTAATCAAAACTTGCACGACTTTGCATGCTTAGTCTAAGATCGCAGGAGAACTTAAATAAACAAGAGATCTATAACTTCTACAAGATAACACATCCCTATCCTGCATTCTCAACATTTGAGCTGCATGATTTCCCAGACAAATCACTGCTTATGACAAATGACTGCCTCTCAAAGCAGCCTCACCTTGAATATAAAATACATCAAAGATAAAATACATCAGAGTGGTAGAAGTGTTACAAGCTGAGCCATAGCTAATGCCTCCTTTCGTGTGTTCATCCTGCATGAAGATTTACACTAATCAAATACCAGTAGGATCAGCTTCAGAAATGAAGCTTAGTTTAACACTCCATCTGCTTCATGCGTGTTATTCAAAGGCCAATTGTCTTCCAATGATTGGCACGTTCCCATGGAGAAAAGTTTAGAGGAGATGTGCGAGGCAAATTTTTCATAGAGGGTGGTGAGTGTCTGGAATGCAGAGAGATGGTAGGAGCAGGCATGATAACAACATTTAAGGGGCAACTAGAAAAATACATGAATAGGATTGGAATAGATGGATACGGACTCCATAAGTGCATGCAGCTTTAGTTTAAGCAGGCACCATGATCGGCACAAGCTTGGAGTGCTGAAGAGCCTGTTCCTATGTTGTACTTTTCTTTGTTCTTTGTTCTCCTGTCTTAAGTTAGAATGTTCACATTCTCACTCCAGTGAGTCGAGCATCAAGGCTGACAAACCAGTGCAGAACAGAGGGAACGTTGTTTTTTGGATGACTGGGAAGACAGTGAACTTACGTCTCAAGGTACAGCAATAACATGATCTAAGTACAATGGAACGGGACTGTCTGAAAGCAAGGGTAAGAAATAGAATTGATATTCAAAGTGCACACGGAATCCAGAAATGTGGATTCTCAATGTTATTCAGTATCTCTTACACAAGGATGTACAAAGAGGCTCAGCTTATCGTGTAGATTAATACACAATTGAGTAAGCTTTATTTATTAGCATCACAAGTAGGCTTACATTAACACTGCTACTATGAAAAGCCCTTAATCATCACATTCCTGCACCTGTTTAAGTATACAGAGGAAGAATTTTGCCTGACCAATGCACCAAAGCAGCAATTCTTTTGGGAAAATGGGAGAAAACAGAAAGTGCTGGAAATAGTCAGTGGGTCTGGTATCCTCCGTGAAAAGAGAAAGAGTTAATGTTTCAGATCGATAAATTTTCATCAAAATTCCATGTGGCTTTTAATGTCCCCAGAACAATTCATGCTATTAGCCAAGAGCAGCATAAAATTAACAAATGATTAAAATGGATCAACTTTGGAGGCAGGGGGAGAGATTTACCAGAATGAAGGATGCAAAACTTCTTTAATTCATGGAATATGGATAATACTGGCAAGGCATTGAGAACAGTTAAGAGTCACATATGGGCCAGACTACATAAGGATGGCTGAGTTGCTTCCCTAAAGAAATCAAATGGGTTATTTTATGTTAATAATGATAGTCACCATTATTTTAGATAGGCCAACAAGAGGTGAGGTGACATTGGATTTGGTACTGGGTAATGAACCAGACCAGTGTTAGACTAAGAGGTGGGTGAGCACTTTGGTGATAGTGACCACAATTTGGTTACATTTAGTGATGGAAAGGGATTGGCATATACTGGGAGAAAGATAATTATGAAGCTATTAGGCAAGATTTAGGATACATGGGTTGGAGTAGGAAACTGCTGGTGCTGGGAACATCTGAAATGTGGAGCTTATTCAAGGAGCAACTACTGCAAGTCCTTGATAAACATATACCTGTCAGATAAGGAGGAAGTGGTCGAGCAAGGGAGCCATGGTGTTCTAAGGAAGTTGAATCTCTGGTGAAGAGGAAGAAAAAGGCTTATATAAAGATGAGATGTGAAGGTTCAGTTAGGGCACTGGAGAATTATAAATTAGCCAAGAAGGAGCTAAAGAGAGTTAAGAAGAGCGTGAAGAGGACATGAGAAGACTTTGGCGGATTGGATCAAGGAGAACCCTAAAGCCTTTTATAGATATGTTAAGAATAAAAGATTGGTTAGGGCAAGATTAAAGCCAGTCAGAGACAGCAGTGGGAAATTGTGCGTGGAGCCTGAAGGGATAGGAGAGGCACTGAATGAGTATGTTTGTTAGTATTCACGCAGGAAAAAGTCAGTGTAGTCAAAGAGAATACTGAAAATACTGAGGGTTGTAGAATAGACAAGATTGAGGTACATAAGGAGGAGGTGTTAGCAATTCTTGAGAATATGAAAATAGATAAGTCACCTGGGCCAGATGGGATTTATCCTAGGATGCTAGGGAGGAGATTGCAGAGCCTTTGGCTTTGATCTTCATGTCGTCATTGGCTACAGGTATAGTGCTAGAAGACTGGAAAATAGCAAATGTTGTCCTCTTGTTCAAGAAGGGGAGTAGAGACCATCCTGGGAATTATAGACCAGTGAGCCTTACTTCTATTGTGGGCAATAGATCTTGGAAAGAATTATAAGGGATAGGAATTACAATCACTGAGAGAGAAATAAATTGATTAGGGATAGTTAATATGGTTTTGTGAAACATAGGTCGTTCCTTGCAAATCTTATCGCGTTTTTTGAAAAGGTGACCAAAGAGATGGATAAGGGTGTATTGACGTGGTGTATATGGATTTTAGTAAAGCGTTTGATAAGGTTCTCCATGGTAGGCTACTGCAGAAAATGCAGATGCATGGGATTGAGAGTGATTTAGCAATTTGAATCAGGAATTGGCTCGATGATAGAAGACAGGGTGGTGGTCGATGGGAAATATTCAAGCTGGAATTCAGTTACAAGTGGTGTACCTCAGGGATCTGTTTTGGGGCCACTGCTGTTTGTCATTTTTATAAATGACCTAGATGAGGGTGTAGAAGGGTGGGTTTGTAAATTTGCTGACGACATCGAAGTCAGAGGAGTTTTAGACAGTGAGGATGGATGTTACAGTTTGCAGAGGGACATAGATAAGCTGCAGAGCTGGGCCGAGAGGTGGCAAACGGAGTTTACTGCAGAAAAATGTGAGGTGATTCACTTTGGTAAAAGTAACAGGAGTACAGAATATAGGGCTAATGGGAAGACTCTTAGTAGTATGGATGGGCAGAGAGATCTCAGTGTACATGTGCATAGCTCCCTGAAAGTTGGCGCCCAAGTTGAAAAAGTTCTTAAGAAGGCGTACGGTGTGTTAGCTTTTATTGGCAGAGAGATTGAATTTCAGAGTCGTGAGGTTATGTTGCAATTGTACAAAACTCTGGTGCAGCCGCACTTGGAGTGTTGCGTACAGTTCTGGTCGCTGCATTGTAAGAAAGATGTGGAGGCATTAGAAAGGGTGCAGAGGAGGATTACCAGGATGTTGCCTGGTATGATGGGAAGTCTTATGAGGAAAGGTTAAGAGGTGACCTAATTGAAGCATATAAGCTGATCAGTGTTAGATAGGGTGGACATTGAGAGCTTTTTTCCTCGGATGGTGATGGCTAGCACGAGGGGACATAGCTTTAAATTAAGGGGTGGTAGTTATCGGACAAATGTCAGAAGTAGGTTCTTTACTCAGAGGGTAGTTAGGGTGTGAAATGCCCTGCCTGCAGCAGTTGTGGACTCGCCAACTTTAAGGGTGTTCAAATGGTCAGTGGGTAGGCATATGGATAGCAGTGGAATAGTTTAGATTAAAGGGTTTGGTTAGTTCCACTGATCGGCGCAACATCAAGGGGCGAAGGGCCTGTACTGCGCTGTAGTGTTTTATGATCTATGTAAATTGCCCCTCGGTGTCCCAAGAAGGGTAGGTTAAGTGGATTAACAGGGTAAATCTTACGGTTCCAGGGAACAAGTCTGGATTGGATTTCATAGAAATCTTCGAAATCCTACAGTGCAGAAGGAGGCCATTCAGCCCATCATACTTGCAACGATCACCTAGGCCCTATCCCCATAAACTCACATATTTACCATGATAATCCCTCTAACCAATGCATCATGGGACACTAAGTGGCAATTTCACATGTCCAATCCATTTATTCAGATATCTTTGAACTGAGAGAGGAAACTCCACGGATACAGGGAGAATATGCAAATTCCAGACAAACTATGACCCAAGCAGGCAATCGAACCCAGGACCCTGGTGTTGTGAGATAGCAGTGCTAATCACCATGCCACCATGCTGCCCCTTCATGTTGGGGGGATTACACAGGGTTACAAGGATAAAGCCTGGGTGGGATTGTTAACAGTGCGTAATTTTTGGGCCGAATGGCCTCCTTCTGCACTACAGGGATTCTATGAATCTAGTCCAGTGACATTGCCACTCTGTCACCATCTCCTCATAAGAGATGTGACAAGGCAGGGAAAACTGAGACTGTTCTTCTTAGAGGAGAGGAGGTTGAGGAATGAACGGCTTTTCAAAGAAATAAATGACGGGATTCTCCGACTTTGACTGTGCCCATGAGGCCGGAGAATTTGGCATTCCAGCCAAAATCCCATTCAGTGCAGCCGCAGGCAAGGTCAGAGGTTTTCCCTCTTTCTGGAATAAATAGGCAGAAACTGCAGCAACTGGTAAGAGGGTCAGTAAGAGAGGGTGCAAGTTGAAGATAATTGGCTAAATTACCATAGGCAAGGTCAGGGCTTATGTGTTTTTAATATCGAATATTGTTATGACCTTGAATAAACTCCCTGAAAGGCTGACACCACCAAAAACAGATTAAATTGGACTCATATCATCTCTGAGACCTTGCTTTCCCTGCCTGTAAACTACATTTCAAACTAAGTCATTACTTTGTGACGTGGTTTTAATTTCTTTTTAGATAGTTGCATTTATCACATTAATACAGAGCTCAATACAATGCTTCCATGATGATTATTAAATACAATTTGAAAGCATGGAATTAGCAATAATTATTATGGATGGTTTAACTGTAATTATTTGGGAATTAAGCTAACCACAATGATTGCACTGAGGTGTGTGAGCACACTGTTACCTCATTGCTCCGCTGAGGTGTTTGAAATTAGAGGTCAAAATGAGGCACTGTGGCTCACCCTCTTGGCTGAATCTAAATGAAGAATGTCAGCGCGCTGTCTCAAAGAAGGAAAAGGAAGTTGTTCCCAATTTCCTGGTACTATGTATAGGCGGTACGGTAGCACAGTGGTTAGCACTGCTGCTTCACAGCTCCAGGGACCTGGGTTCGATTCCCGACACTGGTCACTGTCTGTGTGGAGTTTGCACATTCTCCTCGTGTCTGCGTGAGTTTGCTCCAGTTTCCTCACACAATCCAAAGATGTGCAGGTTAGGTTGATTGGCAATGCTAAATTGCCCCTTAGTGTTCTGTGATGCGTAGGTTAGTGGGATTAGTAGGTAAAATATGTAGTAATGTGGGGTTGGGGTCTGGATGGGATTGTGTTAGATGCAGATTCGATGGGCTGAAGGGCCTCTTTCTGCACTGTAGGATTCTCTGTATCCCTAAACCAACAATGGTAAAACAGATTGTCTTGTCATTAATGCATTATGGTTTGCAAGGGTTTCGTGTGTACAAATTGGCTGCCTTATTTCTTTCATTGTAGCAATGAGTTCACATCAAAAATATTTTCATTGTAAAGCGCTTTGGGACATCATGAGATAGGGAAAGGCACTATGCAAAGATGCCTGGATGCCCTTGTCAATAAGTCACTGAAGGCGGACATGCAGACACAGCAGGAAATGAGAAAGGCTAATATAGGCTAGTCTTTATTGAAAGATAATTTGAGGCAGCAAAGCTTTTTTATTCGTCCATGGGATATAGCTGTGCAAGCATTTATTGCCAATTCCTGATGGCACTTACAGGAACAATTTTCCAACTGCTTTCGCCCCAAAGTTCAATGCAGAGCTGAATGGAGATTTGCTTGGTTTGCCCTACTGCCCGTTACAAATCCTGTGGCAGGCAGGATTGGAAAATTCACCCCTGAGAGTCAAGCACATTTGTTGCAACTCCAGATCCACAACCATACCAGGTAAAAATAACAGATTTCTTTCCCTAAATAGCATTAGTGAATTAGATGGGTTTTTACAACAATTGATGGTCATCATCAGACTTTTAATTGCAGGTTTTATTGAATTTGAATTTCTGTCAAGCTGCAATTTGAAGCCAGGTCACAGGAGCATAACCCTGGGTCCCTCGGTTACTAATCCAGCGACAAAGTCATTACGCCACTCCCTCCCCTCTTCAATTGTGAAGAGCCTTGGTTAGATTGTACCTGGAGTATTGTGTGCAGTTTTGACCCTCTTATCTTTGAAAGGATATTAAAGTTTATTCATCACAAACAGGCTTACATTAACACTGCAATGAAGTTACTATAACAATCCCATAGTCGCCACTCATGTGTCTGTTTGGATACATGAGGGACAATTTAGCATAGCCAATGAGTGGTGAGTCTATGGAATTCATTTGCACAGGAAGTATTTGATACCAAAACATTGAATGTATTCAGGAGGCAGCTGGGGCGAATGGAATCAAAGGTTATGGGGGAAAAAGCAGCATTAGGCTGTTGAGTTGAATGATCCATTATGATCGTAATGAATGGCAGAGCAGGCTTGAAAGGCCTGCACATCTTTCGGATTTTCGGAGGAAACCGAAGCACCTGGAGAAAATCCATGTGGACATGGGGAGAATGTGCAGACTGCGCACAGACCGTGACCTAAGCCAGGAATTGAACCCAGGTCCCTGGCGCTGTGAGGCCACAGTGCTAACCACTGTGCCACCGTGCCCATCAATATTGCCACAGACACAGTGCAACAAAAGTTCACCAGGCCTGTTCCAGGGAATGGACTTACCTAATATAAAGTTAATCTTTTTTTGCACCCTAGCTATGGCTGTAACATTATGTTCTGCACCCTCTCCTTTCCTTCTCTATGAACGGTATGCTTTGTTTGTATGGTGCGAAAGAAACAACATTTTTTATTGAATATAATACACGTACAACAATAAATCAAATCAGATCAAATCAAATCAGTGATCACCCGTTCATTTGTGATGTTGATTTAAGGTCGAATATTGGCCAAGGCACCAGGGAATGCAACCGTTCTTTGAACACAAATTTTTAACATCCACCCAAGAAGAGGCCTGAGTTTAATATCTCATTGGAAACATAGTAGCTGGAATGCGATGCTAGCGTTGGGGTCTTGCCTGTGGCTGGAGAAGCAAAGAGTCATAGAGACCCCCTACTCTCAACAATGCTCTGTGATATCACGGAGATAGTCTACCTTAATATTTGAAAAGCAATTGCTGCAAAGCCTACTGCATAAACCTCCATTTCACATCACCAGGTTGAGGCACCAATAAGAATTTGCACTTGTATTGCACATTTAATATCCCAAGGCAGTTCACAGGAGCGTAATCAAACAAAATTTGACATCAGGTCATAAACTATTAGGACAAATGACCAAAAGTGTTTAATGAAAGAGATGGTTGTTAATAAGCATTTCAAATAGTGACAGAGGCGTTCAATGAATTCTGGAGCTTAGAGCCTAGGCAGTCGGAAGCTCGGCTACCAAAGGCAGGCTGAGGTGCAAGATAGTGCAAGAGGCCTGAGTCAAAAGAACAAAGAACAAAGAACAGTACAGCACAGGAAACAGGCTCTTCGGCCCTCCAAGCCTGTGCCGCTCATTGGTCCAACTAGACCATTAATTTGTATCCCTCCATTCCCAGGCTGCTCATGTGACTATCCAGGTAAGTCTTAAACGATGCCAACATGCCTGCCTTCACCACCCTACTTGGCAGCGCATTCCAGGCCCCCATTACCCTCCATGTAAAAAAATGCCCCCTAATACCTGAGTTAAACCTCGCCTGTCTCACCTTGAGCCCGTGATCCCTCGTGATCGTCACCTCCGACCTGGGAAAAAGCTTCCCACTGTTCACCTTATCCATACCTTTCATAATTTTGTACATCTCTATTAGGTCACCCTAAGGTAGAAGGTAGAGGGTAAAGGACTGCAAGAGCTTACAGAGATTGGGAGAGAAGAGGCCTTAAATGCTTTTGGAAACAAGGCCTCTTAGTGTCAAGTATTGACCATTCCAGATCATTTTGAAACAAGATGAGGAAGAATTTATTCACTCAGAGGGTGGCAAATGTTTGGAATTTTCGGCCCCTAAGGTTGGCGGAAGCTCAATCAGTGGATATGTTTGAGACTGAGATTAATAGATTACTACATATTAAAAAAAATCAAAGGATATGGAGATGATGGGGGGGGGGAGGAATTCTCTGACCTCCCAGTGCTAGTTTCTTGGTGGTGGGAGGTGGTGTGCTGTTCGTTGCGGCTGGATTCTCTAGCCTCGCCGCTGTCAATGTGGTTTCGCACTGATGTCACCCCATGCCACTGCAAAACACGTGGGAGGTGGTGCGTTGCCGATGGGATCCAGAGAGTTATAAAATTTTAACAGGACAAAACAGGGTAGATGCAGGGAGGATATTCTCAGTGGTGGGGAAGTCCGGAAGCAGACGTCCCAGTCTGAGGATTCGGAGTAGACCATTTAGGACAGAGACAAGGAGATGTTTCTTCACCCAAAGAACGTTGAGCCTCTGGAATGCATTATCAGAGGAAGTAGTTAATGCCAAAACATTGAATGTATTCAAGAGGTGGCTGGATATCGCACTTGGGTGAATGGGTCAAAGGTTACGGGGAGAAAGCAGGATTAGGCTATGGAGTTGGACAATCAGCCATGATCGTGATGAATGATGGAACAGGCTCAAAGGGCCAAATGGCCTCCTTATGCTCCTATCTTCTGTGTTTCTACCCCATCGGTATGAACAGCCGGAGAATTCCTCTGGGTGTTAAAATAGATGATTAGTCGTTAACTCATAGAGTGATAGAGTGGGCTCGAAGACTGACTCCTGTTCCTATTTCTTATGTTCAAATTAGTTGGAATGTAAAATCAAAGAGGCCAGCGAATCCCAATTAATGCTGCACTTATACGTCTTGAGAAGCCAAAAATGAATATTTAGACTCAGAAGAGCATTTGATAACGATGTGGCCCAGTTTTGCTTGGTATTGATTAACTAAATATTACAGTGATTCCTGTACATGAATATAATTAGACAAAGCAGAGGGAGCAGCTGTACTGAGATTAAATATATATTTTACATGTGTGTTCTACCTGGAAGCTTTTATAAAAAAAACATTCCGTTGGCACGCGCGCAGTTTTGATGCAGCTTTAAAACAAACATACTGTTGAGTGACACATAAATATTTATAAGCAGATGGTTCTGAACTGCAATCTAAACCTGTGATTGATAGTTTGAGGTGCCTCATTTAAAGGCTTTGAAGATATCAGATGCCGTCACATCTGAGTGCAGGGTGTGATGAATAGGATCAGGAATTAGATAGCGGAGAAGCACGAGAGGGATAGAAGTCAAACTGTCCCCGAGTGACAGAAGGGGGGAAAGGATCAGCCAGGATTCCTGTCTTTTCAATGTACTGAATCCTGACTAGCGAGTGCACCATTTCAGGGTTTGACACTGGAAGGACTCAGAAGTAATGCCATATACAAGGGAGCACTGACCAAACTCTCAATCCCCAGCCTCACAATTTTGGATTTATTTTATTTATTATCATCACAAACAAAGGAATATAGTAAAGGGGCAGCAAGGTGGCACAGTTGTTAGCATTGCTGTCTCGCAGTACAAAGAATCTGAGTTTGATTCCTAGCTTGGGTGACTGTGTGGAGTTTGATCTTTCTCTACATTCTAGCTATGGCTGTAACAATACATTCTGCACACTCTCCTTCTCTATATACAGTATGCTTTGTCTGCATACACGCAAGAAACAATAATTTTCACTGTAGGAACAGCACAGTGACACAATGGTTAGCACAGCTGCCTATGAGTGCCAGGGACCTGGATTTAATTCCTGGCTTGGGTCACTGTCTGTGCAGAGTCTGCACATTGTCCCCATATCTGCATGGGTTTCCTCTGGGTGCTCCAGTTTCCTCTCACAGTCCCGAGGACGTGCTGGCCAGGCTCATCGGCAGTGCTGAATTGCTCCTCAGTGTCTGCAAGTAGGCACCTGTGTGGAGTTTGCACATTTTCCTCATCTCTGCTTGGGTTTCCTCCATGTGTTGCAATTTCTTCCCACAATCCAAAGATGTGCAGGTTAGGTGGATCAGCGATGCTAAATTGTCCCTTAATATCAGGGGGATTAGCAGGGGTAAATGCATGGTGTTCTGGGGATGGGGCCTGAGTGGGTTAGTGTCAGTGCAGACTCAATGGACTGAATGGCCACCTTGTCCACAGTAGAACTCTATGATTCTAGATATTAGCATACAGTTTAAAGTTTTAAAATTTATTTGTTAGTGTCACAAGTAAGCTTACATTACTGCAACAATGATACAGCGAAAATGCCGTAGTTGTTAAAGTCCGCTGCCTGTTTGCATACACTAAGGGACAACTCAGCATGGACAATGCACCTGACCAGCATGTCTTTGGGACTGTGAGAGGAAACCGGAGCAGCCAGAGGAAAACCATGCAGACATGGAGAGAATGTGCAGACTTCACATAGACAATGACTCAAGCCGGGAATTGAATCTAGACCCCTGGTGCTGCGGGACAGCAGCGCTAACACTGTGCCACTGTGCAGCCCCTACAGTGAAGATTATTGTTGCGCACTATGCAGACAAAGCATATTGTATGTGGAGAAGGAAAGGAGAGAGTGCAGAATGTAGTGTTACAGTCATAGCTAGATTGTAGAGAAAGATCAACTTATTGCGAGGTAGGTCTATTCAAAAGCCTGATGGCAGCAGGGAAGAAGCTATTCTTCAGTCAGTTAGTATATGATCTTAGATTTTGCATCTTCTCCCCAATGGAAAAAGGTGGAAGATAGTATATCTCAGGTGCATGGGGTCCTTTATTATGTTGGCTGTTTTTCTGAAGCAGAGGAAAGTATAGTTAGAGTCAATGGATAGGAGGCTGGATTATGTGATAGACTGGGTTTTGATCACAACCCTTTGTAGTTTATTGCAGACTTGGTTTGAGAAGCTGTGGAATGACCAGAAAGGATGTTTTCTATGGTGCATCTGTAAAAGCCGGTGAAAGTCGCAGTGGACCTGCCGAATTTCCTTAGCCTCCTGAGAAAGTAGAGGCACTGGTGGGCCTTCTTAACTATAGTGTTGGCATGGAGAGCCTAGGACAGGTTGTTGGTGATCTGGACACTTAGAAACCTGAAGTTCTTGACTATTTCCATTTCATCCTTAGTGATGCAGACGGGGGCATGTCCTCCAATATACTTCCTGAAGTTAATGACTCTCCTCTGTTTTATTGACTTTGAGGAAGAGATTATTGTTGCTGCACCATTTCGCCACACTCTCTATCTCTTTCCTGTACTCCATCTCATCAAGAGTCGTTCCCAACTTTACTATTGCAATTTGTGGTTTAAGAAGTCCAGAATCCAGTCACAGAGGGAAGAGCGAAGTTGAAGGCCATGGAATTTGGACATGAGTTTGTTTGTGATAATGGTGCTTAAGGCTGATCTGCCGTCAATAAATAGGGGTATGAAATAATTTATGGCATGAAACAGCACAGTGCCTTTGAGATTGAATTAGACTATTGTTCAAGAGTTTATTAGAGTTAGTTTTGAGTTTTAAAAACATAGAATAAGAGTAAAAGTGAATTAGAGTGAAAATTGGGGACAGCTCACAAAAAGTCGCCTTGCTATGGTGCCATCTTGATCATGTTGCTCTATGTGGGAGCTTGCTGTGCAGAAATTGACTGCCACTTTGCCTACATTACAACAGTTCTTACACTGCAAAAGTGCTTTGTTAGTTCCTGAGGTCATGAAAAGGCCCTATATAAATGCAAGCTCTTTCTTTTTTTAGCTTTAACAACAGCAATGCATTTCAAATAAATAGATTGATGTAAAGGGTGGGATTTTAAGGCCTCACTCAAGGGAAACCGGAACTTCCTGTCTGCGGTCAATGGACACTTCAATTGTCCTCCCCTTGCCTGCTCCGATTCTGTGGCAGGCAGGGGCTTTAGAATTTTCGCATAAATGTTCAAACGGTGGACATTGGGAATGGTACAGTAACACAGTGGTTAGCACTGCTGTTTCACAACTCCAGGGACCTGGGTTCAATTCCTGGTTTGGGTCACTTTCTATGTGGACTTGGTACATTCTCATTGTGTCTGCGTGTGTTTCCTCCGGATGGATATGGGGACAGGGCCTCGATGGGATTGTGGTCCAGGCAGACTCGATGGGATAAATGGCCTCTTTCTACACTGTAGAGCTTCTATGATTTCTTTCTAATGCAAGCAAGCACTTGAAAAAGCCGCGGCATAATTTCATGGCAATTAGTGGTAGCACAGGACAATCGTGCTCACAGTCAAAAACTGAGTTGTGAATGATGCTTCAGGAAAGATCTGAGAAGGTTTCAAATCAAAAAGAAAATTATGTGTTTTAGTAATCCTGTATCTGCTGCCATGTGTAAAGACTCCAATTTAAAATGGCTGATTCCTAGGGTTTTACTGCGACTACAGGTTTGATTCAATAATGGGAACGAACAGCGAAGAAAAGACCCTTCGTTTAACAAAGCTTATTTGAGGCCGATCTTCAGAATGTCAGGTTGATAGGAACCCATTATCCTTCCCTTATATTTGGTGACCCTTCAGAAGTAATAACATTGCCACTCTGATGACTTTTCTTTTCTTATCAACATTTTGTGAAATTCCCTGTAATTTGAAATGAAAAAAGGAAGGGAGGGAGAAAGAGAAAGAAAGAGAAACATTGAGCTTTATCCCAGAAATGAATACTGTTAGATTTTGAAGCAAAAAAATAATGTACTTGCAGGAAATAACTTGTGTATATATGAAATAAGGCCAGGGCAATTTGTAATAAAATGTGCTCGGAGATGTGGAAATTGCTCCCCATTATTTTAATTTACGTCTAATGTCAGCTCTGGATCAATGGGAAGCTTTCTTATCTCTTCGATAGGAGTTGGTGCCTGCAAATCTTTTCTCTGTATTGAGTACCTAGTCAATGCTAAAACTCCAGAGTAGCGCTAAGGAGGTGGTATGCTGCTGGAGATGCCCTCAGGGTAGGACGGGATAGCTCCCTAATGCTGTGAGGCAGCAGTACTAACCACATGTTGCCTTAGAGTACTTCAGGTATGCAGTCAGAATGCGGAGGTCCAGTGGATCTGACACTCATATTCATGTATAGGTGAGGCTCCCCAATTGGACAGGCAATTATCACCACAATCAGGAAGCTCATACTCCAAGAACCTAACCTCAATGTGCCTCAATGAAGTCATTATGTTGGTGCAGTGGTATTGTTGCTGGACTAGTAATCCAGATACCAAGGATAATTCTCTGGATTTGAACCCCACCACAGCAGATGGTGAATTTGAATTCATAAAAAAAATCTGGAAAAAGTCTAATGATAATCATTAAATCATTGTCGATTCCTGTTCTTTTAAAAAAAAATCTGGTTTATTCATTTGCTTTAGAAAAGGAAATAGAGATCATAAAGTCTTAGAAGTTTACAACATGGAAACAGGCCCTTCAGTCTAACTTGTCCATGTTGCCATTTTTTTTAAACCCATAAACTAGTCCCACTTTCCCACATTTGGCCCATATCCCTCTATATCTACTTTGCCCATGTAACTGTCTAAATGCTTTTTAAAAGACAAAATTGTACCTGCCTTTACTATTACCTCTGGAAGTTTGTTCCAGACATTCATCACCCTCTGTGTGATAAAAGTGCCCCTCTGGACACTTTTGTTTCTCTCCCCTCTCACCTTAAACCTATGCCCTCTAGTTTTAGACTCCCCTACTTTTGGGGAAAGATATTTACTGTCCAGCTGATGTATGCCCCTCAGTATTTTATGGACTCCTGTAAGATCGCCCCCTCAACCTTCTACATTCCAGAGAAATAAGTCCAAGTCTATCCAGCCTTTCCTTATAACTCAAACCATCAAGTCTTGGTAGCATCTTAGTAAATCTCTTCTGCGCTCTTTCTAGTTTAATAATATTCTTTCCACACAATAGGATGACCAGAATTGTACTCAGTATTCTGAGTGTGGCCTCACCAATGTCTTGTACAACTTCGACAAGATGTCCCAACTCCTGTGTTCAATGTTCTGACCAATGAAACCAAGCACGCTGAATGCCTTCTGCACCTCTGTGTCCAACTGTGACTTCACTTTCAAGGAACTATGAACTTGCATCCTTTGGTTTCTTTGTTCTATAACATTTTCCTCCACCCTACCATTAATTGAGTAAGTCCTACCCTGGTTCAATCGACCAAAATTCATCACCTTGCATTTATTTAGATTAAATTTCAATTCCCTTCGCACCCCATTGACCCAATTGATTAAGATCCCGTTGCAATCCAAGACAACATTCTTCACTGTCCACTATGCCACCAATCCTGATGTCATCTGCATACATACAAACTATGCCTCTTATATTTTCATCCAAATCATTAATATAGATGACAAACCTGCCATTCTTACCCAGTCTGGCCCACGTGTGACTCCAGATACACAGCAATGTGGTTGACTCTGAAACACCCTCAGGGATAGGCAATACATCTTGTTCCAGCCACCAATGCCCACATCCCATGAATGGGAATGGAACAGAAAAACAAAGAAAATCCATTCATCTTCATGGCTTAGTGTCAAATTTGGTTTAATAATGCTCACATGAAATGCCTTGGCTCATTTTCTTATAATATTAAAAAGTGCAATATTAATGCAACATACTGTCATTGTTGTGATGGAGTATGAACTTTCCTCTGAAGTGGCTGACCAGCTAGCCAGTATCAGAGTATGGCAGAGAGTGAGCAGCATAGTGGCACTGTGGTTAACACTGCTGCTTCACAGCACCATGGACTGGGGTCCAATTCCCGACTTGGGTCACTGTCTGTGTGGAGTTTGCACGATTTTCCTGTGTCGGTGTGCATTTCCTCTGGTTGCTCCGATTTCCTCCCACATTCTGAAAGACATGTTGCTTAGATATATTGAAGATAAGAACATAAGAAGTAGGAGCAGGTGTAGGCCAGATAGCCCCTTGAGCCTGCTTTGCCATTCAATAAGATCATGGCTGATCTGAAGTGGATCAATTCCACTTCCCTGCTTTCTCCCCGTAAGCCTTAATTCCCTCATTTATCAGAAACCCAACTACCCATGACTTAAATATATTCAGCGAGATAGCCTCCACCACTTCAACTGGTAGAGAATTTGAAAATTCACCATCCTTTGAGTGAAGAAGTTCCTCCTCAAGTCCGATCTAAACTGCACCCTCCCCCTTTATTTTGAGGCTGTATCCTCTAGTTCTGCTATACTTTCTAAGCAGGAAGAATCTCTCTACCTCTACCCTATCCACCCCTTTTGTTATCTTATATGTCTCTATAAGATTCCACTCAACCTTCTAAACTCAAATGAGTACAAACCTAGCCTACTCAATCTCTCCTCATAGGCTAACCCCCTCATATTGGCCATGCTAAATTCTCCCTCAGTGTACCCAAACCGGCACTGGAGTGTGGCAATAAGGGATTTTCATAGCAACTTCATTGCTGTGTTAATGTACTTGTGACTAATAAAATTTACTTTTACTTTAGCTAGGTGTACTGACACCTTCTCAGGACATTCAGGGATGTGTGATGCCCTGCCAGAGAACCTCCATATCTCAAGGATCAAGAAAGGTTAGAACATAGAACATTAAAGCACAGAACAGGCCCTTCGGCCTTTGATGTTGTGCCGACCAATTAGGAAAAAGACATGACCCTCCAAACTAAACCATTCCCTTTTCGTCCATAAACTTATCTACTAACCTCTTAAATGCCACCAAACTTGGCGCGTCTACAACTGATGCAGGCAGGGCATTCCATACCCTAACCACCCTCTGGGTAAAGAGCCTACCTCTGATATCCATCCTATAACTACCACCCCTTAATTTAAAGCTATGTCCCCTTGTGCTAGTTTTCTCCATCCTAGGAAAAAGGCTATCACTGTCCACCCTATCTAAACCTCTAATCATCTTATATGTTTCAATAAGGTCTCCTCTTAGCTGCCTTCTTCCTAACGAAAACAACCTCAAATCCCTCAGCCTCTCTTCATAAGACCTGCCCTCCATACCAGGCAACATCCTGGTAAACCTCCTCTGTACCCTCTCCAATGCCTCCACATCTTTCTTATAATGTGGGGGACCAGAACTGCACACAATACTCCAAGTGCGGCCGCACTAGAGTTTTGTACAGTTGCAACATGACGTTGCGGCTCCGAAATTCAATCCCCTACCAATAAAAACTAAGACTCCGTATGCCTTCTTAACAACCTTATCGACTTGATTGCCAACTTTCAGGGATCTATGCACACATACACCAAGATCCCCCTGTTCATCAACACTATTAAGAGTCCTACCATTAGCCCTATACTCTACACATTTGTTATTCCTGCCAAAGTGAATTACCTCACACTTTTCCACATTAAACTCCATTTGCCACCTCTTGGCCCAGCTCTGCAACTTGTCCAAGTCTCTCAGCAAACTATAACACCCCTCCTTACTATCTACCACTCCTCTGACTTTGGTGTCATGCGCAAATTTACTAATCCATCCTTCAATACCCTCACCCAGATCATTTATAAAAATTACAAACAGCAGGGGCCCCAAAACAGATCCCTGAGGTACACCACTTGTAACCAAACTCCACGATGAATAACTTCCATCAACCACCACCCTCTGTCTTCTATCTGATAGCCAATTCCTAATCCAATTAGCTAAATCACCCTCAATCCCATACATCTGCATTTTCTGCAGAAGTCTTCCATGGGCCACCTTATCGAATGCCTTACTAAAGTCCATACATACCACATCAACTGCCTTACCCCCATCCACCTCTTTGGTCACTTTTCCAAAAAACTCAATAAGGTTAGTAAGGCATGACCTACCCTTCACAAAACCATGCTGACTATCCCCAATCAATTCATTTCTCTCTAAATAACTATAAATCCTATCCATAATAATTCTCTCCAATACTTTGCCCACAACAGAAGTAAGACTCACCGGCCTATAATTCCCCGGAAAGTCTCTCTTCCCCTTCTTGAACAATGGGACCACATTCGCTATCCTCCAGTCTTCCGGCACTATACCTGTAACCAACGACGACTTGAAGATCAGAGCCAGAGGCTCTGCAATCGCCTCTCTCACCTCCCAGAGAATCCTAGGGTAAATCCCGTCTGGCCCAGGGGACTTATCTAACTTCAAACCCTCAAGAATATCTAGCACATCCTCCTTATCTACTTCAATACTTTCCAGTTTGCAACCTGTATCCCAGTGTTCTCCACAACTACATTTACATCTCCCTGCGTGAATACCGAAGAGAAATATTTGTTCAGTGCCTCTCCAATCTCTGCAGGCTCCACGCACAACTTCCCACTGCTGTCTCTGACTGGCCCTAATCTTGCCCTAACCAATCTTCTATTCTTAACATATCTAAAGAAAGCTTTAGGATTTTCCTTGATCCTATCAGCCAAAGTCTTCTCGTGTCCCCTTTTAGCTCTCCTCAACTCACTCTTTAGCTCCTTCCTGGCTAATCTATAGCTATCCATTGCACTGACTGAGCCTTCAAGCCTCATCCTGACATAAACCTCCTTTTTCCTTTTAACCAGCGAATATACTTTTTTAGTACACCATGGTTCCCTTACTCGACCATTTCCTCCTTGCCTGACAGGGACATACTTATCAGGTTCTCCTGAAAGAATGGATGAACCAAATGATCCGGGCAGTGTTCCTCCTTTAGATCTACCTGCTGATTTTGTGAACTGGGACATTTATTTATCTTGAATCAACCCAGCGAGATGGCAACACTATAAAAAAAACACCTTCTCCTTTTTCATATTATAACCTCTGCAGCCAGCAGTTCAAGGACACCAGTCAAAAATCAATTGCACAAGCTTTTGCAACATAAAAATCAGACGCAACTTTTAATACTTTGTACAAAGTCCCTCTTGACTGTCAGAAAATATTCACCATCCTATGACAGGAAATTCTTTTAATTTCATTTATCTGCGGATTATTGGACAAGTTTTTCATCAGTTCGAAATGTTGACTTTTTTTGAAGGAGATCTGTCCATACATTGTGTGTCTGCTCCTTGTCTTCACACCGCCCCAGTGTGGGATATGCTGTAGCTGTAGTAATATGTAAAATTTAAATTTCTTCTTGTTGTCCATCCGGCAATCATGCTGGAACGTGGAAATAGGAGGAGGCTATTCAGCCCCTCGAGTATATTCCATCATTCATTTAGACTGTGGCTGCTGTATCTTATTTGCTTTTGCCCTTTAATCCTTGTGGAAAAAAAACAGAATGTACTCAGTTTTTTAATTGAGTTCTGGCCACAACTGCTTTTCGGGAGAGGGATTTCCCCATCTTTTCAGAGAATTGCTACAGTACAGCCATTCAGCCCATCAAGCCTGTACTGACGACAATCTCACCCAGGCCCTATACCTGTAACCCCACATATTTATCCCGCTAATCCTCCCGACACTGAGTACGGAATTTTTCCCATCCCACCTGCCACGGGAATCGTAGAGAGTGGGACACAGACCATTTAAAGGTCCATTGACCTCAGGTAGGATATTCTAGCCTTGCAGCAAGCAAGTTTAATTTAGCACGGCCAATCCACCTAAACTACACATCTTTTGGACTGTAGGAGGAAACTGGAGCACTTGGAGGGTATCTGTTTAGATGCGGGAAGAATGTGCAAATTCCACACAAAGAGCCACTCTAGTAGTGCTAACCACTGTGCCATTGGGCTGCCCTTTACTTCCAGACATCAACCTTCGGTGGCAATGCTCTATTTTCAAGAGGTTGGCAAAGCAATTCTCTTCACACAAAAAATAAATCACTCTCAAATGATGAGGATATTGAAAAGAAAAAATGAAAACAAAGCCTATTTGTCATCATCGAAAGCCAAAGGATATACACTGATTTAATTTCATTTAATTTATTATTGTCACATATATTAGTAGGAGCATAGAATCCCTACAATAAACAATCCCACCCAGACCCTATTCCCGCAACCCGCACATTTACATTGCTAATCCCCTGACGTGAGGGTCAATTTATTGTGGTCAATCAACCTAACCCACACATCTTTAGACTATGGGAGGAAACTAGAGGACACAGAGGAAACCCATGCAGACACAAGGAGAATGTGCACACTCTACACAGACAGTCACCCAAGCTGAGAATAGTATACAATGAAAACTATTATTTCTTGTGCTCTATTCAGACAAAGCATACCATTCAGAGAAGGAAAAGGAGAGAGTACAGAATGTAGTGTTATAGTCACAGCTAGGGATCAGAATCCTCCCATCCTGCCTGGAATTCCACCAGCTGGGGGAACGGACCATGTAAAGATTCATTGAAATTAGATGGGAATCTCTGAGTTTCAGGTAAATGTGGCCGGAGAACCCCATCCAGGGTGTCGAGAAAGATCAACTTAATGCAAGGTAGGTCCATTCAGAAGTTTGATGGCAGCAGGGAAGAAGCTGTTCTTGAGTCAGTTGGCACATGATCTCAAATTTTTGTATCTTTTTCCCGATGGAAGAAGGTGGAAGAACGAACACCTGGGGTGCGTGGGGTCCTTAATTATGCTGGCTGCTTTGATGAAGCAGTGGGAAGTGTAGACTGGATGAGAGGCTGGTTTGAATGGTGGGCTGGACTTCATTCACAACCCTTTGTAATCTGAGGGTCCAACACCAAAACATGAGGGAAAGGGTAGGAAATTATTTACGGAGGACGAGGGGCAATGACTACTTGAACTTTGCTGCCACCGTGAGCTTTGAGTAACTCACATCTTCCTTCAGAACAAACCATGTCACAATGTGTCCTGGAGATATCTGAGATCAGGGCACTGACACCAGCTGGATCTGCTCATTGTCACCATTAACAAAACATGCAACATGCAGCTATCACAGTGCTGACTGCAATACACTCGATCATCAGTAAACTTTTAAAAGAGGTCATCTACAGTGCTATCAAGCAACACGCACTTAACAAAATAGTCTGCTCAGTCTGGATTTTGCCAGTATCATTCAACTCCTGACCTCATTACAGCCTTGGTTCAAACATGGACAAATGAGCTGAATTCCAGAGGTGAGGTGAGAGTGACAACCCTTGACATCAAGGCAACATTTGACCAAGTGTGACATCAAAGAACCCCAGCAAAACAGGAATCAATGGAAATGAGGTGAAAAGCCCTCCACTGGTTAAAATGACCCTTAGCTTAAAGGATTGTATGGTTGGAGGTCAATCATCTTAGATCCAGAACTTAGAAACCTGCTCCATCATTCATTTTGATCATGGTTGATCACTGATTTCAATATCTTGATTCCCCTTACTCTCATATTCCTTGATCCCAAGAGCAATATCTAATTTCTTCATGAAATCAAACAACATTTTGGCCTCAATTACATTCTGTGGTAGTGAATTCCACACATCCACCACCCTCTGGTGAAGAAACTTCTCCTCACCTTCTCTTTACCTCTTATCCTCAAATTATGACACTTTAGGTTATAATGGCACAGTAGCACAGTGGTTAACGCTGCTGCTTTACAGCATCAGGAACCTCGGTTTGATTCCTTCTTGGGTCATTGTGTGAAGTTTGCATGTTCTCTCTGCATGCTTTGGTTTCCTCCCACAGTCTGAAAGAAATGCTGGTTAGATGCATTGACTCTAACAGGCACTGGACTAAGGGAATTAATTTCACAGTAACTTCATTGCAGTGTTAATGTAAGCCTCACTGGTGACTAATAAATAAACTTTAATTTTAGTTCTGAACTCCCCCACCATTGGGAACATTCTTTCTCAATCTATCATGTCTGACCCTTTTAGAATTTTATAAGTTTCTATCATATCCTGCCTCAACTCAATATTACTTCTGGAATTCTATAAGGTCCTCTTCTAAACTCCAGTGAAAATAATCCTAAACTGACTTAGTATCTCCATATGACAGTCCTTCCATCCCAGGAATTAGCCTGGTAAACCTTCGCTATATGCCCTGTATAGCAAGGACATCATTCCTCAGATAAGGACACCAAACCCGCACACAATACTCCAGGTGTGGCCACACCAATGCCCCTATACAATTGCAATAAAACATCCCTGTCTCTATACTGAAATCCTCATATTGTGAAGGCCAACATACCATTTGCCTTCTTTACTGCTTGCCATACCTGTGTCCTTATGTTCAGTGGCTAATGCACAAAAAATATATTGTTTTAATTGTACAGAGCAAGGAACTGGAATGTGACTAAGAATAAAGTTGAAATATTGGATTTGATTTATTATTATCACATGACAGGACAATACGATGTGGCAATGTATATACAGTAAAAAGTATTGATTCTTGTGTGCTATACAAAGTATACTGTGTATAGAAAAGGAAAAGATAGGGTGCAGAATGTAATGTAATACTCATAGCTAGAATGTAGAGAAAGATCATCTTGATATAAGGTCGATCCATTCAAAAATCTGGTCATAGCAGGGAAAAAAGCTGTTCTTGAGTCGGTTGGTATGTGACCTCAGACTTCTGTATCTTTTTCTCGATGGAAGAAAGTGGAAACGAGAATGTGCGGGGCTCGTGAGGTCCTCTATTACGCTGCTGCTTTTGACCGCATGATAAAGATTGGCTGAGAGCTAAAAGAAAATTTGGATCGTTCTTTCGTGATTATCTGCAAGGCAGTCGTAAATTGTTCAGGTAAAGAGCAGAGCAAATCAATCCATCAATGTCATCACCAAAGGAGTTGAAAGGTTTATCAGTTTAAAGAAAAGCTTTTTCGGAGTTAATGTGTAAAGACCAAGTGAGGGGGAGGGGGGAGGAACATCCAACATGGGAGTGGCTGCATCTGATAGACAGCAGCCTCTCAGCCTTGCTTACATGGTGGCACAGTGGTTAGGCTCCCAGTGCCAGGGACCCCAGTTCGATTCCCATCTTGGGTCGCTGTTGGTGCGGAGCCTGCATGGGTTTCCTCCAGGTGCTCTGGTTTCCTCCCATAGTCTGAAAGGCGTGTGGGTTGGACACATTGCCCAGGCTAAATTTTCCCCCACGGTACCTGAATAGGTGCCGGAGTGTGGCTTTGGGGAGGATTTTCGGAGTAACTTCATTGCAGTATTAATGTAAACTTGTGATAATAATAAATAAACTTTAAACTGTCTACTTTCAGATGGTGAGGCAAGGAAACACATAAAGGCTGTCACTTTAACTGCAAACTCATTCCAATAATAGTCCCAGGCACTTTATGAGCCAGTCAAAAGAGATGCTGCCATAACGAAAAGACAATAAAATGGATTTATTGATCTACAGGTAGCCAAAGAGCAGAATAACCTTCAATGATTTCTCATACTTGCTCAAGTTCTTAACTTCGAATGGTCCCTTTACTTGGAAGAAATTGACAGGGCAAATTTAAAAAATGATTTAAATTTATACTACTTAAGAAAAACAAAAGGAACGTAAAGATCTGAAAGCTGAAAATAGTTTGCAAGAATGACCAGTCAACACCTAATCAAAATTAGTTATCAGCTTTTCTGATATGCTGGAGGGCCAGAAATGAAATGCTGTGGTCGCAGTCGCCAAAGCACTCATTATGTTGAAGATCTCTAAGAGATGTTTTCAGTTATGTTTTTGTAGTTTATTTATTAGTGTCACAAGCAGGCTTACATTCTTGATGCATCCTTGATTATTTATTTATGTGTGACAAGACGGCTAACATCAGTATCTCCCCACTCTCCCTTTGCTAAGGAGGGTGGATGAAGACTTGCCCTCCCCACAACCCCGACCCCTCCTCCCCTGCTAAAAACACATCCGGGGAGGTGACTGTAAAATCCAGCCCAATGCTCCTCGCGGAATCAGTTTTAACTTTAAATAAAAATCGCTTTCAAGGATATGGGGCAGAGAAAAGGAATGTGACTAAAGGGATAACTCTTCACTTCTTCTACCAAGTTACGATAAAAGGTTAAAGCATTGTGTATTTTTAATACTTGTTTAAAAGACATGAAATGAGTTCACTTTCGTATTACTGACCAATGCCCAAATGCGACAAGACCTGAACAATATCCGGGTTTGGGTTGCCAAGTGGCAAATACCAATCGTGCCACATAAATGCCAGGAAATGGCCATCTCCAATAAGAGAGAATCTAACTATTATCCTTTAACATACAATGGCATTACCATCACTGAAACCCCTACAGCTTGGGGGTTACCATTGACCAAAAACTGAACTGGACAATCCATTTAAATACTGTGGCGACAGAGGCTGGAAATTCTGAGGCGAATCTCCTGATTCCCCAAAGCCTGTCCACCATCCACAAGGTGCAACTCAGAAGTGTGATGGAATACTCCCCACTTGCCTACATAAGTGCAGTTCCAACAACACTCAAGAAGATCAACACCATCCAGGACAAAGCCTGCTTGATTGGCACCATATCCACAAACATTCATTCCCTCCACCACTAATGCATTGAGGCAGTCGTGTATATCATCTATAAGACATCCTGCGAGAACTCATCAGGACTCCTTTGACAGTACCTTTCAAACACACCCATTTAGAAGGAGAAGGGCAGTAGAGGGATGGAAACCCCATCACTTGGAAGCTCGCATGTAAGCCATACACCATCCTGACTTGGAAGAATATCATGGTTCCTTCGCTGTCACCAAGTCTCAAGGAAAGTCAAAGAACAAAGAACAAAACAGCATGGGAAACAGGCCCTTCAGCCCAACGAGCCCGCACCGCCACCCTGATGTTCCCACCTCTACTCGTGATCCCTGTCTATGTTTATAGATCTATGGATTAAAAACCAAATTTGAGACAATTTAGGGAGAATTTGTTTTGCCAATTAGCCTAAGAGCACATCTTTGGGATGTGGGAGGAAACCAGAGCACCTGGAGAAAACCCATGCAAGCATGGGGAGAATGCGTGAACTCCCACAGACACAGGCCCAAATCTATGTATCTGTACAGCACAGCGGTAGTCACTGAGTTGTCATGTTGCCCATCAAATGGTCCAGGTCAAGCGTACACTAACGACGCGAAGCACTAGGATACTCTCGAAAGAAATCCAAGAGCAGCCCTTTCATGATCTATCGCGTGTATGCCCCTCGTTAGACAACAAGGTGGTCCAAAGCACCCATGCTGCCTCACAGCTCCAGGAACCCGGGTTCGATTCCCAGCTTGGGTCACAGTGTGTGTGGAGCCTGCATGTTCTCTCTGTGTCTACGTGGGTTTCTTTCAGGTGTTCTGGTTTTGCCTAGTCCAAAGATGTGGGGGTTAGGTGGATCGGCCATGCTAAATTGCCCCTTAGTGTCATGGGGACCAGTTAGGGTAAATGCTGGTTATGGGTTTAGGGCCTGAGTGGGATTGTGGTCAGTGCAGACTCAATGGGCTGAATAGCTTCCTTCTACACTGTGATACTTAACTCCCTCCCAAACCACAATGTGTGTGTACCTACAATTCAGGGCCTGTGGCAGTTCAAGAAGGCAGCTCACCACTCCTTTCTCAAGGGCAACCAGGGACGAGCAATAAAGGCTGGCCTGGTCAGTCATACTTATATTCCATGAATTGATAAAAATAAACTTTGCTGTTAGATTGAGAGAAGATTGAGGGATGCAGAGAGACAAATATTTCTCTTAGTGAATGGAGTCAAAATAAAATAATGAATGAAGCAATTGATTAGAATAAACATAGAAAATAGAGGAATTACTCATTTGGCCCTATGTGCCTGCTATACCATTCATTATGATCATGGCTGATCAGCAAATTCATCACATCCTTTGATTCCTTTTGCCCCAAAACCAATGCACAAGAAGAGATTCGGAGAGAGAAAATCTCAGCAGGTCTGGCAGCATCTGTTAGAAGAGAAAAGAACTGATGTTTTGAATCCAGATGACCTTTTGTCAAAGCTATTAAATATACTTTATCCCCAAAGATTTTAAGCTGAACTCCAACTCACACCAAAACAAGATGGATATGAAACAATATCTCACCAGCCCAAAGAACCTGATCAGTTATTGCTGTGGATTGTACTTGCTGGGAAAAATAAATCGTTCATGGCCATTTCCAATATGAGCTGCTGTGTAAGATGCCAAAATAAATCTGTTCAAGTTAAAAATAATAGTGTATCGCTTGAGGTCTTAGCATTTTGTGTTTGAACCTGAGAGTTAATATATTCTTACAGGGTCTTAGAATCATGGAATCTACATTGTGGAAGGAGGCCATTTGGCCAATCGAGCCTGTACTGACAACAATCCCACCCAGGTCCTGTCCTATCCCCCACAACCCCATCTATTTACTCTCCTAATCCCCCTTACGTAAGGGGCAATTTATCACGGCCAATCAACCTAACCTGCACACACTTGGACTGCGGGAGGGAACCAAGGAAACTCCTAGGGTCTATACTTACCTGCGTGCCGCAGTGTTTCAGGAATGCTGTGAGGTGGGGGTGGGTGGGGTTGAGATCATTCATATATGAGGTTGGATGAAGGGGTGGATTTTCCAGTGGAGAGGCCCAATAATTATGTTCAAATTAATTCAAGGTCATTGTATGACAGGAATCCCCTGACTAGAGGTGGAGACAATTGCGTGGCGAAATGCCGAGAGCAAGAAAGCCATATTGGAATGCCGCAATGGTTCTCTACGTTATCCACCATTCCCATCTACAAAAAACATGGGCCCCAGCCCGCCCTGCCCCCATATCTCCACTGGTCTATAAACACACATATAAATTTAATTTACATATTAGTATCACAAATAGGCTTACATGAATGCAGCAATGAAGTTGTTGTGAAAATCCCCTGGTGGCCACACTCCAACACCTGTTCGGGTACACTGAGGGAGAATTTAGCACGGCCAATGCACTTAACCAGTACAACTTTCAAACTGTGGGACGAAACCAGAGCAAATCCACATGGATATGGGGAGAATGTGTGCAGACCCAGCACAGACAGTGACACTGAACCCAGGTTCCCAGCACTGTGACACTTTGGTAAGACATTGATAGAGAGCTGCTTTGTCAGAAATATTATCTGTTTGATGGGACCTAATGAGAGGACTTAAATAAAAGCTCCCATTATATTTTTGGGTGAAAAGGTAACTGAACATTCTTACTCAGTCAGAAGAGCAGCTTAACTCGTCAAATCATCTCACTGAGTACTTATGACATCTTGCTCTGCGTAAGTTGACCGCTATGTCTCACCAGCAAAAGTTTATTTATCAGTGTCACAAGTAGGCTTAAATTAACACTGCAATAAAGTTACTGCAAAAAGCCCCTTGTCGCTACTCGGGCACCTGTTGGAATACACTGAGGGAGAATTTACCGATGCAACTAATCAACAGGGACTGTGGGAGGAAACTGGAGCACCCACGGGGAGAACGGACAGATTCCACACGGACAGTGACCCAAGCTGCAAATCAAAACTGGCTTTGTGAGGCAGCAGTGTGCCCCCAATAAAGTGACAATTTGGAAGTGAACTACTTTGGGATTCCCCAAGAAATAAAATGCAATCTAAATGCAACTTTTCTCCTTTGTTTAATGTCAATGCAGTCATATTTTCTGGAGCAAGGACATTTTTTTTGTTACATTTCAATCGGCCCACGTATCTCGATGACATTATTTGTTCAAAGTCAACATGGGTGTGTTGGGTCAAAGCCAACAGTGTATTACCTCAAAAAAATATTTGTGTGACTCAGAAGAATTGACTGTAATTGGCACCTTCCAGACCCAGACATATTTATTGTTTACTTTTCTCTCATTCGGTACTTAAGCAACAAGAAAACAAATAGCTGTTCCTCCTACATTAATAAATCATGGCCAGCAGTTCAGTTCAACAAAATTCCAAACCATTGTTGTAATACGTATGTAGCTCATTTCTCAACCATCGAACAAGAACTGGAAAGAACAACTTGCTTTCACGCGAGTGCCTTATCTGGCGTGTCAGAGATGTCACAAAGCCCTTCATGTATTTTGCTTCATCACAAGCGTGGCAACAATTTGGGATAGAGCAAGATCCCAGAAAGCTTTTCCATCAGGCCCGCTGGTTAGTCATCAACTGGGGAAGGATTTGAAGGGATAGCAGTCTCACTGGGCCGGATAGGCTGGGGGAAAGTATGGGCCATGTGACACAGGGACAGCCAAGTGCAGAAAGAGTCGATCTTAGAAAGCGTAAGTCCAAGCTCAGCTAGAATCAAAAAGGTGATGAAAGTAAACAGGCGGTATTATGTGTTATTCTGTTTCCTGTCACATTCTCCCACCATCCTTGGAGCAGAGGAGGTTAAGGAAGAGGGGATTTGACAGGTATTCCCAAAATTCTGAATGGTTTTGATGAAGTGAATAAAGAGAAACTGTTTCCACTGACAGTGTGGTCGATAAGCAGAGTATGAACATTATAGATGATTGGCAATTTAATCTGAAGTAGCATGAAGGCACATCAAAATCATTCTTTCTGTCCATACCACAGCTTGGTATGGCTCCTGCTCTGCCCAAGACTGCAAGGAACTCCAAAAAAAAACATGAATGAAGCTGAGTCCATTACGCAAACCAACCTCCTGTCCATTGACTCCATTTACACTTCCTCAGAAAAGGAGCCAGCCTTATAAAGAACCTCATGCACCCTGGATATTCTCTTTTTCACCTTCTTCCTCTGGGAAAAAAATACAAAAGTCTGAGTTCACGTACTGGCTGATTCAAGAACAGCTTCTTCCCTGCTACCATCAGACTGTTAAACGGACCTACCTTGCATTAAGTTGATCTTTGTCTATATCTTAACTATCATGAGCTTTTGGAGTTCTGCTCCTCACCAGATGAATGATTCACCTGATGACTCACCTGATGAATGGGGCAGCTGCTGTGGTCTAGAATATGAGCCGGCTGAACGAGTGATAGAAGCAGATTCAACAGTAACATTCAGTGAAGAGAATTGAGTAAATGATCTGCAAAATAAAGCAGCTCAGCTATTGCTATTTGGTCTGGTCTCATTCAAAGCGTGTCAGTCCGTCTTGCGAAAAGCTGGAGAAGTGTAAATGAGGACATGTGCAAAGAAAGCAATATCCACTTGGCTCCCATGTGGCCCCTTTAGTCGTACCGTCATGTATCACGCGGTCGGGGAAACACTTTTGAATGCAAAATGCTCAGCCACTTACAGAAGTGGCTGGTGTGACTGTACCAGAGAGAATTTTTAAAAGGAGACCAGACACTTGTAACAGAGACATTTTCTTAGCAATCACTGCATGAATTACGAAACCAGTTTGAGGCAAGCTGTTTCAGTCAGGGGAATACAAGGTGGAGCTTTAGTAAACAGAAGCTGAATTGAATGTTGCTGGCAGGTGATGCAGGTTTTACAGTTCAATCAATTCTTTTCTCTATTCACTCGATCACCTTCTCAACCTGTCTTTGACACTCGCATTCTCTCCCAATACCTCTCCGCCACTGAGCAACGGGATGGTTCTGCACACTCTGGTTTCATTCTGATTAATCTAAATGTACCTGATGCATTTCTTAGGTGTCCTGATCACCAACAACCTGTCCTGGGGTTCCACCATGCCGACACTATAGTTAAGAAAGCCCTCCAATGCCTCTACTTTCTCAGAAGACCAAGGAAATTCGGCATGTTAGCTATGATTCTCACCAACTTTTATAGATGTACCATAGATAGCATTCTTTTTAGCTGTATCGCAGCTTGGTAAGGCTCCCGTTGTACCCAAGACTGCAAGAAACTACAAAAGGTTGTGAATGTAGCTCAATCCATCTTGCAAACCAGCCTCCCGTCCATTGACCTTGTCTACACTTCTCACTGCCTTGACAAAGCAACCAGCATAATGAAGGACTTCAAGCACCCCGGACAATCTTTCTTGCACCTTCTTCCGTCGGGAAAAATATGCAAAAGTCTGAGGTCACATATCAACTGACGCAAGAACAACTTCTTCCCTGCCGCTGTCAGAATTTTGAATGGATTTATCTCGCACTAAGTTGGTCTTCCCCTACACCCTTAGTTATGACTGTAACACTACATTTTGCACTCTATCCTTCCCTTCTCTATAAACAGTATGCTTTGTTTGTATAGCACACAAGAAAAAATACTTTTCACTGTATACTAATACATGTGACAATAATAAATCAAATCAAATCAAATCAAGTGCAACACAATGGCGCAGTGGTTAGCACTGTAGCTTCATCATGCCAGAGACCCGGGTTCAATTCCTGCCTTGGGTAACTAACTATGTGGAGTTTGCATTCACCCCATGTCTGTGTGTGTTTCTTCCAGTTTCCAAAGATGTGCAAGTTAGGTTGATTAGCCACGCTAAATTACCCCTTGGTTAAATACACGAGGTCATGGATATGGGGATTGCATGGGATTGCTGTTGGTGCGGTCTCACTGGTCTCATTTTTAATTGGTAATGTGTTGAAAAGTTATGGGGAGAAGGTGGGAAAATGGGGATGAGGAGCATATCAGCCATGTTTGAATAGCAGAGCAGACTTGATGGGCCGAATGGCCTAGTATTGCTCCCATATCTTATGAAACATATGAAGTGGAGCAAACCAGTGTGTTGTCTCAGGGCAGGCGGAGAAGCAGGAAAGCACATCTTTCTATACATCACCTGTTATGCCATGCACTTGAGAGAAATGCTTGCATTATACACATCTTATCACATTAAAACATGTCAAGGCTGCTCCGTACAGTGAATTAATACTATAATGAATTGGTCTCAGAAACATTCAGCCTCAGAGAAATTGATGGCGTGCAGGGGAAACCACATGGAGGTTAATCTGACAAATCCTCACAGGGTTATCCTCTTGGAGAACTGCTGGAATCACACAGGAAGAGGTGAAGGGAAAGAAAACAATCTGGATGAAGAATAAATGTCCCAGACCGACTGCACAAGTCAACATTTGACTCGGTCCTTGTTGTCAGGAGAGGCAGAAGCAGCATGTGATTGGTTTAGCCGATGCCCGCTGTGCTTTTGTAGATACTGAGACTGTTTGGGATTAACCTTCTCTGGTTGAAGGCTGCCATGGCAGAAGGGGAATGGAAATTTCGAGAGCATGAGGTGAATACGGGTTTCCGAACACTCGCCTGCATAGAACATCTCTGTTTATTCAATTCTACACAGAAAGCTGAAGGCAGCTAATTATTTCTCAATGTCATGTTTCCTGTACAAGGGTTAACATGGGAGATTGAACCTGAACTGCTCTCATCTGCTGGCAAATAAGAGAGGGACGAGAGAGAAAATTTATAGCTATTGCCCAACTGCAAGATCCGCTGATTTTTGTGAAAAAAACTATTTATTTTGAGAACACAAAACCAAGTAATGAACCATATCCAGAAGGATGTGTTGTGAATAACAAGTTATAGGATGTTACAACCTGAAATTGTGGAGCCAAACAATTGTGTGAGAGAGAGAATATTCGTACAGTGCTTTTCACAAGTTTAGAACATCCTGACACCAACTATGATTGAATTGAATGGCAAAAAAGCAGGTTTGAGGGGCTGAATGGCCTTTTCTAGCTCCTAATCTCGAGATTTCTATTTTCCAACAGAGGTAATTTGAATTGTTCCACAGGATTACTCCATAAGGGCAGCATGGCAGCACAGTGGTTGGCTCTGGACCCGGGTTCAATTACTGGCTTGGTTCTGTACAGAATCTGCATGTCCTCCTCGTGTCTGCATGGGCTCCGGTTTCCTCCCATAGTCTGAAAGACATGCTGCTTAGCTGCATTGGCTATGCTACATTCTCGCTCGTGTACCTGAACAGGTGCCGGAGTGTGGCGACTAGGAGATTTTCACAGTAACTTAAGCGCAGTGTTAATGTTAGCCTACTTGTGACATGAATAAATAAATAAATAACAAACTAATAGTTGTAATGTAAGGAAAGAGACAGAATCGTACAGATAGATAGTGCAGAGAGGTGTGACGGTGGTTAGCATAGCTGCCTCACAACACACATGTTCAATATTGACCTTGAGTAACTGTCTGTTTAGAGACTACACTTTCTCTCAGTGTCTGCATGCGTTTCCACCGTGTGCTCCAATTTCCTCCTACAGTCCAAAGATGTGCAGGTTGGATGGATTGGTCATGTTAAATTGTCCTGTAGTGTCCTAAGATGCGTAGGCCAGAGGGATTACCGGGCTAAATATGTGGATTACTGGGATAGGGCAGGGGAGTGTCCCGGGTAAGATGCTCTGTTCAAGAATCAATGCAGAACGATTGGGCCTAATGACCTCCTTCTGCATGGTAGAGATGCTATGAACTACATTAAGTAGATCCACAGCAGTTGGGTTGGTGGGAATAGCAATGGGATTCTTTATGATTAGGCCGTGATAATGAGACAATGAAGTTTAAGAGTTCAAAAATGCCACTTTGTAACCAGCTTCAACGGGGGGAGCGGAGGCCATTGTGAGCCTGACTTCTGTCAGGATCTGACTCTGGCATTCAAGGTTTCACAGCGACAGGAGTACAATTTACAACAGATGCTGTCTTCTAGTTAAGGTTGCCAACCCTCAGGTCATGTGAGGATATGTAACTAAAGTTAGAAAGCCAGTTTCTGGGTAAAACTGACACAAAGTGAATGCAATTACATTTCTTTCGCTTGCTCCAGGACCTGATGTGTATTTCCAGCATTTGCTCAGGTTCCTCACATTTATCAATTTGTTTTCCATTTTATTTCATGTCAGTTTGAACGTGTAATTTGGAAAACTCACCCCCTCCCCTCCTAACAACTGCTCCCCCCACCGGAACCAGCCCTACCCCCACTACCCTTTCCCCCAACAATCCGATATTGAGTACTTATAGATGGAAGGTAGAATCTGGTTTCAGTTCTCAGCTGCTGAATAACAGAAAGACTTGCATTCATATAGAGCCTTTCTCAACCATCAGGGTGTCCCAAACCATGGAGAGAGTGCGCTTTTAATCCTCAAGTGATTCATAGAACATAGAACACTACAGCACAAACAGGCCCTTCGGCCCACAAGTTGCACCGATTACATCTGTACCTACCAAGCCATAGATCTATCTATAACCCCCCATCCCATTAGTTCCCATGTACTCATCCAGAAGTCTTTTAAAAGACCCCAGTGAGTTCGCCTCTACAAATGTGTAGAGTATAGGGCTAATGGTAGGAATCTTAATAGTATTGAAGAACAGAGGGATCTTGGTGTATATGTGCATAGATCCCTGAAAGTTGGCAATCAAGTTGATAAGGTTGTTAAGAAGGCATATGGAGTCTTAGCTTTTATTGTAGGGGGATTGAATTTTGGAGCCGCAACGTCATGTTGTAACTGTACAAAACTCTAGTGCGGCCGCACTTGGAGTATTGTGTGCAGTTCTGGTCCCCACATTATAAGAAAGATGTGGATGCATTGGAGAGGGTACAGAGGAGGTTTACCAGGATGTTGCCTGGTATGGAAGGCAGGTCTTATGAAGAGAGGCTGAGGGATTTGAGGTTGTTTTCGTTAGAAAGAAGGCGGCTAAGAGGTGACCTTATTGAAACATATAAGATGATTACAGGTTTAGATAGGGTGAACAGTGGTAGCCTTTTTCCCAGGATGGAGAAAACTAGCACGAGGGGACATAGCTTTAAACTAAGGGGTGGTGGTTTTAGGACAGATGTCAGAGGTAGGTTCTTTACCCAGAGGGTGGTAAGGGTATGGAATGCCCTGCCTGCGTCAGTTGTAGATATGCCAAGTTTGGTGGCGTTTAAGAGGTTAGTAGATAAGTTTATGGATGAAAAGGGAATGGTTTAGGTTAGAGGATCGTTGCTTGTTCCTAATTGGTCAGCACAACATCAAAGGCCGAAGGGCCTGTTCTGCGCTGTAATGTTCTATGTTCTATGTTCTATGTACCATCGATGGCAGCCGATTCCATTCACTCACCGCCCTCTGAGTGAAAAACTTACCCTAACATCTTCTCTGTATTTGCTTCCCTGCACCTTAAATCTGTGTCCTCCCATAGCGACTATTTAAGCCCGGGGAAATAGCCTCTGAGAATCCACTCTATCTATTCCTCTCAACATTTTATAAACCTCTATCAGGTCGCTTCTCAACTTTCATCTCTCCAGGGAGAAGAGTCCCAGCTCTTTCAACCTATCTTCATAAGGCATGCCTCCCAATCCAGGCAACATCCTTGTAAATCTCCTCTGCACTGTTTCAATAGCTTCCACATCCTTCCTATAGTGAGGTGACCAGAACTGCGCACAGTATTTCAAGTGGGGTCTGACAAGGGTTTTATAAAGCTGCATCATTACCTCCCGACTCCTAAACTCAATCCCTCGATTAATGAAGGCCAGTACACCATATGCCTTCTTGACCACATCCTCCACCTGCGAGGCCAATTTAAGAGTCCTATGGACCCGGACCCCAAGATCCTTCTGTTCTTCAACACAGCTAAGACTCCTACCCTTGATATTGTACTCCTTCATCCCATTATTCCTGCCAAAATGGACCACTACACATTTATCCGCATTGAAGTCCATTTGCCACTTCTCCGCCCAGTCTTGCATCCTGTCTATGTCCCGCTGTAACTTTTGACATCCCTCCAGACCATCCACAACACCACCGACCTTTGTATCGTCGGCGAACTTACTAACCCATCCCTCCACTTCCTCATCCAGGTCATTTATGAAAATGACAAACAGCAAGGGTCCCAGAACAGATCCTTGGGGCACTCCGGCCCGCCTTGTTGTCCAACAAGGGGTAAATGCGCAGTGGGTCATGCGAGGGCTGCTCTTGGATGTTGCTTTGAGAGTAGCCTAGTGCTTCATATCATTAGTGTACACCTAAATGGACCAGCTGACGGGCAACATGACAGCTCAGTGACTATCATTGTTTGCTGTGCAGATACATGGATTTGGGCCAGTGTCTGTGGGAGTTTGCACATTCTCCCTGTGCTTGCGTGGGTTTTCTCTGGACGCTCCGGTTTCCTTCCTTGCCTCAAAAATGTGCTCTTAGGCTGATTGGTGTTAACAAATTGTTCCTAAATTAGTCGTCACTCAATCTGGTTATGGTTTCTTTATTATGGAGTCCAATAGGCGTAGACAAAGGTCATAGGTAGAAAAGGGTACTCAGAATGTTAAAATGGCTGTGCGGGCTTGTTGGGCCGAAGGGCCTGTTTCCCGTGCTGGGTTCTTTGTTCTTTGTTGCCTCGTCTCAAAGGTGTTGACTATGAGGAGAGATTGGATAAATCAGAATGCTTTCACCGTAAAGATGGAGGCGGAGGGGAGACCTGATAGAGATCTACAAAGTTGTGAGAAACATAGGCAGGATGGACAGTCAGAGGCTTGTTCCCTGGTTGGAAGTGTCAATTACAATGGGGCACAGGTTCGAGTTGAGAGGGGGAACGTTTAGGGGAGATGTGTTGGGAAGATTTTTCACACGAGTAGTGGTTGCCTGGAGTGTTCTGCCAGAGGAGGTGATGGAAGCAGACACATTTAAGGGACATTGAGATGTGTACGTGAATAGGGAGGAAATAGAGGAATATAGACTGAGTAAGGCAGAAGGATTTTTTTGGTTTAATTAGCACATCCAGGTTTGGAGAGGACAAAGGGCCTGTTCCTGTGCTGTACTTTGTTCTTTGTCACATTGCAGGAAATCAAGTACTTTTGAAGATGCAGTTACCATTATAATGTGACAGCCAGTTTGCACACAGCAGGATCCAATGAAACAGCAATGTGAGACTGACCAGATAATTATTTTTCATAATATTGACTGAGGGATAAATATTGGCCAGAAAATCAGGGGGGAAGTCCCTCTTTCCTCTTCAAAATTGACCCATGGGATCTTTCACATCCAACTGAAAGGACAGATAGGGCTTCAACATTGTATTTCACCTGGAAAATGGCACCTCAGATAGTGCAACACTCCCCCAGTACTGCTGCTGCTACTGCTTGAGTCATGTCCAATTTTCGTGCACAAGTTCTGAAGTGGAATATCAAATTGTGGCACCGTGGTTGGCACTGCTGCCTCACAGTGCCAGGGACCCGGGTTCTGTTCCAGCCTTGGGTCACTGTCTGTGTGGAATTTGCACATTCTCCCCGTGTCTGCATGTGTTTCCACTGGATGCTCCGGTTTCTTCCCATAGCCCAAAGATGTACGGATTAGGTTGATTAGCCATGCCAAATTGTCCCCTGAAAGGGGATTAGCAAGGTAAATGAGGGTGATTGGGATCGGGCTTGGGTGGGATTGTAGTAGGACAGACTCAATGGGCCGAATGGCCTCCTTCTGTACTGTTGGGATTATAAAGATCCCTAAGTGAGACTGACATCTATTGCTTGTACCAATAGCTTGCATTCATTTTATTTCAATGTAGCTGAAATAACCCAAGGCACATCGCATGGGAAGATGAGAGCCTAATAGTATTATCATTACACTATAAATCTAGACATTCAGTGACTGTTTTGGGGACCACATTCAAATCCCACTATATAGGTGGTGGAATTTGAATTCAATACAAAAAAAATCTGGAATTAAGAATCTACTGATGTCCATAAAATCATTGTCAGAAAAACCCAACTGATTTACTAATGTCCTTTAGGGAAGGAAATCTACTGTCCTTACCTGGTCTGGCTTACATATGACTCCAGAGCTACAGCAATGTGGTTGAACCACACCAGCCCTCAGGCAACAAAGGATGGACAATAATCGCTGGCCAGCCAGCAGTACCCATGTCCGATGAATGAATAAAATAACAGGATGTGAATCCAAAAAAAATGGGCTTTGAATAAGAGACATTTGGATTTTGGTGGAATTAAAGATCTGTCAAGCGCCTAGATTCCTTTGGCAAAACGAAATAAGCTATTACAGATTTTAGTTTACAGAATTTCTCAAATAGTCCTTTGTACAACCGAGTAATTATTATTTGCCACAAAGCATGTTGTACAATCTCATCTTTCAATTTTTGTTGATATTAATTCATGTGGTGAGTTTATGTCAAAGCAGACAGTTTGTCAATTTTAACCAGGCTGGGGATTTGGGCAGTCAGGCACTCAATGGCTGGTTTTCTTCAGTTTAAGAAGATATGTGTTTCCTGTCTGTGCTTTCTTTGAATTTAGAAGTATTGTTGCTCCTCCATGGCTCCCTGGCCTGTGATTTGAGCTCAACATCATCGATGCAATAGGAAAAAAGAAAAAGGATGTTTGATTTCAGCACCGTTACTTTGTAGTCATGTCAAATAATTAACCTGATACAGATTCTTCAACCTGTTAGCATTTTTCCTGACAAAGTAATGCTTTGTGGAAAAAAGAGTTTAATCCTTATGTAGCCAAGGAGGACATACTTTTCTCTCATGCAGCCAGGTATAGTTTATCCACATTGGAATATTACTTCTCCTGTGTCTTCCAGAGTGCCAAACATTGGCTGGAATTCTCCGATTTTGCCCGTCGACTCTTCCTTCTGTGACTGGATCCCAGATTTCTGAGATCACAGATCATAAAATAGCAAAGATAGGCAACGACACCTGATGCAACTGAATACAGGGAAGAGATAGGGAATCTGGTGAATTGGTGCAATGACAATAATCTCTCCCTCAATGTCACTAAAACGAAGGAGATCGTCATTGACACCAGGAAGCAGAGTGGAAAAAATACCCCTATCTAAATTAATGAAGTGGAAATGGCCAAGAGCTTTGTGTTTCTAGGTGTCCAGATCACCGACAATCTGTCCTGGTTCCTCCACACTGATCCTCTACTTAAGAAATCCCATCAATTCTTCTACTTTCTCAAGAGGCTAAGGAAATTTGGCATGTCCTCTATGACTCTCACCAACTTTTACAAATGCACCATAGAAAGCATTCTTTCTGGTTGTATTACAGATTGGAATGGCTCCTGCTCTGCCCAAGGCCGCAAGAAACTACCAAAATTTGTGAGCAAAGCGCAGCCCATCATGGAAACCAGCCTCCCATTCATTGCTTCTGTCTAATTTCCCCTTGCCTCAGAAGGATGGCCAGCATAAACAAGGACCCCACGCATCCCGGACATTCTCTCTTCCACCTTTTTCCACTGGGAAAAAGATACAAAAGTATGAGGTCACATACGAACCGACTCAAGAACAGCTTCTTCCCTGCTGCCATCAGACTTTTGAACTTAATACTTTTCATTAAGTTGATCTTTAAGTTGACCCTGGTAATGACTGTAAATTAGTAAGAAATCTCACAACATTGGGTTAAAGTCCAACAGGTTTATTTGTAACACAAGCTTTCTGAGCGCTCTCCTTCATCCTCTACTCACCTGATGAAGGTGCAGTGCTCTGAAAGCTTGTGATTCCAAATAAGCCTATTGGATTTTAAAGCGGTGTTATGAGATTTCTTATTAGAGTCATAGAGTCATAGACATTTACAGCATGGAAACAGGCCCTTTGGCCCAACTTGTCCATGCCACCTTTTTTTTTAAACCTTTAAGCTAATCCCTATTGCCCTTATTTGGCCCATATCCTTCTATACCCATTGTACCCATCTAACTATCTAAATGCTTTTTAAAACACAATATTGTATCCGCCTCTAATACTACTTCTGGCAGCTTGTTCCAGGCTTGTTCCCTCTATATGAAAAAATTGCCCCTCTTGAACACTTTTGTATCTCTCCCCTCTCACCTTAAACCTATAGTTTTAGACTTTCCTACTTTTGGGAAAAGATATTGACTATCTAGCTGATCTATGCCCCTCATTATTTTATAGACCTCTATGAGACCACCCTTCAGCTTCCTACGCTCCAGGGAGATAAGTCCTAGTCTATCCAGCTTCTTCTTATGACTGAATCCATCAAGTCCCAGTAACATCCTAGTACTTTTTCTCATTTGATAATATATTTTCTGTAATACGTTGATCAGAATTGCACATTGTATTCCAAGTGTGGCCTTACCAATGTCTTATATAACTTCAACAAGACTCTTGCAACTCGGCCAAAGTTGTCTACCTAATACGTTGCAAGAAAGGATGTCCCGAAGCATGGTATATTGGGGAGACCATGCAAACACTACGACAGCGGATGAATGAGCATCGCTCAACAATCACCAGGCAAAACAGTTCCTTCCTGTGGGTGAACACTTCAGCAGTCATGGGCATTCGGCCTCCGACCTGCGGGTAAATGTTCTTCAAGGGGGCTTTCGTGATACACGACAGCGCAGAGTCGCTGAGCAGAGAATGATAGCCAAGCTCCGCACACATGAGGACGGTCTTAACAGGGATCTTGGCTTCATGACGCACTATCTGTAACCCCCGTAACTTGCCTGGGTTAGCAAAAAACCTCACTTACTGTGCTGTCTGGAGAAAATACACAACTCTCTAACACTGCTCAGGATCCCCTTCACACACATTGTTAGCCACTTTAACACTTGAATAGCAGGTTAGATGTAAGGATTCGCATTCTAATCAGCAATCTCTGACTGTCTGTGCTGATGTGTGCTATTGCAGACCAGAACACTGCACTTGCCCGATGAAGACACGGGAGTGTTGAAAGCTCGCTATTTTACTATCAAATAAATCGGTTGGATTAATAATTGGTGTTGCTAAATTCTTACTGAGTTCTTACCACTCCAATCCAACGCCGGCATCTTTACATTCTGTCAAGAAGCCAATTTTGTATCCATTTATATACCTCACCCTGGATCTTATGAAACTTAACCTTAACCTACTATGTGATGCTTGTCAAAGGCCTTGCTAAAGTCTATATAGACAGCATCAACTGCACTGCCCTCATTTACCTTCTTGGTTACCCCTTCAAAAAACTCAATCAAATTTGTGAGACATGATTTTCCACTCACGAAGCCATGCTGCCTAACCCTAATCAATTTTTGTGCCCCTAAATGCCTACAGATCCTATTTCTCAAAATGCCTTCCAACATCTTATTTGTCACAGATGTGATGCTTACTGGCCTGCACTTCCCAGGCTATTGTTTTACCATCATTACTAAGGTATAGACAAAGATCAACTTAATGAAAAGTTCAAAAGTCTGATAGCAACAGGGAAGAAACTGTCCTTGGGTCAGTTAGTACGTGATTTCAGACTTTTGTATCTTTATCCCGATGGAAGAAGGTGGAAGAGAGAATGTCCAAGGTGTGTGGGGGTCCTTGATTTACCTGGTGTTCTGAGACTTCTCACTGTGTCCAGCCAGTCCAACACTGTCATCTCCAGACCATGACTGTAACACTACACTCTGGAACCTCTCCTTCTCGATGAATAGTATGCTTTGTCTGCGCAGCGCACAAGAAACAATACTTTTCATTGTATCCCAATACATGACAATCATAAATCAAATAAATCAAATCAAAAGTCAAGAAGGTATAATCCTCCAGAGCACTCCATCTAAGAAAAACAAAGCACAAAATCAAAAAGAAATCCTTGACACTTGTGGGATTGGTTGAAAATGTAAGTGCTTTTTTGTCTGATGTGGAGAAAAGGCACCATTCTACAAAGAAGACATACAAAAAATAAGTTGTGAGACAGTCCAATTGCATACATTAAGAAACTCATAAACAGTGCGTAAATGATTGAGAATTTAATGAACTCAACCTGACAACATATGATCTATGGGCATTAATACAAAATACCAAATGCAGTAGACCTTCCATTTTTATTCTGTGAATTAAGGAGATCTGCATTTTGCATCTTATTATAACTATTTTCACACTGAAATATTCAGAATCATGAAATCCTTTCATCATTTTATACTTTATTCCTATTTTAATTATTGAGCATAACCATGATATGAATAGATGATCACTTCTTTCATGTGTACGATGATCACAATTTGGCACATGTCACCATAATGATTTTTAGCCTCTAACAATGAATCGACAAATTCCCCTGAATGGTTCTGCAAGAAACCCTGGGAGACAAGTTAAAACCACAAGGCAAATCTTGCTCTCCTTCCATTGCCTTAGAGCATTTTGGTGACGGGGCACAAAATGCAATTCGACAGGACGGAGGCAGAGGATGTGCAAAGAGATCTCTGTCAGTACATTCCATTCTGACTTGCCAACAATACTCAAATCCTGTGAGGTGAAACTGCAGAACGAGAGAGAGAAAGAGAGAGAGAGATGCAAGGTGCAGGTGTGCTTCTTTGCAAGATCAATGTGGCAGTAAATCCCTGGGAACAAGATGGTTTCTTGGTCGAAAAGCTGATGTCAGAACCAGAGCACTGTTTAACCTCCGGAGAGCCATGAATTTTGCATCTTGACCATCCATTCAGAACAGTACGTTTCATACCTTGCTTGGACTTTAGCTCTGTTGTCTTCCATTGGCTTTAAGGCAGACCAGGGTTCTGAGGTACAGCATCATGTCACTGATCTCTTAAAGAGCTTTACTTCACTTGCCATCAAAATCAGCATAAAATCCTTGCAGTGCAGAGAAGGCCATTTGCTCCATTGAGTCTACACTGAGATTATCTTTACCCAGATCTTCTCCCCTGTCGTATCCTGAAAGCACACATTAATCAAGCCATCCATCATGGAGCAATTTGCCTAAGACCTAACAAGCATTTCTTTCGGACTGTGGGAGGAAACTGGAGCCCCGGAAGGAAGCCCACGCAGACACTGGGAGAACGTGCAAACTCCACATAGACAGTTACCCAAAGGCAGAATTGAACGTGAGACCCTGGCTCTGTGAGGCAGCAATGTTAACCACTGTGTCAATGTGCCACCAAGACATGGTTCTTAATTGTTATTTACTTTTTGTCTTACCCAATGATGCACAAGAGCCTTATTTAATGGCAATGCACGAGGTGTGCATCCTTGCTGTACTTGCACCTTATTTTTAGAGTGTAATTCTGTATTCAAAACAGCTTCCTTTGCAGTTTTCTGATGGTGGTTAAGGAGAGGGTTTGCAGTTTTAGTCATAAATTGCCCACTCTACAAAAACGCTGCCAACCACTCCTATGCACACTCAGCTCCAACTTAGCACACACATATCTCCAACTACCCCCACGAATAAGGCTGCAATGTAATCCACACATATGCATTTGCAAACTAAGAGATATAGACATAATCACACAATAAATATACAAAACCATTCATAAACAGCATAGAAAAAAAACTTGCAACTTCAACCAATCTCTCAGTTGCCAAGCATCTCTTCCTGAATTAGTTTTTGTGGGATGGAATGTTCTGAAGGATACCACCTTCTTCTCAGGTGGTCCTTTGGATTGTGGGTGACTTGCTTCCATTCTGGCTCAGTGGGTTCTGAGATGGAAACATAGAAACTAGGAACAAAGAGTAGACCATTCAGCCCTTTGAGCCTACTCCACCATTCATTATGATCATGGCTGATCATCAAATTCAATATCCTGATCCCTATCCTCCCCATTAGTCACAAGAGCTTTATCTAATTTCTTGAAATCAGACAATATTTTGGCCTCACCCATATTCTATGGTAGTGAATTCCACACATTTACCACTCTCTGGGTGAAGAAGATTTCCTCACTTCAGTCCAAAAAGGTTTATCTTCAAACTCTAACCCTTGGACTTCCCCACCATTGAGAACATTTTTTTCTGAATCTACTCTATCTAATCCTATTAGAATTTTATAAGTTTCTATGAGATCCCCTCTCACTCTTCCAAACTCCAGTGAACATAATCCTAACCGACTTAGTCTGTCCTCATATGATTGACCTATCACACCAGGAATCAGCCTGGCAAGTCTTTGCAGCAATCCCTCTATAACAAGAACATCACTCCTCAGATAAGGACACCAAAACTGCACACAATAAGTCTAGGTGTGGCCTCGCCAACAACCTATATAATGGCACAACCTCAGGCTAAAGGGACTATCCTTTAAAACAGAGATGAGGAGGAATTTCTTCAGCCAGAGAGTGGTGAGTCTATGTAACTCTTTGCCGCAGAAGGCTGTGGAGGCCACATCATTGACCTAGAGATAGCTAGGTTCTTGATTAATAAAGGGATCAGGAGTTATGGGGAAAAGACAAGAGAATGAGGATAAGAAAAAGACATCTGTGATTGAATGATGGAGCAGACTTGACAGACTTTGATGGGCCCAGTGGCCTAATTCTGCTCCTATGACTGATGATCTTATGGCATTGTACAATTGTAGCAAAACATAGTTATGCATATATTCAAATCCTCTTGTTATGAAGGCCAACATAACGGCTGGTTGTCCAATGTGTGATCTGCAGACTCTAACATGTGTGGGGCAGATGGTGCTTGAGGAGTTGGATAGGTGGGTTTTTAGGAGATTTGGGCACTCTCTCTGACATCTCAATTTCACCCAGTGAAGCCTCTCTATCTGTCCTGTGCTTTCCCAGAAGAGGCATCTGTATTTTGATCACTCACATTTCAGAATCTCCCATAAGGGGTGGCACAATGGCACACACAGTCCAAAGGACGTGCTGGTTAGGCGAATTGGCCGTGCTGAATTCTCCCTCAGTGTACCCGAACAGGTGCCCGAGTGTGGCGACTAGAAGATTTTCACAGTAACTTCATTGCAGTATTAATGTCAGCCATACCTTCGACACGAATAAATAAACTTAAAATTAAATATTTATATGCCTTGTCTGGAATACTAGTTTCTTGTTTCAACATTGCACAGCTTCCTGAATCCTGGATACTTGTGCAGATTTGTTTGGTTGGCAAAAGGAGTCAATCAATTTCCTCTCTAATTAGTTTAGGCTTCTGCTCATTGCTTTTATTGGCAGTCCTTCCTTGTCTCTGCACTGTATAGACAGCTTTATCAATACTGAGCTGCTGCTTCGGAAAATATTCCATCACCTCTATAGCTTTCTTTTTCCTTATTTAACTTTAAGGTCCATTTCTTTTTCTCAGCAGTCCCACTGCGCTCTCCCACATGGAAGTTTCAGGTTCCTGAAACAATTCTATCATGAGTCAGTGACCGTTTTGATTTACCAAGCTCAATCTGTGTACACGCATGAATCTCTGATAGGTTAAATCATTACTCAACTTACTGTCTTCCCTCCATTGGGCAAGTGTCTCTTCGAAGGAGAATGACTTAGAATCATGGAATCGCTACAGTGCAGAAGGAGGCCATTCGGCCCATTGAGTCCACACTGACTGCAATCTCACCCAGCCCTCTCCCTATAATGCCATACAATAACACCAGCTACTCTCCCTGCCACCAAGGGTCAATATAACATGGCCAGTCCGCCTAACCTGCACATCTTTGGAGGAAACCAGAGCACCAGGAGGAAACCCATGTGGACACAGGGGAGAAGGTGCAAACTCACACATACAGTGACCTAAGTCAGGAGTTGAGCCCTGGTCCCTGGTGCTGTGAGGCAGCAGTATTAATCACTATGCCACCATGCCAACTTACATTTATACAGGGCCGTTCACGCTCTCAGGATCTTCTAAAGTGCTTTAAAACTTGTATCACTGCTGTAAGGGCAGGAAATAAAGCAACCAATAAAGTTCTGTAAATTGTAGTGGGCAGGGCAATGGGTATTGTATGGCATTGTAGGGAGAGAGTGTGGGTGGGATTGTTGTCAGTGCAGAGTTAATGGGCCGAATGGCTTCCTTCTGCACTGTAGGGATTCAATGATTCTAAGTCATTCTTCTTCAAAGAGATACTTGCCCAATAGAGGAAAGAGGGTGAGCTGATTAATGATTTATCCTATTGGAGATTCATGCATGTACACAGACTGAGCTTGGTAAATCAAAGGAGTCACTGACTCATGACAGAATTGTTTTGCGAACCTGAAACTCCCATGTGAGGTCCTGTTGACCTTGGCCTGCATTTTCTGATCTTGAGGCACTGCTGGAAAATTCCGCCCAGAGAAACATAGAAACTAGAAGCAGGAGGAGGCCATTTGGCCCTTCGAGCCTGCTCCGCCATTCATTTTGATCATGGCTGATCATCAGATTCAATATTCTGATCCCCCCTTCCTCCCATTTCCTTCAATCCCTTTAGCCCCAAGAGCTATATCTAATTTATTCTTGAAATCTCACAACAGTTTGAATTCAACCACATTTGATGATAGTGAATTCCCCACATGCACATTCTCTGGCTGAAGAAATTTCTCCTCACCTCAGTCCTAAATCCTAAAATAGAAACAGAGAAGATAGGAGTAAGAGGAGGCCATTCAGCCCTTCAAGCTTGCTCCACTATTCGTCATGATTGTGGCTGATTGTCCAACTCAAGAGCCTAATCCTGTTTTCTGCCTTTGATCCCAATGACCAGATTAATGGCTGGAATTCTCTGGTTTCACGAACCCTGCTACCACTGCAGGCGAGAATGGAGAATTTGGCCACTCACAGCAGCGGAACTGGAGAATTCTAGTAGGATGAGGTGAGAGAATCCCAACTATCTATCAATGATGTTGGTTCAAGGATACATTTTGGCCACAATTAGCACTGCTATTCCTCTGAAGAGTGTCAGGTGATATTTTATCGCTATTTGTTGGGGCAGATAGAGCCTAAACTTAATGGGTCATCTGAAAGATAGCATTTCCAACAGTGCAGCACTCCCTCAATATTGCATTGGGGTATTAGCCTAGATCAAATAGCTGGAAAGGCAGTGGAACCCACAACCCTGATCATGTGGAGATGCCAACATTGGACTGGGATGGGCACAGGAAGAAATCTCACAACACCCGGTTAAAGTCCAACAGATTTATTTAGAACCATGAGCTTCCGGAGTGCTGCTCCTTCATCAGGAGGTTATATGGTATATATAGGCAAAGTACAAGATAATTACAGAATGTTTGGAATGAGAGCCTTTACAGGTAATTGGATCTTTACAGGTACAGACAGTGTACGTGGAGGGAGGGATAATCACAGATTAAAGAGATTGAATTTATCTGAGGAAGGAGTAATGCTTCAAAAGCTCGTGGTTCCAAATAAATCTGTTGGACTTTAACCTAGTGTTGTGAGACTTCTTACTGATGACTATGATGTGTCCCCTCGTGCTAGCTTTCTCCATCCTAGGAAAAAGGCTATCACTGTCCACCCTATCTAAACCTCTAATCATCTTATATGTTTCGATTAGGTCCCCTCTTAGCCGCCTCCTTTCTAACGAAAACAACCTCAAATCCCTCAGCCTCTCTTCATAAGACCTGCCCTCCATACCAGGCAACATCCTGGTAAACCTCCTCTGTACCCTCTCCAATGCCTCCACATCTTTCTTATAATGTGGGGACCAGAACTGCACACAATACTCCAAGTGCGGCCGCACTAGAGTTTTGTACAGTTGCAACATGACGTTGCGGCTCCGAAATTCAATCCCTCTACCAATAAAAGCCAAGACTCCATATGCCTTCCTAACAACCTTCTCGACCTGACTGCCTACTTTCAGGGATCTATGCACATACACACCAAGATCCCTCTGTTCATCTAGACTACTAAGAATCCTACCATTTGCCCTATACTCTACACATTTATTATTTCTGCCATAGTGCATTACCTCACACTTTTCCACATTAAACTCCATTTGCCACCTCTCGGCCCAGCTCTGCAACTTGTCCAAGTTCCTCTGCAAACTATAACACCCCTCTTCACTATCTATCTACTACACTATCTTTACTACTACAGTGTAAAAGGAGGCCATTCGCCCCATTGAGTCTGACCAACCACAATACCACCCAGGCCCTATTCCCATAACCCCATGCATTTTTGATTTGATTTATTATTGTTAATATTATTGTTGTGCACTATTCAGACAAAGCATACCATTCATAGGGAAGGAAACGAGAGAATGCAAAATGTAATGTTACAGTCATAGCTAGGACGCAGAGATGGATCAACTTAATGCAAGGTAGGTCCATTCAAGAGTCTGACGGCAGCAGGGAAGAAGTGGTTCTTGAGTCGGATGGTACGTGACCTCAGACTTTTGTGTCTTTGTCCTTATGGAAGGGAGAATGTCAGAAGTCTTTAACTATGCCAGCTGCTTTGTCGAGGCAGCAGGAAGTGTATTTATTCAAGCTAGTCCCCCTGACACGAAAGGAAAATTTACCATGGCCAATGTACCGAGCACACACACCTTTGGAGTGCAGGAGGAAACCCAGAGCAACCTGAGGAAACCCACACAGACAGGGGAGAATGTGCAAACTCCCCACAGACAGTGAACCAAGCCGGGAATCGAACCTGGGTCGCTGGTGCTGCGAGTCAGCAGTGCTAATCACTGTGCCATCTTCCTGCAGTGTGAGTGAATGAAAGAATGTGTCAGACAGCAGAAATGTGAAGGTATGTTGGAAAAAATGGGAAAATAGAATATTTTTAAATGGTGCGAGACTGGGAAGCATTGATATTTAGAGAGACCTGGGTGCACTTACATACAAATCACAGCGAGTTAATATGCAGGTACAGTGAGTAATTAAGTAAATGGTATGTTAGCCTTTATTACAAAAGATGCTGTGTCTATAAAAGTCTTATTGTAACTGTACCCTCAAAGAATCCACACCTGGAGTGCTGTTTACAGTTTCTGGAATTTTTACCTAAGGATGGATGTGACTGCCTTCAAGAAAGAGCAGCAATGGTTCACCAGACTGACTGAGTTGAGGGGATTGTCCATTAAAGAGAGAATTAGTAGACTGGACTCATAATCCCTGGAGTTAAGAAGAATGAGGAGTGATTTCATTGGAACGTGTAACATTTTTTTTAAAAGCCTTTAAAAATGTAGATGTTGGAGGGATATTTTGCCTGGGTGCGAAGCCAGAATAAAGAGTCAGCCAATTAGGACAGAGACAAGGAGATATTTCTTCACTCAGGAGGTTGTGAGCTTTTGGAATTCTTCAGGCCAGGGAGCTATGGATGGTGAGTTACTGAGCCTGTTCTGGGCAGAGAGCGACAGAATTTTATATCAAGTAAAATTTATTTATTAGTCACAAGTAAGGTTTATATTAACACCGTAATGAGGTTACTGTGAAATTGGCCTAGTCACCAGAGTCCAGCACTTGTTTGTGTCAATGCACCTAACCAGCACATCTTTCAGACTGTGGGAGGAAACTGGAGCACCCGGAGGAAATCCATGCAGACACGGGGAGAACATGCAAACTCCACACAGACAGTGACCCAAGCCAAGAATCGAAACCAGGATCCTGACACTGTGCTACCGTGCTGCCCCAACGTGAGGAGTTAGAGTTGAGGTGCAGGATCAACCGTGATCTCTACTGAATGATCAAGCAGACTCAAGGGGCCGAATGGCCTACTCCAGCTCCTATTTCAAATGGAGAGAAGTCACAATGGAGGGAAATCCTACATGAAGGCACTGACCAATTTATTCCATGTGAGAATGCCAGGTGAAACACTTCATGAGCTGCAATCATGAAATTTCAGGCCTGTTGCCCACTGCTAAATTCACAGGGGTTTGAAGTTTTCTCCCCTTCTCCCTATCACTGTAAAACCTTCTGGTTTTGGCTGCCAAACCTTCCATCGCACACAAACTTTCTAAAATGTTTGGTTTCCTCGATGCAGGGGGGGCAACGAGACATTTAGGCCTCTCCGTCACTTTGGGGGAAAGTGGATCCATAAATGTTGGCTTCAGGGTTCATTTATCAACTATAATCCCTGCTGTATCCGCCTCTTGCACTTATCTCTGGCATTTTGTATGTAAGCGTATCCTGACTTAATGACTGAGATTGACCAGAAATAGGAACTGCTGCTGCCTTGTCTACTCTATGTTTTCTTTCTAAACTGCTGGAGAGACGCAGGTCTCAATTTTGTTTGGTTAAAAGTCATAATTTGACTGCACAGAATGCAGTTATTTGCTCGATCGCAGCCAGACCGTTCTCTTAGAGTCACCTTCTTATTCTTTTCATGTGGCCTTCTCTCCATTTATTTTTGATGCAATTTTCGAAAAGATTTTTCGACAGATCTTGACAGGTTGTCGTATCAATAGCTTGCATCAAATAGAAATGCCCTAACCCCTTTCTTTTCACAAGGATTTTAAATTCACACTCCTTTGTTTATTTTATTCATTTGTGGGACATCGCCATCGCTGGCTGGCCAACATTTATTGCCCATCCCTAATTGAGAGTCAACCACATTGGTGAGGATCTGGAGTCAGGTGTAGGCCAGAGAGGAATGGCAGATCTCCTTTCCTAAAGGACATGAGTGAACCAGATGGATTTTCTAACAATCGACAATGGTTTGATGGGTCATCAGTAGATTCTGAATTCCAGATTATTTTTATTGAATTCAAATCCTGCTATCTGCCATGGCAGGATTCGAACCTGGGTCCTCTAGGATATTAGCTGAGTTTTTGGATTAATAGTCTAGCGATAATACCACGAGGCCACCACCTCTCCTGGGGAGTTGCTGTGACAGTAATTTTCCATTCTCAACTTTGTCATATTTCCTCATGAATTTGGATAACTCAGTTGGACCTTGGCCGCTTTTGCTCCCTCAACTCAACTCGGCACCTTTCATAATCTCAGGATGTTCCAAAAACGTTTTGCAGCAAACAAAGGGCTCCTCTGGAGCACAATCAGAGTTTGGCAGCCACACTCACTTCTTACATAGCAAGCTCCCAGAAACAGTCATGTGATTACTCATAGAGAGCTCCCTGGTTCTTCTGGATAACAACATGGTTACTTTGGATATGATTTTCGGACCATTCCCATTGGTAGGATCTTCTGGTCCCTCTGATGAAGACCATTCCCCCCTCTCCCCCCACGCCCCCAGTGTTGGTTCCCTAGTGGCAGAAGTTGCTAACAATGGGAAAATGTATTAACAAGAGTGAGAGCGGCACATCCCACCACCTGTAGACCATCTTCACAAAACAAGCCCCAGGAGCAGGGCAATATGAAGGGGTGGGCACTGTGGTTAGCACTGCTGCCTTGCAGCACCAGGGACCCAGGCTCAATTGACTGAATTCAATGTCTGGATTGTCTGGAATGTCCTGCTTGGGGAGGTGGTGGGATCAGGTACGACAGCAACATTTAAGAGGCAACTGGATGAATACACGAATAGGATGTCAATGGAAGGATACGGGCTCCATAAGTGCGTACAGTTTTAATTTAATTAAGGCATCATGATTGGCAGGTTTGGTGGGCCAAAGGGCCTGTTCTTGCACTGTACTGTTCTTTGTTCTTTGTTCTTGTTCTTTGTTCAATTCCCAGCTTGGGTCACTGCTTGTATGGAATCTGCTTATTCTCCCTGTGCTTGTGTGGGTTTCCTCCGGGTGCTCCGGTTTCCTGCCACTGTCCAAAAGATGTGCTGGTTAGGTGTATTGGCTGTGCTAAATTTTTCCTCAGTGTATTTGAACAGGCACCGGAATGTGGCAATGAATTTTCACAATGACTTCATTGCAGTGTTCACGTAAGCCTACTTGTGACAATGATAAATAAACTTTGAGTCCTGTCTTTTGTATTGACCTGACAGAGATGACAAGGGTTCAGTTTAACAAGTTCTCCAGAAGCCAAACGCTTCTGAAAGAGTAATACCTCTGTGGTGCTGCATTGGAAACCCAGATCAGGTTTCACACTTCAGTGGGACTATTGTTGAATGAAAGGGCAAATGAAGAATTCCTCGATAGGGTCGATTGTGCCATTCCTATTGGACTAACTTGGCTACAATCACGTGCAAGAATCATTGAAACATGGGCAATTGCAGAAAACACTGGTGTCGCTATTTTTGGAGAGAGGGAGCGAAAAATCAAAACTGATGGAAATAGTCTGCAGGTAATGCGAAGAAATAAAGAGCGCAGGATTTTCCCATCTACTTGTTGGCAGGTTCCATTGTGGGCAAAAAGGGAATGAGAGGACAGCATTGTGGCATAGTGGTTGGCAGTGCTACCTCACAGTGCCAGAGTCCTGGATTCGATTTCTGGTTTGGGTCACAGTCTGTGTAGAGTTTGCACGTTCTTCTCATGACTGTGTGGGTTTCATCTGGATGCTCTGGATTCCTCCCATGGTCCAAAAGATATTCTGTTTAGATGCACTGATCCGAACGGGCACTAGGGTGTGGTGGCTAGGGGAATTTCACAATGGTTTAATTGCACCATTAGTATAAATCTATTTGTGATCCTAATAAATAAGAAAAAGAAATCAGAAACCCTCTGTTGTTGAAGTTGTTTGAGATTCTCCCAGTGGTGGGTTAATGGCAGGATGGATATTCAAATATTAAGCTCCTCACCCCCTATCAGTAACTGTGACATTACATTCTGGAACCCCTCTTTCCCTTCTCCTTTATATACTCTATGAACAGTATGCTTTGACTGCATAGTGCACAAGAAACAATACTATTCATTGTATCCGAATACATGTGACAACAATAAATCAATTCAATCAGTGGCATGAATATATTTGCATTCATTACATTGAATGCTCATTAAATTAGCTTCTCGTTGGAATCACGTGCCAGATTCCAGTCACAGCCTGTCTGCCACAACTTTGCATCAGTCTCGCTGCGATGTCAGTGGAATTCCACACTTGGAGGGTTTTGGAGCGTGTGGGTAGTTTGGTGGGGTGTGTGTGTGGGGGACTGCGGGAGTGATGTATGTTTGGTCTTCTCCAAGTGGATGCCCTCCATTGTGCCAAGGGCACAACTGCATCGCAGTATTTAGATAGGACTGACCATTCAGAAACCAAGGAGCATAAGAACATAAGAAATAGGAGCAAGAGTAGGCCATCCAGCCCCTCGAGCCTGCCCCACCATTCAATAAGATCATGGCTGATCTGAAGTGCTCCCCATAATCCTTAATTCCCTTATCGATCAGAAATCTATCTACCCGTGACTTAAACATATTCAACGAGGTAGCCTACACCACTTCAATGGACAGAGAATTCCAGAGATTCACCACCCTCTGAGAGAAGAAGTTCCTCCTCAACTCTGTTCTAAACTGGCCCCCCTCCACCCACTACCTTATTTTGAGGCTGTGCCCTCTAGTTCCTTCCTAAGTGGAACAAATCTCTCTACCTCTATCCTATCTACCCCCTTCATTATCTTATATGTCTCTAGAAGATCACACCTCAGCCTTTTAAACTCCAATGAGCAAGGCCCAATCTACTCAATCTCTCCTCATAAGCTAACCCCTCATCTCCGTATCAACCTGGTGAACCTTCTCTGCACTCCCTCCAAGGCCAATATATCCTCTCGCAAATAAGGGGGCCAAAATTGCACACAGTACTCTAGTTGCGGCCTCACCAGGATGACATGCATACTATGGGCCAAAGGAGTAGGATGTTTTCTAAGGAGCTGAGCCCAGGGAGGGGGTGGGGGAGATGGAGTGTTGGGGTGGTGGGGAGATTAAAAACAATGGCAGGAAGAGGGGACACTAACACTGATAAACAAGGGGGTGAATGGGATATTTGCTTTTGATCTGATTTGATTTATTATTGTACCATGTATTAACACACAGTGAAAAGCATTGTTTCTTGTGCACTATACAGACAAAGCATACTGTACATATAGAAGGAAACAAGAGAGTGCAGAATGCAGTGTTACAGTCATAGCTAGGGTGCAGAGAAAGATCAACTTAATATATGGCAGGTCCATTCAAAAGTCTGATGGCAGCAGGGAAGAAGCTGTCCTCGAGTAAGTTAGTCTCAGGACTCTGTATCTTTTTCCTTATGTAAGAAGGTGGAAGAGAGAATGTCCGGGGTGCATGGGTCCTTAATTATGCAGCCTGCTTTGCCAGTGGAAAATGTAGACGGTGTCAAACTACGTATGTGAATGGGAGATAATGTACACATACTTTGGAATAGACAAGGGAGGAGTGTTGGAAAAGCACAAGAGAAAAGGAACTGTTGAAGATTTGTAAATTGGGGGGGGGGGGTTGCTGAAAGGTTGTGAAGGAAGAAAGTGTAGTTTTCAGTCAGTGATGACAATGGGTCAGTTATTGAAAGTCAAATTTCTGGGGTTTGCAGGAGAGACAGACCTTGGGAGTACTGTCAGGACTCAAGGTAGAGGTGGTCCTGGGGCTCCGTGGACCTCACAGTCCAGAGGAAGAGAGTTGAGACAATTATGAGGCCTTCAGGGTTTTTCATGATGTCCACATTGTACTCCTTCCCAAGGAACATAGGAATTGGGAGCCAGAATAAGCAAGTCAGCCCCTCAAGCTCGTGGCTGATCTCCATCTCATCCTAATTCCACTTCCCTGCCTTTTTCCCATAGCCCTTTATCCTGCTTTTGATCAAATATTTATCTGTCTCTTTCTTGAATCCATTGATTGATTCTGCATCCACTGCACTCTGGGGCAGTGAGTTCCTTTGTGAGAAGTAACTTCTCCTTACCTTTGTCTTGAATCTCCTCCCTCTTATTCTATAACTATGATCTTTTGTCACATATGAATGGTTTTGAATGAATGTCATTATGAATGCCCTACACTGTCCTAGAAGAGAATCATTTGGTTAACATGCACATCAGAAGTGATGGGATCAGGGGAAGGGTAGGAATAGAACATAGAACATAGAACATTACAGCGCAGAACAGGCCCTTCGGCCCTCGATGTTGCACCGACCAATTAAGAAAAAGCAATTACCCTCTAACCTAAACCATTCCCTTTTCATCCATAAACTTATCTACTAACCTCTTAAACACCCCCAAACTTGGTGCATCTACAACTGCTGCAGGCAGGGCATTTCATGCCCTTATCACCCTCTGGGTAAAGAACCTACCTCTGACATCCGTCCTATAACTACCACCCCTTAATTTAAAGCTATGTCCCCTTGTGCTAGTCTTCTCCATTCGAGGAAAAAGGCTATCACTGTCCACCCTGTCTAATCCTCTGATCATCTTGTATGCCTCAATAAGGTCACCTCTTAGCCGCCTTCCCTCTAATGAAAATAACCTCAAATCCCTCAGCCTCTCCTCATAAGACCTGCCCTCCATACCAGGCAACATCCTGGTAAACTTCCTCTGCACCCTTTCCAATGCCTCCACATCTTTCTTATAATGTGGCAACCAGAAATGTACACAATACTCCAAGTGCAGCTGCACCAGAGTTTTGTACAGTTGCAACATGACGTTGCGGCTCCGAAATTCAATCCCCCTACCAATAAAAACCAAGTCTCCGTATGCCTTCTTAACAACCTACGTCAACCACAACAACGGTACAACCAATATTACCGGTGGAAGCTGGAGAATAAGTTGCTGTAATTTCACATTGTGTATTCCAAGTATATTTCTGGAACTCAAACATTCAGATGGGGCATTGAAGCTGTTCATGAAATAACAATGGAGGACCACCATCGAGCACTATCAGAATACAAGCGAATCTGTACAGGAGGTGGCTGAGGCAGTGTGGATGTAGCGTACTGTTGGACTAAGGGACCCTTTCCAGGGACACACTCATACTTGCTGATGCCACATTGGTCAATTGGTTTCTGACATGAGAGAAAGGAGTCAAACCTTCTTGAGAGGATAGCCATTGGAACCGATTGGAGTGCTGTAGCAGGGAAATGTAAGAGTAGGCACAGAGACATAGAAGAAAAGAGCACGAGGAGGCCATTAGGCCCATGGAACCTGCTCTGCCATTCATCACGATCATGGCTGATCGTCCAACTCAATAGCCTAATCCTACTTTCTCCCCATAATCTTTAGTCCCATTCACCCCAATTACTATATCTAGTCACCTCTTGAATACATTCAATGTTTTAGCCTCAACTACTTGCTGTACTAATGAATTCCACTACTTCACCACACTCTGGGTGAAGAAATGTCTCCTCATCTCCATCCTAAATGGTCTATCCTGAATCCTCAGACCCTGATTCTGGATTCCCCCACCATTGGGAATATCCTCTCTGCATCTCTCCTGTCTAGTCCTGTTAGATTTTTGTAAGTCTCTATGCGATCACCCCTCATTCGTCTGAAAACAATCCTAACCTAGTCAATGTCTCCTCAATCTATGGCTTAACAGCTCAGCCGCTGCTTTTCAACATTAACACATAGGAATGTGAAATTCTGATCTACAGACAGACATGAAAGAGGCACATGTTTTGTATATATGGCATTGCATCAACACAGACTATCATGAGCTTCCAAAATTGGCACTCATAATGACCCAAAGGCCATCTGCTCATTAATCATGTGCAATTTCTTGTTAATCAGCATGCCACATCAACAGAGGGAGCACTGAGCTAGGTCAGGTTATTTACATCATTCCAACCTTCATCAACTACTATGGGATTCAGATGTGACATCTTAAGTATGGCATTTTGGCTACCTCCTATGCCCGTTGGTGCCTCAAATACAGGCAGCTCTTGAAGTTACAACACAATTGGTTTCTGGAAACCAATTATTAGTCAAAACTGAAGAAGAAATTAAATGTAGCGTTTGGGGTTAAAGGGATCAACAGATATGGCAGAAGGCAGGATCAGGATATTGAATTTGATGATCAGCCATGATCAAAAATGAATGATGGAGCAGGACCAAATGGCCTCGTCCTGCTTCTTGTTTCTATGTAAGAAGTGTGATGGAATATGCCCCATTTGCCTGGATGAATGCAGCTCCAACAAAACTCAAAAAGCTTGACACCATCGAGGACAAAGCAGCCCACTCGATTGACACCACATCTACAAACATCCACTCCTTCCATCACTGACACTCAGTAGCAGCAGTGTGTACTCTCTAGAAGATGCACTGCAGCAATTTACCAAAGATCCTTAGACAGCACTTTCCAAACCCACGAACACTTCCATCCAGAAGGTCAAAAGCAGCAGATATAAAGGGACACCACCTGCAAGTTTCCTTCCAAGCTACTCATCATCCTGACTCAGAAATACATTGTAAGAAGTCTCACAACACCAGGTTAAAGTCCAACCCGTTTATTTGATAGTAATCTTACAAGCTTTCGCAAACAGTGTTCCTTCATCAGGTGTGTGGAACGCCACATTTAAAAAAGGAACACAATTTCCGAAAGCTTGTAAGATTACTATCAAATAAACTGGTTGGACTTTAACCTGGTGTTGTGAAACTTCTTATTGTGTTTACCCCAGTCCAACGCCAGCATCTCTACATCAGAAATACATTGCTATTCCTTCACAGTCGCTCGGTCAAGATCCTGGAATTCCCTGCCTAATGGCATTGTGGGTCAATCTACAGCACATGGACCGCAGCAATTCAAGGAAGAGCTCACCACCCCACCTTCTCAAGGGCAACTAGGGATGGGCAATAAATGCTGGCCTAGTTAAAGATGCCCATATCCCATGGATCAAAAAAAAATGTAATCACGACTTATTAATGTAATAGAACATAATTAATAATTTCAATAATTTCTAATGACAATTTAAACATATGCAAAGCAGTTTACTGACAACTGGCTTCAATCCTCTTAACAACAACAGGACTCTCTTACAAAATGGGTTAAGCGTTCACAAGTTAATCCTGCATGACACAGCTTCACTCCAACTTAACATTTGTGTCACGGTACCGTCTTAACAGCATTTTATTGCCAATTTTAAGACCAAAGCAGCAATCTGCTAGGTCAGCTATCATCTCTGCCTTGTATCTCAGAGAAGGTATATGCCGAGATTTCTTAAGGGAACAGTTTTTGAAAGGATGAAATGACAGGTTTTTAAGGAAGAAAGTTGACACGCATTATGGCAAAATGAATGTCAACTTCTGTTTTTTTTTTCTCCAGCAGAGAATGAATGGTTCTGACTTCCCCTGCTCGGGTTTTGAGCCTCGTGAGGCAGACCTGGGAATAGTGGAGAAACTCAAAGAGAAGCGGACTTTTCTTCCCATTCCGAGCCGGAGTTCGCAAACTTCTTTCTGACATCTTGACATGCCGCGTATTCTCGCTCTCTGAACCCGTAGCCTTGGGGCTGTCAATCAATTGAGCCTTTTCTCTTTTGACAGGTGACACACATCACCCACTGTGACTGCATTTATGGAGCAGCCAAGCGAGCCTTCAAACCTCCCCCCCCACTCCCCCCATCCCATGGAGAGGAACTTGTCTACTCCCCCCTCCCCGTAAACAAAGTAGGTGGAATTAAGTTTGTAGAATGTGGATTTGCTCAGTCCAGGCAAAAGTTTACGAATCACTCCCTCATGTCAGATTTGGATGAATTTCCCTTTTAAACAAAGCCACGGCTAAACTCATAAAAGAAAGGGGCTGCATTTAATTCAATCCTTGTCGCATTGTCAGGGATGTCTCACAGTGTTATCCACGCATAGCATTACAATGAACAAAGAACAGATCCGTGCCTGTGCAGATCATGGTGCTTGCTTAAACTAAAACCTTATGCACTTACAGAGTCCGTATCTTTTCCATTGTAATCCTATTCATGCATTTGTCTGGGCGTCTCTTAAATGCCACTATCATACCTGCTCACACAATCATCCCAGGTAGCGTATTCCATAAAAACTTGCCTTGCACATCTCTTCTGAACTTTTCCCCACACATCTTACACCTATATCCCCTCATACTTGACTTTTCTACCAGAGGGAAGCACATCGGATTATCCATTCTGTCAATGCCACTCATAATCTTGTAGACATGTATCAGGTCACCCCTCAATGTTTAAAGTTTATTTATTAGTGTCACAAGTAGGTTCACATTAACATCGCAATGAAGTTACTGTGAACATTTCCCTGGTTGCCACAGTGCAGTGCCTGTTTGGGTACGCTGAGGGAGAATTTTGCATGGTCAATGCACCTGACCAGCATGTCTTTCGGACTGTGGGAGGAAACTGGAGTACTTGGCGGAAACCCACACAGATACAGGCAATGCAAAGGTGTTGCACAGATGTAGAGTTTTTTTTTCCGAGTCTAGTCAGAATTACAATAGGTTTTGTGTAAAGTGACTATTCATTACCTTAGAGGGTTAACAGCGCCAAACTAATACCAAAGAGATTGTACATAGTGGGGATCAGGCACACAATGTGCTTTTGGCAGAGAGTTATCACGAAGTTAGTGTAATACTATAATATCTCATCAATGAAAGGTTGCCTGTAGCCACATTTATCAGATTGTCTTTTATTTTGAGCCCACCTCCTCCACCGCTCCCCCTCACTCCCCCCATCAGGTTTGCATTGAATTGCACAACTGAAGCTGCTTCGTGTGGGAACTGTCCACAAATGATACACATCTTCACTCAATCTCCTTAGTAACATTTATCCTTGGAGAATCTTCAAATTTCATGGTGCAAGATTCATATTCAGCCTTGGGCTTCTGGGAGTCAGGTTCTCTGCAAACGTTTGGGCTCACTCCCAAAAATAAAAGTTAATAGCAGAGCTGGAATGTCAACAGCCTCGTTCTCAGGACCGCTACACTCCATAAGGGTACTTGGAATAGCACAGAATGGAAAGAGACCAATCAAGCCACCGTGCATGTCAGCTAGTCTCCCTGTTCCTTCCCATTAGACCCGCTAAAGTTTCCAGTTTAAAAGTGGCCCTCGAATCTGCTTCCACCATCCTTTCAGGCAGTGCTTTGCAGATTAACACGGTCAAAGATGCCAAGAACAACTTATTTTGCAAAGAGCTGCATTTTCCATAGCTAACACCCCCTGCTTGTTGTGTCATTGAATACTAATAGCAACGTCATTTATTCATTTTTACGGATTGTTGGAATTGCTGGCTGGGCCAGAATTTATTGCCCATTCCTAACTGCCCTCCTCATTTCAGAAGGCTTTTGTCAACCACATCGCTATAGGTCTGGAGTCACATATAAATCAAACCAGGCAAGGACTGCCTTAAGGACATGAATGAATTAGATGGGTTTTTACAATGACTGATAATATTAGTTTAGTTATTAGTGTCACAAGTTGGCACACATTAGCACTGCAGTGAAGTTACTGTGAAAACCCCCCAGTCACGAGACTTCAATGCCTGTTCAGGTACACCGAAATAGAATTTAGCATGGCCATTCCATCTACTCAGCACATCTGCTAGAGGAAACAGGAGCACCCGGAGGAAACCTAAGCAGACATGGGGAGAATATGCAGTCTCTACACAGATAGTGACCCAAGCTGGGAATCAAACCCGGGATCCTGGCACTGCGAGGCAGCAGTGCTAATCACTCTACCAGGTTTCATGGTCATCATTAGAATTTTAATTCTAAATTTTGACTGAAGTTAAATTTGCCCTCTGCCAGGTTGGGGCTCAAACTCAAGTTCGACTGGATTTCTGGTTTGCTGATAATTCCATCGTCCCACTGCCTCCTCTTGGTGCATTTTTGCAGGCACTGGCATCACCCTTAACTAAACAAAATAAAGATTCAGATAAAAGTGTTCTGATAAAAAGTTGCCGACCTGAAAACCTTCAAGTTTCTTTCTTGCCACCGAGTCTGGTGAGAGCTTCTAGCATCATCTGATGTGTATTTAAATGAATGCAACTTAGCATAAGCCAAAAAAAACCAGACAACGAAAGATATTGTTGATCAAGGCAATTTTATTTTCTTAATTACAGAATGCATTAGTAATTTTAATTATCGCTGCGAATTGGAGTAACTGACAGGTGTAAGGGGTATTAAGTTTATTAATGGGGGCTCAAAAAATTCACACTTGTTCATTAATTTGAGAAATTGATATGTCGATAATTATTGCAGTCATTAAAAGAAATGAAATTAAGCATCCTACACACTTCAGGATAAATATGGAAGCATTTTATGGAATGTAGTTAAAACATTGTGCTGTAATATCAGTAATAAATTATGCACAACCAGGTGACTTGAATGAAATGAGAGAGATTAGATGCTTGAAGGAGAAAAAGACTGTCATGTTATGGGCAATGTTCCTGGAATATTTTTCTGTCGTACGTGTCTTCTTCGCTGCGTGTGGCAGCATCATTAAGATTGACACGGAAGTGAGCATCTTAAAGATGCTCAGTTATCTGACACTACAGTATAAAACTTGAATTAGGCCACCTTTGGAAGATTGCATGCAGTCCTTATGCATGGAGAAGGATGTAGATGGACTAGAACAGGCTTTGGAGAGGGTGCAAAGAAGGTTTACTAAGATGTTGCCTGGGTCTTTATGCATGAGGAGAGATTGGGAAAACGTGGATTGTTTCCGTTGGAAAGACGGAGGCTGAGGGGCGACCTGATAGAAGTCTACAAAAGTGTGAGAGAGGCACAACCAAATGTTGGAAAATCTCAGCAGTCTTGGCAGCACTTGTAGGGAGAAGAAAGAGCTGACATTTCGAGCCCAGATGACCTTTGGTCAAAGCTTTGTCAAAGCTCATGTATATTATTTGAGAGGCATAGATATGGTGGATAGGGAAAGGTATTTTTTCCCCAGGGTGAAAGGGTTAATTACAAGAGGGCACAGGCTTAAGGTGAAAGAGGGTAGGTTTAGGGGAGACATGCAGGGAAAGTTTTCACACAGAGGGGTGGTGAGTGCCTAGAACATGCTGTCAGTGGAGGTGTTGGAAGCAGGCACATTGGCAATGTTCAAGGCAAACTTTGATACACACGTAAATGGGAGACAAACAGAGGGATAGAAACCGCAGAGGCTTAGTGGGCCGAAGGGTCTGTTCCTGTGCTTTTCTTTGGCACTTTTAAAAAACTGATCAAAAATGAGGAAGATAAAGAAAGTGAGGCTGAAGTGTTCAGCCCATCTTTTTCTGTAGGCTAAAACTGCATCCAGCAGCCTGCTCAGAGACTGACCTAGAATCAGTGCTTCAGTGTTATTATTTAAAAGACAAAGTGCTAATGAGCAAAGTGAGGCCTCATCAAATGCCAGAATAGGCAACAGTTCGTCAAGTGATACCATCTGAGGGGAGTTGATTTCACTCAGTTAGCTAGATGGCTGGTCGGAGATGCAGAGTGACGCTAATATCATGGGTTCAATTTCCCTATCTCAGGGGGTGGGCAATAAATGCTTGCTCAGGCAGCGAGGCCCACATCCCATGAACAAAAATTTTAAGAAAGCTTCCATTAAGATGTGGTTAAGCTCTGTCAGACACAGCGGCACAGTGACAGAATGGTTAGCACTGCTGTCTCACAGTGCCAGGGACCCAGGTTCGATTCCTGCTTCGGGTTACTGTCTGTATGGAGTTTGCACATTCTCTGCGTGAGTTTCCTCTGGGTGCTCTGGCTTCTACCCACAGCCCAAAACTGTGCAAGTTAGGTGGATTGCTAAATTGCCCCCTAGTATTGGGGGATTAATGGAGTAAATAAATGGGGATAGGGCGGGATTGTTATCAATGCAAGCTCAACGGGCTTCCTCTGCACTGTAGAGAATCCATGATTCTATATTCAGGTAGCAGGGAAACACTAATCACTAATTAAAACCTGCGTCCTTAATTCTGAGACCAGCTTTAGAATAACAATTTAGCAGGGTCTTATTGTTGAGTTGGATCCTTGTCTAGGTGTGTAGATGAGGATAGTGCAGTTGGTGTAGTGGAATGACTGCAGAAAGGCGATTGACAAGGTCCTGCATAAGAGATTGGTTAGGATGGCCAAAGGGCTTAAGATGCTACATTCAGATCACAGTCTTTTCTGGAGGCATGGATTCAAATCCCATTCCTGACATTGACTTTGGGGTGGCATGATGGCACAGTGGTTAGCAGTGCAGCCTCACTGCGTTTGGGACCCGGGTTTGATGCTCAGCTTGAGTCACTGTCCTGTGCAGAGTCTGCACATTTTTCCCATGCCTGCATGGGTTTTCTGTGCTCTGGCTTCTTCCCACAGTCTGAAAGATATGCTGGTTAGGTGCATTGACCATGCTAAATTCTCTCAGTGTACCCAAACAGGCACTGGAGTGTGGCAACTAAGGGACTTTCACAGTAACTTCATTGCAATGTTAATGTAAGCATACTTGTGACTAATAAATAAACTTTAATTTAAACTAAGAATTCATGGGATCCTAAGCAATTGGCAAATTTAATCCAAACTTGACTTAGTGGCAGGAGGCAAAGGGTATTGGTCAAAGGTTGTTTTTGTGACTGGAAGCCTGTGTCCATTGGTGTATCACAGGGATCGGAGATGGGTTCCTTGCTGTTTGTAGTGTGCACTGATGATCTAGATGGGAATATGATCAGTAAGTTTGCACGTGACACAAAAATTGGTGATGTGGTAAATAGCGAGAAGGAAAACCTCAGATTACAGAGAGGGGGAATCCAGGCTAAATTTAATTGGGGAGTAGAAGCTACCTCTAAGATCACCAACTAAACTCAGAGCTGCGATTAAGATGGGATTATTTTGCTTTGATGGACCCCAAAGAGAGCTCCTTGTTGCATGGTAGAGTAACACTCTTTCCTCTTCATTCAAGTTACTTCTCTTAAGAGTTAAGATCATGTGATCAGATGATAATTCTGGTTGTATTTCTCTCTGTAATTCTAATTTCCCTGATGGGTGAAAAGAGATTATAGAACCAACAAAATTTATTGGACTGTGACTTGTCATTGGATCTATCCTGCACATGTTGTCTCTTTGCTGGAGAAATCCAAAACTCATCCCACAACCTTGTACCTGCTTCTTTCCAAAAACTTTGCACTTCTTGTCCTTAAATCCAGAAATGATTTCTGTCTCCACTACTCCCAGGGGGTAATGTTGGCCTAGTGGCCTTATCGCTAGATGTTAATCCAGAAATTCAGTTCATGTTCTGGGAACACGGGTTTGAATCCTGCCAGAGCATATGGTGGAATTTGAATTCAATAAAAATATTTAGAATTAAGGATTGACAGATGACCATTGTCAATTGTCGGAAAAACCCATCTGGTTCACTCCTGCCCTTTAGCGAAGGAAATCTGCATAGGTTTCCTCTGGGTGTTCCAGATTCCCCCCATGGTCTCATTGGTGCTAATTAGATACATTGGCCATGCTAAATTCTCCCTCAATATACTTGAACAGGCGCAAGAATGTGGCAACATGGGGATTTTCACAATAACTTCATGCAGTGTTAATTTAAGCCTATTTGTGACTATAATAAATAAACTTAAAAAGGAATTGTACAGAGCTGAAAAATCTTGGGTTTCATCTTTACTCATATTTATTCAGAGGGGCACTGTAATCGATTATAAGGCTAGCAGTCCCACTCTTAGTCACTGCTTTGGGAGCCACTGTTCCACCTTCTTTTTTGGAATTAGACATTTGATGAAACAAAGCTCAGGATTTGGGTATGATGCATCCTAACCATCAAAGAACTATTCAAACTAGTATTTCTCAGCTTTTATTGGTGTTTAAGTTTAAGGTATGCAAGACCAGTGTACTCATTTTGTTGGTTTTAACTATTTTCTCCATCTAGGCAAACGGGAAGATACCAAAGAGACATTGGCATTTATATTTGTCGATATAAAGGAAGAAATAAAAATGTCATGTCGAATTTTGTTCATTTAAAGCAACATGTTTGCATTGTAAAAGTTCTTCAGCTATCCAGTACAGTTCTAAATTCAGATTTTAGGCTTAGGCAGAATGGGTTTGTGTGCAAAATTAATATATTTTAATTTATGAAATGGTACGTGGTTTCTACTAAAAGTATTTGCAGTTCCCTCTTGTTAATGCTTTCAATCCTTTTGCTTGGTCTGAAACAGAGTACAAATAGATGACAGGTGATGGAATACCGTCTGCAACATGTTTCACTACAGGTGTAGGGAAACATTGAACAGGTCAAATTCAGTGTGAATCAAATGTTCAGGGCTAAACTGAATTTATGTATGTAAACACCAGGATTAACCTGTCATTGTCTGTCTTGCTTGAGTAATTTAATTGACCAACGTAGTAAAAGGATACCAATTAAGTGTATAAATATCCTGCTCTAACGACAGTATTGGAATGCGCAGTGGTCATGCTTTCTGACTTTATTTGAAATGATCCTTATTTATTCCTTTCAAGCCTGGGTTCATTGTGCCACCGAACTTAGCTTTGGACTGGAGTGTCCATTTCTTGTGACATACAATCATTCCCATTTTCTATTAATTATTTCATGGACTATGGGCATTCTGGACAAGACCAGCATTTATTGCCCATCCTTAATTGCCCCTGAACCGAGTGGCATGCTAGATCATTTCAGGAGGCAACTAAGACTCAATCACAGTCAGTAAAAGGCCAGGTTTCTTTCCTTAAAAAGCAATCAGATGTTTCCTTTTTTCTGACAATCAACAATGATCTCATGGTCATCAGTAGATTTTTAATTCCAGACTTTTTTAAAAATCAAATTCCACCATCTACCGTGGCAGGATTTGAACCGGGATCCATCTCTACTTTCTTAGAAGAGTAAGGAAATTTGACATGTCAGCTACGACATGCACCGGATACACCATGGAAAACATTCTTTCTGGTTGTACCGCAGCTTGGTGTGGCTCCTGCTTTACTCAAGACCGCAAGGAATTACAAAAAGTGATGAATGTAGCCCAATCCATCATGAAAAGCAGCCTCCCATCCATTGACTACACTTCCCACTGCCTTGACCAGCATAATTAAGGACCTTACACACCCTGAACATTCTCTCTTGCATCTTCTCCCGACAGGAAAAAGATACACAAGTCTGAGGCCACATACCAACTGACTCAAGAACAGCTTCTTTCCTGCTGCCATCAGACTTTTGAATGGACCTACCTTGCATCAAGTTGATCTTTCTCTACACGCTAGCTATGACTGTAACACTACATTCTGCATTCTCTTTTTAACTTCTCAATGAATGGTATGCTTTGTTTGTATTGCGCACAAGAAACAATACTTCTCTTTATATCCCAATACATGTGATAGTAATAAATCAAATCAAATCAAATTAGAACATTAGCTCAGTTCCTGGATTAATAGTCTGGTAATAATACCACTTAAGCCATCGCCTCCCTGACTGTTTTTATATAGACTCTGTAGAGTGTTTGCTGTAAAAATGCATTTGTCTGCCATCAGCTATGCCTCATTCCAATCACTGGCTTACACAGAAGAATCGGAAACGGAAACTCAGAAAGAAATGATCAATAAAAGAGGATTTGATATTAAAATCACTGTGACCTTCCCATGACCTTACGCATACTAACTCAGTGACTTTGGGCGCTATCTTGGTTACATTGACATTTTGTGTGTCCCAGAAGCCTCTGCTCTCCAGTTTGATATAACAGTCGGAAAAAAAAAGCAGTGGCAGACGCTGTCTGCAGTATAACTCTGATCCTGCCAGCTACATGTAGTTGCTAAAGCCCTCACTTTGCAAGCAAGCACCCATTATATTTTTGGCCGTTGCCTAGATGTTGCACACATTGATAAGGTGGATGTTGAATAGATCTTCCCCCTTGTGGGACAGATTAGAACAAGAGTTTATAGATATAGAGGGAGTAGGTTCAAAACCGAGCTGCAGAGAAACTACTTCTCTCAGAGGGCTGTGAATCTGTGAAACTCACTGCCCCAGAGTCTGGTAGAGGCAGAATCAATCAACAGATTCAAGAAAGAGATAGATATGTTTCTGATGAAAAATGGGGTAAAGGGCTACGGGGAGCAGGCAGGAAAGTGAAGACCAAGATAAGATCAGCCATGATCGTGATATATAGCACAGCGGGCTCGAAAGGCTGAATCGTCCACTCTTGCTTCCAATTCTTATGTTTGTTTTTATGAATTATAATATCAGCCCATGCATTCCTGACTTGGAACTCGTTGCTGATACTCTGGCCGGAATTTTATCATCCCGCCTGGGGAGCAGGCGAGGGGTGGAACGTGAAAATGTCAGTTGACCTTGGGCAGGATTTTACCATTTCGGGATGAATGAAGCTGTAAAATCCCTCCCTCTGCCTTGCCTCACTACAGTTCTGTCTGATAGTTGGAGAGTTGCAAGCAACAGTGGGTTTTATTGATGCCATTCACAAATGCCATTCCTCCTACCAATGCCTGACCATTGAACTTTGCTTCCGAGTTGAACCAACAAGCAGCCTAACCAGTTATTTGCTGTTGAGTAAGTCCATTGCCAGAAAGTATGAACACCGTCTTTCCCTCTGCATCGCCAACACTAATGTCATTGTAATGATTTCATTCAGGCCATTGAGGGTGGCCTATTGGAATATGAACTCCCTGATTGAAGAGTCAATTGATGGGCCAATCAGCGAGTCTTTTCCTTGTATTTAACCAGGACTGTCAGTTCCTCTGGCACTCCGCTGACTGATAGAACTCTGTGTACTCCTGTCGGAATTGTAAATAAAATGATTTTGGTGAAGGAACTTCTGCCTCTGCATTTATTTAATCTCTCCAGTCTTCCAAACTGTAACAGACAGTCCCTTTGTTTTTTTTTCCCACCCCCCACTTCTTTCCAGTTGCTTAAAAACTATTATATATCTAACTTTGCCCAGTGCTGCTGACCTGAAATGTTCACTTTGTTTGTCTCTCTCCACCGACACTGCATTTTTTGTTTTTATTTTAACATTTTCACAGTAGGCCTGTAATTGCCTTAAGGGACACTGGAAGCTCTTTGCAGCTAGAAAACTGGTTGTCGACTTTTTAACCAGCTCTTAGAAACTTAGTGAAAGCAGATGGCAGGGAAATAGAACATAGAACATTCTATCCCCGTACAGGTCCTTTGGCCCTCGATCTTGTGCCAACTTGTGAAATGAATCTAAATCCCATCTAACCTCCACTATTTCAATATCATCCATATGTTTATCCAATGACCATTTAAATATCCTTAATGTTGGTGAATCCACTACTGCTGCAGGCGGGGTATTCCACGCCCTTACTGCTCTCCGAGTAAAAAACTTACCTCCGACATCTATTCTATATCTATCACCCCTCAATTTAAAGCTATGTCCCTTTGTGCTAGCCATTTTCATCTGAGGAAAGAGGATCTCACTCTCCACCCTATCTAATCCTCTGATCATCTTGTATGCCTCTATTAAGTCATCTCTTAACTTTCTTCTCTCTAATTAAAACAGCCTCAAGTCCCTCAGCCTTTCCTCATAAGACCTTCCCTACATACCAGGCAACATCCTGGTAAACCTCCACTGCATCCTTTCCAATGCTTTCATATCCTTCCGAAAATGCAGCAACCAGAACTGTACGCAATACTCCAAGTGTGGCTGCACCAGAGTTTTGTACAGCTGCAACATGATCTCATGGCTCCGAAACTCAATCCCTCTACCAATAAAAGCTAACACACCGTATGCCTTCTTAATAACCCTATCAACTTCGATGCCAACTTTCAGGCATCTGTGCACATGGACACCGAGATCTCTCTGCACATCTACACTACCAAGTATCTTACCATTAGCTCAATACTCTGTACTCCTGTTATTCTTTCCAAAGTGAGGTTCCCAAAACCTCACAGTTTTCCACATTAAACTCTATGCACCACCTCTCAGCTCAGCTCTGCAGCTTATCTATGTCCGTCAGTAACCTGCAACATCCTTCCACACTGTCCACAACTCCACTGTCTTTAGCGTCATCTACAAATGTACTAACCCACCCTCATTGAGGCCATTTATAGAAATGAAAACAGCAGTGGCCCCATAACAGATTCTTGTGGTACATCACTAGTAACTGAACTCCAGGATGAACATTTCCCATCAACCAGTACCCTCTGCCTTCTTACAGCTAGCGAATTTTTGATCCAAACCATTAAATCGCCCTCAATCCCATGCATCTGTGTTTTCTGCAATAATTTATCGTGGGGAACCTTATCAAAAGCTTTACTGACATCAGTATACACCATGTCAACTGCTTTACCCTCATCCATCTCTTTAGTCACCTTCTCAAAAAGCTCAATAAAGTTTGTGAGGCATGACTTACCTTTCACAAAACTGTGTTGACTATCCCTAATCAAATTATTCCTTTCTAGATGATGGTTATAAATCCTATCTCTTATAATCCTTTCCAAAACTTTGCCCATAACTGAAGTAAGGCTCAATGGACCAGCAATCCCAAAACGTGGACTTGGAACAGAAAACCTGAGGCGTAGACTTATCTTTGCAGCCATTAATTTAAATTCCACCATGTCAACTGGGAAAGTAAACTCAGTTAATTAAATAAAATCAAGAATGAAAAAGTTAGCATCATTAATGGTAACCAGGAAACTAATAGGTTGACTCTACATCAATGTGGTTGACTCTGATGTGACCAAGTAAGCCATTCAGTTCTATTGAAGAATAGAATCCCTACAATGCAGAAACAGGCCATTCGGCCAGTCAAGCCTACAGCAATATCGATCCCCTATCCCGCAATGTCATGTGTTTACCCTGCTCATAACCCTGACAGTAAGGGGCAATTTAGCATGGTCAACCCACCCTAACCCATACATCATTAGATCATGGGAAGAAACCAGAGCACCCGGAGGAAACGCACGCAGATATGGGGAGAAATTTCACACAAACAGTCACCCGAGGCCAGGATCAAACCCGTGTCCCTGGCGCTGTGAGGCAGTAGTGCTTGCTCTTCTCAGAAGAAATTAGGGATAGATAATATCGATGGGGTTTTACATCCTCACTCAAGCAAGATTGTAAAATCCCGCCCGAGGCCAACGGAGATTTCCGCTCCGTGAGCCTCACCTGCCCCGGAATCGGTAAAATTCCAACCTGACAGCCGCATCCTGTGGATGGAAAAAAGACAACTGCTGAGAGAACTGGATAAATACATGCACAGGGAAACAAAAAGCGACTGGAGAAATGAGCTCATGGCCTTCTGATTCAGAGGCTAGAATGTAATGACTCCACAGGCTCCCGTTGAGACACAGCTGACACTCTGATAAAAAGAATGTGACCAGGACCTTCCAGCTCATTATAACAGTGCTGGTACTGCCAATGTGTAGCAAGGTGATTTTTGACTCAAGCTGCTGTTCATTGTAAACACCAGTGGGGAACGTAGCTGCGAATAGCAGCTTCACAACTTCAGCCAGAAGTGCTGAGTGGATGATCCATCTCAGACTTCTCCTGAGGTCCCCGGCATCAGAGACAGACTCCAGCCAATTCGATTCACAACAGCAAATACATGGCTCAGTGCACTGGGTACTGCAAAGGCTATAGGCTCCGACAACAAGATGGCAATAGTATTGAAGACTTGTGCACCAGAGCTTGCTGCGCTCCCCAGCTAAGGTGTTCTGGTACAGCTACAGCATTGGCATCTACCCAACAAATGTGGAAAATTGTCTACGTATGTGCTGTTCACAAAAAGCAGGACAAGTCCAACCCAGCCAAATACCATTTCGTCTCAATCAACAGAAAGTGATGGAAGACATCATAGGCAGTTCTGCCAAACAACATTTTTATAGCACTAAACTGCTTATTGTGTACAGTTTGGGTTTTACCAAAGTCAATTGGCTCCAGATCTCAGTTCAGTTTTGGACCAGAATTACTAAACTCAAGTGGTGAGGTGAAAGTGACTACCCACAACTATGATTCTCTCCAACATGAAAGGATCTAACTATCTCTTCTTGATATTCAATGATATTATCACTGCTAAAATCCCCCATCATCAAGACCCTAGGGTTACCATTGACCAGAAATTTAACTAGAACAGCCATATACTGAACCAACCATAGTGGCACAGTGATTAGCACTGTTGCCTCACAGCATCAGGGACCTGTGTTTGATTCCTGGCTTGGCTCACTGCCTGCACGAAGTTTGCCCATTTGTCCTGTGTCTGTGTGGGTTTCTTCCCACAGTCTGAAAGACATGCTAGTTTGGTCCATTGGCCATTCTAAATTCTCTCTCAAGAGGCGCAAATATATAACAAAAAGATATATCCATTCCGAACTGTATTCACTTTGCCATTTGTTAATATGTCCTCCTAACGTCTGAGTGGGTTTCCCCCAGGTGCTCTGGTTCCCTCCCACATCCAAAAATATGAGTTAGGTGCATTGACTATACTAAATTGCCCTTTAGTATCCTGAGTTGCACAGGTTAGAAGAATTAGCGGAGTAAGTGTGTGGAGTTACGGGGATAAGGCCTGGGTGGATTGTTGACAGTGCAGACTCAATGGGCCGAATGGCCTCCTCCTGCACTGTAGGGGTTCTTTAATCCAAGATGATATACTGAATCAGCCATTATGGTTAGCGCTTTGCTTCATAGTGCCAGGGAGCCGGGTTTGATTCTGGCCATGGGTCTGCGAATTTTGCACTTCTCCCCATGTCTGTGTATGTTTCCTCTGGGTGCTTAAGTTTCCTCCCACATTCCAAAGACATGCAGAGTACATGGATTGTTCATGCTGAATTGTGTCTTAGTGTCCCAAGATGTGTAGATTAGGGTATTTAGCATAGTAGAAGTACAAAATTATGGGATAGTATGGAAGGGGTTGCCAACTCGATGGACTGAATGGCCCCTGTAGAGATTCTATGAGATAAATACTGTGGCTGTGAGAACACATCAATGATGAATAACCCACCTCCTGACTCCTGAGCTAAGCCTGTCCACCATTTTAAAATTCAGGACTGTTATGGAATACTCTCCACTTGCCTGGATGAGCGCAGCTAAAACAACACTCAAGAAACTCAACACCATCCAAGCAAAATAGACTGCTTAATCAGCACCCTGCTGCTACAGTAAACCTTAATTCCCTACAGCAGCAATGCACAGTGGCAGCATTGTGTACCATCTACAAGATGCATCGCAGCAACTAAGTCAGGCTCCTTTGACAGCACTTTCCCAACTCATGATATCTACCACCTGTAAGGGCCAGAGCTGCAAATCTATGGAAACCTGCCAAGGCACCTGTCAAGTTCCTTTCCAAGGTATAGTGTTGCTGGGTCAAAATCCTGGAACTCCAATCTGAACAACACTGTGGGTGAACCGATATGGACTGCAGTACCAGCACCTCTCAAGGACAATTCTGAATGAGCAGCAAATTCTGACATTGCCAGTAATGCTCATATCCCTTTAAAGTTTATTTATTAGCATCACAAGCAACCTCACATTAACACTGCAATGAAGTTACTGTGAAATTCCCCTATTCGCCATACTCTGGTGCCTGTTCGGGTACACCGAGGGAGAATTAAGCATGGCTGATGCATCCTAACCTGCACAACTTTCCGAATGTGGAAGGAAATGGGAGCACCCAGAGATAAACCCCTGTAGACAATGTGCAGACACCGCACGGACAATGACCCAAGGTGGGAATCAAACCCGGGTTCCTGACACATGTGGAGTCAGGAGGAAATGCTGCAACTTTATAAGACCCTTGTCCGACCCTACTTGGAGTATTGTGTGCAGTTCTGGTCGCCTCACTATAAGAAGGATGTGGAAGCTATTGAGAGGGTGCAGAGGAGATTTACAAGGATGTTGCCTGGATTGGGGGGGCATGCCTTATGAAGATAGGTTGAGAAAGTTAGGTCTCTTCTCCCTGGAGAGACGAAGGTTGAGAGACGACCTGATAGAGGTTTATAAGATGTTGAGAGGAATAGATAGGATGGATTCTCGGAGGCTATTTCCCAGGGCTGGAATGGTCGCTGCGAGAGGACACAGGTTTAAGGTGCTGGGGGGCAAGTACAGAGGAGATGTTAGAGGTAAGTTTTTCACTCAGAGGGTGGTGAGTGAATGGAATCAGCTGCTGTCAATGGTGGTAGAGGCAAACTCTCCGGGGTCTTTTAAGAGACTTCTGGAATGAGTACATGGGATTTAATGGGATTGGGAGTTACAGATAGTTCTATGGCCTGGTAGGTATAGATATGATCAGCACAACTTGTGGGCCAAAGGGCCTGTTTGTGCTGTAATGTTCTATGTTCTATGTGAGGCAGCAGTACTCACCACAGTGCCACTGTGCTGCCTCATTAAAGAAAAAATACACTATTTGTGGTCAAGAAGGTATACAGCATGCTTGCCTTCATCGGCTGAGACATCGATTTTAAAAATTGGCAAGTCATTTGCAGCTTTATAGAACCTTAGTTAGGCTGCACTTGGAATATAATATTCAATTCTGGTCGCCACACCACCAAAAGGATATGAAGGCTTTGGAGAGGGTACAGAAAAGATTTACCAGGATGTTGCCTGGTAGGGAGGACATTAGCCATGAGGAGAGGTTGGAGAAACTTGGTTCGTTCTCACTGGAACAACGGAAGTTGAGGGCCGACCTGATATAAGTCTGTAAAATTATGAGGGACACGGACAGAGTGGATAGTCAGAAGTTTTTTCCCAGCTTGGAAGAGTCAATTACTAGGGGCACAGATTTAAGGTTCGAGGGGCAAGGTTTAAAGGCGATGTACAAGACATGTTTTTTACACAGAGGATGGTGGGTGCCTGGAACTCGCTGCTAGGGGATGTAATGGAAGCAGATAAGTTAGTGGCTTTTAAGGGGCATCTTGACAAATACAAGAATAGAATGGGAATCAAGGGATACAGTCCCTGGAAGGGTCGGGAGTTTTAGTTAAGTTGGGCAACATGGTCGATACAAGCTTGGAAGGCCAAAGAGCCTGTTCTTGTGCTGTAATTTTCTTTGTTCTTTATTCTTTGTTCTCTCCTTGACCACTGATCTAAGTCAGGAAAAGAATAAGTGCCCAGATTTCCAGCTGAGACGGATGCTGAGCCAAGAATTCTCTGTTAGTGTTACCCCCTCCAAGAAAATACCTCACCCGTGACTGTCAGCTTGCAGCATTCCACGGGAGGGGAAGAAAGAAGAGGCTTTGTAAGGAGAAACCGGTTCCTATGACTCGACAGCGTTGTGGGTATTTACTGAAGCTGAACGGAAATTGCAAAATCAAGTTGTGGAAGACATCTATCAAACTGACCGGCAACAATGAAAGCCCTTATCCCCTCTTGATGCCTTGTCAGTAGTTGCAGGTGACATTGTAATACTGATACCAAGGAGAGACAGAGCAATGATAGTGTTTTTAAGAGCACTTGTGTCACTGACTTAGACATTGCTATTTAGACACAGGACAAAGGAAACCTTGCCTGACTTCAAGACGAGAGTGTCTTGGAATCATTGTTCATAGGCACCAGGAGGGGTGGGGGGGGGGGGGGGGGATAACCAGTTTCCCTGAAGAAACTCCAAAGGTCACAGCAGATGCACTGTCATTCCCTGTCTTTCAATCGTTGAGAGACCAAGATCTGAATGTATTATAGCCACAGTTTTTTCAGTAATAGACCAGCGAAGCCAAATGCAGAGAGAGAGAGACAGAGAGCCCCCCAGCCTACTGTGCTTCATGAACCATATCCCTCAAACTGCTCACTGGCTTCAGACAAGGAGCCATTCTTAGTCTTGTAAGATGAACAGCAGTGCTGAAAGTGTTATCGACAGCGATTGTGCCCTCCTTTGTGTCTCAACATCATTTTCTGTAGAATAAATACTCTATTGAACAGCAGAGTTACATTAAGACGGAAGAAAATCTCTCAAAACTTTATCGAACTAACCCCCAACCTTTTGAGTTAATATGGCAGTTTGCGGCAGATTTCTGAGTTGCACTGACTGCGTTGTATTTTATTAACCACTTCCAGTTCAGAACAGTTATGCCTGCTATTCTTTTATTTACAGGATCCAGGTGCAAGAGCTTTGTGCAGAAATATCCTTAAAATCAGAGATAAGTGCCCACACACACTTCCCAACTATTTATTTTAAACCACGGGCAGTATGTGACAGAAATTCCAAAGCCTTTCTGTTCGACGATCATTACTACCCAGGCCAAACAAAAGTCGTTCAGAAGTTTTGTGAACTCTCAAATATTAGCCAACTTAATTCCCTGCTCTGTTAATTAAAGAGAGGTTTGAAATCATTCATGCACTTGGCAAAGTAATTAAATGAGCTTGGAATAAGAGTGCATTCAGCAGTGAGGAATGTCATGTTTGCTTTTGGTTCTACACCTGGAGCACTGGAATAGTTTTCAGTCTCTTTCTCCAGGGTCTCCAAAGAAAGTTGTTCCTGAGGCGTTTTTGGTGCTTCTTCAGCCCTTGGTGTCCTTGTGAAGATCTGTACAAAAACTCGCTGGTGTAGATCCCATTAGGGTGATGGGTGAATAGTGAAGGCTATTTATGTCGGATTGTAAGCCCGCTAATGATATTCAATCATAGATTCCTTGCAGTGCAGAAGGAGGCCATTCAGCTCAACTGCACTGGCCAGAATCCCACCCAGGCCCTATCCTCATTATCCCATGTATTTACACCAGTTAGTCACTTTGACATTAATGGGCAATTTAGCATGGTCAATCCACCTAACCCACACATCTTTGGAGTAAGTAGTCTCACAACACCAAGTTAAAGTCCAACCAGTCAGCCCTTTAATGTTGCAGTTGTATAAAACGTTGGTTAGACCTCATTTGGAATACCGTGTCCAGTTCTGGTTGCCTTACTACTGGAAGGACGTGGAGACGGTGGAGAGAGTGCAGAGGAGGTTTACCAGGATGCTGCCTGGTATGGAAGGTCCGAGTTACGAGGAGAAGTTAAGCAAATTGGGACTGGTTTCCTTGGAAAGACATAGACTTAGAGGAGATCTAATAGAGATGTACAAGATTATGAGGGGTATAGATAGAGTAAACAGGGTTAAGCTTTTTCCTAGGATGGACTCGAATAGCACGAGGGGTCACGGGCTTAGGGTGAGGGTGGTAAGGTATAATTTGGATGCTAGAGAGAATTTTTTCACGCAGAGGGTGGTGGGGGTATGGAATGTACTGCCAAGTAAAGTGGTGGAGGCAGGTACTCTGGAGTTATTTAAGAAATACTTAGATGGGCACATGAACAGAATGGGAACGGAGGGGTATGGAAAACTGATTTAAAATAGGGATCATGAGCCTTGGGAGTCCCTGGGAAGTGTGTGAATAGATGATGATATTGATGTACTTGTTTTTATCCTACGGGTGCGTTGGTCCACCTTGTTGTCTAATGAGGGGCATACACGTGATGGGTCGTGAGAGGGCTGCTCTTGGATTTTTTTCGAGAGTATCCTAGTGTTTCACGTCGTTAGTGTACGCTTGACCTGGACCATTTGATGGGCAACACGACAGCTCAGTGACTATCGCTGTGCTGTGCAGATACATGGACTTGGGCCTGTGTCTGTGGGAGTTTGTGCATTCTCCCTGTGCTTGCGTGGGTTTTCTCCGGGTGCTCCGGTTTCCTCCCACATCCCAAAGATGTGCTCTTAGGCTAATTGGTAAAACAAATTCTCCCTAAATTGTCTCAAATTTGGTTTTTAATCCATAGATCTATAAACATAGACAGAGATTGTGGGTAGAGGTGGGAACATCGGGGTGATGACGTGGGCTCGTTGGGCTGAAGGGCCTGTTTCCCATGCTGTTTTGTTCTTTGTTCTTTGTTCAGTTTATTTGATAGTATGAGCTTTCGGAGAGCTGCTCCTTCATCAGATGAGTACAGGATTTATTCCACAAACAGGGCAAATATACACACAAGCTCATTTACAAGATAATGGTTGGAATGTGAGTCTTTACAGGTAATCAAGTATTTACAGGTACAGACAACGTGAATAGAGAAAGGGTTAAGCACAGGTTAAAGAGGTGTGTATTGTCTCAAGCCAGGACAGCTAGTGAGATTTTGCAAACCCAGGCAAGTATTGGAATGTGGGAGGATACTGGAGCACCCAGAGGAATCCCATGAAGACATGGGAAGAATGTGCAAATTCCACACAGGCAGTGACCTGAGGCTGGAATTGTTCCCGGGTCCCCTCTGCTGTGAGGCAGCAATGCCAATGGTATGGCATGGTAGCACAGTGGCTGGCACTACTGCTTCACAGCTCCAGGGACTGGGGTTCGATTTCCGGCTTGGGTCACTGTCACTGTGGAGCTTACACATTCTCCTCGTGCGTGGGTTTCCTCCGGATGCTCCGGAATCCTCCCACATCTGAAAGATGTGCAGGTTAGGTTCATGGCAATGCTAAAAATTGCTCTTAGTGTCCTGAGGTGCATAGATTAGAGGGATTAGTGGGTAAATATGCAGGGATATGGCGATAAGGCTGGGTGGGATTGTGGTTGGTGCAGACTCGATGAGCTGAGTGGCTTTTTTCTGTGCTGTACGATTTCTACGATTCTACGATAACCACCATGCCCCCCATGCCACGATTTAAATACGTATATTTAAATATAAATCGGCTTCCTGCCCACTCTGGCTGGGAACCCAACTGGGCCTGGCAACACAGCCTGGGAGGCTCACAGTGGATTTGGTGATTGGCTTTCCTGCTGACTATCGATTTTCTGGGCCATTGCAAAGGAGCCCATGGGAATTCCGCCCAATAGGTTACAATGCCTTTCGATGAGTCTTTTCACTTTTACGCATTTTGTGCACTATGACCCTATCTGTTAATAGACTTATTTCCACTACCTTCTACTTTTCATAGAATCATACTGTGGAGTGATACTTGCAGTGCAGAAGGAGGCCATTCAGCCCATCGGGCCTGCACCGACCACAATCACCCTAGATAGGACCCCTGACAGTAAGGGACAATTTAGCATGGCCAATTCAACTAATCCGTACATCTTTTGATTTCTATCTTTCTGCCTTTTATCTCTATCTTTGGTTCCCTCTTTTGTGACCCCCTCCTCCTCCACTCAGAGCTTGTTGAAACCCTCCCCCACAGTACAAAATATCTCTGTGAGGGTAATTGTCCCAGTTCTGCTGGGATGCAACAGTCCAGCTTGTACAGGTCCCATCTTCCACCCAAAATAGATCCCGAAGCATCTGGCATTTAACTCCCTCCCTCCTGCACCCTCTCTCTGGTGACACATTCATCTGGTCAACCCTCCTATTCCTGCTCTCGTTCACGGCACAGGGAACAATCCTAACATCACTACCGATGAGTTTTTGCTTTTTAATTCAATTCCTGTCTTTTGTGAACACATTCAAGGCCTCATCCCTCTTTTTGGCTTTACACAAAGAAGAGAGAACAAAGAAAATTACATCACAAGAACAGGCCCTTCGGCCTTCCAAGCCTGCACTGACCATGCTATCCGTCTGAACTAAAATGCCTTACCCCTCCGGGGACCATATCCCTCTATTCCCATCCCAATCATGGATTTGTCCAGATGCCCCTTCTAGGTCAGAACTTTGTAAGTCAGCATCTTCACAACCAGCTCCAGTCCACAGATTAATTATGTGTATTTCATAATTTGCCACAATAAAATGGAAATGTATACCTCATTCTTGTATTTTGAACTCACAACCTCTGATTTGCTAGTCAGCTAATCACAAGGTTACAGTATCATCTCCCTTATAGACTCAGTGGCTAAAACTGGGTACAGGACTCAAGGTGCGGCCAAGGACAGAGTGTACATTAAACACCACTGCTGTCGCATTCTTCTCCAACATCTGTTCATCGTGGCTCCAAGTGAACTTGCTGAGTCAGAACGCAGAGGTAGCAATCTCCCGCAGCTGAAATAAGAAGAATGTAGCAGCGTCCAATTATACCAAGTGGAGCACAAGATGGACTTTCCAGTGCTTTAGAAACAGGTCACTCAGCTGTCACCAGAGCTTGTAGCTTGGGGAGGGTTGCTGGGGGGAGGTGCCACTCCGCATCAAACATTGGCAGACCGAGGGTGGGATTTTCCAGCTGCATTTGTCCCAAGACCGGAAAATCCCATCCCAGGTCAACAGATCTTTGCATGATCCATGTGCCACCGTTACAATTCCCATGGCAGGCATTTGGGGAAATGACACCCCAGGAGTCTCTCCCTCCTATACATATTGTCTGCCAGTGGTGTACATTAGAAGATTTTGCAGATTGATGCTTAACCTGTTGGCTGCATTATGAACAAAACTTATTTGGCCATCAAGTCCTGAGGTAGGACTCCAAACTGGAGCTTCTGGCTCAGAAGCAGGGTCTGTGATCGACTGTGCCACAAGACCTCCACACTTAATTGAGAGCTGCTAAATTGTATTAACACAAAGGGTGCATCTTTAACATTGTCACTACCGGAATCTTTTCCTGGGTCTCACTGCCCTCACAGCAATTGACCAGTTTTTCATGAAAACTAACTGGCATTTAACATTATTTTACAAATTCAGCATGGCATTAAGTAGAATAGCAATTAGCCTGTGGATTAGATGCCAAATTTGAGTTTAGAAGGTGAACTGGGATAAGAACATAAGATCATAGAACATAGAACATAGAACATAGAACACTACAGCACAAACAGGCCCTTCGGCCCACAAGTTGTGCTGAACACATCAAAACCTACCCAGCCATAGACCTATCCACAACCCCCAATCCCATTGGATCCCATATACTCATCCAGAAGTCTTTTAAAAGACCCCAGCGAGTTCGCCTCGACCACCACCGACGGCAGCCGATTCCATTCACTCACCACCCTCTGAGTGAAAAACTTTCCCCTAGTATTCCCTCTGTACTTGCTTCCCTGCACCTTAAATCTGTGCCCTCTCATCGCGACCATTTCAGCCCTGGGAAATAGTCTCTGAGAGTCCACCCTATCTATTCCTCTCAAAATCTTGTAAACCTCTATCAGGTCGCCTCTCAACCTTCGTCTCTCCAGGGAGAACAGTCCCAGCCCCCTCAACCTGTCTTCATAAGGCATGCCTCCCAATCCAGGCAACATCCTTGTAAATCTCCTCTGCACCCTTTCAATAGCTTCCACATTCTTCCTATAGTGAGGCGACCAGAACTGGGCACAGTACTCCAAGTGTGGTCTGACAAGGGTCCTATAAAGCTGCAGCATTACCTCCTGACTCCTGAACTCAATCCCTCAATGAATGAAGGCCAGTACACCGTAAGCTTTCTTAACCACATCCTCCACCTGGGAGGCCGAATTGAGAGTCTTATGGACCCGGACCCCAAGATCCCTCTGCTCTTCCACACAGCTAAGACTCCTACCTTTGATAGTGTACTCATTCATTCCGTTGGATCTGCCAAAATGGACCACAACACATTTATCCACGTTGAAGTCCATCTGCCACTTCTCCGCCCAGTCTTGCATCCTGTCGATGTCATGCTGCAACTTCTGACATCCCTCCAGACCATCCACAACACCAACGACCTTCGTGTCATCGGCGAACTTACTCACCCATCCCTCCACTTCCTCATCCAGGTCATTTATGAAAATGACAAACAGCAAGGGTCCTAGAACAGATCCCTGGGGCACTACACTGGTGACCGACCTCCATGCAGAAAAAGAGCCATCCACAACCACCCTCTGCCTTCTGCAGGCAAGCCAGTTCTGGATCCACAAGGCCAAAGCCCCTTGGATCCCATGCCCTCTCACCTTCTCAAGAAGTCTTGCATGGGGGATCTTGTCAAATGCCTTGCTAAACTCCATGTAAACCACGTCCACTGCTCTTCCTTCGTCAATGTGTTCAGTCACATTTTCGAAGAACTCAATTAAGCTCGTAAGGCACGACCTGCCTTTTACAAAACCATGTTGACTATTTCTAATCAACCTAACCTTCTCCAAATGCTCATAAATCTTGTCCCTCAGAAGCCTCTCCATCAGCTTACCAACCACTGAGGTCAGACTCACCGGTCGGTAATTTCCAGGACTATCCCTGTTCCTTTTCTTGAAAATAGGGACCACATCCGCAATCCTCCAATCCTCCGGAACTTCTCCCGTCTCCATCGACGACGCAAAGATCATCGCCAGGGGCTCTGCAATGACATCCCTCACCTCCCACAATAACCTGGGGTACATCCTATCTGGTCCCGGAGACTTGTCTATCTTGATAGCATTTAAAAGTTCTAACACATCCGCTTCCTTAATATCTACATACTCAATCTTTTCAGTCTGCCGTAAACTTGTAGTGCATCCTCCCAGATCACTTTCCATAAGAAGTAGGAACAGGAATAGAACTGGAGTGGCACAATGGTTAGCACTGCTCTGGGGACCTGGATTTGATGCCTGGCTTGGGTGACTCTCTGTGTGGAGTTTGCATATTCTCCTCATGTCTGCGTGGATTTCCTCTGTATGCTCCGAATTCCTCCCACAGTCCAAAGATGTGCGGGTTAGGTTGATTGGCCGTGCTAAAATTGCCACTTAGTGTCCTGAGATGCATAGGTTAGTGGGTAAATATGTAGAGATATGGGGGTAGGGCCTGGATGGGATTGTAGTCGTTGCAGACTCGTTGGGCCAAATGGACTCTTTCTGCGCGAAGGGATTCTATGATTCTATGAGTAGCCATTTGACCCCTTGAGTTACTCTACCATTCAATAAGATCATGGCTGATCTTTTTGTGGACTCAGTTCCATTTACCCGCCTGCTTACCATAACTCTTAATTCCTTTACTGTTCAAAACTTTATCTATCCTTGCCTTAAAAATACTCAATGATGTGGCCTCAACTGTTTCACTGGGCAGTGAATTCCACAGATTCACAACACTTTGTGTGAAGATGTTTCTCAGCAACTCAGTCCTAAATCTGCTTCCACTTATTTTGAGGCTATGTCCCCTAGTTCACCCACCAGTGGAAACAACTTCCCTGCTTCTATCTATCTATTTCTTTCATAATCTTACATGTTTTTGTAAGATCTCCCCTCATTCTTCTGAATTCGAATAAGTATAGCCCCAATCTACTCAGTCTCTTGTTATAAGCCAACCCTCTCAACCCTGAAACAACTTTGTGAATCTCCTCTGCACTCCTTCCAGTGCCAGTATATCCTTTCTCACGTGAAGATGAGGTGGCATTGGAGGCAGTTCAGAAGAGGATCACCAGATAGATTTCAGGGATGGAAGTTAATATATGAGAGAGTTGAATCGTTCTGGTTTGTACTCACTGGAGTTTAGAAGGATGAGAGGGATCTGATGAAGATATATTAAATTTTAAAAGGCAGTAATAAAATAAATTTGGGCCAAATGTTTCCTCCTATTGGGGCAATCTCAAACAAGAGCTAACAGGTATAGGTTGAGAGGCTGTAGATTTAAAACTGAAGTGAAGAGGAACTACTTCTCGCAGAGGGTGGTGAATTTGTGGAACTTGCTGCCCCAAGGTGCAGTGGAGTCTGAATCATTGACTGATTTCAACAGGGAGATCAATATATTTCTAATGAGAAAAGGGAATCATAGAATACTACAGTGCGGTAGGAGGAAATTCAGCCCATTGAGTTTGCAACTACCACAGTCCCACCCAGGCCCTGTCCCCATAACCCCATGTATTTACTCTAGCTAGTCTCCCTAACATAATTTGAAATTTAGCATCGCCAATCCACCTTGCCTGTACATCTTTGAACTATGGGAGGAAAAAAGAGCACTTGAAGGAAATCCATGCAGATACGAGAAGGATGTGCAAACTCTGCACAGGCAGTGATCCAAGCCAATAATTAAACTGGGGCCCCTGGCACTGTGAGTCAGCAGTGTTAATCACCATGCCACTGTGCTGCCCCTAGAAAGAGCAATATGGGGACAGGCTGGGAGGTAGATTTGAGACCAGGAAGAGATCAGCCATGATCTGATTGAATGCTGGTGCAGACTCGAAGGACTGAATTTTCCTAGTTCTGCTCCTAATTCCTGTGTTCCTATGAATACCATTCCATACAGGTCTGGTGAAGTAGCTAAAATATGAGCCTAAATTTTCATCCTTATGTTGGGAATATTTCCAGTTCAACCTGCCGCCTTGGGAGAAAGGGACAACAAAGTTTGTATCTTCATCGAGGGGATCCATTTCTGGCACTCAGCCAAGCATTCATAATGATGCTTGGCTGAGAGCTCAAGCAGCTAATACTCCTGATGAAACAGGAGAAAACATTGTTTTATTGACAGCTCAGGTTCAAAGATATACAGCTTAGGGGTGGACTGATCATGGGGAGTTATGCACGGAGTTATGGGGAGAGGGTAGGGACCTGAGTAAGAAGCTCTTTTAGAGCGTTGGTGCGGACTTGATGGGCCAAATGATCTCCTTCTGCAGGGAAGGGATTCTATGGTTGTATTGCTCTAAGGTTAAGAGATTTCAAGATCTTGTGGATTTTTGTTATTGATTTTTAAAGAGTCTGAATTACTTACACTTTTATTGCCTTGCAGTGAAATAGTATTTTAAAATATAGTCAAAAGTTATGAATTATCGCTTATGATTAGGGCATGGTGGCATAGGGATAGCACTGCTGCCTCACAGTGCCAGATACCCAGGTTCAATTCCAGCCTCGGGCCACTGTCTGTGTCACATTCTCTCTGGTTGCTCCAGTTTCCTCCCAAACTCCAAAGACATGCAAGGTTACGTAGATTGGCCATGTTAAGTTGCCCATTAATATCCCAAAATGTGTATCTTAGATGGATTAGAGGGGTAAATATTAGAGGGAACAGCTCTAGATGGGATTGCCCCTTCATGTCATGGGGATTACTTGGGGTTACAGGAATAGGGCCAAAGTGGATTCTTGTCGGTGCAGATTCGATGGGCTGAATGGTCTCCTTCTGCGCTGTTAGGGCTCTATGAATTGAGCTGGGCCCCCACCTAATGACAAGTCTGAATCAGCAACGTATCAGGCCTTGAATAATGCAATCAGGTTGCTCATTCCTGATGGGTGCAAGACAATGTGAATTCATTTCAACTGCGCCTCAAGAATCTTAAAGAAGACCTGTGGCAGAATTTCCACCCTTTTATTGGGGGGGGGGATCAAATAATTTTGCTGATGCACCAGTTTGTAGATGTTATCCAAGTCCCCAGCTATGTTCCCAAAGGCAGCAGAGAGACGAAAGGCTATACTGCCTCCAAGTGGTATGTAGCCAATTACGACAAGAAGTAGGTTTAAGATGGCAACTCAGCACCACCTTCTGAAGGGCAACTTGGGATGGACAATAAATGCTGATTTAGGCAGCATCTTCCACATCTCATGAATGAATATCTAAAAAAAACCTGAATGGAAATCTTAAAAGAGCTGCCTGAAGATAGGCGGGGATCAACAGGAAGGTAAGGTGTAACTCTGATATTTAAGGATAATATCATGGGGGATAGTGAGAGATGATATAGGTTCTGTGAAAAAAAAAAGGATTGAATCTATTTGGGTGGAAATTAGAAATAGAAAGGAGAAAAAGTCTTTGATAGGCATAGTCTATAAGCCTCCAAATAATAACATCACAGTGGAGTGAGGAATAAACAAAGAAATAACTGATGCATGGAAACATGGTACAGAAATTATCATGGGGGATTCTAATCTATTTATCAATTGGTTAAAGCAGATTGGTCAAGGCAGCCTTGAGGAGGAATTATGGAATGTGTCCGCAAAAAACTTCCTTGAACTTCTTTGCACGTAATGGAACCTACGTGGACCAAGCTATCCTAGATCTGGTCCTGTCTGATGAGACAGGAATAGTTAATGATCTTACAGTTAGTGATCCTCTCGGAAGGAGCGATCACATTACAGTTGAATTTAAAATACAGATGGAGTAAGAGAAGATAAAATCCAATACCAGTGTCTTGTGATTAATAAAGGAGATTACAAAGGGATGAGGGAGGAGCTGGCTAAGGTAGACTGGGAGCAAAAACTTTATAGTAGGACGACTCAGAAACAGTGGAGGACCTTCAAAGCAATCTTCAACAGTGCTCAGCAAAAATATATACCAGTCATTAAGGAAGGACTGTAGGAAAATAAATAATTGGTTATTGATATCTAAGGAAATAAAGGAGGGTATCAAATTGAAAGAAAATGCATACAAAGTGGCAAAGATTAGTGGGAACCTAGAGGATAGGGAAATCTTCAAAGATCAGCAGAAAGCCACAAAGAAAGCTACAAAGGTAAGATGGATTATGAAAATAAAGTAACTCAGAATATAAAAACAACAGAAAGTTTCAGCAAATATATAAAACGAAAAAGCAAGCAAAAGTAAACATTGGTCCTTTAGAGGACGAGAAGAGGGATGTAATAACTGGAACTGAGAAAATGGCTGAGGCTTTGAACAGGTGTTCTCAGTAGAAGATACAAATAACATGCCAAAAACTGATGACAGGAAGGCTATGGTAGGTGAGAACTTAGAAACTATTATTATTACGAAAGAGGTAGTGTTGGGCAAATTAATGGGGCTAAAAGTAGACAAGTCTCCTGGTCCTGATGGAATTCATCCCAGGGTGCTAAAAGACATGGCGGGAAAAATAGCCAAAGCACTAGTGGTAATTTACCAAAATTCGCTGGACTCTGGGGTGGTTCCTGCAGATTGGAAAACAGCAAATGTGATGCCATTGTTTAAAAAAGGAGGTAACTATAGGCCAGTTAGCTTAACTTCTACAGTAGGGAAAATGCTTAAATGTATCATCAAGGAAGAAATAGCAAGACATCTGGATATAAATTGTGCCATTGGTAAGACACAGCATGGGTTCACAAAGGGCAGATCATGTTTGATTGGTGGAATTCTTTGAGAACATTACCTGTGCAGTGGACAATGAGAAACCTGTGGATGTGGTATATTTGGATTTCCAGAAGGCATTTGATAAGGTGCCGCACCAAAGACTATTACATAAGGTAAAGAAGCACAGTGTTATGTGTAATGTGTTAGCATGGATAGAGGATTGATTAACTAACAGAAAGCAAAGATTGGGGGTAAATGGATGTTTTTCTAGTTGACAATCAATGACTAGTGGTGTGCCTGAGGGATCAGTGTTGGGACCACAACTGTTTACGATTCACATAGATGATTTGGAGTTGGGGACCAATTGTAGCGTGTCAAAATTCACAGATGATATTAAGATGATTGGAAGAGCGAAGTATGCAGAAGACATTGAAAGCCTGCGAAGAGAGATACGATAATCTAAGTGAGTGGGTGAGGGTGTGGCAGATGAAGGACAATGTTGGTAAATGTGAGGTCATTCATTTTTGTAGGAGTAACAGCGAAGTAGATTATTAGTTAAATATTAACAAATGCAGAATGCTTTTGAGCAGAGGGACTTTGGTGATTTTGTGCAGGAATCTCAAGGAGTTAGTTTGCAGATGCAGCAGATAATTAAGAAGACAAATGGAATTTTATCCTTCATTGCTAGAGGGATGGAGTTTAAAAACAGCGAGATTATGTTGCAGCTGTATAAGCTACTGATAAGGCCACACCTAGAATACTACATACAGATTTTGTCTCCTTACCTGAGAAGGGATATACTGACACTGGAGGGGGTTCAGAGGAGATTCACTAGGTTGATTCTGGAGTTGAGAGTGTTGGCTTATGAGGAGAGACTGAGTAAACTGGAGCTATACTCATTGGAATTCAGAAGAATGAGGGGAGATCTTATAGAATCATATTAGATTCTGAAGGGAATAGATAAGATAGAAGTGTGTGAGGTCCTTGAATATGCTGGCTGCCTTTCCAAGGGAAGTGTAGTTAAAACAAAGATCTGGAATGAACTGCCAGTATCTGTGATAATAGCTGTGGTTGGAATATTGTGGTTCCCTGCCTGGTGGGTTTGAGGATAAAGGTGCTTGTAAAATGCTATGCCTGGCATCTGCTCACCCCAGTGTGCCTCCCAATTTAGGGAAGGTTGAGGAAATGTCAGGTTGCCCTTCAACCTCCGTGGGCTCTTAGCTCAGCAATTAATGGGCACTTCAATGCCTCATCCCACCCTCAACATTGTTTAACCCACGATAATGGATGGGCCATACCAAGTAGGTAGCCTGGCAGATTCAGCAGCATAAGTGACAGGACAAGGGCATAGCCACTTCATTTCGGAATTCCCACGACCATCAGAAGCATGGTTCCCCCGCGCCCCGCACCAACAAGGCCATGATTGTGGCATTAGGGATCAGGGTTGGAAGAGTTAATGTATGGGTCTGGACAAACAGTACTTAACGCAGGACTTAAAATAGAGTTGAGGAGAAACTACTTCTCCCAAAGGCTTTTGAATCTGTAGAATTTGGTACCCCAAAGTGTGGTGGATGCTGGGACAGTGAGTAAATTTAAGCAGGAGTTAGACAAATGTTAAATTGGTAATGGGTTGGGGGGAGGGTAGAAGTAGGAAAATGGGGATGAGGAACATATCAACCATGATTGAATGGCAGAGAAGACTCAACGGGCCAAATGGCCTAATTCAGCTTCTATATCTTAAGAACTTACAAACTTATAAATGCATATCCCTTTTTCAAGGGGCCATGATATGTGAAGGAATTCTGAAAAGGAAGCTCTGATTCCAACTATTCAATGTAGTCTTTAAGATATGACGTCACCCCTAACCATGCTCCCACCCTCAGTTGCTTGTGAAGCAAGGCCACCATCCTTGAGAATTGGAAGGGGGCGGGGGGTGGGGGTGGGGGTGGGGGGGGGTGGCACGGTGGCACAGTGGTTGGCACTATTGTCTCACAGCGCCAGATGCTCAGGTGCGATTCTGGCTTCGGGTCATTATCTGTGTGGAGTTTGCACTTTTTCCTCATGTCTGCATGGGTTTCCTTTGGATGCTCTGGTTTCCATTCAAAGATGTGCAGGTTAAGTGAATTGGCCATGTAAATTATCCCTTCATACCTAAGATGTGAACGTTAGGGGAATTAGTGGGGTAAATGTGTGGGGATTATGAGAATAAGGCAGGGGAGTGGGCCCAGATAGGATGCTCTGTTGGAGAATCGGTGCAGACTTGATGGGCTGAATGGCCTTCTTCTACATTATAGGGACTCTATTATCCCTGAATTGTTATCTCTGTGCAGATGCTGCCTGTCCTGGTAACTGATTCCAGCGTTATAAAAAAGATGCAATGATTTGGCAGAATTAATGCCATCAGTGTCCCTAATCTAAAGAGACACAGCTGTCTGATTGTCAGCTGTAAGTGGCCCAGATCTCAGGGGATCAAGAGGAAGCCAGAGCCCTGAACATCTGGCAGGAATTCAGCTCCCTGAAATACAGTCGAGACTTGGAGATTGAAAGCGAATGCAAGATTTTCACGTTGAGTTCTTGTCCGCAATGGCCACACTTGAAAAATATAACCTATCAGCCTCCAGCACTGACACACCTGACATCGTCTTTAACTTTGGAGTTCCCCACATCCCCCCATTCTACTATTCTTCCTGCTGTTTTGGGGATTGATTGGCTGTCTTCAAGCAACTCGAAAGCAAGCAACCCCCTGCAGTTCAAGACTCACTCTTTTCAGAAAGAAAGAGAATCAAAAAGACAAGGAACTACAAAGGAGTGGAAAGGAACACTAAGCATTCATGGGCAGTACATGGCAAGTATCAAAGCGTTTTATTCTTTCCAAAATATTCCTTTGGATATAGCTGCCATCCTCGACTCGATGTAAGCGTATTCCAGGTGCAAAGTTTATCATAGCTTCCTGGAGGTTGGCTTTGTTTCCACAAGACGATGGCCTAGTGATATTATCATTGGACTATTAATCCAGAAACTCAGCTAATATTCTGGGGAGTCAGGTTCAAATCCTACCATGGAGGCCAGTAGAATTTGAATTCAATAAAAACAATCTGGAATTAAGATGACCGTGAAGTCAATGTTGATTTTCAGGAAAAACCCACCAGCTTCACAAATGCTCATTAGGAAGGAAATCTGCCGCCCTTATCTGGTCTGGCCTACATGTGACTCCAGAGCCACAGCAATGTGGTTGACCCTCAACTGCCCTCAGGCAACTAAGGATGCAAACAAAATTATCCTCAGCTGATGTTACTGACAGATGCAAGTTGACTCTATAAAGATGCAAGTTGACAGATGCAAAAAAAAAACCCACCAGAGCAGATTGGAACTGAGGCCAATTTTCACACAGGAACTACCTTTGCACTACAGCAATTCACCAAATGTTTCTAGACTACACCTGTCAAACCCACAACCCACTTTTATCTAGAAGGATAAGGGTAATAGATACATGGGAACACCACCACCTTCAAATTCCCTTCCAAACCTCTCACCATCCTGACTTGGAAATATTTTGTCACTTCTTCACAATTGCTGGATCAAAATCCTGGAATTCTCTCCTTAATGGCATTGTGGGTCAACCTACAGTATGTGGACTGCAGTGTTTGAAGAAGTTTTAAAGTTTAAAGTTTTTTTATCCGTGTTACAAGTAGGGTCATATTTACACCACAATGAAATTATTGTGAAAATGCCCAAGTTGCTACACTCCAGTGTCTGCTCGGATACACTGAAGAACAATTTAGCACGGCCAATGCACCTAATCAGCACGTCTTTCAGACTGTGGGAGGAAACCGGAGAACTTAGAGGAAAGGCATACTGACATGAAAAGAGTGTGCAGACTCCACACAGAAGTGGCCCTGGCTGGGAATCGAACCTGGGTCCCTGACATTGTGAGTCTGCAGTGCTAACTACTGTGCCATCATGCCATCCAAGACAGCTCACCATCACTAATCAAGGCAAATATGAATGGACATAAATTCAGACTGGGCAGTGACACCCATGAATGAATAAAAAAATTACAGTCACGCAGAATATTTGTGGGGAGATAGAGGTGTTGGAAACGGTGGTGGTTTGGATCGTTGGCACACCTGCCATCAAAAGGGTCTTGCCTCGCTCACCAGATAAGGAAGAAGTTCAACATCTTTAATGCTTATCCTGACCATTGTCTCCTCCTGACTCAGGGACAGAATATTAAGGGGAGGGGGAAATTGCTTGCACCTCCCACCATCCCCACCCCCAGAAGGAAAGTCCGTGCAGAACTGACTCACCCTATGCCAGCCTGCCCCACAGCCATGACGTGCTACAGTTGGGATAAGCAGGGACAATGTGGCACTTCTGCTTCTCACTGCGGAGGATGCCCCACTCTCGGGAGCTGCCAGCGAACCTGGTTGGCCAGTTGCTCCATGGCAGTGCCAAGAGCATGGTAGTGGACACTGCTGGTATTGCAACCAGGAAGAAGAAGAAGGTTCAGTGGTTCCCAGGAATAGATAAGTTTCAGGTTTTAGTCAGGGAGGATTTGGACAGGTTAGGGAGAGGGTGGTGGTGATGGAGGAATGTGTTTAATGCAACAAGAAGACAGAAAGAAAGGGAGGTTCTACCTTTGGGAAGTTAGGGGAGGGGATCAAACCACAAACAGCAACTCCCTGGAGTTAGTACCCCCTCTTCCTTCCTTATAAATGAATAAAAATCAGGCTGCCTCATAACTGTGTAACAATTTATGAAATAGCAACAGAAGTAGACCATTCGGCCCCTCGAGCCTGCTCTGCCATTGAATGGGAGCATGGTTGACCTTCATTAAAGGACATTAGTGAACCAGCTGGAGTTTTACATGGTTTAAAGTTCATTTATTAGTGTCACAAGTAATCTAACACTAACACTGCAATGATGTTACTGTGAAAATCCCCAAGTCACCGCACTCCAGTGCCTGTTCAGGTACACAGAGGGGGAATTTAGCATGGTCAATCCACCTAACCAGCATGTCTTTCAGACTGTGGGTGGAAGTCAGGGCACCCCGAGGAAACCCATGCAGACACGGGGGGAATGTGCATATTCCACTCAGACAGTGACCCAAGCCAGGAATCGAACCTTAGGTGGCTGGCACTGTGAGACAGCAGTGCTGCCTCACACGAAGTCCATGGTTTGGCCTGGCCACCATTACACAGACTAGTTTCACATTCCAGCTTTATTAATTGGATTTAAGTTCCCCCAATTGCTATGTATTCCTAAGGCATTAGCCCAGACCCTGCATGTATTTGCAAGGACATTATCACTCTCTCTATTCCTGAGAAATCGTGGATCAAAACGTTCGTTACTCAACAAGTTTCCTGAAGCAGGCTCAGTCAAGGATAATTGGAGCACACTTCAAAAAGTTGTAGTGGAATCCATCTGAATACATTTTGTTTCAAACAATGAGGTAGGAATTCCAATTTAATCACCTACTATCTCTAAAAATGATATACTTTTACTAAAACGTTAAATGTGTTAAAAGCTACTCAAGGCAATATTGCCATTTCTCACTTTTCACCTCACAATAATATTATTCAAGTAAAGTTGCAGAAACAGGCAATTTAGCTTCAGCGGTTCTACAAGACATTGTGACATTTACATAAATCCTGATGTAGAGTGAAATCAGTAAGGTTTTGCTAGTGTTTCCATCAGGGTAAATTTATTGTAATGTGGGCTCGGCTGAACTTACTCTAACCTTGTTCACATCACATTAATGTCATGAAATATTACAAATGGATTTTTTTTTTGAGAAATGACTGAAATAAGGAGGATGATGGTGTCACAGTGACTAATGAGAGGAACCTGGAGTCAGTCACGTGTGTGATTGTTTGTTGTTGAAGGAAGCAAAGTGGAGAGATGGAAAAATAAAATCATCAAATTTGACACGTTAAGACTCAAAGACTCAATTATTGACTGGAATCTCTCATTGGGTCAACAGGAAAGCGCTGAGCTAAGAAAGAGTTGAAGGAAATTATCATCTCATGGTATTTTGTGGCGCTACTTCTGACTCTACTTTATAGAACTGATGCAGGGGGAGGCCATTTGGCCCATTGAGTCTTCACTGCCTCTCCAAACAAACCATATGTCCATATGAAGGAATCTGCCACCCTTACCAGGTCTGGCCTACATGTGACTTCTGACTGACAGCAATGTAGTTGCCTCGTAACTGCCCGCTGAAACAACCATCCAAGCCATTCACTTTAAGGAGCAATTAAGGATAGACCACAGCTGCTGGCTTGTTCTGTGATGCGCACATCCCATGGAAAACAAAAGAAAATAAAATTTTTGGTCTCCATGACTTCTATTTGAAAGGATTTGCATCTGAGGTCCAATTAACAAGGTATGATTAGTGTCATACACGTTCCTTGAAAGTGGAATCACAGGTGGACAAGCTTGTAAGAAGGCATTCGGCATGCTTGGTTTCATTGGTCAGAACAGGAATTGGGATGTCCTGTTGAAGTTGTACAAGGAATTATTAAGGCCACACTTGGAATACTGCATATAGTTCTGATCACCCTATTATAGAAAGGATATTATTAACTCGAAAGGGTGCAGAAAAGATTTACTAGAATGCTACCAAGACTTGGTGGTTTGAGTTGTAAGGAGAGACTGTAAAGACTGGGACTTCTTTCTCTGGAACGTAGGAGACTTAGTGGTGATCTTATAAAGGTTTATAAAATAATGAGGGGCATAAATCAACTAGATAGTCAACAACTTTTCCCAAAAGTAGGGAAGTCTAATACTACAGGGCATAAGATTAAGGTGAGAGTCGAGAGACACAAAAGGGTCCAGAGGGATATTTTTTTCACACAGAGGGTGAACAAGCTGCTAGAGGTAGTAGTAGAGGCAGGGACAATTTTGTCTTTTAAAAAGTGTTTAAACAGTTACATGGGTACAATAGGTATAGAGGGATATGGGGCAAATGTGGGCAATTGGGACTAGCTTAGTGGTTAAGAAAAAATGGTGGCATGGACAAGTTGAGCCGAAGGACATGTTTCCATCTCTATGACTCATTGATATGGGAGTTGGATAGGATACGGGCAGCAGGGTTTTGGATGCTGAAATTTTGGAAGTATTTCCAGAAACCTCCTCACTTCCATTTGATTTTGCTCCCTCCCTTCAACCATTGGAACACAATTCCTTGTGCAAAGAGCTTTGCCACTTCGCACTTACCATTCAAGGTGAGAATAGAGATGGCTTGGGTGAAACACAGTATTGTGCAGACATCGGGAGCTGGTTGTGAAACAAACTCTCTGGCTTCAATTGGGTGGAAACCCAGGAAGGGATTCCCTATGGCTGAGATAAAGAGCGAGATGCCCAAATGCACTCAAAGGACAAAGAAAATTACAGCACAGAAACAGGCCTTTGGCCTAGCAAGCCAGCGCTCACCATGCTGCCTGTCTGAACTAAAACCCCCAACCCTTCTGGGGACCCTATCCCTCTATTCCCATCTTATTCATGTATTTAAGGTGCTCCTTAAATGTTACTGTCCTGACAGCGAGTTCCAATCATCCACCACTTTCTGTATGAAAAATTTGCCTCATACATCTCCTTTTATCTTCCTCCTCACTCCTTAAACTTATGTTCCTCAGTGATTGACTCTTCCACCCTGGGAGAAAGCTTCTGACTGTCCACTGTGTCCAGCTAATGCTCTCTATACCAGGCAACATCCTGGTAAATCTTTTCCGTACTCTCTCCAAAATTTCCAATCCTCCTGGTGGTGAGACAATCAGAATTGAACACTATATTCCAAGTACAGCCTAACTAAAGTTCTATAAAGTTTGATCTGATTTGGTTTGATTTACTAATCAAATCTGTTAACATATGGTCAGATCTGTTTACATATGGTGAAAAGTGTTGTTTCTTCTGTGTTATACAGACAAAGCATGCCGTTCATAGAAAAGTAAATGAGAGAGTGCAGAATGTAGTATTATAATCGTTACTAGGGTACCGAGAAAGATCAACTTAATGCAGGGTAGGGCCTTTCAAAAGTCTGACAGTAGCAGGGAAGAAGCTTTTCTTGAGTTGGTTGGTACGTGACCTCAAACTTTTGTATCTTTTTCTCAATGGAAGAAGGTGGAAGAGAGAATGTCCGGGCTGTGTGGGTCCTTCGTTATGCTGCAACATGACTTGCCATAAACTTTCAGTTTACATGTAGCTGGGAACGACAAGTGAGCCCCAAGATTTAAAAACATTTTGGAAGGAAGGGAGGATGGCATGGTGGTACCAGAATTTGGCAGTGTTGTCTCCAACACAAATAATGGAGAGAATTGTGCCACTGGCTTCAGCATAACTTCTGACCGAATCTTGAGTCTCAGTAACAAAACATCTTAGGACCTTGAGAATAATGCCACACGCTTGGTGGCCTGCCTCTGGTTTACCCATCACAGCACCACGTAATCCCGTCATTCACTAGGAAGCTCCATATAAATGGCTCCCCAGCATTCAGTCCATAGCGAATGCAGGCGATGGCAGCCAGGAAGCTTGCACTGTGTTTCTCAGAGTGAGCCCTCACCATTCTCCTTGATGGAATGGAACATAAAACATAGAATTAAATTACAGCACAGTACAGGCCTTCCGGCCCTCAATGTTGTGCCGAGCTATGTCCAATCCCAAGACCAAGCTATCCCACTCCCTATAATTCTGGTGTGAGCAGAAGTGGGATGCACTCAATCCCCGTTCCAGAAGACGGCCTCCCTCAAAGGTCACCACCCCTATCTGGGATGCTGTGGCAGCTTTGGCAAATGCCCGCCCATACAAGAAAAGGGTGGCAGTGCCTCAAGAAAGTGAACGGTCTTTGTTCAGCTAGGGTACAAGCAGGTTAGGTGGATTGACAATGCTAAATTGTTCCTTACCTCAAGGGGGATTAGCAGGATAAATACATGGAGTTAAGGGGATAGGACCTGAGTGGGTTTGTTGTTGGCGCAGGCTTGATGGGCTGAATGGCCTCCTTCTGCACTATAAAGATTCTGTGATTCTATTATTCTAAGTCAGCTTCATGCAGTTTTTTTTTTCTGGAGTTCGTCGTATGCTTCTCCCACCTCCACATCACCTCTCACTCAAATAATTCTGTCTTTGCCATCACCTATAAGGATGCTCTTCTCCCCCCTCATCATGGTTCCCCCCCTAATCTCTGCCATTCTCCTCACACTCTGACTTCCAATCAAACCCAACACTTGCCACATAATATCACCAAATTAAATGTCAACACTGCCTCCTTCGCTCTTCCTAAGTGTGTCATTGCAGGACAAACTCAACAAGTCTGAGAAAGCATGGCCAGCTGGAATAATGCTGGAGCTCAAAACCCTCACACCATTTGAGGAGGAAGTTCTTGTGCTGGCCAGGGAAGAAGTAAAGCTTGCCTATGTTGATCGCAATGTGGGGGCAGCAGATAAAATGAGAATCCTCAAGACATGCTGAAATTCCTTAAGTCTCAACAGTGTAATCAATTTTTCCCCCTTTATGTCCTGTAATGCACTAATGCCATCCCCCTTCTCTCGCAGGCAAAGCAGCCAAACAGGCCGGCCCATCCTCGCACTTCAGGACCCAGAATTCTTGAGCAGCTCCATGGGACACTTCTCCAACCCCACCATTAAAGAGGTGTCACAGCTGTGACACTCAGAGTGTGGTTGGGGTGTGGAACACACTGCCTGCTGTGATAGTGGAATCAGACACTTTAGGAACTCTCAAGCAGTTATTGGATAGGCACATGGAGCACACCAGAATGTTAGGGAGTGGGATAGCTTGATCTTGGACTCGGACATAGCTCGGCACAGCATTGAAGGCCGAGGGGCCTGTTCTGTGCTGTACTGTTCTATATTCCTATGTTTCTATACAATGAAAAGTTTTTTGTATGCTATACAAACAAAACACAATAGATAAAGAAACAAGAGAGTGCAGAATGCAATGTTACAGTCATAGCTAGGGTGTAGAGAAAGATCAGTTCAATGCAAGGTAAGTCCTGAAGGAAGAAGGTGAAAGAGACAATGTCCGGCTACTTTGCCGAGGCAATGGGAAGTGTAGACAGAGTCAATGGATGGGAGGCTGGTTTGCGTGATGGATTGGGATACTTTCATGACCTTTTGTAGTTCCATGCAGTCTTGGGCAGAGCAAGAGCCATACCAAGCTGTGATATAACCAGAAAGATGCTTTCTATGGTGCATCTGTAAAAGTTGGTGAGAGTTGTAGCTGAAATGGCAAATTTCCTCAGTCTTCTGAGAAAGTAAAGGTGTTGGTGGACTTTTTTAACTATCATGTTGGCATGGGGGGGACCAGGACATGTTGTTGGTGATCTGGACACCTAAAAACTTGCATTGTTGCCCATCTATTAGTTCTGAAAGGATTTGTTGATGTAGACAGGTGCACGTTCTCATTTATACTTCCTGAAGTCGATGACAACCTTCTTCATTTTGTTGACATTGAAGGAGAGATTATTGTTGCTGCATCAGATTCTGTATCTCATTCTGTACTCTGTCTCGTCACTGTTCGAAATCCAACCCATTACGGTGGTGTCATTAGCAAACTTGAATTGGAGAGGAGTTTGGACACACAGCCATAGGTCTATAAGGACTATAGTAGGGGGTTGAGAACACAGCCTTGTGGAGCATCGGTGTTGAGGATGATCATGGAGGAGGTGTGGTTACCTATCCTTACTGATTGTGGTCTATGAGTTAGGACGTTCAGGATTCAGTCGAAGAGGGAGGTGCCGAGGTGCAGGCCATGGAGCTTGAAGATGAGAATTGTGGGAATAATAATGTTGAAGGCTGAGCTGTAGTCAGTGAATATTGCTACCTAGGTATTTCAGGGTTGAGTGCAAAGTCCTGGAAATGGCGTCTACAGTGGACCTTTTGCAGCCATAGGCAAACTGTAATGGATCCAGGTAGTCCGGGATTCATTGTATGGCAGTGACCCTTACCCCACAAGTTGCAATTGTGTGTGTCTCCAACATTCTTCCAGTGTTCCTTGCGCATTGGACTACCCAAGATATAAAGGCTGCTTTAACATTCAGCTAAGATCTCCCTCTTGGAGGTGTTGGAGGTGATGGTACAATAACTCAATGTTAACATCGAGTTATTGTAAATGATATTGACGTGACCTCACGGCGGAGCTATCTGAATGTTCAGTACGGGCTCAATATCGACACGAGTGCTCGTTAATAATATGTTAATGCATTCAAATGAGGTTCCCGCCCTTTGCCATTATGTTCCACATCACTCAAAGGACTAAATTGGAGAGGCAATGGCCTAGTGGAATTATCGCTGGACTATTAATCTAAAATCTCAGCTAATATTCTGGGGTCCTGGGTTTGAATCTCATCATAGCAGCTGGTGGAATTTGAATTCAGTAGAAAATACCAGGAATTAAGAATCTACTGGTGACCATAAAACCATTATCAATTGTCGGAAAAATCCATATCGTTCATTGATGTCCTTTAGGGAAGGAAATCTGCTGTCCTTAACCACCTGGCCTACATGCAACTCCAGAGCTACAGCAATGTGGTTGACTCTCAATTGCCCTCTGAAATGGCCCAGCAAGCCGCTCATTTGTATCAAGAGGGCAGCTCATGACCAAGGACAACTAGAGATGGGCAATAAATTCTGGCCAGTCAGCAATGCTCATCTCCCATGGATGAATAAAAAAAATCACTCAAAATCAGGAAACATGAGTTCGCTGGCAAGAATCCTGCTGTCCCAAACTCTCGGCATTTTTGACCTTGTGCCATCATTCCCATGGACGGTGAACCCGGGCTCAAAGTCCAGTCCATTGCCTATGGTCACTTTGGAAAAGGACAAGGAGAAAAAGCGGGGTCAAATTCCTCCCTCAACAACACCCTCACAACAAAGAACAAAGAAAATTACAGCACAGGAACAGGCATTTTGGCCCTCCAAGTCTGCACCGACCATGCTGCCTGACTTAACTAAAACTCCCTATCTTTTTGGGGACCGTATCTCTCTATTCTCGTCCTATTCATGTATTTGCCAAGATGCCTCTTCTACTATCCATTTCTACTACCTTCCCCGGCAACGAGTTCCAGGCACCCACTACTTTCTGTGTAAAATATCTGCCTTGTACATCTCTTTTAAACCTTGTCACTCACATCTTAAATCCGTGCTCCCTAGTGATTGACTCTTCCACCCTGGGAAAAAACTTCTGACTATCCATTTGGTCCGTGCCTCTCACAATCTTGTAGCCTCCTATCAGGTCATCCGTCAATCTCCATTGTTCCAGTAAGAACAAACCAAGTTTCTCCAACCTCTCCTTACAGCTAATGCCTCCATACCAGGCAACATCCTGGTATTTCTTTCATTACCCTTTCCAAAGCTTCCACATCTTTTTGGTAGTATGGCGACCAGAATTGAACACTATATTTCAAGAGTGACCTAACTAAAGTTCTATAAATCTGCAACATGACTTGCCAATTTATAAACTCAATACCCTGGCCGATGAAGGCAAGCATGCCGTATGCCTTCTTGACTATCTTCCCCACCTGCATTGCCACTTTCAGTGACTTGTGTACTCGTACACCCAGATCCCTTTGCCTACCAGTACTCTCAAAGGTTCTGCTATTTACTGCATATTTCCTATCAGTATTAGATCTTCCAAAATGCATTACCTCCAGATTAAACTCCATCTGCCATCTCTTCACCCAAGTCTCCAAGTGATTTATATCCTGCTGTATCCTCGAATGGTCCTCATCGCTATCTGTAAATCCACCAACATTTGTGTCAAGAGGAAAGAACAATACAGCACAAGAACAGGCCCTTTGGCCCTCCAAGCCTGCGCTGCTCATGCTTCCCACTAGACTATTTGTTCGTATCCCTTCATTCCCAGTCTGTTCTATCTATCCAGATAAGTCTTAAATGATCCCAGCATGCCCACCTCTACCATCCTGCTTGGCAGCGCATTCCAGGCCCCCACCACCCTCCGTGTAAAATACATCCTCTGACATCTGTGTTAAATCTTGTCCCCCTCACCTTGAACCTGTGACCCCTTGTGTTCATCACCTCTGACCTGGGAAGAAGTTTCCCACTGTTCACCCTATCTTACCCTTCATAATTTTATACACCTCTATTAGGTTGCCCCCTCATCTTCCGTCTTTCCAGGGAGAACAACCCAAGTCTATCCAATATCTCCTCATAGCTAAGACCCTCCATACCAGGCAACATCCTGGTAAACTTTCACAGCACTCTCTCCAAACCTTCCCCATCCTTCTTGTAGTGAGGTGATCAGAACTGTGTCGTCTGCAAACTTATTAATCAAACCAGTTGTATTTTCCTCTATTTTTACATATATACATATATGTATATATATTATAAACAGCAAAGATCCCAGCACTGATCCCTGAGGAACGCCACTTGTCACAGCTCTTTATTCAGAAACATACCTTTCCACTGCTACCCTTCTTCAGCCAAGCCAGTTTTGTATCCACCTTGCCAGCTTACCTCTGATCCCATGCAACTTCACCTTCTGCAATTAGCTAATGCGTTATATTAGGATCAGAATGTGGACATTAGCTGCTGTGTGGCCTGCACAACATTAACCACATTTCAAAATAAAATGTTGCTTGTAAGATAAAAGCAAAACACTGCGGATGCTGGAATATGAACCAGAAACGGAAAATGCTGGAAAATCTCAGCAGGTCTGACAGCATCTGCAGAGGGAGAATAGAGTCAATGTTTCAATGACCCTTCATTAGTGCTTGATGATCCAGACTTGTAATGTTTGTTCTATTTGATTTTGATATGATTTGATTTATCATTCACATGTATTAAAATATCGCAAAAATTATTGTATCTTGCATGCTATACAGACAAAACATACTGTTTATAGAGGAGGAAACAAGAGAGTGCAGAATGTAGTGTTACAGTGACAGCTAGGGAGTAATGAAAGATCAGCCTAATGCGAGGTAGGTCCATTCAAAAGTGTGATGGCAGCAGGGAAAAAGCTGCTTTTGAGTCAGTTGGTACGTGACCTCAGACTTTTGTCTCTTTTTCCCGACGGAAGAAGATGGAAGCGAGAATTCTCTCTCCTCTCCGCAGATGTTGTCAGATCTGCTGAGATTTTCTTTCATTTTCAGTTCTCATCACTTGTAAAATCCTGACATTTTATGTTTCATAAAAACGCAAGGCCTGTGATGAAATATTATTGACCTGGGACACGAACTTCTTCTCTCCCTCCATTCTCTCACTGTAGAAACTGTCTGACCTTCTCCACCATATTCCATTTTAATTTCACATTTCCAGCCTCACAATATTTTGCTTTTGCACTGCATAGAATCACTTCCCAATATAAAGCACGATTGTTTAGGAAATGTCTTCTGCCCGTGTACTTGAATCTGCTGTGTATCAAGATAATTCCTAATCTGTGATCACTCAGTTCCATCAGGGATTTAACTGGGGGCGGTGAGGGGGATGCTATTCTATGAACCATCACTAATATTCAGTTGCTGCTTAAATATGGATCCGAACCGTTAACCTTTATTAATTATCCAATTGCCGTCGGTAAAAGATTGTGGTGAGAATGATCTGAAAATGTCAGTCAAGACGGCAAATCAAATGGCATTCTCACATATTACTTCAAAGTTAACTTCCGAATGCTGCCAAAGGTCTGTTACTAGGACACAACTCATTTGCAAACACAACACTGCTGAATATATAAAGTGAACAGCGGGCTGTCCCACTTTCTTTGTCACACCTCATGTGTCACATTTGATCTGTGAAGTCATTGCCACAGTTACAGTTGATTGGCTCTGAATCAATTAGGCAGTGACAAATCGCAGCTAAGCAGGTGTGCCGTGCTTCAAGGCAGTGCAAGATGAGAAAGGAGGGCCAATCAGTCAATAAAATCCAACAGGGCTATCTAGAGAACTGGGGGGGTGGGGTCAGATTTAAAAGATGGAGGCACAAGATCTTGGGGCACTCCCAGGACAACTCTCAGTTGAAAAGACTCTACAGAAACTGAGTTCCCCTCACACGTATATCTCTTCTAAGGACACGGTAGTACAGTGGTTAGCACTGCTGCCGCACAGCAGTTTGATTCCTGGCTTGGGTCACAGGAGTCTGTAAGTTTCCCCCATGTCTGTGTGGGCTTTCTCCGAATGGTCCAGTTTCCTTCCACAGTCCGAAAGACGTGCTGGTTAGGTGCGTTGGCCATGCTAAATTCTCCCTCAGTTACCTGAACAGGCACCGTAGTGTGGCGACTAGGGGATTTTCACTGTAACTTCATCGCTGTGTTAATGTAAGCCTAATTGTGACACTAATCAATTTTAAAGCTTTAACTTTAGTTAATGATCAGCAGTAGGGTCAGCTATTCATTAAACATGTTAGGCTTTGTGTTTGTAAGCTCTCCCTGATTGTAACATAATGTACTGAATCCTTGGGTGCACTGCCACAGAGGGTCTATTGGAAAAATATCATCCTTACATTAGTAACTATTCTTATAGTCATAGGATCCCAACAGTGCAGAAGGAAGCCATTCAGCCTATCGAGCATACATAATTCCTTTTGTTTTCTTAACCAGGCCCTATCCCTGTAACCTCATGCATTTACCTTGCTAGTCCCCCAAATCTATCCATCTTGAAGCACAAACTTGCCGTGGCCAATTCACCTAACTTGCACATCCTTGGAAAGTGGGAGAAAACATGGAGGAAACCTTTGCAGACATGGGGAAAATGTACAAACTCCACACAGACAGTGACCCAAGGGCAGGAGGTGAATTCAGGTCCCTGATGCTGTGAGGCAGTAGACCCAATTGCTGTGCCTATACTGTGCCTATAAAGATAAACATCTGTGTATATATACGGGCTGGACAGAGGAAACAGGGAGGTATTGTACATGGGCACTACATTTTCTCCAACGCTTTAAATGCAAATAAAGAGATAGGGATTATATATATAGGAGTCTTAGTAAATGTTGTTCTGGTAATGTATGGGAGCTCGTTGTATACAAATTGGCTGCTATCTATCATTGTATTACAACAGTCCTTACTCTTCCAAAGTACTTCATAGGATGAAGCAATTTGGAAAATCCTGAGTTCTTGAATGGCGCTATATAAATGCAAATACTTTCTTCTTATGGGCTGTATGATGGCACAGAGTTTAGCACTAATGCCTCAGAGCGCTAGAGATTTAAGTTCAATTCCCAGCTTGAGTGAATGTCTGTGTGAAGTTTGCATTTTCTCCCCATGTCTGCATGGGTTTCTTTCACGTGTTCCGGTTTCTTCCCGCAGTCTA